>JAVJGI010000062.1:42539911-42552103 GCA_035590275.1 Ibycter americanus | reverse complement strand
GGGGGTGTCGGCGGGCCGGCGGCGCCCGGCTGCCCCCTGGGGACCTCGCGGTGCGGGCCTCCGCGGGCACAGCGAGTCCGCGGGTGAGAGGATGCGGAGACTTGCTCTGCCGGAGTCGCCCGCGGTCGGGACTGCCGGGTTGTGCCGCTCTGTCTGTGCTAGTGTGGAAACACCCAAAGTGGTTTGGAAGGGGCGTCACTCGAGAGTCGCCTTTTTGGTAAGGGTATCGCCAAATGCCGTTAAGTTACTTACAGGTGAGTTAAGAAAGCTTTGAGAAGTGAGAAGTGCTATGTGGAAGTGGCACCGTTCTTGTTTTGGCACGTTTTTGCTCTGAATTCAGCCGCGAAGTGAGTCTGGCAACAGTATCTTCCCAGTCTGTGTTACTTAGCCAGAGGAAGCGGTACAGGTGTAGCCCGCTCAGTCGAGGGCACTGGGCAGGCACCGATGCAACACAGTGGTTGTAGCGCTGAGGGCAGAGGCTGGGTCACTGGAAGGAATGGGGTCTCCTCCTGGTGGAGTCTGGGGTATGATCCCCTTAAATGATGAGAAAGGGGAGGAAAAAAAAAAGTAGGTTTGCTTGCAAGATTAACCCATGAGGGTGGCAAAAATGACCTTGTGAGGTGACCACCTTAATTGTAGAATTGAGCCAGAGATGAGAAACTATTGTGTGACTTCTGGAGAGAATTTAACTCCTCTGACTCTAATGATTTTTTTTAAAAAAAATCCTCCTGCCCTAACTGGTTTGATTGCCAAACAGTTCCTATTTTGACAATAGCATTAAATCCTGTCAATGTCTGTCTTGGTGGTGTTGTTTGTGACTAGAGGAATATTTGGGAATGCCATTGGGAGACTGTGCAGTCTTCTTTTGGATGCAAATTACTTCAGCTAGTTTCTTTTTGTTACCAGCAAGCGAAAAATAAATCATGAATAGATAGCACAATCGGCAGTTCTCCTTTTAAGATAGGCTGCTTCAAAAACATGTACTTGCTATTGTGCTGTTGTGGGAAAAACTGCTTTGAAGGGCTTATGCCTAGTAATCTAAAATGGATAAAGGAAAAAAGAAGGACTTGCAGTCTGACAGGTGGGAACACCCCTTGGAGATCGGTGATGAAGTGTCATCTCAGGCACAGTTGTGGAAAAGCTACCGAGTGAGGCGTGATGCAGTTAGGTAACTCGGGCACACTACTGGCTGGTGTCTGAGCCAAAAGATACAACAGGAGTGTGCAGAACAAATCCCTGACCAACCTATTTTTGCACTGTTTTAAGACAAGGTTTTGATTTCTTTTACAACTGTTATGAAAACAGTGTCCTGATTGTGTGGCTGGTGAAGCTGCAGCAGCTTCTGTCTGGTGTGTGAATGTCAAGAGCTGAGTAAGGCAGGCTGATGTTGGAGATTAGGAAAGGCGCTGACTCTCCTTTGAAAGACTAGAGTGATACCCAGGTTAGGAAAGCTGTCTTGCAGGGAGAGGGAAAGGTGTCAAAACAATTTTGCGCAGGAACTGTGGCATGGGGCTACTCAAACCTGAATTAGTGCTTTTCATTGCTTCTTTCATGTAGCATTACTGCTGGTATGCTTGGACAGTCTGGGGAAAGAAGACAAGCTTTCATTCTCTGAAATTTTATCTAATGTCATAGATTATAGTAACTGGTTTTGTCATGCTTTCTTCTTTGTTCCTGTGTGCTCTGACAGCTGACCGTGCTGTTGTGTGACTTGCAACTGGAATCTTCTTTTTATCTTTTGTGTAGAGGGGTGTCCAGGATTGCTGCTCCTGGATTGTATGAGCATCTGGGAAAGGATACAGGGAACTGGTTGGATATAGGAAGTTACTAGCCAGTTTGGCCTGTTGCCCTGTTTTTCTTCCCCTTACATCTTTCATGTGACAACACAGGAGAAACAAATTCTGGAGTTAGAGTTAATTTTGTGAACTGTTCTTTAACTCAATCTACTTTAAAAACAAAAGAAAGCTAGACAGTTTGGCTTCACCTTCCATATAACATCAGGGAAGTTACTGTAAAACTTTCCTTCCCCTGTGAAAAAATGGCAGAAAATGTTAGAGTGTGATGGTAGAGCAGCAAATACAAATTGCGTCCTCTGCATGCTCTTTTGGATGATAATCTACCCTGCATGAGAGATGATTTGATGACAGGTAATGTTTTTGCCCCCTTGCAAGGGTAGGAGTTGGTGCTTGAGTCTGTAACTTCTAGGCTTGCGAGTGGAAGGAAAACTCCTCCAACTACTGTACCTCACAGGATTGCTATTATGAAGAATTTCCAATTTTGGGGTTGTTAAGGCAAGTCTAATTTACATTTAATGTTGTAGTTTTTAATAATGCCACTCCTACAGTTGACTGTACGTACAGTTCTGTTCATTCAAACACTGTCTCTTCAACCGTTGTGAAACCACAGTTGTGCTCTTGTGCGCCGCTGGAAGCCCTGGGTTTAGTGTTCAGCTTAGCCTCAGTGAAGAAGCACGTGCTGAGTACAGACAAGTGACCTTTAGGTGAACTTGCTCAGCTCTATTAAGTGCTTTGACATATTTAAGTGGGAGATGTCATAAATAAGTAATTACTGGTCTTATTTGCATATGTGCATGGTTGCTTCACGTGCCTGGGAAGCTGCTATTATAATGGTTTGAATGTGATTTCTCAGCACATGGGCTTCCTTACAGCTCTTACGCACTTGAACTTCAAAATGCTATCCTTTTTCTTAAGCATTCTGTAAAATGTAGGTGTGGTTTAGAGTGTAGCATGAAAGACCAGATGTCTTTCAGATGGAGAAAGTTGAACAGCTTGTGGTGTAACTGTAAGGCTATTACACATGATGCATATGGAGGAACACTTGTCTGAAGACATGCAGTGTTGCGTGATGGTTGGAAAAGGTGACGGTGCTAAGTATGAATAGGGGTGTGTTAAAAAGCTCTTGAAGCATAGCGATAGCTCTGTACCATGTGCCATTCAAGCTCTCATTTTCTGTAAGGAGAGCTTGCTGTGACGTTGAAGTTTCTTTACCATACGTATTTGTGCTAAAATGTAAAGACACATCTAATAGTTTAATCTCTGCGATGTTCCGATAGCTGAGGAGTTGCTGGGCACAAAACTGTGTGGATGCATAATCTCATATGGATTCCAACTCTGTGATTGTAGGTTGCCTTGTGTCTGTGCCGAGTTGTCTGTGTAACACTCTTTAAGCAAAATGAGCCAGTTCAGTGCAATCCCCAGAGACCAAACACATGTTTCTTTGTCACTACAACCTCACAGCTGTTTGGAGCAGGGTGTGCTGCTCTTCCTGGCAGTTATCCATTGGGTAAGAGCTTGAGAACCAAAAACCTGAATGTGCTTATGAGAATGGTAGCAATAGTCTTTCTGGTGCTCTGTTGCACTTGAAATGGTTCAGTAGTCCTCAGACCTCAAAGTGGCTCTGACGTGGGGATGCATGTGCTGTGACAGCCGTTAGCCACCTGCATCTTGTCTGACTTTGGTGCCTGCGCTAGTGATTCACAAGGTAAACTATACTTGCTTTTTCCTTTCTTGTGTTATTGTTCTATGACTTGCTTCTTTGCTTTGTCAAAAAAATGCAGAGCGCTCTTTTGATCTTATGACTTGCTGGAAAGTAGTTTTTCATGCTGTCGCTTCGGTCTCTTAAAAACAAAGTTAGGTCACTGGAAAGGCTGACCTGCAGGCAAGGTTATTCCCTGTAACTCGTTTGGACCTTGCTTGCACAACTGCTTTCAACAGTGGCCTGGGTTGGTGCTGCCTGCAGCAGTAGATCCTCCCTGCTTGCCTGCCTGCTGCTGGTGCACGGCCAGCAAGCACTGCGAGCCAGACTGGGAGCAGGCCAGGCTCAGTCCCTGCTCCACACACATCCGCATGCACCTGTTGTTTTTGCTGAGTTAATTTTGAGAGAGGGCAGTCCCTGCGTCCAGCTTGTGTCAGGCACTGGGGCCAGCAGTGCGCAGGGGAGGGGAGAGGAGGAGAGCCTGCCCTCAGGGGATTTATGTGGGTGTATGTTTCAGGCCTTTAACTGTGGGATAGTCCATGTCTGGGTTTATCTGGAAACAAGCGTCATGTTGTGATTTCAGCCAAAATAACTGTTCGACTGTTTTAACCAAGGCAGATGCTATGTTTGAGCTCAGATCTTGAACTGCACCAGAAGTGGCTGCTGGAATGGGGTCACCTGTGAGGCAGCAGCTTTATTGAGTTCCATGGATAGAGAGTGCATCACACCCCACCCCATGACCAAGTCTGCTGCTTTTTAAAGCTGTTGGTATAGCAGCTCCCTAAACTAGTTCAACTACGTTGAATCTGGGATGGCTTAAGCCCTTCAGACAAGATAATTTTGCCTGGCCCTGGTGAGGGGATAATTACATGAGGCATCACTGCTGGTGGAGGTGAGTGCTGAGCAGCTGGAGGAAGCCAGTCTGCGTGGCTCAGCCATGGTCAGCATGGGTGATGCGATAGCCAACAGACAATTTCTATTACAGGATGCAGCAGAGAGGTCAGCTTTTATCTTATTGGAAAGTAGAGCACAGGCAACTTGAAACTATTCCCAGGCACTGATTTAATGCCAAGAGTCTTACTTGTGAGAGAAAGAATTCTTGCTTTTACTGTGAAAGTGTATTTTGCATCTTTCAGAACAGCTGCTTAGGCTACATCCAGCCTGCTGTTACTCCCTGCCTGCTCCTCCTACCCATTAGGAAGGGAAAAAAAAAAATTAATGTCCTGTGAACTTCCTTGAAAGTAATACTACTCTGAAACTGCATTAGATTTTCATCTTTGCGTGCCACTGAAGTTGTGGTTTGGGACACGATTGAATGTGGGATTTCTTATTTCCTTTCTGTGGACTGTTTTGAAGGACACCCCAGCCTTCCCTGTCCAGCAGCCTGTGAAAGGGGGGAGGGAAGGGCTGGCTTCAGTGACTGCTTCGCTTCTGTTCTGTAAGCTGCTAATCTTGTTTGTCTTTTCTTCTGGTGTGTGGGTGAACTGACTTGAAGATGTTGATTTCCTCTGTTTCATAACATGGAACTGAGAAAGCAAACCCCTTAATCTCTTATAGAGTGATAATTTCGTTATGTGAAGGACTTGGGTTCTCATTCAGTTCACAGACAGATCTTAACTTGCAAGTTCTCAAAGAAAGGATAAACAAACCAAACCCGCACTGAAGAACACTGGCTTGATCAAAGACTTTTTGCCTTAGTATTGTATGTTACCTTTTTGTTTTTCAAAACCAGTCAAAAAAAGAGTACTGGAGCCCTTGGGAATTTTCTGTGAAATGCTAACTTTCTGAGCCTTCGTTGTGAAGAAATTGTATTTTGATTGAAATGCATATTTTCCTGGAGGTAAAACTGGCTTTAGTCTTAATCTCTTGCTGTTTTCAGAGCCCTTGAAGCTAGAGTTGGGTTCTTCTTACTTTTTTTGTGTGTTGTCAAGCTTTCTTCTGTAGCTGAACTTCAGTTATTCTGTACTGTGGTTTAATTCTCATCATCATCCTGCATCAGGACTGTCTTTATCCACTTCAGAAATACAAGAAACTAGCTCAGAGAACTAATCAGTATGATTGTAAAATGTCAGCTCTACCAGCTTATGAGGAAAGAATAATGTCAAGTATTTGCCTAGGATTGAGACATAGTCCTTGAATCTGATGAAAAAGTAATTCTGTCGGTGTTTTGGGTATGACTCAGTACCTGATAAGTTATTTTTTGAGTCTGATATTATTATATTTGAGCCTTTATATCCTAATACAATTAAGACATAAAGATTTTCTTTCTTTTTTGTTTGTTCACGGAGAGAACTCTCTCGTAGTTGTCCCTAACTTGTTCCAGCCATTAATAGACTGAAATTAATGTGTCTGCTCTAGTACAGGGAAGCCAAGAATCCTGCAGTCAGTAATTAAATGGGAAAGTATGTGGTATCTTAATGCTGGCTCTTTGATTAGAGATGGGATACACTGGATTTGAGAGGAGTTCTCAGAGGATTCAAAATCTAGGGTAAAGTAGCTGAACTGCTGTTGCCCCTTCCTCACCCAAAGACTGAGCTTCAGCGTGGAACAGGAGTGGGTTTTCCTCCTGGTGGGGTATGATAATGTCAAGTGGTGCAGCACCTATGAGCTGGAGATTAAGGCAAACAAACCTGGTGGATGAAGCTACTGGTCAGCTTCTGATTGTTTGAGAGCTGAGAGGGGGGAGCTGATCTCCCTCACTGCATTTGGTATTAATCTGTGGATTGAGACAGATACTTCTGTGCGTCGGATGCATTAAACCCTGTGTAAGTTGTAAATAATGGGAATACCTGCTAAGTCACTGTGCTATCCTCAGTTTTCTGGTGTGATATCTCTGTATTAAATCCTACTGAAGTTTCCACTTGGGATAGAAGGGAAGCTGGGTAATCTCTTATATTGCAAAAATCCGTACTGTCCAGAGGATGCAGGCTGCTGCCAGCTCCAGAAGAGGTGGAGCTGAGCCAAGCTGACAGCACATGTTTACCGAGCCATGCCTTTTTAACAGAGCTTGGCCAGAGTGCTGTGCCAGTAAGCCAGGCTGTCTAAACAGCTCCTGACTCCAAACTAGCTGACCTGGGCCTGCCTTGGAACTAGGTGCTGCTGTGTCATGTGGCTGACCACATCTCTCTGCAGTCCGAGTACCTGCTATGGAGGGAAACAAACCCTTGCTCTGCCTCTGAACTACGCTGTGTTTAACTTTTTTTTTTTTCTTCTGTTACCCTCATTTGTTCCCTGTTTTATATAACCAGAGCTTCATGTTCATTTATCAGTTTTTAGACAACTAGCTTTCTGATATGGCTGTAGCTAGCTAGTGTGAACTTCCATAGTCTCTTGTGGATAGCTCTGCTTGCTTTCCAGCTTCTGACACACCCTTGAGAAACTGTCCTTTCAGTATTCAGCTAGATAAGTATAAAATGCATAGAGGTGCAGCTAGGCCCTAATAAGCATTATTAGCATTTTCCAGTCTGAACGGTGCGAGAATCTCACCCCAGTTTGGACCCTGAAGCTCGATGGCTCTGCTGCTGGCATGCAGGATGAGACCGGCTGTTCTGTGCCACTTAGGCTTAGCACTTCTGCCACTGTCATTGGGTATTGCTAAAGTGTAGTAGTGTGCAGCCTGCCAAAGATGTTTGAGAAGTTTACCATCACACTCCCAAGGAAGAAGGTTTACCGCCTGTGATATTCCTAGTCAGTGGCCTTCACAGAGGTTTGATGGGAAAGAATGGGTGGTTGGGTGTTCAAGAAAGGGGAAAATGGACCTGCTATACCCTCCTCAGTGGTTAAATCTGTTTTGTTCTTGGCTGTGACAAAATAGCAATTATTTCTGGTATTTCTGGATGTAGAGCACAGATATGAAACTAGAGTTAGTGGTGCTCTTAGCTTTATGACTTGGTTATTTCAGGGACTAGTGTCTAGAGGACTGTAGTCCAGATCATGAATACCACTGACAGACTTTTTTTCTTTTCGTTTCAGTTACACATGGGAAGCAATTGATACAGACAAGCATGTGCTTTATAAAATAAACTTCTGTTTTGGTGTTGAAGAGTGTGGAAGATCAAGTGCAGTCTGTGCGTATGACATCAATAAGAAGACCTATCTGTCTGTAGGTAAGTAAACAAGTGTCTTTCCTTATAAGTAGTTCAGGATCACATTAATGGATGGTCTTATAACTATTGCAAACTTTGACATGTTAGCAAAGATTTTTTTTATTTCTTTTCAGAACAGTGTTAAAACTTTTCTGTTGTAGATTTACTGGAGGGATTTGGGAAAACATGAACCGATTGCAGATAATCGCTTCACAGGACAGTGAAACTTATGGTCTAGTTAACTGTAATCTAGTGTGAAACTATGCAAAGCTGTCTCAAGTAGAAATAAGTGCATTTACCTGTGACAGGATATGCACTGTGCATAGCCTTGTTTGGAGCTTGATACTGAACACAGGATAAAGCTTGAGCTATAGCTCTAAACTATACCACAACGTAGCCTGATGTAACATCAGCTTTTTGTTCAGAGTCATGTTACTCTCTGTAATGCAATCTTGGAGTATTGCTAAGAAAGGAAGAAAATTGCATGCAGTCCTGTTTTCAGTTACACTTGTCAAATCTGGTGGCTGCTTCAGTAGTTCAGATGTCCTTGGTATTCTGAGAAGCGGTGGACTTCAGCATGCTGATCTAAATATGAAACTGGTGTATTCCTATACACATGCTTGCACATGATTTCATCAGAAGCACCTTGTGCTCTGAACAGTATTTGTGTGCTTATTTTAATGGATGCTTGTCACTTGCAAGGTTGCTTCTGTGCTTCAGCTGATGAAACAATAATACATAAATAGTGATGAAGAGGTTTTCTGATAGTTGACTGTTACTTCTAATAGAATAAAGCAATAGCTTTCTGAAAAGTAATATCTCTTCACACTGCCTCTTGGTATCTGTAGATCTGAAGTCTGAATTTAACATGCTAGCCAATCTTGCCTTCCATTGGCAGACATCTCTTATCAGAAACTGTGAGTCTTCAGTAAAAGTGTTTGAGCTTGAGCTGCTGGAAAATGGTGAGGAGAAAAATGATTCTCGTCTGTAGGCAGTTTCACAGCAGCTAGTCAGCCTCCATTCTCCCTGCCCTTTTGCATTAACTGTAGTTACTTTGATTTCAGGCTGTGTCAGTCAGTGCTTTCCAGACAAACTGCTAGTGTTGTGACCTAGGCTTATAAAATCATTGGGTGCATGAATAAAAGTATATTTCAGTTTGTGGCTGCATGGGGTTTTTTTTATGTAGGGCATTATATCCAAGCTCCAGAGTCTTCAGGGTTGACTGGTTAAATTTCATCTGAGTTCAAACTGCAGTTGCATGTAGTAGTATCTTCTACTTGGAGGAGTGTGACATCTCAGACCGCTTGATGCTGTTAATGTTTTTCATTCCTAAAACGTACAGCAAGAATTTTGTTTCCTGCTGACATGAGTCTCAACTCATATGTGGTTGAGGCATCAGTTGCGTGTGGATTAGAAAAGGAAGGGGCACCTGGGCATTTGTTTTAACATGCTTTTTTTGAATGATGCTGGAATGTGGCAGGTTGAGTGAGCTTGAGGAAGCCTGTTCTCCCTAGGGAAGTGCAAGACCTAGAGGCTTGTGTAGGTTTGTTCCACGCTTCTTGTGGAAAGAAGAAGGGAGAACGGAGCTGGGTGATGACTATGAGTAGTATCAAATACTCAAGGTTTGCACACAGTGGAATGTCTTACTGACTGGAAGAAGATTCTGCAACAATCAGAACTTGGTCTTGCAGAGGGTGTTTGAACTGACTCTCAAGGGTTAAGCCACAACTTCTGTTCAGTTGAGATGTCTTTTAACCACCCTGCAATAAAATAAAGAAATCAAGGCAGTGCAGTTAACATCGACATTGAATTTTGCTTTGTTTTATTGGACAAATTATCACAGTTTTGTTCTTGTTCATGGTTAGTCTGAGACTTAGAAGTGATGCCTGCCATGCTTCCTTGTACTGCCTGTAGTTGCACTGGAGCTTCAGCGCCATCACGTGGAGTTTGGGTCATGCTAATGGGTTGTCAAGCTTCTTGCATGTAAAAAAAAACCAACCCCAAACAAACCACTCTTAATGAGAAATGAAGACTCTTTGATCCAGGTCTAGGCAGGAGTCAACTCCCAGTGTAGGTTCCAGTTATCTGAAACAGCTAAGCTGCTTACTTGTCTTCAAGCAGTCCAGCTGATATGAGATTACTTATATGCCACAGCTGAGTACAGCTGAAGGGCTTTGATTTGGGGGAAGAAGGGCAATTTGTCAGCTGATAAACTTTGCTAAGTTATAAGGTTTCTTCAAGTTTGGGCTCAATCAGATCTCTTCCTCATTCCTCCAGAAAAAAATTGTCATTGCAAACAATAGTATTGCTTTTAAATATCAGCTATGAAAGGGGTGACAGCTGTGGGGTTGGTTCTGTTTGTTGCTCCCAGCTTTGATAGGTGGTATGGCTGCATGCTCTGTGACAGTGTCTGATGCTTGTATCCAAAGGAAGCCTTGTGGCTAACGTTAATGGTGTGTCAGTGTGACATACCAGGGTTGGTATTGAGACCCCAAAGGCCTCTCCTAGAAAAAGCTTTTCAGCTTTATTGATTGACCTTAGATGTTTTCAAGGTGTAGGCAAATGCTTAGTTCTTGAATGTCAGTGAGGATGGAAATGATGTGGTCCTTATTTAACTTAGTGTGACACCTAGTGACTCGTGTACCATTTAGCTGGACTACTACTAAAATTAAAAGTGGAAATATTACTGTAACTGTTTATTAACCTGAGTGGTGAAATGTGCACTCTGTCCAGCTGCAGTAGAAGGACTGGATGTGAAATGACAGCTACTGCCTAAATGCCCCTTTCTTCTTGGATGTCTTCCATGGTTGCCTTTCTCCTTCCGAACAGATGAAGGAGTCAATGAGCAAAAGGTGTTGTGGACAGTGCCTTTGATACCGATTTAGCACAACAGTGTAATATGAAGCTGTACTAGCTGATTTGTAGTGTGTTACTTTGTGGAAGAACACATCTCTAAAGTCATAAAAAAATGAGTGATCACTGAAGAGGGAGCTTGATGTTACGTTAAAGGTGGTTGCAGAACTGGTGCTCTGGAAGGAAGCTCATAGGAAGCTGATGGTGTGAGGGTGTGGTTCATGAGATTACTTGCTCTGTGAGCAGGGATGGGACAAGTCGTGCTGTTGAAGAGATTTTTGCTAAAATTTCTAGCAAGTTCCCAAACTAGTTCTAAGCATGCAAGGGGTAAGAGAGCATGCATATTGGCCTGTAGTAAACAAGATGTACTGGTTTAACTTGATTTTTCTTAAATATCACTTTAACTGAAGAAGGCTGCTCACAAGTGCCTTTAGTGCAGTGTAGTGTGCTCTTAGGGCTGAGAGAAAGCTAATGCCTACAGAGCATTGAGTTAAGTCCTCAGATGGTGCTGCCATAAGTTCTCTGCTAAGTTAGGGCTCAGAACTGTAGACATTTATAACTGAAGAGTTTTTAATCGTGTGCATATTGTTACTATACACAGCTCTTGCCTAGAAGGTTGCGTTGGCTTCCTTCTGCTGATCTAGGGAAGAAAAGAGGACACTTTGCCAGCTTCTTCTAAGCAATGATGTGATAAGTAGCGTTCTTGCTCTTGAAGTAGCTCTTAGGTTTAAGAGAGCTGCATGGCACCTTTGCTAGTATCAGTGCTGAAAGTCTTAAAATGTGAATGCAGCTTTTTGATACCAAGAGTGTCAGGAAATATAAATGGCAGAAGCCACTGACAGCCTTCAGGTGCCTGGAAGGTGGCACTGAACTGCAGCAGTGGGAATGTGCTTCACTGTTGCAGGTTCTCAGCCTGGCACGTATCCTGTGCACATGCGTGCATGTGCAGCGTTAGTCTGCGGTGCCGTTATGTGCTGACATGTCTCCACTCTTCCCTTCCCTTGAGAAGGCAGAGGATTATTGACTGGTCTGTAATACTTGTTGCCCTGGTTTTACCGGGGAATGCTCTGAATGGCTGCTTAGGTATGAGCATTTTAACATGCCTTCCTGTAATGCAGTTTATGTGAGTGTATGCAGCATGAATAAAGAGCCCTGAGCTACTGAGGGCATGCTGCGTGGGTTAGCATCAAGTTTCCATTTGGACTGCCACTGTTTCAGCTTTACCTGCAAGTTTGGTGGCTATAGTTGTTTCTCTCTGCTCTTCAACAGAATATTTGAGGTTCTTGTACCCTCTTCGTGCCCAGTTTGCTTACTTCTGCTCCTTTTTTATTTGAGACTATATTACTTGGGTGTAGCGTAGTTTTGCTTGCCTTGAGTGAGAAGATAACGGGCTGGGCAAAGTTCCAACAACTGTGCTTTTAAGATGAGACAAGATTTGGCCTAGGTGTAAAGCTGCTATCTGCAACAGCTACAGATTTGACTTGCTTTTTCCATAGTGTATATGTCAACAAAAATGGAAAGGGAGAAGCTGATCAATACTCGCATTTTATAGCAGTTCCTATAGTTCAGTCCAAAGTCTTTGCAGAATTAAAATCTACCTATTAAAAATGGGCAGGCTGGAGTTGGCATGCTGGATCTAAAAGGGTTTTGTGTCTAACCAGAATAGGTTTGAGCAGGAATGTTTGTGCTGGTTTAACCCCGGCCGGCAACCAAGCACCACGCAGCCACCCGCTCACTCCCCCTCACCCAGAGGGATGGG
>JAVJGI010000062.1:42526501-42539811 GCA_035590275.1 Ibycter americanus | reverse complement strand
ACATCACAGCCAAAACACAGCACAGCACCAACTACTAAGAAGAAAATTAACTCCATCCCAGCTGAAACCAGGACAACGTTTCAGTGGCCTGAGCTGGTGCTCATCCTGACTTGAAATGTGCTCCACCTTTCCTCTTTGTGTCGGGTGCTGGCGAGGAGAGGGATGTGCAGCAATGCAGCGCTGACGCCAGCCTTCATGGAGCACGTGAGCTGTGCTAAAGGGGATGGGAGATGGAGGGGGATGTGCACTGAGGCAGTGGATCTGTGTTAGGTTTGTCTGCAGGCAGCACCAGTACAGTGGCTGTGCCCAGGCATCAGTGAGTTCTTCATTAGGTAGACTTACAGTCAGCAGTGTGTGAGTGCAGCCCAGAAAGCCAGCCATGTCCTGGGCCACAGCAAAAGAAGCGTGGCCAGCAGGTCAAGGGAGGTGATTCTGCCCCTCTGTTCTGCTCTGAGACCCCACCTGCAGTACTGGGTTCAGCTCTGGAGCCCCCAGCATAGGAAAGACATGGACCTGTTGGAGCAGATCCAAGGAGGGCCATGAAGATGACCAGAGGGATGGAACACTTCTCCTATGAGGACAGGCTGAGAGAGTTGGGACTGTTTAGCTTGGGAGAAGAAAAAGCTCCAGGGAGACCTTATAATGGCCTTTCAAGACTTAAAGGGGATTATAAGAAAGATGAGGACAGACTTTTTTAGCGGGGCCTGTAGTGACAGGACAAGGAGTAATGGTTTTAAACTAAAGGAGGATAAATTTGGACTAGATGTGGGGAAGAAATTTTTTGTTACGGTGAGGGTGGGAAACGTTGGAACAGATTGCCCAGGGAGGTTATAGGTGCCCCATCCCTGGAAGTGTTCAAAGCCAAGCTGAACGGGGCTCTGAGCAACCTGGTCTTGTTGAAGATGTCCCTGCTCATTGCAGAGGGGTTGAACTAGCTGACTTTTCAAAGTCCCTTCCAAGCTAAATCATTCTGTGATAGAGTCTCCCTCATAATTGTGCTGACACTATTTGTATAAAGGTGTAAAGGCTGAGAAGCTGATAAACAGAAGCTGGTGGGAGGAAAGAGTGAATTATGGTACTTGAAACTTGATAACAGTTTTCTGATGGAGTCTTTTAGCCCTTCTTCCTAAGGCAGTGATTACTTTGTAGCGGCAGCTGCTGTTGGCTGCCTTAACATTCAAAGTGCTTGCTAAAAACCTTTGAGAAAGATGTGTGATTAGAGACGTCAAACACTATCTTAACATGGGTTTAGTCTTCCAAATAGCAAGAACCACAAGGAAGGTCTTCAGTTGTACTCTGTTTAAAGACTGTCTCCAGGTGGGCTGGTATGTCTTGTGCTGCTCAGTGCTTGAAATTGGAGCCTGTCTATTGAGCTTCTGTGAAAGTGCTATATTATAACCATATCTTTTTCTTCTTCTTTTTTCTTTTTTTTTAAATCTCCAAATCCTAGGTGACTTAAACTTACAAAAAGTTTCTAAAACTCTTTTGGAACTCAACACTACGCATAACTGCTTGCAGCAAGGCAGCCAGCACCAAATTCAAAGCAGCATTAACTTCCTGTGTGGGAAAACACTGGTAAGTGTAAACCCTGTGTTCTTATCTTTGATGGAAACAGCATGTGCTTCTAGCTTGCTTTTTAAGGAGACTTGGTGTACTTGTGGATGTATCAATTACTGAGCTTCATAGCTTAAGGATGAGCCAGTTATGTTTGAATACCAAGTTAAGGTCATGACGTACTGTGGCTTTCAAAATTTTGTCCCAGTAGAAAATAATTGCAGATCTGCAGCTTAGCTCTGATCATGGGCTCTCCTGGGTCTTTAATGTTTTTACAGGGATTGCACTGTAGTATTTTTAATAGTGTAATGTGGAGGAATGAGTCAACAATGAGAGCTATTGTTTAAATGTTGGCTGTGCCCAAGCTGTGGACCTAGCGTGGCAGTTTAATAGAACAGCATTGAAGAAAATAACTGACCTCTGCCATGGGTCAGCATAGCTGACAACAGTAAGCGTTAGGTTTTGTCTGCATATCGTTGAACTAACAGTGCTTACATGTCCAGCTGGGCTTCTGGGGAAGTAGTTTGTGAGAATCTGCTTGAAGTGTGAATGGAGATCCCCCAAAAATTCCTAGGGGCGTGTGTATATGCAGTTCACTTCCATGTGCTTTTGGAATTACACCTTCCCCACACTTATCTGATACCACAGCTTGGTGTTCTCTACAGACTGTGATCAGTTTACATATTTATGTATTGGAGATAAGTACTTACTAGTGCTGCTGTTGACACTGGTGATGCTGTTGCACACGCCCTCTTGAAAGTCTTGCTGGTTCAAACAAAGTGCCAGTGCAGCAGAGATTTAAATGCTTCCTGTTCTGTTTTGGCAGATGACTCTTTAAGTTAAAAATTATTGCTCAACTCCAGCTGTAACACCGATCATAACGATCTTCAAACTTCTTCTAGTTAGTGTAGTTCTAACACCCATCCTTCATGTGACTTAGTAAAAGAATTTTGTAATAGTGTCTGGAACAACTTGTTTCCAACACTTCCATGGCAGGGTTAAACAGGGAGGAAAGCACTTTAGCATATTTAAACTGATTCTAGCTGAGGTGATGGAGGGAGAATGGAAAAATCTGATTCTTTCTCTGAGCAGAGACATTCAGTTGAACATCGAGCCCTGAACCATGGTAGAATCCCCATCTTGAAAGAGATACAAATGTGCATAACATAAGCCTATACAAATAAGTAGCTGAGATCAGAGGTATTCTTTGTGTAGCACAACCGATTGCTGATCGGTCTTTGCAGGGTAAAAGACAGGGAACTGGTAAACCATGCATTGCCTTGCTGTTCACCTATTTATACACATTTGCGTTGGTGTTTTCCTTTTTAGTAACTAGATGGCAGTCCTGGGTTAACAGTTGGACTTGATGATCTCAAAGGTCTTTTCCAACCTAAATGATTCTATAATTCTGTGACTGGTGCTTCTGCCAATATCAATGGGCATAGTGAGCGCTTCTAAAGGATGTAGTACAACTACTGCATGTTAGGACTGGCAGATGTTAATTTGACAACTGGTGCATATGCAGACTGAGAAGGATTTGGCACCCTGCATCTTCCTGAGTTTACCGACAAAGCTGTTAAATGATAAACTTGCTGTTAACAAGTGCTATTAAGAAACTATGCCCTCGTTCTGTGACATGCTGTATTCTGTTTTTCTTGAATGAGCTTTTTGCTGTCTACAGATGTATAATAAAACTGAAGTCTGTTTTTCAAAGAACTATTTTTTTCCCCTTTTAAATAGGGAACCCCTGAATTTGTAACGGCAACAGAGTGTGTGCACTATTTTGAATGGAGGACCTTTGTGGCTTGCAAGAAAAACTCATTTAAACCTGTGAAAGAGGTAATCTGTGTACTATCTATGCAGAAGTTACACTTCACACATCTAGCAATTTTATTCGTAACAATCTGCTCCCACCCCAAAATGAATGCCAACAACATTCATAAACCCAGCTTTTTCATAGACATATAAAACATCTGTTGAAGTTGGTGAAGCTGAGAATTTAAAAAACTCTTTAACCTTTCTTGTGATCTGGATGGTTATTCATAGTAAAACTTCTAAAAGCTAGAGTGCACAGTCTAACTTTGGATGCCTTATTTTAGTCAGTGTGTCTAGCTTTAAGTATTTGAGCTTCCAGAAGTAAAAACCTTCTCCACGTAATTAACGTGGCTTTATAGATGCCTGTTCGTAACTTCTCCTTACTTATGTGGCATGTAATTTTTTGTTGCTGTTCTAGGTCCCTTGCTATGTGTTTGATGAAGACTTGAAGAAACACGACTTGAATCCTCTCATCCAAGTTTCAGGACACTATTTGGTGGATGATTCGGATGATGATTCCTTGTTCATAAACATCTGCAGGGACTTAGGTGTGAACGCTTGTTTGTGGCACCTGTCAGTGTATGAATTTCTAGTAGTGTGGTTCTTTTCCAGTGCCTCAGTTGAGGTTGTCCTATGACCAAAGATCAATGTTTTAGGACTTGCATTATTATTTCAAGCTGCCTTTAATGATTTGAAGGCTGCTTTCTGTGAAGCCAAGCCTTACTGTCCAACTATTGAGGTGTTCAGAGATACACCCCTTCTGGATGGGCAAGTATTATTAGAAAAGTTGACTTAAACTGGACTGAGTGGAAGAGCTCAGCTTGTCTTGTAGGTGCTTCTGGTTGCTGCCAAATAGGACCAGGATGGTTCATAACACTTCATATGCTCTAATTTATTACTTTGGACTCCAGTTCAGGCTGTTGCTTAGTTCCAAGTGAATGTTATGAGGTGCATCTAAAATAGTGTTTGTAGGTGCTTGGTTAAGTAATGGTGCATTGCTAGCGCTTTTGTGTCAGTTGGGAGCTATATATGTAAGGAATCAAACCAGCAAAATCACTCATTTGAAACTTGCTGAAAAGGCTGGTTTAGATGTATACTCCCACTGTGGTTTTTACTCTGCAGTTAAACATGTATTTTGTGCCCCTGTTAAGGGTTTAATACTTCCTAGTTTTAATGCCAGGTCTGTTCTTTTAAAAATTCTGCTAGTCCGAAACTTTTTGTTGACAGCTCTGAATAAGATGGTTTGTAAGAAACAAAGGAGGGGAAAAACCTTCCCTCTGATGGGGGGATTACCCATTATTTGGTATCGTTTAGATGTTGTGGAAAAAAACCCAAACAACTTGGCACACTTCTAGAAGTTCTCAAAGCCCTAAGCATCCAACAGCTGTACTAGCAACGGGAAACTAGCTGCAGCTACTTTGTCAGGAGGGGTGAATTTGCTGTCCAGAAACAGAGCAGCATGAACTATCACAAGCATTTCAGGTTTTGACTTGTCACTTTCACATTTTGATGTAACCAGTTTTAAATGTATTTTTAGAAAAGGGTAGAGCAATGAATGATAAGTAAGCCCACAGATAAAATGGCAAGGTACTTCAGGTAGAGCAGGGCTTAGACACTGAGTCCTATATTCTATCTTCTGTATTCTATAACAGGAAATTCAGGTGGAGAGACCAGAAGCTGCCCTGCTGGCAGTGCTGCTTGCTTGTTACATGAAGGTCAGGCGTATGATGTTGGCCATCCACAGGAACAGCTGAAACTTCATGACAAAGACAGGTATGTAATTTTTGTGGTCATGCTTGTGTGAACACTTCTCAGTCAGCTGGGCTGAAAGAAGCAGTCAGTACCAAATATGTCTTCTAAAACAACATCAGTACCACTTCAAATTTGAAACATTGGCAGAAAAAATTTCTTCATACTGGCATGGCAGAGTCTTTCAGGCATCCTATTGTACTGTTTACAGAATTGCAAAACTCTCAGAAGCGAGGGATGATTGCTGCTCTCTGCCCACAAGCAGAAGAGTAAGATTTGACCCCATCTGCCTCTTGGCTGAGGGCCCACAGGGTAAATGTGCTTGGCTCTCTGTGGGTTTACGCACTGTATTTGGCTCACTCTGCTGCCCAGAAGTACTTTAAAAGTTGAGAATAGGGCCAGATGTTGCCCTTCTGTATTTTTGCATTAATGAATTTTCAGTAGAAAAAATAGATAAGAGATGCAAGGCTTATTGTTCCTGGTGGTGGCAGAGCTGGGACTAGAAGAAACTGTTTCCTTGATGCTGCCTCTCTTCTGCTTGCTGCCTTTTGTGTTGGAAGTGTAGCTTGAAAGAGAGAAAAACCCAAAACAAAAAAAACCCCAAACAAATGAAAAAAATCCACCAAAACCCCACCCAAACAACTCAATGTGGCTCAGGGGACTTATTTAACATGCTGATATTTCTGAGCTTCAGGTCATCTGAGCCTGCTTACCATGTCTGTAGGGTCAATAGTACCCTGTTGACTTCTGCAGTACTCTTTATCTCAGATGCAAGCTGAAGAAAACAAGCAGAATAAACCAGTTTAATAACAGGGAGGCCAAAGGTTCTGGCCTGTCGGTGATAAGGTTGAAGGCTGGTTTTTTTAGTTTACAAAGGAAGTTTAGTCCTTCATTGCAGGGCTTTTACCCCAGCATGAAACAAGTGGCTGAGGTGTTCTGTACCAAGGCAGAAGCTTACATCTGAGGAAGCATGTTCTCATACTAAAGTGCAACTGGTACTTTATAAAGTGCTTGGCAAGAAAGCTGTATCTTATTACTGCTAGGGTTGAAGAGCTCTTCATTGCTTGAGGAAAATTCATTGTATGTGTTCAGTCAGACTAGGGTGACCTGAGAAGGGAGTAAGATAGTTGTATATCTGTGTCCTCAGGTGCAGAGAGGCCAGTTAGAGCTGTGACTAACCTGAAGCCAGACTGTCACCCCTCTGTGAGCTGTTAGCTTCTGCCTGTTAGACTGCAAAGGACAGTAATGCTTAGCTGGGAAGCTGTGTGAGGGAACAAGGCAATCAACACAAGTCATGTTGCCATTTATCTCTCCCTGTCAGATAGTTACCATGTTTCATTCTCCTGCCTGTCTTCTCTGATCTGTCCCAGTTGCCGTGCTCCTGTTCAATTTGCTAATGAGATAATCTTGCTCTTAATCCTGGGGGCAGAATGGAAACAGATTATACATGCAGAGGTGGTGAAGTATAGGATTGCGGTTAAACGTGAGTGGTTATTACTTAAAAAAGATGCAAGAGCGTTTATCGCATCTGCTTTCCAGCTGTTTGAGAGCAAAGCTGAGAATGTTATTGTGACTGTCAGCCGACTTCTCGCTACAATACTGGTTAGAAGGTATTCAGCATAGTCTTAACTGGGTTGCAAGAGGATGCTGTATTAAGTAATTTTGCTGGGACCATTTTAATCTTTATTTTGGTTAACTGTAAGATTAGAAGAATTTAAGACCTCTATAGAAGCTGCTTTTAAGAGCAGGGCTACTTTGGTATATTCTGTGTGGGTGTCTAGTGAAAGAGTGGACGTTCTTTCAAGAATATCCTTCTGTACAGTGCTCAGTGTCTTAATTGTATTTTTGGTTTGCCGTTTTCTGTTTCTAGGCTGGTGTTGAGTTATGAGAGAATATATAGTGATGAAGAAAAGCCAGACTTCTGCCTAGGCCATAACCCAGCAGTGACGATCACTTTTGTTTGCCCATCAAAGAGGGGAGAAGAGGTAACTTTGCTGCTTTAGTTTGTGTTAAATGGTTGGTCTCTAACTTTGGTGTGCATTATTTTTCATTTTTATTCAGGGCTGAAGAGAAACAGAAATCCTCTTGGTTCTCAGCCTGTGAAGAGTGTGAGATCCTAAATATACTCTTCAAAAAGACTTATAGAACTTAAGAGATAAACAGGAACTTGAATAAAATTTCCCCAGGGGTGTGTTCTTTCATGTCTTGGTGAATTTGGTTGTCCTTTTCTGGTTCAAAGCTTTCCTCTGAGAATAGGACTGATTTAGTATAGTGTTATCCTTGGCACAGAGCTTTGTTGGCTAATGAGCACTCTTCCATCATCAGTCTGGCTGGGCACGCTTATAGCTATTGTCTGTAACTTATTTCTTTACTAATCTGGCCTTCCTCAGGAAAAAAAAAAGAGCTAGCAAGGGTAGTTACACAGCAACTGTCTGTCACTTCTTCTAAGCAGGCTTCTGAACTCCTTTTAACTTAAAGTAGAATCTTTAGTGTTAGGTAGCAACTCGGTTTTTGCAGGACATAGTTTTAGCATAGCTTTGGTGCAGTATGATGATTGCTTTGATGTGATGCTGGGTAATCTCAGCAACCCACACTCTTTGAATTGGGCCAAAGCAGCTATTGCTAATGCTCTGTAACTTCATATTGTAGTGCTTCTGGTTGCAGGTTAGCGAAGGGGGAACTCTTGTCTGGCTAATTTTTGAGTTAATGTTTTCTCCCTCATCTGACCTAGATAGGTACCCTAAGTCACCCTCACTGCTGCAGAAACAAACCATAGACCTTTCTCCTACTGTCACTTTGCAATACCTCACTGCAGCTACGCACCCTTGTGGTATGAGTATTATTGCTAATGTTACTTGTGCCTGTAACTTACTGATACTTACCCATGTATCTTCCTGTTGTTTTGATGGCTGGCAGAAATACAGATCTATGAAACAAAGTGAATTTCTAAAAGTTTCCTTTAAAGTGAGGAAAACCAAGACTACCTCTTCTCCCAGAGGTGCAAAAATATTTCACGACAGAAACAACATCTGACAGAAGTGTTGGCTAAAGAATTCTGAAATGTCTTTCAGTCTTGATTTGGACTGAGGGAATCAAAGTTGCTAAAACACCAGTGTCTAAGAGGCTGCTTTGCCTTCAGAGAACACTTGATCTCAGCTCCCCTCTTTGAGGACTCCTCTGAGGCAAAACCAATCCAAGCTGTACTTAGCAATTTAGGCTCACATATCTCTGCTTTTGTCAACATGTTAAGGAAAAGTGCTTTTTAAAGCACTGTTACTTCTGCTGTCCTGCTAATGCCTGGTACTTTACCTCTCCTTAGACTTCTAATAGTTTGCTGCATCATTATTAGGAGCTGTTTTATTTCTTCTTAACACCGGTTTCTGAGAGGCTAGAGACAATGTTTTCACCTCTTAAGCAATTTACAGGTGAAGCTAGTCATTATTGATCCTAAAGGAATTGCTTTAAGGATTAGATTTCAAATAACTCTCTACTTGTAATTTAAATTCTGTTTGCTTCTGTATCAGAGTGCAGGTCCCAAACTCACAGCAAAAGCAAATTGCCGGTATGAAATTGAGTGGGTTACTGAGTATGCCTGTCACAGGGATTACCTGGAGAGTAAGAGCTGTCTTCTGACTAATGAGCAACATGATATCTCTATTGATTTAAGGCCACTTACTCAACTTCCAGGTAAGCTTGCTATTTTTCTTTTGTTTGTGATGTTACTAGCCAGTTTTCCAGTTCCATGTTCAGAGACAGGAAAAATGTCCTCTGTAGATATTTGGGTTTTTACATCTGTTCTGCTCTGTTAGAAAACCTTTTCTTTTATTGTTCATTCAGATTACGTCACACCATATCTAGCCAAAGATGACAAAGAGGAGTATTACTATTACTTGAATATATGTGGGAAAACCACTGCAGGTAACTGCAAGGACAGCACGGGATATACTTCGGCTTGCCAAGTAAAATCTTCAAATAACCAGCAAAAAGTGGCAGGACGATTTGAGAACCAAACCCTAAGGTGTGTAAAGGCTCTTTAGCCCTGCTAACTGGTCTGATTGATCTTTGTTTCCTACTTTGATGCCCTTATTTGTCACGTAAGCAGTATTTTATATAGCATATATGTGTATATATGCAGGTGTCTGTATATATATCTGCAAGCATATATATATAGCAAGTATTTTCACTAAGTTTTTTATGGAAAAACTCCTAACAGTATACCACGCTGGTATCAGCAAATGAAGGAGCAGATGAGGTAGAGGCCATTGCCTAGGCAGGGAAGAAGCTTTCACCAACTTTGGTGTCAGAATTACAGATGGTGCTGTGCTGCCTCTTGCCCTCCTTGAGTTTTGCATGTAAATAGGCATCAGGATCAGATGTTTTAGAAGCTGTCCTCAGCAAGAAGGCATCTCTCCTTCCATTGCAAGAGCTTGTATTAATCATATCTGAGACTACTAAGGTCCAGGATTTTGTGATTGATTTTTTTTGGGGGGAACTTCAGGATTCTCAAGTGGCATATGGGATAATAGTTCGCATGAAATTGCAAAGCAGTGATTATTCACCTAGATATGACCTTCTGTTCTGTCTGTAAGCACATGACAGTCTTGTTGGAGTGATTTTCCAGGAAGTATGACTTCCTCCACCTGCAAAAATAGTCATGCAATAAACTAATGGGAACAGATATTCCACTGCACCTAGAGTAGCTTTAGAGCATTCCTTAAACTCTATACAAATTCATGAAAAGTAACCAGAAAAATCTGTGGCTGCCAGCCTTTGTTGCAGTAAAAATGTCAATATTAATGTTGAACAAGCATTTGTTTCCCTTTGAGTGAGACAATTAATAAACAAACAAGAATGTGGCTTCTGTTATGTGAAAAACACTGTCTGATTGTGTCTGATCCCATGTTTTTTTCTAAAACTGACTTTTTACTCAGATACTCTGATGGGGATCTCACTTTAATTTATCCGAATGGGGATGCGTGTAGTTCTGGCTTTCAGAGAATGACTGTCATAAACTTTGAGTGCAATGAAACAGCAGGTGAGTTTAAGAAGCTGTGATGACTGCTCAGGGGTTGACTTCTGTGCTTGCTAGTAGACCTTATGTTCGAAGAACTGCCTGCTGTGAGCCACAGCTAACACAAGGAATAAATATTGTCAAAGTAAGCACTACTTTTTATGGCTGGCAGGATTGTTTTGCGCTGTGTAGTAGCACTGCTAATCTAAATTTACACTAATGATCAAGAATACTGAGGTATGGAAGAGCCTTGTTTCTTTGCCAACAGTAAAAAACCCACCCAAACAACATACCCCCACCCCCTGCCCCCAAAGGACAAACTCACACATGAAAAAAACAACCCATAAATGCAAGTCCTGTGCAGCAAAAGGATTTTTGTGTTCCTTGCTCATTGCAAGTCTTCAAGTCTCCTTGCTTTTCTCACATTGCCCCACTGGAAACCTAACATCTGTTTATTCATCTTCAATGTTAAGGTAATGATGGTAGAGGAACTCCAGTGTTCACTGGTGAAGTGGACTGCACCTACTTTTTTACTTGGGATACAAAATATGCATGTGTTAATGAGAAAGAAGATCTCCTTTGCCGAGTTGCTGATAAGAGAAAACACTATGACTTGTCACCTCTGATCCGCAGTTCAGGTATGGCAATGAAAGCTAGCTTTTGGTTACTTTTGTCCTGAGTTTACATGCCTTGTCTAGTGCAATTCTTTAGTTGAACATTCATCATTTTTTGCTTTTCTTAGTTAATTTCTGGGGTATTGGTGTTCAGTGTTCACTTCCCTTGTCCCAAAAGGAGTGAGCGCCTTACGAAAGTATCTATATCCATGACTTCCTTGGTTACTGTCATTTTAAGTGGTTTTAAATGTTGGTCCTTTTTTGTGATAAAAGGCATTTTGGCATGGAGAGGCTAGAAAAGTTAAGCCAGATGACTTGTTCTTGACAACCCCCTGTATTTCAGAGTTAGCCCAGAACTGGGAAGCTGTGGACAGTAGCTTTTCGGAGGAAGGGAGGAAGCGTTATTACATCAATGTCTGCCATAAGGTGTGGAAGAGAGGAGGAGCTTCCAGCTGCCCAGATGCTGCTGCTGTTTGCTCTGTAGGTGAGTGATTTGTTTGTTTTGTTTTGTTTTAAGGTTCTGAAGGCTTGGTGCTTCCTTTGCAAATGGAGTTGGCTGCCCTGAGTGCTTTCAGTTGTTTGAGGAAACAGAAATTAGGAGCACATTTCTCTTGTGCTCTCAAAGACCTGAGAAGAAATGATGCAAGTAGCCTTTTCTAACTAAAAAACTCCAGGCTTTCTAGCATGGTTTTGAAGAGGTAAAAACAAACTCCTGATACTGTGCTTTCTTAAAACATCCCATCTAGCTAGTTAAGAGTATCTTGGTGTAAACTGCACTTCTTTCCAGGGAAACAAAAATGACGTATTTACTGTCTTTACAGATAAACAAAACAAGAGTAAGAATCTTGGAACATTTGTGTCTTCTCCTAAAAAGGTTGGAGAAAATATTCAACTTACCTATTCAAATGGAGACAGCTGTGGTCATAACAAAAAAATCAAAACTGTCATCACTCTAGTGTGCAGACCAGGTGAGAATATACATACTCTGATCTGCTTAAAAACTGGAGGTCGCTTAAAATGCCCAGACATGAGTGCTAAATATTAGCATGTGCCTTTGTCTTTTATTTCCTTCTGTGCAAAAGCTGAAGCATTGTGGTTTATTTACTAGGATGATAACAATGTACTCGCAGGTATTTAGCTCTGTTCAGCTGATATACAAGTACCCTTCAAAGACCTTTGAGTAAGTCTCTTGAACTAAGATTCTCAGAAATATCACAAAAGTATGTTCAAGTGTTTAAAACTCCAGAAATACCTGGAAGCTGTACAAAGCACTTTCTTTCCCTAGTGCTTCCCAGAAAGACTGGTTCTGAACTGAGATCAGACACTTTAATCTTCTCTTCCAATAAGCATGTTTTGTGTCTAAACTCCTTGCAGTTTATGAAAAGCAGAAGCATTTGCAGAAGTTGTTGGTGTTATTAATCTCTCTATAACAGCCCACTAGTTTAACCATCTCCCAGGGAAATCGATAACTTGTATTCCTCTGCCTGAGGAAGCTGAATCCTCCAAGCGTGCTGGCTGTTAGGATCAGGTTATGCACTACTTCCTAATAAAGCTGTTGCTTTGTAGTAGAACACCAGGTTTGTGTGTCAAAGCACACATTTTTTCAAAGAGTGTGGTAGTACTCAGGAACAGACTGAGCAGTACATCTTCACTTCTGGGCTAAACTTTTATTCTGGGGAGGAGGATGCAAAGAGTTTGTGCAAGGAATTTCTGGTTCTATTTAGTCCTCATTTCAGAGGAGAGGTTGTTTAACAGTTAATCTGGGTTTGCTGTTGAGGAGGAGTTAGTGTTCCTAGGCTTAAGTTCCTAGTTCTTTTTGGCAGCCTGACTGTCTGTATGTGTAACACCTTCCTCTTGTGATACCAGGTGATCTAGAAAGTGCTCCAATTTTGATGTCTGAGAGTGTATGTTTATATGCATTTGATTGGTATACTGCTGCTGCATGTGTCCTGTCTAAAACTGAAGGAGATAACTGCCAAGTCTCTGATCCTCAGGCAGGTATGTATTTACATTGAGCAGATGGAAAGGTTGTGAGGGATAGAACTTTTGTCACAACACTGAGTGTCATGTGAAAGGAGGGGGGAGATTTCCCCAACCCTGGGGTGTTTGATCTGTCCGTCAGCACCCCAGGAAGGCAAAGACACTTGTGCCCAACCAGTCTGTCAGCGTCCCCTTACAGGGACCCTTCACTGAGCAGTCCCGCTGGATCGGAGGGCAGCTCAACTGCCTTGTTCAGGGAAACACGCCAACAGCATCAGGGGGACCCTCAGTGGGTCCTCCTGCTTGATGTGAATGTGTTACCCACTGCCGGCAACTGCTAGTGCCCACAAAGGGCTAATGCTAACAGTTTGCAGAATGCTTTTCATTATAAAATCATGACAAGTTAAGGTTTGTGATTGCTGGTGATAGGGACTGTCTGCAAAAACAAGTTTGAAGTGATATACAACCAAAACATTAATCACTAATAACAGCTGGCGTGAGTTAGTCATCTAGTGCGCATAAGACAAAGTTCTTACCCAGTAGGCATCCCTATGGGGGAGCAGACAGGTTCAGCCCATTGACTGATC
>JAVJGI010000062.1:42440878-42526201 GCA_035590275.1 Ibycter americanus | reverse complement strand
CTTGTATTTCCCATTTGACAGCTGCTATGCAGCTTATCGGGTGTGTGGTACCATCAAGTTCCCAATCCTGCAGGGAGCACAGCAGAGCCTGGCCGCAGGGTCTCCGCTGCTTCTCTAGGGTAGCAAGTTGTGCTGCCCAGGGAACCCTGGTGGAGTAGATTCTGTACGTGCTGGCTGTCCTGAAAGTGGCAACTGTATTTTACCCTAAAAAGGTTGTTATAATGCTACAACTTCTGTTAGGTCCCAGTTTTCTCTAATTTCCCCACTCCAAGCCGTTTTCCCACACTGAGTCCTTTTGATGCATAAGAACAAAGTGAATTCAGTCTAAGTCTAAGCACCCACAACATTCCAGCACAGCAGTTTTAAGCACATGGGTGTGGAAGATCAGAACAGCACAAGCTTAATATTCCTCTAGTGTCTGTGGAGGAAGATAGGTGTAACGTGTATTTTACTGTAGTAAGTCTCTCTGTATAAGAAAACATACTTTAGTATGTCCATATTGTTTCTGGAACAATAATTACATGGAAGGAGACTTACTAGGGGTGGGGGGAGTGAGCTAGCTGTGTGACTGGTAGAATCAAAACCTGTGAGAGATGGCAGGGAAAAATTGAACTGATAAAGCTTATTCTTTCCCGATTAGGCTTCTCTTTTGACTTGTCACCTCTGGCCAAGCAAAATGGGCACTACGTAGTTAATACTATTGAATATGTGTTTTACATAAACATCTGTGGCAGTGTACCAGAGGAGTTGTGTCACACAAAATCAGCAGCATGCCAGGTAACACAAAGGTGAGTAACTCTAGTTCTGTTGTCTGTAGTAGATCCCCTCTTGTTGCATGATGTGTTGTTTGTGTGCAACAGTGAACAATTTGCATGTAAAGTAATTACTGTGCTGCCTATAATAGATTCATATAATTTGCATGCAAAATATTATTTGGTAGTGCTGTAACTATGCTGCTAGGTGTTTCAAGCAAAGTGCACACATGTAATCTTGCTTACAGCTAGCTTTTGAGATTGAATGTGTCCATTGCTCCCCCTTATGTTTCCCATTAACTGCTGCAGCTGTAGTAAGCCAACCTACAATTTGAATTCAGGGTCAGCTGGATTCCAAGAGCTGGCCAAAGAAGCACTGCCATGGTTGGGATGAGTAGTGGCTGCCTTATGCAGAGGTGGAGCTCAGAGCTTGGGTGTGGCACTGTATTTCTGTTACTAATACAGCGCAGGTACGGTCGCGGTGTGTACTGCTACTCTGACGGCACCATCGCCGTTATCTTCTACAAGCGATGTCTGAGGTAGTATCTGTACGCTTCAGGTTCCAGGTCAGCGTGTTGCCAGAGGTGTGGTACAGTACAAACGCATGCAGCTGTACTTGAGTTGGCTCTGAGTTACTCTCTCCCACCAAGGGGAGTTCACTGCAGACACTAAAAATGTTTGTTAGGGGAAGGTGGTCAGGCTAGGTCTGACAGAGCCAGTGTTAAATTAA
Organism: Ibycter americanus; assembly: GCA_035590275.1. Taxonomy (NCBI): domain Eukaryota; kingdom Metazoa; phylum Chordata; class Aves; order Falconiformes; family Falconidae; genus Ibycter; species Ibycter americanus. The sequence continues at coordinate 42,524,719 of JAVJGI010000062.1, read as the reverse complement.
AGAAACCCTGCTAAACCAAAGCTGCTCCTGAGCTAAGAGCATATGAAGGCAGCTTTCTTCCCTGAGAAAGACTTGCTGTTGTGCAGTGCTAGGTCTTCACTGTCCACATGTACTTGCATGAAGCCAGTTTGAGCCCAACATTGGGGCATCTGCAGTTTGAGTTCTCTGGAGAATGAGAACTTGATATTTCCATTGCTCTTCTAGAGAATGGAGTGTTAAAGTTTTCTAGATAGCTAAGCAAGGTACAACTTTCCTTTCCAAAGAAGGACATCTGTTCAAGTTTTAAGTTTCCTTTTAGTGGCATTCTTTTCATCCTAGCTCACTTATGTCTAGTCAACCTTATTTAATTCTTTTGTCATATTATAGTGTCTTCTATAAACTTACCTGTGTGCTTACTACTTTTAAGACTTCTCTTAAAGACAGAATTAATTTTGCATTCTGTCCAGTCTCAAAGCCCACTTTTTCTTTTCTAGTAAGGATCAGTTTTGGAGTCTTGGACTGCCCAGTTCCAAACTTTCATATTATGATGGTCTGATTCAGTTGACCTACAAAAATGGTACAGCATACAATGATGAGAAGAAAACGCAGCGATCTACCCTTATAACTTTCCTGTGTGACCATCAGGCTGGAATAGGTCAGCCTGAATATCAGGTAAGAAGTTCTGTATGAAGAAGGGAAGGATCTCCATCCCAAAATCCTGACAATAATTGCTACTAGGCCAGTGCAAGCAGAGACTCATGAGTAGAAATATCCAGTATCTATAAAGCAGCCCAAGAGGTAGTTATTACTTTTGGGATATCTACCTCTTGTTGCACCCTTATGGCTTGTCTTGACCACTGAACAGTAAGCTGTCCACCTGGATCCAGGTTCTCCTTCACTCTTCTCTAGTCTCTGGGCCATGTAATTACAATATGATCAAAAGCGCTAGTATTTCTATCTGAAAAAACTCAAACTGGCTGAGAAGTAACAGGTGGTAGGACTGTGTGTCCTGCAACACAGCAGACATCAGTTACGTTGCTCTGGTTGCTCTGGTTCTGTTATTTTTGGAAAGAGTATTTTTGGCGACACAGCGAATGACGAGATCTGCAACAAACAAACCTACACAAATCAATCTGAGAAGCTATATCCCAAAACCAAGGGGAAATAACAAACTTAACACATAAAGGAGTAGCTGTGAGTCACAAAGTATTTGGTGTGGAAAGCCTCACTGACCTATTCTGTTTTTTATAGACAGAAGATAACTACACCTACAACTTCAGGTGGTACACTGAACATGCTTGTCCTGAAATGTCACTGGAATGCATTGTGACTGATCCCAACACCATGGACCAATATGACTTGTCAAGGTAGGAAAGTAACATATACAGCATTACACAGCTATTCTACTTTAGTGTTCTGGCTGACGGCTTAGCACTGGATGAAGTTGGCTTCCTGTGTAGACAGCACTAGAAACTTCATCAGTTGTGACCATCTTAACTGCAAGTATCTTGAAATGAGGACAGTATTTCCCTCTAGTATATGGACTTGCCTTCTAAGATGTACGTTGACTTTTTGGGGTGGTTTTGCTTAATAAGAACATATTACTTTGTCAGTTGGTGTTCTGCTTCCTAAGAGTATTCGTTTTAATTATAACACTTAAAAATGAGGGGGAAAAGTTATTCCAAAATGCCTTACTCATCTGTTTCTTGAGACTGACAGAGAAAGCTAGCGAGAATCTATGAAGAATGTGTGTTCTAAGCATAGAACTTTCTCTTCCTGCTCAGCTTAGCAAAATCTGAGAAGAGAGGTGAAAACTGGTATGCCATGGATAATTCAAGACCAAGTGAGCGCAAAAAGTACTACATAAATGTCTGTCGACCACTAATCGCTGTCCCAGGATGCGACCGGCAAGCATCTGTCTGTCAGATGGAATATCGGCATGATCATGTGAGTAGCCTTTCCATCCCAACTCGGAGCTGATTTTCCAAGTGAGTGAGATTTAGGGGTATGTGAGATAAGCATGTAAATTCTGGCTTCTTTGCACAAAATGGTATTCTGTGTATCCATAATGTTGGCATAGTCATTGCAGAATGGTAGACCTTCCATCTGTCTCTTCAAAGACTAAAGTTTTAATATTTACAAGTATACCAATGTCATGTTTCACATGCATGATTCTTTGTCCTATGTTGCTGAGGCAGAAAAACTGCATCTCTTCCATGTAAACTGCTGTGGTCTCGCAGACTGCTAGCATTGCTTTAGGAACAGGCTGCTCTTCTGGGTATCCTGTTGGCTTCTGTCTTGTTTTAGATTGAACTGCGGAAGAAATATGTTTGAAATGTTTGTCATCACGCTCTGAGCTCTCTTTGACTTTTAGGAGTAGATTATGCAGATGTTGCCAAGCTTAACAAAAAAAAAAGAAAAAAAAAAGATGGTGGTGGTTATGGACTTCTATATTTCCCTGAAGTATAACAATTTTATCTTGGGACTGTTTGTGCTGACAGGCAGGATGGACACTTTGCCCAAGGGCTGGCTTCAGCTTTCCCTACAGCTTTGAGGAGCACTGAACTAGAGGCTTACCAACCTAATTCCTTCTGTAAAACGGAGAATACACTTTTATCTCCATACTGTTGAGGAGGATGTCTTGAGTGACTGAATCTGTAAATCACCATCGTGGCACTTGAGCTAAATATTACTAGTTCCTTGTGCTTGCATGAGTCCTTGTTGTGTAAGGCTGCTTACTTGACATGCAGAGACACATTGGAGCTTCATTACTTCATTGCTGAAGACACTGGAGTAAAAAGTGAGCACACTTGGTCAGCCTAAATGCAGAGTTGTTTTAAAAAGAAAAACCAACAAAACAGTAGAAGTCTTTGTGGACAGAGTTGCTTTGGAAGTGTATTCTTTTTGCTGTTGCTGACTTACAGTTTCTTAAAAATAGGAGATGTCAGTCATCTTGCAGAAGTGAAGATCAATTTGGACCTTAGTAGTAGCACCTACTGTTGTTCTAATGCTCGGTTTCTGCTAGTCGCTTTTAGGCTTTGCTAAGCAGGGCATATCCCTAAGGTCAATTGTAAGAATGCCTGGAGGCTTCTACATACTGTGTTTTAGAGGTGTACAAACTTAATCTTACTTGCTGTGCATGAGGTGTAGGCCTTCCTAAATTCCTAAGCTGTGTAGCCAGTGAGATGAGGATGACTGTTACGAGGCACTTACAGGCACCTTATTGTACTAAAACCAAACCAGAACAAATAAACTCCAAAAAACCCCTCCATGCCTGCTTGTGGAGTTTGTCTGTTAAATATGTGAAACTTAAGTACAGAATGGAGGAGAAATGTAGGGGTATCTCTACACCTTTGTCTTCAAAACTCTCAAGATAACCTTCTGTATACAAGATTGTTGTGGTAGCTGTTTTCTTCTTTTTGACCGTATCTGTAACTCCTCACTTGAGTTTAGAATTGCTGACATGCTTTTTGTTATTTCTAGGTTTCTTATTCTGAAGTCACCTCTATTAGTAATCTTGGTGTTGCCAGCAAAGAACTGGTAGTTGAAAGACCTGGACACATTTTTCTAACCTATGCAAATGGCTCTGTGTGTATTGATGCTGATGGAAGGAAAACTACTTATACCACCACCATTCACTTCATCTGTTCCAGGGGCACTCTTGTAAGTACAATTGATCTTCCAGATGTTGCTTGATTGTAGTAGGTTTTCCATCATATAATGTGAAGCTACATGAAGATTTATAGTGTATAGTGGATTCATGCAAGGGGGACTTCTTGAGGACTAAATAGAGACGTAAAAACAAAGCTGACTTAGATGCTACAGAAGTGCATGTCTCAGACTATTGTATCATAAGCAAGAACTAGTTAAAAACTAACAGCCTCAATGAACAGGTCATATTTCAGACTAGTCTAATTAGCATGAAAAATACATGGGGGTTTAAGATGAAGGAGTTGTACATGCAAACATTGCAGATCCTCTTAAGAGGATCAATATTGTAAAGTGTATCTTCAGGCTTAGATTCTGCATCCTTTGTAGCCTGTTTATTCTAGAGGAGTTCATAAAGCTTTTGCTGATACAACTCCACATCCTGAAGTTTAGATTGAGGGGATAGTTAGACTGAAGCTGGCCTAGACTTGGGCTTGCTGGTTTGTGAATCTGCAGGTCTTACTCTCCTCACTCACATGGTCTTCAGCCCAAGAGATATGGTGAAAATCTGTGACTTGGAGCAGTTATGAACTGCTTTTCTTTTGCCTGAAAACACTGAAATGAAGTGTGTACAATTAATACTCCTCTTGCCTTATTACTTCATCTAACAGAGTTTTGTGTTGCTAGATTTTTCCTTTTTTTTTTTTTTTTTTTTTTTGTTATAGCAGACTATACATTATACCCCGAAGCTCTTCAAAGCATAGACTGAGGCAAGGTCTGGTTAATCATGTCTAGATTCAGTATCGAATTTAATCTGAATATTCGGATGTCAGGTTCAGTTCTTTGCTGAAGCTTAATGTCATGCCAAATGTTTAGCTAGACAAAGTTTTCAGTGATGACTGTCAAAATAAATAGGGGAGATGGAAGCAGGGTGGGAATTGTGTGCATTTGTAGCGAAGTCTTTTAGAAGAACCTGACACTTCTTCATAAAGTGGGATCTCAAACATGAGAAGGTGTTGGCTGTTACACTTATCTGGTCTCTCTGCAATCTATTTCCAGAGTAGCAGCCCACGGTTTATAGCTATTCAGGAATGTGTGGCCACGTTCTTATGGGAAACTGAGGCTGCATGTCCAATCAAGGAAACAAAAGATGATTCTCAGGTGAGAAATGGGGACATAATTGCATTCATAGTCTCAACATACTATTTTTTTTTTTCCTAGCATTTCTGGTTGCTGTGTTTAAATGACCTTTGGAATAAACTAACTACAGTGAAGTCTGAAGTTGATCATGATGGAGCCTTATGCTACCTTATTGCTTTCTTGAAGTGTTCTTAAAATGAGTAACTTCTGACCAAAGTATTCAAGTATTTTCTCTTGAGGATAACTTATGTGCTGTGGCACTGTTTCATTCCCTTATGAGGCTGCTAGTAAAACTGAGTTGATATGTAAGGATATATATTGATATATTGTCCTTGTTTGTATGTGGATCATCAAATAAGGCTTCCCCCCTACCCCGAGCTACTCAGTTGTTTTTTAGCTACTTTACAGGTCTCAACATAAACGCATTAGTGTGAAAACAACTCTCCGTTAAAATTTCCTTGCTCTTAGCTAACCTGACAGATGTCATCTGTTAAATTGCCCTTTGATATGTTGGTATGTGACTGATGTCAATGGACAGCTGTGCAAAAGAGTTTAATTAAGTGTTGCTACTGTCAGAGTTGTATTCTGGTGGTCCAAATTAAGTTGCTGAGTGGTATGCAGGCTAGGAATATGTGTAAATCACTACTTTGGCTCTTTAAGCAAGTTAGAGGTAAAACTTAAACAGAAGAAACACAGAAGGAGAGAATAATGCTGTTGTAATATTTTTTTTTCCCCAGTCCTGCTCTGTGCGAGATCCAAACACTGGCTTTCTGTTCAATCTGCAGCCGTTAGCTTCTGAAAAAGGCTATATGGCTACTGGCATTGGGAAGAAGTTCTTGGTAAGGATTCAGACTGTGCAATCTGTTGCTTAAGGATGCTGCTGTAAAAATTTTACAGTTTTACTGAGTGAGTGAGTGAAGCTTTGACTCAGTCCTCTTACGAAATTTTAGTTGGCAGTAAAGTATTGTGCTTGAGGGGAAGAATGGAAGGTAACTTGACTCATCTCAGATGATCTTAAAAGCATCAAACTTCTGGTTCTTAGCAAACATAAGGTAGCTACACTTTTGAGTCTGTGCATCATTTTTCAGTTATGGACTCTGTTTCGTAATACCAGTTTGTCTGCTGGTGCCGAAGTGGCCAGTGGAAGCCTAGAAAGGGATTTAATCTGTCCATATCAGTGTTCTTAATGTGATCTGCATGTATCAGTAGTCCTAGGGTATCCATAGATCCTACCATAGTGGTTTTTTAGTCTAAAAATATACTTGCTAAACCACATCCTGCACTACTTCTGGGGAGAACTTGTGGATCCTGTAAGCTGAAGACTGGGAATATTGTTCTTGTGTTACATTTGGTTGTCTTACAGTCTAGAAACGACAAGACATTTCATGCTCTTTGAAATAGTTCTTGACAAGTGACTTTACTGATGTAGAAATGGCTATGTGGACCTAATTTTTCTGATGCAGTTAATACTGTGTGCACCCACATGTTTTCAAAACTTCTAGCTAAACATTTGCGGACCCATGCCAGATTGTGGTAAAATCAATGGCAAAACAGCTGCTGGATGTGAAGCAGAAAATCTGACATCGGTGAGGCTGGTGGAGTTGGACAAAACCCTGTATCTATCTGGTGAAGGGTTTCTGACTCTTACTTACAGAGGTCCTCTTCGAATGCAATCAGGTGAGTTCAGCGTCCATCTGCAATACATATTTCCTGACGTTCTACAAACTTCCTGTGAATGGTCATCGTTCATTCCTTTGTTCATGTACTAAAACCTGCTGGTCTTGGTGTTAGTCACTTAAACAAGCTAGTTCATATGAAAAATTTAGGAAGAAATCAAATCATGTGCAATGGTAATGGCTTAGCATTCAGCAATACATGTGCGTTTCAGAACTCCTGGAAAGAGACCAATACAATACAGGATTTTTTCCTTACTGAGTAGATGAAAAATACTGCTCCTTGCATGGGGAAATGGGTAGCCAAATTGGGAAAACAAGCAAAATGAACTCTGGCTCATGTCCTAAGTGAAGTCATAGCTTTAAGCTTCAGTTTCATGAATAATGCTCTCTAAAGTTGTTTCATATCTGAAAGATCATTTTTCAGTTAGCTTATACTCTCCTATATGGAATTTAAGTGCTCTACTACTTCATGTACACCTACCTCATGAATTTAAGTCTGTTTTGCAGGTAAGACTACTGAAAAATGTGATCTAGCTTTTGGATTTCGTATGCTCTCCAACTGTACTGAAACTGAGTTTTCGTAGAAAGGCATATGACACTTCAACAACAAAAGGTTTTTAGAAAGACAGAATTTTGGATTCGGGAACCTCAGATGCTCCTGCATGTTCGTCCTTAGTACAGATTGCTATGGGGATATCGCTTATTTTCCCAGTTGTGATGTTTTTGTACCTAATATCCAACGGGAAGCAAATGATTGAGCTCTCATGTAATTTGCTTTAAGAGCTTCTACCATTTTGATAACACTGCTAACCATTTTGATGACAAGTATTACTCCCCCCATAATTCTACCATTTCCTGTGGGCTGTGGAAAGGAGGACTAAACAGAACTTAAAATGCACTGCTTAAATAGTATCAGTATTATTTGTTCTGCAGTCGTTACACTGAACTTACAAACACCCAAAACTTTGGTATGTGTGATGTAATTTAGAGGTTGTTGGTACAGCTGACTTGGTGTTTTATAGGTTTTCTGGTTCTTCAAATATGTGAAAGACCTAGAAAGCATAGTTCAGTGAAGGTCATCATGCTTGTGAAATGTGTCAAGGCATTCTGGTCTGCCATTTGGAGAGACAATTGTGGCTGCTAGGCAATTTAGCACAGGTCTCTAAAGAAGGCTTGTGTATTTACGGTTAAAAAACCCATAAATGATAAGGTAGTGTTTTCCTTGAAGCAGTAATAAGAAACTGTTAGAAAATTCCAGTCAAATACTAGCTTGAACTTTAAATTCAAATATTCCCAAGGGAACCAGCAGCAGACAAGTGTTTGTTTTTACAGGAATATCAGACACGTTCATGGTGACTTTCATTTGTAATGATTCATATCCTGGAGAGCTTAAGTTTGTGCGTGAAGAGATAAACAGTGTGCTGAACATCCATGATACTTTTTTTGAGTTTCACACAGCTCTAGCCTGTGCTCCTGCTCCTGTGGACTGCCAGGTTACAGGTAGGTCCCTGGAATGTGGGTGGGCTCTGTCCAACAAATGTTGGAAGGATTAACTAATAGCAAACTTCTGTAGAGAAGGGCTTTAAGAATACCTGTTGTGAAGACATTTGTAAAAATTGAAGTTTTCATAGAAGTTGTAAAGAGGGAGAGGAGTTAAGTTGTTTGAAGCAGGCTTAACTTACAAAGACAGGCAAGAAGCTAATATGGAACATAGTGGTATACACAAGGGAGCTGATAATTACTTTGAAAACCTTTAATCGTTTTCATGACCGGGTGCTGCTTCAGTCCAACTCTGAAGAAAATGAGTCAATTTAGTATTGGCCTCTGGAAAAGTGCACCTGTAAACTGTGGAGTAGTTACCTGTGGGAAGTCAAGTGTAGTGATTTTTTTTATGGCAACAGTACCTTCTCTCAATGGATATCTAATGTAATTCTCAAAATTACTTTGAATTATGTGTGTTCGTCAGTGAAACTTGTATCATTTCAAACCCAATATTGCTACAAGTATCTAATAGGTTGTCTTTCAGCTTACTGTATGTACCACGTATCTTTCAGATGCTGCTGGCAATGAGTATGACTTAAGTGACTTGAGCAAAGAGGGTGAACCATGGGTTGCTATAGACACTTCAAAGGAGGCAAAGAAGCGAACATTTTTCTTGAATGTCTGCAAGCCTTTGCCCTATGTGCCTGGATGCCCTGGTAAGCCAAGTGGCAAGCATTTCTTAACTTGTGACTTCTGATGCAAAACCTTATATGCAGAATGACATCCGTGGTTATTTTAGTAGGGTGTCTTGAATCCTGCCTGTTCAGTCACTGAACTTGCATAGTCCTGGGTGAGGTATGTCAAGGGTATAATAGGCCTTCTCAAACCAAGAGCAGGACTCCTGCATTGAGATGTGTGGGAATGCATTTGGGAAAAATGCATTGAGGGCTTTATTTGCTAGTAACCTTGATGTTTTTTTTTTTTAAGAAGAAAGGAAAGCTAAATGTTGTTGAAGCCTCCTAACTGAATGAGGCCAGAATGAAAAGCTTATGCCATGTCTTACTGCACTTCTAGCTAGTTTGATTTATTTTACCTGTTGCAGTAGTCTTCTATCAGGTCTGTGGGAGCAGATAAGTTAGTGCATTTTTAAAGATTTTGGTGAACGCAGTAACTTGTTCCTCAAAGGCTTTAGGCACACAATGTCTCTTAACTGTATTTATGAAAACACTTATGTTCTGCTTCATGAGTTTGAGACGGTCTGCTTTAGTGCTCAAAGCTCTCTTAAAGCTACTCCACTGTGTTGTTTTACAATGAAGTTAACTGGTTGTCAAAGCTTTGAACTAAAATACAGGCTTTTTCTTTTTCCTGTAGGTGGTGCCATAGGATCTTGTGTGAAATACACTGATAAAAGCAGGAACCTTGGAGTCATTCAGATAAACCCACAGGCTGCTGTTGATGGGTCATTAAGCATTATCTACTTGAATGGTGACACATGCAAAGATAAGCAGCGTTATTCTACACGTATAATCTTCCAGTGCGATCAAACAATGGTAATTTTCTGTGCCACTTGCTGTTAGTGAGATCTTGGACTTAGTATAACAAAATAGTGATTATTCCTCTTGGGATGGAGAAGCTGGTTCTAAACAGTAGTATCTTGTATACAGGCTTTTCTCTTGTCTCTCCTTACAACTGCTTTCTGGAGTCTGTGAAACACAACAGTTAACTTTATTGTGGAATTCTGTGAGCCACCAAAAGCAGCTCTTTGCTGAAAATAAGTGCTGAAATTTGATAATAGAGATCTTAGACTGTGCAACTGCAATAAAAAAGGATTCTGCATGTACCTTTTGAGACTTGCAATCGTTGGTAAGCCTCCTTCATATGGCTGTTTTCTGTAGGGGTCACCGGTGCTTGAGCAAGAAGGTGACTGTGAGTTTGTATTTGTTTGGAGAACCTTGGCAGCTTGTCCTCTTCACAAAGCAGAGGGTAAGTGTAGTTAGTTGAGCTTTAAAATATCAACCAAATCTGTACAAGTAGTAAACACTTAGTGAACCTATGTTTGTTTCTTATTCTATGCATCTTCCTGTAAAAGGTGCTGGCTTGTGGAGGGGATGCCTATTTTGAGGTTTAACCCAACTAAGACTCACACCTGACGTTAAAAGTACGATTTACGGTGACAGGGAAATGTACTTCCCTATCTAGGGAAATAAAGTAACAATGTTGTCTTGGACAAATGGTACTCCCCTGTTAAATCACAGGCAGACTTGCTAGTGTCTTTTAAATCTGAAAGCATCAGGTTTCATGAAAATGCAGTTGATCCTATGCCTGGCACGTCATTCCCTGTCCCCCACTGAAGACTGGAAGCGATGCTGTAAACTTGACCCTTGTTAGACAATGTGGGAGAGACCAGTTGGGGGAGTATCAGAGTTTACAGTTGACTGTGGGACGTGCAAGAAGGAATCACAGGTTCCAGGTCTGGTAGTTAGTTGGCTCTTAGATGGGAAGTTGAGTGTGCAGGTATCTTCTCTGCCCTTGTGGGCTTTGTTTTGCAACTTCTGGATAATGTGTTATAAAACATCCAGACTTCCTGTCAAGGATCTGTTGCAACAGTCCTAGACACTATTGAAACTGCCAGTGGCCTCACGTGGCGTAAGAGGAGTGTTCACAAGCTACTGCCCTGCAGCACACAATTGCTGTGCAGGACGCTGGTGATATGAAGGGAGGCAGACTGTCTTGTTTTTAACTTGGTACCAACTTGTATGATTGAGGGGAGCATAATAGCCATGTGATACAATCTGATGGCTATTTAAAAGCTTCAGAATATTGAGCAATGGGTCACTTTAAAACTGAGGACTTGACCAGCAGCAAAGTTACGGATGTGTATCAGCTGATTAGACTAATGAAACTAGAATTTTCCCAAACCTTTTCTGTCTACATCTTGGTAGACCTGTAAGCTGTAGCTAAATTTCCTATGATTGATTATTTCCTAACTTGGCAAACTTAACAGCTGTTAAAAGAAGATAGAAGACTGACATCTAGGGCAACTTTTGCTTCGGCCTTGTGACCTTGCTGTTCTTTCCAGATAATTAAGCAAGTGTTGGACTTAGTGTCTCTGGTTCTGTACTTAACCTTCAGCATGGCTGAAGGAAGAACCTGTGAGGCCACTCTGAGGTAGTTTTTGAACTACAGTGTGACTTTTGCATCTTTCTTTAGTGGTAGTTATAAAAGAAATGTTCCATTTGTAGCTTAATCTTGTAGTTCTATATAATTGGTGACTTCCTGAAATGAGCTGCTTAGCTGGACTGAAATGATTCTTCAGTGTCACTGCCCTAGAGCACCAGATACTCATCTTTGTGGCCTTGTTTGTGCCAGTAAGCCTTAGCTGTCCTAAGTGTATTTGATGTAGCTCATAGCTATCAAGTTGTATTTTAAATTCTTACTTTTCTTTAAAGGGGAGGATTGCCAGGTGAAAGATCCAAGGTATGGTCATGTTTATAACCTGAAGCCACTTTCCAATAAAGACATAAAAGTGAGTACAGATGAGTATGACTACTACTTCAGAGTTTGTGGAGAAATAAGGGAACCTTGCAAACCAGAGGCTCACACTGTGTCATCATGTCAAGTAAAGAAGATGGACTATACTTTCAGAAAAGTAGCAGGTATAGCACTTCATCAAAATGAACTTAGAGAATGGGAAGATTAACTGGGGCGTAACTGAAGCCACTGTGTGATACAAAAGGAGTTCTTGCTAATCTTGTACATTTTATGGGATAAAGCACCCTAGCACATTTGCTTCATGTGCAAATAAAATGTCATGTGTATAGCTATCTTGACACACAATTAGGAATGAGCTCAACCCCCTACTGTACTGGAATAGTAATCATGAAATAACTAGGTCACAAAGTTTAGAGGAAGGCTGAGGTCTTTCTGTCAGTACTTTATTGTGCATGTTACTGCTGTCTGTGTAACCCTGTTGCCAGAGGCATTACTGCAGTCATGTATTTACTGGATTAGCTGTTTACTTTTCTCACTTCTTCGCTTCTAGGCTTACTTACGGAAAAACTGACTTTCAAAAATGGTTTAATAATGATTAATTACACCCATGGAGAACAATGTCATAAAATATATGAACGATCAACTGCCATATTATTCTATTGTGACAAGACTACATCTGAGGTTAGTTTCAAAACATATGCTTCCTGTACGTACTGTCTTCTAGAGTTGCTCTCTTAATGTGTGGAAGGGTAAGGTGAAAAACATGAACTAGCTTCCTTCAAGGACTTATAGATTATGCAGGAGATTGAAGGGTTCTGTGAGGTAATAAAAAATGAGGAATGTTTTGAATTTCCTATTTATGGAAGGTACCTTTGTTATGCCCCAGGAAAGTCAGGGCATGTTGTTCCTTTAAGGGGTGCCTGCTATTAGCAAAGATATTGGAGATGTTGGGAAGAGGTATTCTCCCAGAAATAATAGCCATTTCTTTGTAAGAAATGAAAGGCAGGAGGAAAGCAGGTATTACATAGCCAGACCAAAATAAGGTGGTTACCTGCTTTTAATATTTCCTTCTCCATACTTGTGCTTTTTTTCCTGTTCTTAAACAATGGTGCCTAGAGTCGCTTTTTCTCATCCCCTTATTTCATGGAGGAGGCAGAAGCTCCTGATGGCTGCCCTTTTGTCAGAAGTGTGCATATGGATAAACTTGGGTTTGGGAGAAGCTGTGCTTTCAGCTGGTCAGAGGCATAGTGTGGCTCTAAGATTATATGTAAACACAAGTTCCTCGATCTTCTTGAAGCAAGGCTGAGATGTTTTGGTAGCTTCAATGTGTCTAAATCAGAAAGTAAATTCCTTTTCTATTGTGTTCTTTCAGCCTGTATTTTTGAAGGAAACTCCAGATTGTACCTACATGTTTGAATGGCATACTCAGTATGCTTGCCCACCTGTTAAATCTACAGAGTGCTCCTACAAGTAAGTTGTTTCCACAAACTTAAAATGGAGCTATATGATGACAGAAACAAGTACGGCCTTATTGCAACTCAGTGTAATGCTACCACTTTAGCTATTGTGCTTTGACTTGGTCACTAACCAGCTAATGTAGTATTTAATGCAAATGTAATGCATTTTAAGTAACTTTTGCAATTTATACTTCCTAAAACTAATTTCACTGAAGAAAAATACTTTGTTGGAGCTTCTTCTGGGAAATAAGCTTAGTATCAAAGTGAACTGTTAGGTATGCTGTTATTGATGGTTGAACTCTGAGTATGTTACGTTGTTACAAGTGTCTAATTATTTAGCTATAGCTAATTTAAACAAGAATACAACTGCTGTCCTTTTGGAACTTCCACCAAACAAAGCTCTAGGAAAAATGTCATCTAATTCTGTCACAACCAAGTATTAGCTCATTAAGATTTGATGAGTGGTGTCAAATGTGGCTAATAATTGGCCCAGAGTTTTAATGTCTGGCATCATGATAGGTTTCTACCCTAAGGTAAAACAATCCACTGTAACTGTGCATTTGTGCTTGCCTAGCGCTGAAAGCTGATGTGCTTCAATGAAAAGTCAGAATTACTCTTGCATTGGCTGAGGGCTGTGTGCACGTGGACAGTTAATGTGGGCATGGCTGGTGCAGTGATATCTATACTCAGATAGAGGCTGGTAGGGAGCAATGAGTCTGGTGCAGATTTCTTTTCCAGCATGATACTCTGCTTAGAGTTATTAGGCTAAAAGTTATTGTAGTAACTTAAGAATTGTAAGTTAAAATGACTTGATTCGTTTTTTTTAAATGCCTTTTAATTTGAATCCTTTGTCTTACAGGGATGATGAAGGAAACTTCTATGACTTGTCATCTCTGACACGGCATAGAGAGAATTGGGAGGCAATAGCTCTATCTGCTTCTGCACAGAAATACTATATTAATGTCTGCAAGCCCTTAGTACCATATGGTGCTGCACGTAAGAGCAAAATAAAATATTCTCACTGTAGCTAGGGGAGGCAAGTGGTAGGACAATAACAACATTCTGTTGTTCAGAGTGAAAAAATCACAAAGCAAAGTGTGTAGAGACAGTGGTGTAATTTCAGTACTAAAGGGAAGGGTAGATTATGGGCCTGATTTCCATCTGTTTGACAGCTGAGATTCACTAGCAACTCTTATCTTCTCTTGATAACTTCAGTACTCTGGCTCTTCCGTGCTTATCCAAAATCTGCTATAGCTCTTAAAGATTATTTTAACCTTTTGGTGCAAGATGTTAATTTCAGAATTTTCTCTTCTTAACAACTGACTCTACATTTTGTCCAGTGGAAGACCAGGTAACAGACTCTGGCCTTTCACTCTGTGTGGTAGTCTACTTCCCCAGTAGCAGCTGCCACTGCTTTTTGCATGACCTTGAGCGAAGTGAGGTGGTTGCTGCTACTTGTGATTTTGGGGGAAGAAAAAACCCCACCCCAATGAGTATGGTTGGGACAGTGGCTTGTAGATAGATCAGCCACGACATACCTGAAAGTAGAGCAGTGGAGTTTTAGTCCAGACAAGTAAGCCTGAACAACATCTGGAGTAATAATGCCATTTTTGTTCATCTCAATAATGCCATTTTTGTTCATCTCTATAGGTTCCTGTCCTTCTGATGCTGCTGCCTCCCTCATGGAGGGTGCAAAATGTACAAGTCTCGGGGAAGTGGCTGATGGTCCCCGGTGGGAAAATGGCATTTCTATTCTGAAATACATTAATGGGGAGCAGTGTCCAGATAAAATTCGCAAGAAAACAACAATATTGCGCCTCAAGTGTGATGAAAGCAAAATTGTAAGTGGGCTTCTTCTGGTGGGGTTTTATGTTTTCATGAGTTGTTCATACCACTGTATGTGTATGGAAAATGGTGGGCAGTTCTTATCCGTTCCCTATTTATCTGTAGTTGGATGGGAGCCAGCCTTGTGAGCACTTGAACTTTAAATGTTGAGCAATTTTTAAGAGATCTTTTTGTGCAGTCTGCTAGCACAAATTTTATCATCTGTAATAGCTTCAAATTGTCTGTCTGTGTCTTGAAGGTGAATGTATTGTAGGTTGGGAAGTGTTTCAGGTAGTAGATAATGCTATTTTCTGTGTAGTTCTGAACTCTTGCACATCTGTATGCCTTGCCATTAAGTACTCTTCCCTTTGGTGAGATGTCCTACCCTCACTTTTTGTATTTTCTGTTGCCCAGCTAGGCTGCCTTTAGCTCTCCTCTCATCAATTCTATTGCTCCTGATAATGGTTCTGTACTGTTGTGTATTTGAAATACTAAGAGTTAAATACTCTGTCCTTTGGTTAATTCATTGGACTGTTAATTCATTGGTCTGTTAAGTCCTAGGACTGGCATTCGAATTGAGCTCAGCTACAGGCTTCAGGGGTAATTCCATGGCATGAAATCTTACACTATCACTCTTTAGAGATGTGTCTCTCTTCACTGTTCCTTGTTTAGGAATCGAAGCCAGAACTTATAATGGCCATTGAAGATTGTGAATATACCGTCTTGTGGTTCACTGCTGCTGCGTGTCCTCTTAAAAGCAATGTGCAAAATGACTGTCGGGTAACCAATCCCGCAACAGGTGAGCAGGCGGCCTCAGGATTTTGTATGTGGAAGAAGCCTCTGGAAGTGGCACTACTGTGTTTGTGTTCTTGAGGGACTTTATTAGAAAAGGGCAGTGTTGGCACATCCTCTGGATAGTGACCAACAAGCTTATTGATGGGTAGAAATCTCTTGTAAGGTGCTGCAATATCACTTGGAACATAGTCTATAGTTCTGAAACTGGTTTTACCTCTGTTAATATGAATTAGTAACTGTTCGCCTTTCTAAGCTAGCAGACAAGTAGAAGCTGGTTGACCTTCCTACTAAATTAAGTTACTGAAAGCTTTTAATACAAAGAAATGTCTTGATTTTGAATCTGGAAAAAGATTAAATTGTTCCCTGATCTGCCTACAGGCCACCTCTTTGATTTGACATCACTAAAGCGAGAGTCTGGCTATACCATCAAAGATTCACACAACAGAAAAATTCAGTTGAATGTTTGTGCTGACGCGAAAAGTTCATGTGCTGATGGAGCTGGTAAGAATCTTATCCCCTCTGATGCTATAATCACTTACTGACTGTGTAGAGTACCCGAAGGAAGTATTTATGCTGAAGTTTACAGTAAAATGAGGGGGGCACGTTTTACTGCAGATGCGGAAGGAATGAAGACAACAGCTCTGTGGCTGAACTGGCTAGGAAGAGATCCTGAAACTGTTATAGAGAATGAAGCAATGTATTCCTATCAACTCCATTTCTAAACTTAGATGGGCTCACTGCCAGTCCAATCCCTTTAGGTCTGAATGGGTAGGTATTATTTTGGGTATGAGGGCAGGAGTGTAGATGCTTCTACTGCACCCCTTGGCTGTTGTGAAAAGGAGGAAGTTACAAGATTCCAGCTAGAGTGAGCTGAGCACAAGAACTGCTTTATGATCATGTATTGCTGTAATGCATCTGCACTGAGCCTTGTGTCCGTACTTCAAACCCTTGCCAATCTTCTTTCTAGTTTTCTGTTCTGTTTTGGATGCTTCTGAAACATCAGTAGAAATCAACTGGTATTTCAGGCTGCTTAGTAACAGGTTGAATTGCTAACTGTTCTGTCAAACTGAATACTATCTTAACTGCTAATGGATGAATAGCATCTTAAATCTAAAATAGCATCACTTGTGAATTAAAAATTATTTTTGTGTAGTTAGAAGAAAATACTGGGTTGATTTGGTTTTTAACAAGCATCTTAATAAAATTTTATAATCTGGCTGACATTTTGTGTTAATCTCTTGGCTTACAGAGAAGTGATAACCAGACACTGTGCTCTGTGATTGCTTGACTGTGTATAAATGCAATACTTTCTGCTGGTTAATGAAGTATTAAAGACAATATTTGGTCTTTGTTTCAGTGCAGTTCAGCTCAGTTTAATGGCAACCTCTGGATGGTGAGAAACAGCCTATCTTTCATAGGAAAATTAAAGTTAGACTAAAACCTTAAGTTTCCTGCTGTTCACATTATAAGGTGCAATTTTGAAGGACAGTTACATCAGATGATCTGTTTTGTTCATTTTTCTTTTTTACTTTAGCTGTCTGCATCACTGGTGGTCCAAAACCAATTAATGCTGGAAAACTGAGTAAAACTTTAACTTATGAAGACCAAGTGTTAAAGCTTGTCTATAAAGATGGAGATTCTTGCCCTGCAGACCCTGAACTGAAGCACAAAAGCTATTTTAGCTTTGTATGCAAGTCTGATGTTGGAGATGACAGCCAGCCTGTTTTTCTGTCTTTTGATGAGCAGACGTGCACTAGTTACTTCTCTTGGCATACTTCCTTGGCTTGTGAGGAAGAGGTAAGAATTACTTCTATGGAAAACACTTGTGGGAATGAATTTCTGGGCAGTTAAGCTAATAGCAGCATATGTTTTAAAATCCTTGAGGGAAAGGTCTCTTTCTGTAGTACAGAACCCAAGTTCATATAGGAGTTCTCAAATACTTAGTGACTTTTTCAGCAGGGTTGAAGAATATTTGGCAGACTTCTGGACTGCATGCATGGTGAACCAAGTTAAAATTTTAACACTTCAGAATAACCCTGCTGTGGAACCTACTTAGTTGCTTTTCTGGACAGCTCAAATAGAAGCCATAGGGCATCTTCTTGGCAACTGATGGTTAAAGATCCACCAATGCAACAGGCCAATAGAGCTTAGGTTGGGTTGGGGATGAGGATGGATAGCTTCTCTGTGCATGGGGATAGTCTTTGTTTCTGAGCAAGTGACTAGAGGCCAGGCAAGTGTATGATCAGTTTGCTTAGTGCAAAAAATGATAAACCTTGATGGCATGAATTTAGGGTCTGCCTCTGCTGTATTAACACATGCTGTAATAATGTGATTTGGTCAGCTGTAGATGAACTGGTGTTCCAGATAATACTTGGAGCTAGTTTTACTTCAGTTAATTTTAGCTAGTTAAATTGTTACCGGTGATGGATGCACTGAATAAAAACTAGCAATAAGAATAGAAAACTAAATGAGCTATAAGCTGAGTTCAGATTTTTTTTTTTTCTTAATGCCTGAACATTACCTTTTGTAAATCTGCTTAATCATTCTTTTTGTTGCCTTGATTACTTCTAGTGTGGCCATCATTCTCTGTGACAGGTTGTTTTTCCTCCTCATTGCTGTCTCAATACTACCATAACTCTTGCTTCTGTTTAGGAAAAACATTTTCCCATTTTCCTTTTCCTGATAAGAACTGTCACATGTCCCCTCCTTCTTTTGTAAGAGTTCTGCTACATGTGGTTCCGGTTTCATCTTCAATAGTATGTACCATGCTGCAATACAAATCAGCAGTGCCTAAAAACATCGTTTTCCCTAGCCTATTCATTCTGTTCAGTGATCATTTGTGCATTTCTGATCACTTTTCACAGTGCATCCACAGTGACCCTAGCTATTTCAGTGCAGTGATAGCTAGGTAGGAGTGATGCATATTTATCCTGAAATTAAATGGTGATTTTGTTGTTTGCTCCTTATCTAATATCTAAACAAGAATCGACTTCTCAAATCCCAGGTAGGCTGTCAGTGAGCTTATGCACTTTTAAGAATGCGTGAAATAAGTTCTGAGGAAATGCAGTGCTCAAGACATCAACTTGCAAAACAATTAACTTTACATTGTTATAACCAAGCTTGTTTACTGGAGGTGGTCCCATGATGTGTGGGAGATGGGGAGAGGAAGAAACTGTAGGATCTACTGATCTTATGAAGACATAGTGTCTGTATGCTGGAGTATGCATGCCAGAGCTTTACGTCTTAGTATTGTTCTGATACGGGCTCCATTCCATAGGAATGTTTAAACAATTGAGGTTTTTCATATACATCTTGTAGGTGCTTAGTATCTATAGACAAACCAAATTTGTAACAAATGCTGCTTTACACAATCAAATCTGAAACTTTAAATGCAGCCATGCTTCTGGCCCTCTGAAGGACAGGGTGTTTGTCACGAAATCCAAGCAAGTAATAATAAGAGCAATAAAACACACTTTCTTGTAGGTGAAGTGCTCAGTACTGAATGGCAGTTCCGTTATTGACCTGTCTCCTCTGATCCATCGCACTGGGTATTATGAGGCATTTGTGGATGAAGATACAACGGATGTTTCTCCAGACTTCTACATCAACATTTGTGAGCCTCTCAATCCTATCAAGGATGTCAGTTGCCCACCCGGAGCAGCTGTTTGCATGGTTCCTGTTAATGAAGCACCAATAGTAAGTACTGTGCCTGGAATCACTGAAACATGCATTTTCTTGCTAGTTTAAAACAGTATCCCTGCCTAGAGACCTGATTTGAACCAGAGACTTGACAATGGATTAAAGAAATGGAATACAAAATCAAAATCTACCCTGCAAAATTCCTTTCATTGCTTTTCACTATGAAGAAGTATTTTCCTATCCTGAACCCCAGTGTTCTTTTGGGGTGCCAAAAGATTCCATACAGTGACAAATATGAAAAATTACTACAGATAATTTATGTAGTGCTGTGTGCCAAATATGGAGACTGGGAAGCAGAATGCCTCTTAGTCTGCCATTTGGTGGCACAGGAATGACGTGCTTGATCCTATGATAGCCTGTTGCAATATGAAGCAGGATATGTCCTAGCATGCTCTAAAATGAATTTAGTACTTCCATGTAAAAACTTGACAGCTACATGAATAGCAAGCCTGTGACAGAATATTGGTTAACTTCTCTGTGTTGTTACCTTGAGAGTTGGAGGCTCTTACCTTTTGAGATCTTGTTTGTGAGCTGTAGAAAATGCACAAGATAAAAAGTTGAGATTGTCTTCCATGAACTTCCATGTAGATCTAGGGACCTTACTGCATTGCTAATACTACACTATTTTGAAGTGATATGTTGGTATTTTGGCACAGTGATTTAAAGAAAAATCTACCTGTAAGATGCAGAACCTCCTTGGCTTTTGTCAAGCTTAATGGAAGAGTGTTTTGAGTTGTTCAACTTGTGTTTTGTTAGGATTGAAATAGAACAACTGTCTGAGTATAGAATGCAGTTTTCAAAAGTGCTTCCATGTAAACCAAACAGATGTATCTGAATTGATCTGACTCTCTGGGCTGATCTGAAATCTAGGTATGTCCTATGTCTCTTAATACATATTTTTGCTTGTGTAGGATATTGGTCGTGTTACTGAACCTCCCAAGTTAAATGAGGCAGTAAATGAAGTTTACATCACTTACAACAGCACTACTCCTTGTCGGATAAACAACAAATTGAACTATACTTCTCTTATTGTATTTCACTGCAGCCAAGGAACTAGTCCGGTAAGACATCTATTAAACTTATGTTGATATTGGAGTGCAGTGGGAAGTGGCTAGTAACCAGTGTTAGCTTTGTTTAAAACTAAACCAAGAATTTCTTTCTAGCATGTAAGGATGGACTTGTTTCAACAACTTAATATTTGTATTCTTAACTACTTAAATACTTAGCACTTAAATACTTAGTATTTGTGTTCCTAACCAGGCAAAATTTCATAGAGTGCATGAACTTTAGGCTTGAGAGTAGCAGGTTCTGATGGTTTCAAGGATCAGATTCCACTAAAGTAATGTAGCGATAACTTATTTCTGGTGTTAAACTTCATGCTGTATTGCACCTTGTCTAGGTCCAAAAGCTTGTACTTGTACCACAAGCTAACACAAGAACCAGTGTAACTGTTTGTAAAGCTATTACTGAGAAATATTTCCCCTATGTTGTAACCCTTTCCATAATCATACACAGCTTTAAAAATTTGTGTTCAGATACTTATGTTTTTATTTTCTGTTGATGCCTGAATACTATGTTGAGGTTGCATGGTGATGTGAATCTAAAACCTCTTGAATTTTTTGAATGCTTTAGCAAACTGTAGAGAGGCACTTAAATATGTGTGACAAACTAGAGCCTGTTGAAAATACTCAGTGGAACCATTTTCCATCAACATGGGACATAAGCTGAAACTCAAGGCAGCCCTGAATATTACACAGGCCATACTCATTTTTTTTTCAAAATATGACAAAGGAAACAGCATTCTTTCTAAACCTTAACTCAGTGTATTTTCTTAATGTCTTCTACCATAGAGAAACACAACTCTCACAATTTTGTTGCTGCTTGCAACTGAGCTGAACATCAAAATCTTGACCCTAATTAGTAAGAAAGCTTGTGTAATTCAGTTACAGCTTTGATAGCTTCCTGGAGCTAGGTGGAAAGTACTTGTAGCTTTTTTGGTGCTGACTGTAATATGAAGGCATGGTGTTTGTCCTAGTCAGCAAAGTCTAGCCTTGGTAATAACTGAGGTAACTGTTAGAGGTGGTGGTGGTGGGAATCCAGGAAGAACAACAAACTCCAAAAATTAAACCTAATGTATCTTGCTGTTTTCTTTGGTAACAGGGTAAGCCAAAGATGATAAGGAAACTTGACTGCAGTTTTGTGTTTGAGTGGGAAACTCCAGTTGTGTGTCCTGATAAAGTGAAAACTTTAGGCTGCTCTGTGACTGATGAGCAGCTACACTATACTTTTAACCTGACCAGCCTTTCTGGAAGATCATTTGAGGTAATGCCTTTTGGTGGTGTGATTTTTTTTTTTTTTTCTTTTTTTTTGGTTGCTTCAGTTTTAAAATGTTGATAGCAATGGGCAGAGGAGACTGAAGCTTGTGTTTGGCCTCTGACAGAGGGAATAATATTAGAGGGAAAACACTGGATTTTTAATGTTTTTGAGAGGGATATTCATGAATATACTGATAGGGAAAGGAAGGAGAAATCTTCATCTGTGGCACAATCCTGAACGTGAAAACAAGTCTGCTGAACAGACTACGTCCTTGGCCCTGTGGGTGTACTTAATCTGCAGTTTTGCCATATTAAGGAAGGCCAGACTTGCAATTAGTTACTTTCTTTTCCTCCTGCATTATGCAAGTAATGCATGAGACTTGGTTTATAGAGCACTTGGGTGGTTCTTTGTAAGTATTGAGTGTAGGCTCTGAGGCTGCCTTGTTGTGATAGTTCTGGATGTCCACACAGGTATTTTCTGGATCCAACAGTTACCATGTTGGTGTGTGCAGCAAGGCAGCAGACTTGCCCCAGGGAAAATGCAAAGATGGGGCAGTGTGTCTGACATCTGAAAGTGGTGCATCATCTTTTGGAGACATAAAGGAAATGAAAATGGACTATAGCCACCAGGATGAGACTGTCATCTTGCAGTATACGGGTGGTGATCGGTGCCCTCCAGGTGAGACTGAAGCAGACCCCCTCTTTATGTAAAACCTTGTCAGTTTTTTTACCTTTAAAGTATGAGGTTTTGTTGTGATAGGAGGGAAGCAACATACGGATTTTGCATATGTTAATAGAAACATGTACTTCCATTAAATCACATGCACCATGCTAATCTGCAACATCAACATGTATCTCCTAGAAGAGTGTGTGCAACTTTTCTGCAGGGATGATTGTAGATAATTGTACATTAGGTTGTCCTAGGTTTCTGGTTGGGTTTAGACTCAATGTTTCAGTGTTTTTGTTGTTTGCCTATAACACTTCTTCAGTATTGAAGTACAGGCTTTGGGTACGGTCCTGAATATGGATATGCCTGCTATTCTGCTGCATGTAATTAAGAGGATATACCTTTCCTTCTCAGTGACTGAAAAGGGAGAGCTTTGTGTGTTCCCCTTCAAGTATAAAGGGAAGACATATGAGCAATGTATTACAGAGGAAAAGAATAGGCCGTGGTGTGCTACAACTGAAGACTACCAGGGAGATGGAAAGTGGGGATTTTGCGGTAACGGTAAGAATTTCCTATACTTCATGTGCAAGGATCTGAGCTAACACAGGGAGTTAGCCATTTTCAGGCTGGCCCAAAGACCCTCTGGTGCAATAAAGTGGAAGTAAGGGGTTAGGAGTGGGCAAAACCAGGAAACTGTGGAACAAACCTGACCTGAGTGAGTGATCAAAATACTTTTGAAATAAAAAGTTCATGCCTTTAGATAGTGAGTGGTTAAGTCATAAGCAATGACTTTGCTTTGACGGAGATCTGTTGTTTTGGAAGGAACACTACTTCCTAAAAAGCATGAAAACTAGGTAAAGCATTTATGCCTGTTTGCTGTTTGAAATGATACCTGATTAAAATTTTTGTTGATACTGCAAAATAGCTACACTAAAATCCATAGGTGTCTGAAAGCCTCTTGCAAAGTCTTTTTTTTCCTTTTTTTTTTTACAACTTTCCTTATAGCGACTGCAAGAAGGGAATCTACCATTATCTTCACATGTGATGAAAATGCTGGTGTTGGGAGACCGTACCTTCTGAGTGAGACACTTGGCTGTGCTGTGACATTTGAATGGAAGACTCAGGCTGTTTGTCCTCCCAAAAAGATGGAGTGCAAGTTTGTCCAAAAACACAGAACTTATGACTTGAGAATGCTTTCTTCCCTGACGGGATCATGGATATTTTTCCACAATGGGAACTCGTGAGTAATGAGCAACTCCAAGGGAGCAGCTTGCTAATCAATACAGTTACAGTTGTAATGTGGCATAGTACTTTGGTCCCTGTTCAGACTCTGTTTAAATTGTTGACAGCATCTTAAAAACTGTTGATGCTTAACACTGTACAGACAAAAAAGGAACCCATTTTGTCTGAAGAGGATGAATAATTACTGTCTTCATCCTCACCGCTTCCCTCTATTGGTAACCCTTTTAAAGGATGAAGAAGTCTAAGCTCAAAGCTTTTTAAAGGCTTTCTATTTAAACTGCTATATCAACAAAATAATTTTGTAGTTTAAATGCAGTTTTTAAAATTCTTGATGACTTAATTGCGATCTTTTGACTGAAGTGTGTAACTTCTTGTGTAAAGTTTAAGTAGGATGCTTTTTCTTCCATTTCTCCAAGTATCAACTTAGAGGAAAATATGAATGGCAGGAAGTAATCAACCTCTCTAGCCTTCCCCCTCCAGTTAGCAAATAGAAATGAACTGGTAAGAGTGAGAGCATCTAATTGTAAACTTATGATAAACTGTGGGGTTACAAAACTGTTTCATTTGCCAGCTGGCTGCTCATTCCTCTGTTCTAATAAAACTTAACTGGTATAGCTCCAAAGAGATGCTGAGTTTAGGATAGTACTATAACCTTTATTGCTGGAAAGACTTCTGGGCATTTCTTGACTTGGTTCCAATTTCTAGTTTTGACCTAGGTCAAACATAACCAGTGAACTAATCTGGTAAATGATCAATTTTTTGCACAGCCATTTACTTGAAAATGATAGTTAGAAATAATCCACTAAATCTTCGTACATGCTTTATTCTGTCAGCTAATTTGAATATTTAATTTCTTTCAACCTGGATAGCTTTTCAAGAGGATTCTAAAGTTTTTATGTCACTGTTTCAGTTCAGCCTAAATTAATTGTAAAGAAGTCTTGTCTAATATGTTCTCTGTAGGTACTATGTGAATCTCTGTCAGAGGGTACATGAGGGACCCACAGGCTGCCCTGAAAGAGCCAGTATTTGCAGGAAAAGCAACAATGGAGATGTTCAAGTTCTCGGACTTGTTCATACACAGAAGCTGAATGTGACAGGTAGAGTTACTTTTATTCCTGTAGAGAGCTAGAGATAGTTAAATATTAAGACCTTGCTGTAGTGGTTCTTAAATTATGGTAAAGCCTTTATTTTGAAATATCTTTACCAGTGAATCTTTTGTTTAAAAACAAAACCAGTAAACGCTACTACTCAAACTTAAAAGAAGTAGTGTTTAAGCCGTGTGAAAACATTGAAGCAAATAAACAGTGTTGTCATTAAAGCTGTAAGAGGTGAATTGTCCATCTGAACATGAAGAAACACTTCTTTTACAGTGAGGGTGACCAAGCACTGGCACAGGTTGCCCAAAGAGGTTGTAGAGTGTCTCCTACCTTGGAGATATTCAAAAGCTGTCTGGACATGTTCCTGGGCAGCTGGCTCCAGGTGGCCCACCTTGAGCAAGGGGTTTGGACCAAATGACCTCTGGAGGTTCCTTTCAGTCTCAACCAGTTGGTTATTCTATAACTGTGAGAAGGGGAATTATTTTTTTTGTTGATCCTGTTTAGAAAGACTTGTTCTGTGTCCACTGACTTCTTCAATTAGAATAGCATGTGAAAGATGACTAATTAGCCTCACTCTTTAAGAAAAGGAATAAAAAAAAATAAATCTCAACCTTACTCAAGTTGTCAGTTTAAAGAATATTTTTCAAATGGCTGCTGAGTTTGTGAAATTGAGGGAAGTTTTCCATCCAGCTAGAAAAACAACGGAATCTATTGCATGTGTGTATTGCCTAATTTCATTTATAAATGGATATCTTCATTTACTCTTTATGTTTAAAAAATGACATCTTAAATGTAAACATTTGTTATGGCCATACTGATTACCTGAACATGTGGTACAATGTAAATACAAAGGTGTCTGAGAAGTGATTTTTTAAATGATCATTGGTGTGAAGGCCTCAGATTACTGAAGTGCTGTAAATGATATATGCCCTATGCAGGGGGAAAAAAATCCTAGAAATTAATTTAAAGTAATGAAGTCTGGAGCATGAGCAAAGGGAATTTCTGAGGGCTGCTTACAAAAACCTTGAGTGTCACCATTTTTCCCTTCTAGGTGATACAGTGTATATTAGCTATTCCAGTGGGCAGGAATGTAGGAAAAACAAGAAAGTAACAACAATTATAGAACTGAAGTGTGCAAAAACAGTTGGCATGCCCATGCTGCAAAGGTGAGTAACAAATTAACATACCACTGATCTTCATGGCTTATTCCTTTGTACTTCTCTAGTAAACTGTAAGTCTCAGGACAGTGACTGTCTGTTTTGTTGGACAGTCCCTAAAATAATCCTTGGTCTGTACTTTTATGGCATGGATCTTACAGAGTTACTACACCTGTTCACTTCCATAAACAGTTATATTCTGTATCATCTTAAAACTTCTGGGCAAAAAATGTAAACATTCTACTTCCAAATCAGATCTGACAGTGGCTGGGATGCTGTTGTTTTCAAGGTCAATTGTACTACAACCACTCTTTGCTCAAAATTTGTTTAGTAGAGAACACTTAACTGTAGATAAACATGTTGTATTGTTGCCTCAATACAGATTACTTAACTGGAAGCTGTCTAAAGTGAGGTGTATATGCGTGATCACAAATACTAAGAAAGCTTGATGGCTTTTTGCTCAGTCTTGATTTGGTTAACTGTATGTTGTTTGCAGAACTGGGAAACTGAGCAAGATGCTCTGTATGAGTCAAAGAACTAGGTAGCAAAATCTGACTGGCTTATACTCTTTGTCCTAGTTAAATAATGTGCAGCATGTTAAACCTGCCAAGAGCAGCCTGACATGTTTGTTAGCTAAAATATTTCAATAAAACCCTCTGATACATTGTGTGACTGCTGGAACTCTTGACGTAGAAAGTTCAAGTGTAGCCAGGTCTTTTTAAGTCTTGGGACTGTGGAAAAGTGCAGTGCAATTCTTCAAGTAGCTTTTTTTTTGAGTGCTACTTGACTATTTTAGCTTACTCTCAGCGCAGTGCTTAGGCAGGACATTCTCATACATGGGTTAGCAGCTGTGTGTCTTCCCTTTGTCAAGATACTAAACACTTGTTACTGTTTCCTGGAATCATCAGTTATGTCTGTTTGGTAGGATTGATGAAGAAAACTGTGCTTACTACATCACTTGGGACACACGTGCAGCTTGTGCTGTGAAGCAGCAGGAGGTGGAGGTGGTAAATGGAACAGTTATTAATCCTGCAACTGGGAAAAACTTCTCTTTAGGGGATGTTTATTACAAGTAAGTAAAAAAAAAAAAAAAAGCCAACAACCACAAACAAAACAAAACACCCCAACCCCCCCAAAACAACAAAACCCCAACAACAATCAAAAACCACAACACCTTAATCCTGTAGAAAACTGTACTGCAAAAAAGAGTTTGGTGTGAATATTCTGTGTTGCCTTAATGGTTATTAGCTGTCAAGTGGAATTAGCACTGAATTCATCTTGTACTGATGGCTGACTTAAAGGCCTGATTAACAGTGCAGCTCGCAGTTGAGCTTACAGCTCAACTAAAGCCTGCACGTAATCACCTTGGTGTTAGATTTCTCTATTGTGTGTTGTTGCTCTCTTCCAAGGCATGTAGACATTAGTTCAGTGCCAGAGAACTTGATTTTTTTTAATTTTTTTTTTTTTGTTTCACCTAGAGTACTCCTTGGCTTTTTACATAGCACCTTTTTTCCTGCTCAGGTGACCCATATGGAAGTAGGAACCTGTGCTTCAAAAGCCTTAGGAGTGAGGAAGGACAGCTCTGGAGGAATGGTGAAGCATGACTGAACCCAGGAGAGGCAGGGGAAGACCAGCAGTTACACTGACTGTACTACACATTGCACATAACTCTGTTCCAGAATCTCATACAAACTATGATATTTAACATCAATGCTAGTGTTATGGAAGGAAATCTGCCCATACTAGTGTTATGGGAAGAATAAACTGCTGGAAGGGCACAAACCATTAGTGTGCATGATTGGAATAACTGAGCAAAAGCGTGCGTAAGCATGCTGTGCAAACATGGTGATAGCATTACAAGCATAGAGAAAAAGCAAAAATCGAACAGGCCTGGATGAAGGAGGAGAGAAAGTCAGGGCAATACTAAAAACTTGGTGTAACGTGTGATTAAAGGCAAATTGTATTTGAGGAAGCTCAGCCTTCAAGTAGGTGGCTAGAGCAAATAGCTGTGAATCTCAGAGCATTCTTGCTCTAACAGGCAATGTGAAAAAATACAATTGTAAATAGTACTTAAGTGATACTTAGAGCAGAACTAGTTACCCTTCTGGAGAAGACAGCTGAGCTGTACTGTTTATCATAGCTACAGAGCACACAATGTGGTTTTTTTATGGTCAGCGGGCTAGCTTGTGTATGGGCTGCTGAATCATGCTTTTTTGTCTCCATTTTATCTTAATCCTTTGGAGGTATTTACATATTCATACACCCACTGAGGGCAGTATAACTGGAAAAAATTGGTTTTTGTGCTTTCTTAAATTATATTTCTGCTAAATATAATTCTAATTTCTAATGTTCAGGGAAGAGGTCTGTCCTGCATCTCTTCTGGTTGCTGAATTGGTCACTCCAGCTTGCTCTGGAATCAGCCAGTGGTAGCAGCTACCACTGTTGCCAGTCTTATGTCTTGAGAATAACCTAAATCTGTGAGCTTAGACTTAAGAATGGACCTGCCCTCTGTTTCCTCAGGTTGTACACAGCTTCTGGTGACATACGGACAAATGGCGATAAATATGTATATGAAATCCAACTTTCTGGTATAAGAAACTCAAGTTTCTCAGAATGCTCTGGAGCAAACATCTGCCAGGTTAAAACTAATGAACGTCGTTTTCGGAGAATTGGTTCTGCCAGAAAAGCTAAATATTATGTTGAGGGTGAGTACTTGCTCATTAGCCAGAATTGCTTGATACTCTGTGTGAATTGCTTCATTGAAAAATGGTTCTTGTTTCACATCACTGGTGCTAATCCATTTCTGTAAAGGTATCCAGAGCCTAGCAGAACTGAGGTGGCTTTTTTCTTATTGTGTAAGTTCAGTTGCAAATATGGCCCTAATAGGGTTTGGGCTTGGCACTTGTTGAAAGATTTTGGTAGAAACGATGCAAGATAGAAGACTTGGTCTCCTGTTTTTCTCTGTGCTTGTTCTGCATAAGCAGTGATCGCCTTTATCTAGCTACTTTTCCTTGTGCAGAGCTTAGTCTGCTGTTCCATAGCAACTGATGGGATCAGCTATGTAAAAGTATGAGCTCACCTGTTGATACTGCAAAGTATAAGGTATTACTGCAAACAAATATGGAACTTTGCAGGGTCTAGTGTTAGTAGACTGTTCTCAAGGAAGTAGTAAGCTATAATGTTTTCTTCTCGTTGTAGATGATGACTTGGATGTCATATTTTCATCAGACTCCAGATGTGGTAAAGATACATCAAAGTTTGTGTCTTCAACCATTTTCTTCCACTGCAGTTCACAAGTAAAGGAAGGCATCCCTGAATTCCTTCATGAGACAGCAGATTGCCAGTATTTATTTACCTGGTACACATCTGCTGTGTGTCCATTAATGTAAGTAGTTAACCACTTTCTGAAAGCAGCTTTTGTCAGCACTTCTTAGCTAAAGGCTTTTTCGTATTTGTTCATCACAATGATTCTGAAAAAAGGAAAAGCTAAAAAAGCAGTACTTCTGGATAGATGGAATTGGTGTTTGTGTGTGTGTAATGTTTGGCACATGACCACTAAATAAAAGCTTGCCAAGTTGATCTGGGCCTAAAGCTGCTTGTTTACATGGAAAATGGAGAGACATGGTGGAATTAATATGGCTTTCACTAAGTAAAACCTTACTGTAGCAGAGTCAACATGCTGTTTCATGTTACTGAGAGGAATAACCAGTTTTTGGGTAAGGTTTGTTGTCCTCCTTGCCTTACTGTCTGGAAAAATTTAAAACCATGGCAAAGACTGGCCTTCCCCTGTACCTGCCTACTTCTTTAGGCTGGAGTGAAAATCATTACAGATCTTAGAGGAATAATGAGGTATTTCTGCAATTAATTATAATCTGCTTATTCTACAGATCAAAAAAGGAGTAATGAGGTGACTATTAAAAGCCGAGTGACTATCTAGGTGCTTACTGGCATTCTTGACATGTAGGCAGCCTCACTGCAAAGAATGGAGTGACTACTTCTAGGACTTCATTTTGTGGCTGCTAGCTTGAAGACACAGGGGAACTGTTTATTCTGGTTTAAACAGGCAGTTAGCTATTGAGGGAATTTGGTCTGTGTAGTGCTGTAGTCAGCTGGAAGGTAAGTAAGTGCTGTAGCTTTTGCAGCTTGCTCAAGTGCAGGTTTGGTTCTAGAATAGCAGCTTTGTGTGGATAGCTGCTGATGTGTAAGCTCTAGAGTTGCTTGGTCATGCACTTCAGTCATGACTGTAATCAGTCCTATGTACTGTTTGAAAGCATACCAGAATGTAGGGACAATGCGTACATTTTTATTTTTTCAGTTATTTTTACTTAGAACAAAACCCCATACTCAGTTCTTTATAGCTGTAAGGTAGGAATGACAGGATGGTGTGGCATGTTTAATTTCTTTCAATCTGCTGTTTCTAATCAAGTTTGATGCCACCAGTCAACAGATACTACTTTTCCTTTTCTTCCCGATTTATGTTATCAGATCAACCAATGATCCAGGAGGCGATGAGCGCCAGACTGATCAGGAGGCCCAAGTACATAAAGGCCTTTCAAGGAGAAGTCAGGCTGTTGGTGCTGTGCTGAGTGTCCTCCTGGTTATCCTCACTGCATGCCTAATAATCCTGCTGTTCTACAAAAAAGAGAGAAGGTAAGAAATGATTGGGAGGCTTTAGAAGTTTCTTTAGTAGGACTTTGTTTCCTCAGTGGAAGTAGTGAACTTTAGAGATTTAAGTTCTGTTTTTCAGTTGGCAGCATCAATTGTCAAACCACTTGGTTTGTTTGGTTTTTTTAATTCCCCATTACTGTCTGAAGGCCCATGTAAAGAGGGCTGGAGTACACAACTGATTTGGGACAACTGCTAATTTGGGAGGATTAAGCAATGTGACAGTATTGTTAGTGTTTGATATCCCTCTCCTTTCATGGTATCAAGCTGGAACCATACAACAGCAGTAAGGAACAAGTGCAAGTCTTGCTGATGCTCTGCTTTCCAGACAGGTTTGTTTTTCACTTGGACAGAGAGGCCAGATGTGTTTCAGAACTGTAATTCTGAGGCTGTGGTAAGGGGGAAGATGTCCATCGTCATGGACTGAGTTTCGTTGGTGGTTCAGGGTCAAGAGTCATTATGCAATAGCTTGCAGCTTGCTTGGTGAAATGCTTTGTTGATGGTAGAAATCCAGTGAAGTGAGGGCTAATAAGGAAGATAGTCTTCCTAATGTAGTATTCTTCCCTTTCTTTAGGGAAATCGTAATAAACAAGATAACAAACTGCTGCAGAAGAACATCTGGTGTCTCCTACAAATACACAAAGGTAATACAGTGGAAAAAATGGAGGTTTTGTTTCTTGTCAAGTTTTCTTAATATGGAACTTTAATTTATCAATAAAGAACCCCCCTTAATTCCTAGTTCCTTCAGTGCATGGAAACCATACTGTATGGCTTCAGGAAAGCCACATAGCTGAGATCTACGTTTATATTGTGAAATGGGAAAGGAAGATAAGAGTTGAGGAAACAAAGAACAGTCCACAAATAGCCAAATTTACAGGAAGAGAAAGAAGTCTCTTTCAGACATAGTGAAAAACGATAGTAGCAGCATGCTATTGCAGTATTACTATCTTATGACTGAGTTGAACCCAAGGCCATGTGTGGTGTGGGGTCTGACAACTGGGGAGAGCAGCATGTGGCAGAGTCTAGAGTGGTATATGCAGTGTCCTCTTGCATATTTATGGTGGGTTTTTTCTTCCTTGCAGATAAACAGTGAAGAAGAAGCTAATGAGAATGAAACAGAGTGGCTTATGGAGGAAATCGCAGCACCAAATCAAAGAACAGCAAAAGGAGGGCAGGAGAATGGTCACATTACTACCAAGTCTGTTACATCTGAAGCCTTTACCTCTCTCCATGTAGATGACCTGGACAGTGAGGATGAAGTATTAACTATTCCAGATGTAAAGATTCAGACAGGAAGAGGACTAGACAAAAGCAAACACCCACAAAAGAAGCCACCCAGTCTTGGCAGTGATAACAAAGCTTATTTGCTGAATGGGGGAAAGGAAAGGAAAGCAAAAGACAAGCCAGGCCAGCAGCAGGCACAGAACTCTACAAATACAGTATCGTTTCATGATGATAGTGATGAGGACTTGTTGAATGTTTAATAACCCTTCTTGTGCCTAATCAAATATATATAGAGAGATTATATATAACGGGACAACGTTGCCAACCAAATATGAGGACTTCAGCCTGAAAGATTTTTCTGAATTTTGCCTTTAACAAGAAACCATTGAAAAGGGAAGAAAAGAAAGATTTCTTGGTTGTTTACAATGATCTGTTCAGTAATGACTGGATTTCTAACATCCAGTTAGCTGAGTTATGTTGACTCTCTCTAGCCAGGACACTTTTTTTTTTTTTTTAAGGCTCAGATGCTAAATGCTTGCTTAAAAAAGAGAAACCTTTGAAAGGAAAGGATTAAGGCTTAACGAAGCCCCTGGCTCCTGAGACTCAAGTTATCTGACTACTAGCATTTTAACTCCTTGTATTTATTGATCCTCACTACTCAGGTTTGCTTAATAGCAACATGTTCTTCCTGCCGGCAGGGTATTCTATGGGTTCATTCCTCATTGTAAGACAAGGAAAAATATAACTTTTGTGTGTTGGGATGATTTGATGTAAATTTTGGAACTGGTCTAATTTATCCTGTAAATTTGAATATCCATTCTAATTTAAACAGATCATTGGTTCAAAGGTATTGACTGAAAGGTACAATTCTGTATAGCTTTAGCCTGAAATGGTTGCTGTTCTTTGCATGATATATTTTTTTGGTACTGGTCATATGACTGACTTCATCAGTATTTGCCTAAGCAGCTGACAAGCACCCAAAGATTATTTTTTTTTCTTTCTAAATTATGGCTGGACTAGGCCAACTGCATGAGAGCCGGAGTTTTCAAGGGCATAGAGGTAGAATTCCTATAATACAGTCTGCACTGCCCAGTTTGTCATCACCAAGAAAAGCCTAACAATTAGAGGAGCCTTAGTCAGCACAATGCACCTCTGTGGTATTAATTACAAGAAAAAAAATTTTAGGCCAATGTGTCCTGATAGCCTAAGTTCTAGCTCTTATGCTATGGTCATGGCCATGGTCATTGATTTGAAATGTTGATGGCAATGAATGCAAGTCAAATTTCCTCTAGCAGTCTTCTGCAGGTATTTCCTAAGTTAAATTATGGGCGATGATGGGGTTTCAAAGCCTCATACAAGTACATACAAGTCAGAAATTTTTTGAAACTTTTCATTGTTCCTTTTGGCTGGCTTACTCAGTTTCAACAATGGTTTCTTTTTATAAAAACTCCATTTTGAATCAAAATAGTGTAATATAAAGTATTCAGCAATTTCAATAAAAGATACGAAGTGGGTATTCCAAATCCCACATCTCAAGTCTGGAATCTTTCTTACACTAGTCTGTAATGCTTCTCTTCAGCCTGATGATACCCTGTTTTTCTGTGATAGCTAATATCTTAATTGCATCACTCAAAATGAGAATCAGTGTTTACAGACATCAGAATATATAGGTAAGCTGCAGCGGTGTATTCTTTCTTTTCTCAGATTTGAGGTTTCTTCCTTGTGTATTGTTACCAGTGAAGCTGTAAATCAGTTTGGCTAAAGCTGCATCTTGTCATACTTAAAGCAGCATTTTTTATATTTAGCATTAGGTTAACTTGGGGGAATGAGAGGTTTGACAGTGTATTTTTAATACTGTCCGTTACCATTGCAACAGTTCTCTCGATGGATGTTGAAGAAACCTCCTTCCCCTCCCCAAGGGGCATCCTGGAGTTGTTTGTTCCATGGAACTACTGCATGAAATGACTTCCCATGTATAAAGGCATAACACCTCCTGGTCTCTTCATTGTGGCTGTGCCTAACGAGGCTTAGGGAGAACAGAGGTGCTCTGTCGGGGGGTGCTTCTCGGAGTGATATCGATGATATATTTCTAATATGCCGCTGACAGCAGCGAGTGACTTCAGTGCCTGGTGTTGGAACTGTTGCTCACTTTTTTTATCTAGGCATTTGTAGGCAGGCTGACTGAGTCTTATCTTGTTCAGAGCTGGATATGTGACTTGCTTCACCAGACTATTTTTCCAGTAGAATGCCCTGCTTAACCATAGGGAGGGAAGTGTTAGAAGAATAGTCAGGACCAGATAAGTATGTAAAAATGACTGGACCAGGAGGAGAAACCCTGCCAGTCATCAGCATGACACCCTGGGAAGTGTGTGTCTAAGATATCTCCTGCATGGCACAGTGCCACCCAACCCCTGTCTGGACTGTGGAGGGGGTGGTGGGAAATCAGGAAAAAAGGCCCAGTTTGGGTCTAACTTCTTTAGGTCATGTGGAACTTAGGCACACCATTATCAACTGTTTAAAAAAAACCACTAGGGGGAAAAATGATGTGAGGTTTTTGTGTGCATTAAGACACAGCCTAACGGCTTTAAGGACAAGGTGTAAAGCTTTTAAACTAAAAGAAGGTAAATTTAGATGATGTATTAGGAAGAAATTCTTCCCCGTGAGGGTGGTGAGGCACTGGAACAGGTTGCCCAGAGAAGCTGTGGATGCCCCATCCCTGGAAGTGTTCAGGGCCAGGCTGGCTGGGGCTCTGAGCAACCTGGTCTAGTGGAAGGTGTCCCTGACTGTGACAGAGGGGCTGGAACTGGATGATCTTTAAGATCTCTTCCAGCCCAAAGCATTCTGTGATTCACCCGCTCCCAGACAGGCTTTGGTGCCTGTTTCCTTGGCCTCAGCTGACTGCATGCATCTTCCTGCTGAGGGAGGCTGGGGGGGCTAGCTGTGAGTGTGGTGGCTGCTGTGCACTCGTGTGTCCCTGTTCCCCTCCCCAGCTCCACATGGAGCTCCTGCAGCCATGGAGGTGAAAGTCTGGTGTGGGGTGATGCTGTGCTGGGCTTGGGGTAGCACAGCTGTAAGTGGCCCCAGGAGAGGAGTTCTTGTTACCTTGCTATAGCTGTTCCTGATGGAGGAGAGGAGGCAGCACATCTGTGTGATGCAGGGAATGATCTTAGAGTGCTGGTCCACAAAGCAGCTTTCGCAGCGGGTTGGGCCACTGTTGCTCTGATGGTTGCTGGGCAGTGAGACCAGGTGAAGAACTGGTTCTGTTTCTGTCCCCAGGCCAGAATGGCTTTCTCAGCTGGTTTATTTTTTCAAGTGTATTGAGAGGTCTTAACGATTTTTTTGGATTGTTGCCTAAACTGTTCAAGTTGCTCTCCAGACCATTTTGCATTTTTCCACATCTTTAAAATACTACCTTCAGATACATTTTTCTTTCTGATGGAAGCAGCTGTTGTCAGTAAAAGATGTTGCAGTAGCTGCTGTCTAGCCATAAGCAGCACAGAGTACCATTGGGGTCTGATGTAACTGGATTTATTTGGGGTGCACCACAATGAAATCTACCTGAAGTCTTATAGGTCTTCTATGGTAAGAAACATAGCTGGTTTGGCCATAAGTATTGTATATTATGGCTTCCTACAGCTATTACCGGTGCGTAAGTCCTTAGTGAATGCTTTTTTTCCCATCGTATCACTGCAAAAATACAGTTAGGTGAAAATTGTGTTCCCTGATACAGGTGAACACACATAGGTGATATAGGTGAACTGATATAGGTGGGAAGAGGTTTTCCTTGGAAATGGGGGAGTGTGGAGAGTAAGGAGTGAGACACATGGTATTGGAGCTTGCAGGAAAGCTGTTCCTTTACTGTTACGCGGCTTGACACATAGACGCTTTTATTTCACAGTGTACTTAGTGATTCTTCATAGAGCCCGGTTAATAAGACTTGTTCACATGTGGTGCTCAGCAGCTGCTACACTAGACTTGTATGTTGCATGTATGTTGGTGGAATTTTCCACCTATGCTTGCTCCTTAAAATGCCTCTTTTGAGGCTGCCTTGCCTAATAAAAAAACCCCAAAACAAACAACTAAAGTGCTGTGGTTGTTAGGGGCTTTTCTGGTGAAAAGGAACATATATGCACTCTGATTAGGGGTTAAATGCAAATTCTCCCTGGGTGAATTAAGGTCTGATTTCAAATGAAAACTAAAAAATAAAGCTTGCAACATGTAGTTTAATAATTTATGGAGTTAGTCTTGACTTTTGGTCAAATGTCTTTGTTACTTAAATAGCTTTGCTGCCAACCAAATGTATCAGTGCTGCAGAGAGGACCTAGATGAGGTTTTTGAGGGGGGGTTGATGCCAAAATGCCAACCCTAGATGACATTTTAGAGAATGTTGGAGAATTTGACAGGTTCCAGAAGCAAACCTTCTTTGTCCTGTGTTTGCTTTCTGCTGCCTTCACCCCAGTGTATGTGGGTGTCGTCTTCTTCGGGTTCATCCCCGAGCATCGCTGCTTCAGCCCCGGGGTGGCCGAGCTGAGCCAGCGCTGCGGCTGGAGCCTGGAGGAGCAGCTGAATCACACGGTTCCCGAGTGGGGCGGCCACGGGGGCGATTTCAGCAGCCGCTGCAGGAGGTACGAGGTGGACTGGAACGCGACGGGCATCAGCTGCACTGACCCCCTCGGCAGCCTCGTGGGCAACCGGAGCACCGTCCCCCTCGGTCCCTGCCGGGACGGCTGGGTCTACGGCTCCCCAGGGACCTCTCTCGTGACAGAGGTAAAATAAATGCCCCCTTGTCGTGGGAGACGGTTGGTGTAGGCTTGGCTATGTTAGAGACACCTACTTACCCGGAGGAGGGATCCTTTCTCACTGTGAGCTTGCGCCGGGTGCTTTAGAAGTTGTCTTCCCTCTGTCCTTGCTGTGAAGTGTTGCCTTGGCTGCTCAGGAGGCTTATATCTCCAGCTGGGGAGCAAAGCATATTTCAGCAAATAAATTCCCAGGCAGATAAAGTCCAGTTCTGAATGAAACTCCCTGCTGATGAGAGGTCCGATTGGTGGAGGTGTGTAAACAGCCCCGGTGAGGGAGCAGCAGCTCACAGTGCTGCAAACAAACCTGGCTGATCCCTGAGCGGGCACGCCGCGCACACCTCCTGGGATCCACACCCAGGCGTGAAGGTCTTGATTTCTTTCCTTTTTTCTTTTATTTTTTTCTTTTATTTTTTTCTTTTAAATGAAGAAAGTCTTTTAAGTTGGTTTCAAATATGATTGAATGGCAATGGGTGGGGGGAAAAGGTAATCGCTTCCCACAAATAAACAGCTTAAGTCGTGAATAAACTGCGAAAAAGCTGGTGACTCTTTTATGTTCTCAGAAGCTGCGTGAATAAACTGAAAATGGTACTTAAGCTACTCAAGAGTACTTCAGTGTTTCAGGTGCTTTAACTTTAAAAATAAATCTGTATCTGGGATGACAAATTTGATTTCATCATAGAAAGTTCCACCAAATTTTGAGAGATAAGTGGAAGTCAGGATTCTTTCCGCCGTATACCTAACGCAAATACAGAAGTAGGTAAACTCTGTGCTCTAGCAACTTCAGCATTTGTAGTTTTGTTAGAGGTTGGAGCTAAATTTTAGGTGGTGTGCTGTGTGTACTTCTTTCAGCAAGGTGTGGACTGTGTGATATTAAAGTGAGGAAGCGAGACACCTCAAGCGGAGGGCGACCCACAACTTCTGCAAAGCAGCAGCACAGCAGGCACATCTCACTGCCAAAGGCTTGAGCAGATGCTGTGGTCCAGATGCCCCCACCATGATTTCTTGACTCTGGGAAGCTGAAAACTTGCAGTCTGTGTGGGTTTGTGCAATCATGCTCCTGCATCAGTCACCTTCCCTTTTCTTTTGAAGGGGCTGTGAGGGCAGGCCCATGGGATGCTTCCTTCACAGGACAACCAGAAACGAGCAAATATAAGAGGGTACCCATGTGGTATAAAGCTTGGCCTTGGATACAAAATATGTGGTCTCCAGACGCATTAAGCTGTAGGACGATTTAGGGCAAAAGATGAGAGCAGAGAGAAAATGCTGTGGCCTTGGGCAGATGCAGAAACCTCCTCCCACCCTCCTTCAGGGAGCCAATGCTCCACAGGACGTGGGACAAGGCAGGCTTCTGCAGGCATCTAGGGTACCTTTAGTGACGGCATCACCCTTAGTCGTGAGGGGTCTGCAAGGGTATGAGGCAACCAGAACTGCTAAGACAGGTTCACCATCAGCCACAAAAAAAGCTGTTTGAAAAGCCCAGGTTGATCATCAGGTCCATGCCAGTTTGATAGACAAGACCTAACACAAATTAGGGTCCTCATACTGGCAGGTAATAATTTACTTTTGTTCTTTCCAGTAATGAGAGATGAGACATAAATGGAAATAACAGTAAACTGCTCAACGGCTTGATCCCATTTTTAATGTTGGGCACTTAAATTAGTAGGATTTCCGGGTGCTGATAAACCAGGTGTTGACCAGAAACAAGTCTCCTTTGCTTCAGTTAAAGATTTAAACTTGTGGATGAGAGCCAGCTCCTCATTTCCCTCTTTCGCTTCTACCTGTGGTTGCTCCTTTAGTTTAACCTGGTGTGCGAAGACTCCTGGAAGCTGGACCTCTTTCAGTCTGCTGTGAATGCTGGGTTTTTTATTGGCTCCATAAACATTGGCTACATAGCAGACAGGTACGTGTGGGCTGACAGTAAAACCCTTTGACCTCACTTATCAGCGTTGAGCAGCTAAGCCTAGATAAAGGCAGAGGAAGGTTGTGCAACCGCTATCATCTCTGCTCTTCTCAAAATAAGGTCAACCCCTGGGTGTCCTGGTATGTCGTGGTATGAAGAGCAAGTACTCTGCCTTTTAGGTCATACCTGGTGGTCTGCACAAATCTCCCGCTCCGTGAGTCCTGCAGAGCCCGCAAGGGCTATTTCAGGACCGTAAACCCCAAACTCCCACCAGAGCCCTGGCATGTTAACCAAAGCCAGGAGATACTGGTTTGGAGCCCCTCTTGATCTGTCACATTCCGTGTGGCTGCAGCTTGGAAACATCTTGCTTCCTTTGGAAAATCTTTGAAATAGTAGACACAGTGATTGCCAGGTATCTACAGCAGCAGTCACTGTGGAAAAGCAGGAATCCCTGTGTCCTGACACATTTAGCAACCTGTTCAGAGACAGCCACCCTAGCCCAGGTGGCTGGGGTTAAAAAGAAACAAATGCCAGTATTTTAAGACCCTTTTCCCCCCTGGTTCACCTCCTGCCTAGGACTGTTAGTACAGTGAAATGCAGCCCACTCACAACAAGATCCATGCATATCAGATTTTTGGTGATTAAGATTGTGGTACATAAATCTGTTATAAATCTGGTGCACATAGACATATCAGAATCATAATAATGCGTACCTGTTTTTCACCCCCATTATAAGAAAGCAGATTACTAAGCTGCCTGTTCTGAAATTCAGGGATAACAGTCACAGTCCAAATATACGTAAATGCAGCACTATTGTTCTTTAACTTGGGAAATTTTTCTTTTTCCTGAAAGTCTTTGTGGAATTGCAGAGCAAGTGGCACAGTAATTTTTTCAGTGGATGGAAAAGCAGATAAGTGAGTAATGGGCTGAGAATAAAAGTCAGTATGTATCTATTCCCTGTACAGCAAAGTTGGATTTTTTTTTTTTTCCTCCAAAAGATGCATGAAGATTTTAGTAGTTTAAAACACCTGTGTTTTCATGACTGGTGGTTTGCTTTACATGTATTATCTTCCAATCCAGGTTTGGCCGTAAATTTTGCCTCTTAAATACAATTCTTGCAAACATTGTCTGTGGAATTCTTCTCGTCTTCGTGCCCACCTACCTGTGGATAGTCATCCTCCGGTTCTTGCAAGGGCTGGTCAGCAAGGGCTGCTGGACCGCAGGCTACATCCTGGGTGAGTTCAGACCTTTTCCCAGGAGCAAAACTGGCTACAGAAGATGAAAAAACCCCCACCAAAATACCAAACCCCTGAACAAAAGCCATTTAAATAAAAAAGCCTACCCTATGGTATTTTATCAAGGAGTTTTCTCCCACTCTGACTTCTCAGGATTGTTTTGAGCACCACGCTTAGGGAGAAGCAACAGTAGCCATCCAAGCTCAAGCAAGCGGCGGTATATTAGGGCTGTTACCTCCAGACAGGCTTTCCCCTGTGGTGCAGCTCCCCTTTGCGGATCTGGGCCGCTGGGCTGCTCTCCTTCCCCTTGGGAGGGCACTGCCCGGGGAAGCCGATGGCTCCGGGACAGCCTGCGGCTGCTCCAGCCTGGCTGCAGACTGGGCCAGCGCGGCGGATGCCGAAGCAGGGCGAGGAGCCAGGCTGTGCCGGCGCCTCTCCCAGCACCTTGCACTGGTCACGGTGGGCGGTGAAGCGCGGCTGTGTGGCAGCGGCGCTGGGGCAGCTCAGGACCACCTTCTGGTGCATGGTAGAGCTGCCTGGGGCTTCTCTGGTGTGGAGCTCAGGCTCTCGTCAAAAATAGCCAAGACCAAGCGATCACCAAAGCAGCAAATTAAGTACTTTAAATACTGCATAATAGAACCTTATCTGGGTTAGGATGTCAGGTGGCTCTGCCAAATGGCGCTGGGTGACCCACTTCCTTGTGATAATGGTAAAAATGTAAATGTCAACACCCTAAACTTCTGTTAAGTCTTTTAGCAGGGATATCTTGCTAATGCAGTTATCCAGATGTCTGATACAAATAAAATGAGAACATGTAGCCCACAATCCAGACCATCTTCTGCCAAGACATATTTGTTCCTTCCTGTGCATATTCTAGATGCATGCTTGGCCTCTTAAATCTTTTCCTGGCACAAAAAAGATCTTCATCATCTGTTCTGGGGAACTTCATGCCCTTTTAGAGCACAAAATCCCTTTCAGGACATTGACTTGCCCTATGCTGATACTTTCCCTCATTTGCACCTTGTTACTTCTGGATTCTCCTTGAAACTCTCTCATGAGAGAGGTGTCACACAGAATCAGCCCCAAAGCCCCTTTAAATTTTATCCTCTGCCTAAGGGTGGCCAATACTGCATGCCCAGGGAAGGGTACAAGGACAGAGCAACCTTGTTATCACACTTTTCCTGGGGCACTTATCTACCCTTCAGCTGCTTTTGGCTCAGGCCTGTTGAGCCTGAGGAGGTGCCCTTGTCTCTGTGTGTTGTTTGGCCAAGCAGTATTAGCTAATCTGTGGCTCCAAAATGCAGCACTTCCTTCAGCTGCTAAATAACTGCTTTCAGCTCTTTTTTAGATGTTTGCTTTCTTCAAATCACAGAACTGGATGCAAAATTTTGAGTGTGCTTGTGCCTGCTGGAATAGTTGTCTTTAGGTCTGTATCAAAGAGACGTAACCCGTGGGTCTATCCTGTGATGCGCAGTTGCAAAGTGCAGATGAGTCATGGTGCCATCCTGACCAGGAAGCTCCATGCCACCCTGTGGTACAGGCGTTTCTTATACACTTAGAGCCAGATGCAGGCTGAAAGGCTGCACTTAGAAAAGAAAATATTCTGCTTTGTTATTGGGTTGGAGACATTACGTAAGTTGGAGTTAGATTTTTCGACCAAATGCATCTGTGCACTTTAAGGAATGTTTGATTTACTCAGAGATGTCCATGACAGAGGACAGTACTGGATGCCTTAGGCCACTGTAAGAGCAGGAGCAGTGTTTTCTCCTCTGCTGGAGTCTAGGTGACAGAAAAGCAAACCTTCCTCTGCAAGCACCAGTGGATTTTGTCTGGCGGCTTCATGCCAGGAAGCCCAGGGATTACCAAGACAGTTTCTTCAGGGTGTTAGTGCAGCATTGGTCTTCCAGCATCCCCGCAGAGCAAGTTACTCCTGTGCTGGGCCGTCGTGGCTGAGCTGTCATTCACCTGTCTCTGTGCATGTTTGCAGTGACAGAAGTTGTTGGTCCGAAGTACCGGAGGACAGTAGGCATCCTTTACCAGACGGCCTTCTCCGTTGGGCTCCTGGTCTTTGATGCCATCGCTTACGCCATCCCCCACTGGCGGTGGCTGCAGCTCACCGTCACCTTGCCGAGCTGCTTCTTCCTGCTATACTACTGGTAAATGGGCTTTCCTTGTACCTCTGCCTCCAACCCCAAACCCAGTCTCTCCTGCTTCATGAGGCTTGATACCGAGGGAGATCTGGCACTGCTTTTTGGTTGTGCACACCTTTTACAAGGTTCACAGCAAAGAGGAGAGGGAAATAGGACCCTCAGCGACTGAGAGTTCATTGCATCTTAGCCTGTGCACCACACCTGACTTGTGGTTAAAAGATGGACCACTTTGAAAAACACTTTGGGTAGAGCGGTTTAATAACATCTATTATCTTCATGAAGCATTTCATAAAGGAAAAGAAATGCCTTGACATAATTCAGTGGATCCTACACTGAAAAGATGGTTATTGAGTGATTGTTGAATGCTAACATAACCATAACAGGTTGTTTACGTGCTCTTTTAAGAAAAATAAGTTGCAGATTTTTGTGGTCCAACCAAAAGAAGAATGCACATGGGTTCACCTTTATTTTAGATTCTCTCCTCTGTTTTTGATTGATGTTTTTCAGTTGGAAGGTTTTGGATTTCAGAAATTGTCTGGATAGGTCAAGGGGTTAGGAATAGTACAAAGATTTGTTGTTTTCCTTTTGCCATATTTGTGCCTTGGTAAACGAGCTCTAGCTTGTTTGATACTTCTTAACCTGCGATGGCACAACTGGAAAATGGCTCCCTAAGAGGAGGCAGTTTGTGGTAAACAGGCTGAATAAAATGGTAGCGGTACTCTTGTTCAAAACCCTTCCCTGATTTATCTTTAGTAGACTCGTGGCTGACTAAAGCCACTACCACAACTGCTCTTCTTCCCATTTCAGCAGTGGGATACACTGCTTTTCCTGACGGAGGGAGGAGCACACAAAAATCAACCAACCCAAACCCCCACCTGCCTCTATTCAACCAAAGCACTCTCTGCACAGTCTCCATACATGGGAGCACTATGTGGGCCTTATGTTTTGGTATATAATAACATCCACTTGTGTTGTAGGTGCCTCCCAGAGTCTCCCAGGTGGCTGATATCTCAAGGAAAAAATGACAAAGCTATGAAAATTATCAGTGATATGGCTAAAAAAAATCAGAAAAAGATGCCTTCTCATTTTGAGGTGAGCTCAGGGTTTGGCTGTGCCATGTAAGTAAGCATCATGATAGTCCCTTCCATCAGTTCCTCACAGCAGAAACTTACTGTACTCTGTACATTGTATGGGCTTTTCCGCAGGATATTAATTTTGAAGAGGAAGATGGTGGAAAACAGACTCCCTCATTCATTGACCTTGTCAGGACACCACAGATGAGAAAAAACACATTCGTTTTGATGTACAACTGGTAAGAAGATAATATTGCAGAGCTGTTTTTGTAGCTCTGGCTTTGAAGGTGCCAGCAGGACACCAACCTCTGTTCTCTGACTAACAAAGCTGGGATGCTCTCCACCTAGGTTCACAAGCTCCGTCCTCTACCAGGGACTCATCATGCACATGGGAATAGCTGCTGGGAACATGTATCTGGATTTCCTCTATTCTGCGCTTGTTGAATTCCCAGCCGCCTTCATCATCATAGTCACCATTGACCGAGTTGGGCGGCGTTACCCCTGGGCTGTGGCAAACCTGGTGGCTGGGGCTGCCTGCCTTGTCACAGCCCTGATCCCAGAGGGTGAGTCACCTGCATGAGGCCATGTGGTGGCTTCCCACCCTGGCATTGCCCCCTGGGAACAGCACCCACCTCTCCATCCCTTTCCCCAGGCTCCAGCCCCGAAGGTTCACAAACCCACACCCGCTGTCGGGTGCTGCCCAGTGACCTTCAGCAGCACTCCTTGTGCTGCAGAAGTGAAATGAGGTTGATTCATAGCACTGCTAATAATAAATCTCAAAGCACCTGGGTCCTCTGTGCTGCTTTGGGAGGGACCATGTGCCACTGATCTTGAAGTGCTGACTGTTCCCACTCCTTCATTCACACAGGTGAAACGAGGTCCCTTAAAAACATGAATTGACATGGGATCAGAGGTCCCTCTAAAATAACACTGGTGCTAAATCACTGGAATGCTTTTAAATGTGTGGAATGGGTTTTCTCTGCAGACATACATTGGCTAAAAGTGATTGCTGCTTGCATCGGGAGAATGGGAATCACAATGGCTTTTGAAATGGTTTGCTTTGTAAACACTGAACTGTATCCAACATACATCAGGTAGGTGCATCCTTCTCCCCATGGGCATTTGGCCTGGGAACCAATAGTGGAGGCCAATGGGTGTGTTACATTTTGTGCTAAATTAAGTTATCCTCAAATGCTTCAGAGCTACACAGTACTGCTGAACATAAAGTAGGTGGAGCATAATTAAAATGCTTTTAAAAGGTACCTTAATACAGAAAGCAAATATACTTTAAGGCAAGTGAAAAACTCATGTGACTGACCTAAAGGGAAAAGTGGAGAAAACCAGGGTGGATCAGGGATCTGAAGTCCCATGTAGTGCTTGGATTTGTCCTGCACAAGGGTCAGAGCTGTGGTCTGACCCTCTTTCATCTG
Organism: Ibycter americanus; assembly: GCA_035590275.1. Classification (NCBI taxonomy): domain Eukaryota; kingdom Metazoa; phylum Chordata; class Aves; order Falconiformes; family Falconidae; genus Ibycter; species Ibycter americanus. The sequence continues at coordinate 42,480,573 of JAVJGI010000062.1, read as the reverse complement.
CAGTACTCTGATGCTAATGTGATCCCTTTGCTGTTGAACCAGGAACCTCGGGGTGATGGTCTGTTCCTCCTTGTGTGATGTTGGTGGAGTCATCGTCCCATTCATTGTCTACAGACTGGTGGAAATCTGGCACGACCTGCCACTGATAGTCTTCAGTAAGTGCCACCTTACCTCCTTGCGGGCCACTCCTGGGGCACAGCAGCAGGGGCCAAGTTTCAAAGGAAGGGAAAAGCCACTGAGGCAGTTGCCCCAAGCTCAGCAGAAGCCCCTTGCTGTCTCTGCAAGGCACAGCCTTCAGTTTATAACAACCTGGAGCTTGTTTATGCATTCATGTCTCCTTTGCCCTTGCGCTTTTTATTTTCCCTTGCATTTTAAAGGAAGTCAGAGGTGAATACAGGTTTGACAGGTGGCAAAAGCTGAGAAACATTTTGATGTGATTAGTATTTGATGGATTCAAATCTGATGAATTACTGCTCTTCTGAGAGGTATATTGTCTCAGTCCAGTAGCCAAAACTTAGAATTTCATATAATTGCCTATTTAATGGAGTACAAGTGTGGCTGTTACACTTCAGCTTTTCTGACAGTCTGTTAACTGGCTATTCTCCAGCTGTTTGGAAAGAGGTTGGTAAATAAATGCAAGACAAGTGTTTGCAGACTAGTGACCTGAACTCTCAGGTCAGGGTCTGCAAAACTTATCTGAATCTTTAGACCAACACACTATTTGAAAAAATGTCTTGAATGGCAATGTGCAGTTTTTGACAGACAGGACATTTAGGAGGGTGCTTAGTAGTTTTAAAACATAGACAACAACCATGTAGAAAGTGGGTGAAAGAAATCATCAGTGGAGAAGTTAATCACATTGTGTAGGAGATAATATATTCTGTACATATTTTCTAATCTTACGTGAACAGCAGAAAAAGTGGACATGCTTCCTGGCATACTCCCGCTAGAAAGGGTTCTTTCCTCTGTAAAGGAGGGATTGTCTGTCCAGTCTGAGATGCCCCAGTTCAGTGCATAACGCAGTTGAACTTGGCTCATTGCTGTCTCCACACGGCAGCCACATCCTCCAGAGATGGCACGACAGTTTTGCACACAGAGCCTTAATGTGCACATCTTGTACGAAGAACGAAATACAATGCCATTTACAAGTCCTTTGTGTCAGGCAGTAGGAAGCGGTGTATGTGCTAACAAGCTCTTTGCGCATCTGTTCAATTTGAAGCTGTTCTTGGTTTGTTTGCGGGTGGATTGGTGCTGCTTCTACCTGAAACTAAAGGAAGAGTTTTGCCTGAGACCATCGAAGATGTTGAAAACTTTCATGGGTGAGTCAGGATGCTGAATTCTTAGCAGCTTTAGCTTGAAATTGTGCCAAATCCCTGCCCAGAGCTCCCTAAGGAAGCCCAGGGGTTAACGGGCTGCCTCCCATGTTTCCAAGCAGTTGCTAGTGAATTCCCAGATTCTAGCTGGAGAGATTTTGAACTCCTACTGCTTGTCTACCTTGGCACCTGAAAACAAGCAGCATAGGCCTTTATTGGCCTGTGAATAACTTCACTAGTCTCTCAAGCCTGCTGCCGCACTATTATAAATGTTATTTGTGCTTAAAAAAACCTATCAGTGGAACAGGAAAAAGGCAGTCTTGGTAGCAGCTTCTCATGTGAGTGAAGCACCAGTATCTACTAGGGAACCAGAGCAAACTTTGAGGATTAGGTGCCCATTTTCTTTGGGGCAGAGGCAGAGCAAGTGAAGAACTTGAACTTAGGTGCTCACTGGACACCTTTGCTCCTGGCTTGCTGCTCATGTCTTGTTATTCTTGCAGGCAAAGTGCTCCAAAGGCCAAAAAAATCTATCTCCATGTCCAAACGTCAGAAGTAGCACATGACTGAAGAGGGCATAGCTCTTCCTGGACAGTCAACTTCAGGGCACTTAGCATGGAAAGGCAAATTGGAATAAATACTCTCTCAAAAGCCTTGCCTCTTTTTTTTGTCTGCCTATCCATTATTTACGATGCTTAGGGTTTTCTGATGGGATTGTCCCTATTACTGCATACCTGCTTCCCTTTCTCTATACTATAAGATAAATAAGTTCTAGGGCTGGAAAATTTTCATACCAGCTGTGTAGACCTCAACATGGGGACAAATCTCAACTTGGGAATGGTGGGATTCATTGCAACAGAACTTTATAAGGCTCCATGAAGTCTGACTTTGTTTTCTCTTCTGAAGGGCAGCAGAATATAACAGATCTACCTCTGTTGTGGAACCAAGGCATGTGCATGCACAAACATGCAGAATATTATTATAAAGTATGTGTTGAGACTCCAGTTGGGGCTGACAGCTGCCAGTGGAGGGACTGAGAGCCCACCAGAGTCCTGCTTCACTGGAGGCTTCAGAAGGGACTGGGCTGAGGACAAAGCTGTATCTCTCTGCGTTTGGTGGGAGCAGCCCTGCAGGGGCACCCCTTCAGAGTGGGCTGGGCTCAGGCTTGGGGACCTGCAGGACTCTGACCAGGGTTTTGGCTGGGGGTCCAGTGCCTCAGAGAGCATTAGGGACAACACTGGGTCTGCCAGGGAATATCCAGCACCTTTCACAAATCTCCTAGTTCATCCCATTGAGCAAACGTCACAGGGTCGTGTTTGCAGAGGAGAACAGGCACAACAGTACTGTGGCTCCTCTTCGTTGTTTGTGTTGCTGGTCCCAGGCACTGCTGCAAAACACCGGTTTCAAAAAGGATGCTATAAGCAGGGCACAAGATAATGCTGCCCTTTAACGATCATCTGCAGGGAGAGAGGTCCCAGCTGAGCAAAGTGTTGCTGGACACAGACAGGGTGAAGTTCCCCAAGGATTGCTTCCCAGTGTGGTGGTATGGTGACCTTGCCCTTGTTTTCAACTGGCTTGAGTCTCAGTTAATGTTCAGTGCTGCTGTGAGGGCCTCAAAGGCAGGGACGCATGCTGTTCAGCCAAGCAGGGCCGTGATGAGGTTGCTCTGAGAAGAGTAGGGACAGATCGGGAACAATGTGACTTTGGCCCAGGCAGTTGCAAAACTGGTGCTTCAGGGTCAGAAGGGAACAAGCTGGTCCTGAGATGGGCAAGAAGGACAGTGGGGATGTAATTACATGTCCTGTGGGGCTGGTGTCCTGCTGTGGTTGCAGACATGTCTCTGCTCTGCAACAAAAGAAATCTGTCAGAACAGCTGTCTTTAATACAGTGCATTGATTTGAAACCTGTTGAAAACTCTGCAGAAAGAAAATGGGGGAGGTGGCAAGAAGTCAAGCAAAGCAAATACTGGGCTGGATAAATGAGTAACTACAAAGGAGCTACAGACATGGCAGGCTCTGGTGTGACTTTGCTTTGCAGTCACCTACAAGTTATAATGGCATTTGCTTCTGGTGGCACCTTAATGAGCACAAGGGCAAATGTGCTTCATCAGTTTTCTTGCTGGTAACTTTGTCCATTCATGGATTGCTTCTTGGAGTAGGGAAGTCAATGAAACATGTCAAATATGGTCCAGCTGCACGTGGTTGCTCTCAAAATGCAGAGAGCCTTTTGTCCTGGGCACGCAGTAGGAGTGGATCTCCTCCAGGCTGTGAGACAAGTTCATGTCCTGCTTTAGATAAAACAACAGTTTGCTGGCTTCCCTTCCCCTTAACAGCAGCTGAAGCTTGTCTGCTCCTGGGGCTGCTGGAGCTAACCGGCTCAGGGACAGGGCTGTCCCTGGAGCTTGGGAAGGAGCATTTCAGTGCCTGATCATGGGCTGGCTCAGGGAACCCAGGGAGCGCCTGAACCGGGCTCTGCCCAGGTTAATGAAAGTGGCACCGGCCTTTTAAGAAGATCCTGTCCCTCACCCAACTACTTAGAACTGGACTACATAAGGACTGTGCCTGAAAAGAATATAAAAAGTCCATGTTTCAGGGTACCCACCAACCTTCAATAACTGGGTTTTGGAAAGCATCACTCCATTACTTTTACGAAGTTTCTGGTGTTCTCCCTGGCATCATCTGATGGACAACCTGGCTGCAGTCGTGGTCCAGGGCAGCAGTTTCTTAGCACTGTTTTTGTCCTCTGCTGTCAGAACCGATATCCAAACACCACCACGCAAACATAGTTATTTGGAGACTCCAGTGTCAATTTTGTCCCATTGAATGTGTCCACAGCCTCTGTGATGTATCAGAGAGTTGTTAAGGCTTCTTGTCTGCAAGCTGTAATCTTAACATGGTTGTTTTATCAAGGTGTTCTTGTGTGCATGTGTTCGAGAACTGCCAGAAAATCACACCCTACGGGCCAGTGCAAAGCTCACGTGGTTTCCAGTTCTGGTGTTTATCGTGTGATCAAAACAATGGATGTGCTAGATTTTATTTGCAACTTGTTCCAATCCTATCCCTACTGTATGGCACTGTGTGATCCTACATTCTGTAAATGTTTTAAAATATGAAGAAATATGGCCTTTTCCCAGAACTGGGACTGGTCAGGAGACAAACCCAAATCCAGAGAATATACACAAGTTGATGAATATGATGTGAATCACATTTTAACTGCTTTCGAAGGGCTGTGGAGACAACCCCTCAACCTTCAAAAGCACTACAGCAGTGATTTTCCGTCATGTTATCGAGGGAGATCTACTTAGAAACCCATACCCTATTTCGGCTCATCTTTCCCCCTTGTGTTAGCCCTTATCCCTTACAGCTGTTTTGGAGTTAACCGTGCAAAAAACCAAACTCATGGCATTAGTAAACCCATTGCATGAACACAAACACGAGTATGCTTTAATATGCAGGGCACAGTGTCCTGTTAGTGTTCGTGCTACTCCCAGTGGGTGTCCATGGTGCCTCTTTGTCCCCCTGTCCCGTCACCGATCCTTAATGATGTTGTTGTTGCACACAGCCCCCCGTCCATGTCCTGAGGCTTGGCTGCCTCCAGCTCCTCTTCACCTTCCTTTTCACATTCCAGCTTGCCTAATATTCAGCCAAATTCTGAGATGCCAAAGCTCAAAAGCCAGTCTGGTCTTAGAAGTGCTTTTTTTTCCTACTTATTTCTCTGGAAGAAGAGAAGTAAGCTGGGAGGGCAGAGGGGCTTGCGGGTGCCTGGGGCTGCTGAAGCAGGCTCTGCAGCAGCGGTGCTCGCTGCTGGGCAGTGGGAGATGTCTCACAAATCTGATCTGCTGGGCATCAGGAGCCATAGACCGACTGACAGAACCAAGATTTTAAGGGGTCTAAGGGGGAACTGTGATAGTTAATCAGTTACTGTCTACATGCTTGCTTTCACGCAGAATCAGGCGTAGCTTGGAGGAGGTGAGCTGGGCTCAGGAGCGCACTCCTGCTCGCTACAGAAATGAGCTGTGAGTGAGCAGTCTGAAGATAATTTTAGTTTTATAATAAGCAGCAGAAAGTGTTCCTTCATGATTTTCCCACTCGAGCCGTACGAGTCATTGCTGCCAGATGCCCTGGGATGCCAGAAGTATGAATGTGTTCAGAAGGAAAAGAGAAAAATTTGCGGAAGGATGGTCCACAGGGGACTGAAGCAGAAATGTGGGCAGATGACCTCTGGCTCGGGAAGTCCCTGAGCCGCAGACTGCTGGCAGCTGGGAGTGCAGTGGGGAAAAGGTCACCACGCTGGTCTGGCTCATCCCCTGCATTTGGGATTGAGGGCTGGGCTTGCTATGGCTGTTTCTACCTCCCTGCCCCAGCAGAGGCAGATTTGGGGCAAAACAGGTCTTTACCTGGGGACAGGTTCGGAATGCAGAATGTGAAGATAAATCATTTTTTCTTTGTTTCTCTCTTGCCTGCGGAAGGAAAGGGGAAAAGGCAGATGATGCTCCTGGTGGCTAACAGCATGATCCACCAAATAATCCAAGTGCTTATGTTCACTGAAAACTAGGTTTAATGGATGTCTCATTACTGGCAGTTTTTCAGATGAGGTTAGATTATTTTGAAGAGCAGCAGAATAAGGAGTAAATTGGAGACTTCCAGTGGCCTGGTTGCAGCTGCGCTGCTGTCTGGAAATCCTATCACAACGGCAGTGTTACTAACTTCAACTCTGACATTTCCTACTGTAAAAACTTATTTGAAGTGGTTGCTAAAGTAACATCTGGGTGTGTGGTTACATGTATGGACATCCTAACTGTTCCTAGAGGCAAGCTCTCCACACTCTGCCCTGTGCTATGTTGCCATCCCTTCCTGGCCAGGCTGTGTCCTTTTCCTCCCACACCCAATTCTTTACCAGGTCAAGTGTCTTCTGGCTCCACATCAGCTTCAGTAAATCTGAGCAGCCCCTTCAATGCCTGTGGAGCTCTACCCTCACCCCAGGAGCTGCTCCAGCAGGTGGGAGTCGTGCCAGAAGGAGAAAGCACTGAAACCACATGACATTCCCTGCTTTGCTCCCCGGATTTAAAACTAGACCTCAGTCAGCTTTGTCCCTGTTGGGTGTGAGCATCTCTGGGGACATCAGCAGTCCCCTCACTGGCACAGCTGCGTACGGGAGGTGAGACCGGGGTGGTGAGCACCCCCAGGCACACGTGGGGTGCAGCTGTTGGCCACAGATGATTAGATGGGACTGCTAAGTTTTCGGGAGGATGGCATGACCGAGGTTTGTGTTTTCTGGCTTTACTTCGCACAGGTATGACAGGCAGCTCAAGTAGGGTTTCCATGCCATCAACCTGCTTGCCCTTCCCTGGGAAGCTGTGCCTTCACCTGTCTGCCTCACCTTCCTTAAGCATGGAGGATGGCTGAATGAGCTGCTGAAAGCTCCTGCCACCATGCCAAGGTGTTCTACTGAATGAAAGCCACCTTCGGCTGTTGGCAGTGGCTGGCCATGTCAGGGAGGACACGTTTCCCCATGCTGATGGACACCTCTCAAGGCAGACTGGCTGTATGTGCTGCCTAAGGAGTGACTGAAGCCTGGATCGATGCTTTTTAGATGGCCCATGAAATCACCCTCCATGCCTTTTCTTACTGCCTGGCTGCCACTAAGGTGTTAGTGGATCCCTGTTGGATCACACAGGAGAGCCCAGAGCCTGATATTGCTCTTGGGGGTCTTACCCATCCACTGTATTTATATGTCTACAACAAAACCCAACAGATCCTCACAGATGTATAATAAATGGGTTTTTCTTAGCAGATTTTGCAGATGTAAAGGGGAGTTGCTTTGCTCTGCAGAAGGATCCTTAATGCCACCATACCTGTGCAGATTTTCAGCATCTTCAATGGTCTCAGGCAAAGTCTTTCCCTTGGTCTCAGGTAGGAGCAAAACCAAACAGCCATCGATTAAAGCAATCACAGCTGCCAACACAGAGCAAGGATCAGGATCACAAAGGCAACGCAATGGTCAGACCTGAGTTTAATTCCAAGTCACTAATTCCCAGTGAGACACAGCTGCCTCGATGATTGAATAAGGACGTCTCAAAATGGTGATAACGCTGGGCTTTTCATCTACGTGATTCTCATTTTTCAGAGTAATTGCTGACAATTCTGAGGTGCATCTGAGTCCTGGAAAGCAATCCTGGGCCCTAGACCCAGGGGTGCTCTGGCTCCCTTGCTTTGTGCACCAACGCAAAGGATACAGGTTTTGGCTCTGGTTGTCCAGCTAGCATGGGATTGGGGTGACACTAGCTAGCTGTCATGCTCACTTTTGGCTGGATTAGGACATACACAACAGGTTGCTACCAGCCCACCTGGCCAATTTCACCTTCTGACTAGTTTTGGACCCTGCTATGACCATGCTCAGGGCAGACGGTGCATGCAGGCACAGTGATTTGAACCCGTGCAGCAGCAGACATTCAAGGCAGCCTTTTATTTTAGGATAGCAGCCTTAACGTTAGGGTTGTCCTGCTGCTTTGCCATCCTAAATTGCCATGGGATCCTTGACAGACTGGGCCCCCTGAGGTGCCAGCAACAGGTGGAGAGTGACTTTTGTGTAGGGAGACAAGAGGCCATCCTGCTTGCACCGCAGGTCCTGTGACCACGCTGCGGGTGAGAGCGGCAGAACCCAAAGACATTCCTCCCTTGGGACGGGCTCCACAAGAGGAAGGCAAAGCTTGAAAGAGCTGTCCCAAAACCATGGGGTCCCCTTCGCTGCAGAAAGGACTAAGGGTGACCTTGCTACAACTTCCAGATGAAACAGACCAACAGACCTCCCAAGAGGTACCTTACATGTGTACACACATGTGTATACATCTCTCCACATTTCTTTTTCTAAAGGTGGGATATAGATCACAAAACTCACGCATCTAGGCTATGGCCAGCCGACCTGTCTTGCAGCTCTCTTACCAAAGATGACCAGGGGCAGTTCGTGCCAGAGCTCTGCTAGCCTGTACACAAGGAAGGGCGTTACGATCCCACCAAGGTCACACATGGACGAGCAGACGAGGACTCCCAGGTTCCTGCAAAGCACACGCACACATGCACACACACGTGCACGCATGTGCACACACACGTCACCGGCTCTGCCTGGGGGTGCCTCGTCCAGCTCTGCACCCCAGCATCACGACAGGACCCACAAAGGGTTTGCCCAGCCCCACTGCCAGGATGAGTGGGTCAGCACCCTGTCCAAGCGGATTTGCAGCTGGTGGGAGGAGGGATGGGCCGTGAGTCTCAGGGAGGAGAAGACAGGTAACATCCTGGGACTTAGGAAGATGCTTAGAAAGGCCTGGCCCCCATCGTGGTGAACACAGTCAAAAGTGAGCACAGGTAGAGCATTCTCCCATGGAGAAATACGACAAGGTGAAATGGGTGAGGAGGGAGCAAGTTAGATGAGGCAAGACATTAAGACTAGCCAAGACTAGCCCTGTATTGGAGCAGAGCTCTGAATGAGCATTTGTCTTCTCCTGGTTCACTGAACTGCACTGGAAGGGAAGCCTGGAGGTTGTCTGGGGAGTTCTTACACATCCCCTCAGAAACCTGCTGCCTCAGTGCTGGGCTCAGAAGCAGGGAAGGGGCTTTGGCCGGGGAAGGTGGTGAGTTTCTGCTGCACCACCCAGCAGCTCCCCTCCACCTTTGCATGGTGTGTTTTACATGTGCAAACTCTTTTTGCAGGGCAGCGCATGAGCCACAGGCTCCTCAGCTGCATCCACAGCCTTGAGTTGGCCTCTTGCAGTCTCTCCCAGAGAAAAACCCCATGCTTTTAACAGCGAACAGAAGATGGTGCACTTACCTGAGAAATGTTGGATATAGCTCAGGATTTACCAAGCAAATAATTTCGTAGCACATGGTAATTCCCATCCTGCCCAAGCAAGCTGCTGTCATCTTAAGCCAATAAAGAGCTGGAAAGACATTGTGCTCATTAAGATTGGAATACAAAACTGTTTTTTTGTGCTTTTGGCATAAAACAGCATTAAAGATTTAATTTAAGGAAACAGTAAGCTTGCTGTCATGAAAGCTCAAGTGGACAGCACATGATGATGTTCCATTTCACTCAATAAAGAATTTATAATGCAATTGTCTTGTGATTCAAGCAAATAACCAAGACTTGAGACTTTGTTAGGTTTCTGTCACAGAGAGAAGTCAATGATACAAAGTAGTTTGGGTTATCCAGTGCATTAACCAAAAGTTTACACAAGACACCATTTCTTGCTTGCAATAAAGCTAAACAGAGGGCAGCTGTATTGTTCAGTAGTTGAAATCTGCTACCAGCAAGCTACTCAATACTTTTGCACAGAGGCTTCTGATTGCTTTCAGGCTGAGACTAGTTTGTTTTGCTTCCCTGTCTCTCAGTGTGTGCTTTACAATTGCTTTCACACCTGGAGGTACAGCTGTCAGCTGCAAATAAATGAATATCCCAGCCCTGAAGTCAGAATCAGTCCAAGACACCTGTGTGCCACATGAGCTTTTAGATCCCAAGCTGCCCCTGGATTATGGCTTCAGATGTTTCAGCTATTAGCGCACTTGGAGCATGGAGTTTCTCCCTCATTTAGCCAGCTAAGGGATGCATCAAGCCCAGGGCAGTATTTTACTGACCCACAGCTGCTGGTAAGCCCTGCCAACAAAGCCCCTCCAGAGCCGAGACACCAGGTGCTGCTGCATGTAGTTTGCAGCAATTGCAGCTGTGGGAGCCTGAGCCCATCCCTTGCTCCCTGCTGGGGCTCTGCCCACCCCACCGCCCCACAGAGCCTGCCTGGGTGTAAAACAAGCCTGCTCTGGAGGGTCGGACTTGGGGCTATGAAGGTGGCTCAGCTCAGGGCTGGTGGTACCAATGCAGGGAAGCAGGAAAGGCTGAGGTCTCTGCTGGCGGCTGCTGCTGCCAAGCCTGCCTGGCATGGCTGAGCCAGGCTAGCAGCAGCATCTCCACTGGCCATACCTGCCCCTGGTGCAAGGTGCTCACCCAGGCACTGCTGCTCCCTTTGCCCCGGCACAGGCAGCAGCTGTGGGGCCACAGGGCTCCCACCCCTGGGCTCCCCCAGCAAAGCCCAGTGTAGTCCTTGCATAGCCCCTGTGCTCCCTAGTTGCCTGTTAAAATAAATTTCCATTGTCTGGACACTTTGGGTTTTTTCTCTATGACATTTTTCCATAACATTTTGTGATTTTGTCCTTGTCCCACGTGAACTGATAGCTGTTTGGTACTGCCATGTCTGTAGTTCCAGTCTAGTTGTATGCCATAAAGAAAAAGGAAAGATGTTTCATTAATGGCCCTTAAGGGACACATTGCTTTGAGACTATGGCCTAGGAGTGAACACTCAGCTAAACAAAAGCCAAGTTCCTGTCACTGTGGTTGCTCAACATCCTACATTCATGCCAGCAGCACTGTTGATGGCAGAAAGCACTTACTGTACCCATATGGTGTTTAAGTGTATGTGTGCACCCATACATTTTTCCTTTTTAGAAACAGAAAACATGGGGGGGGGGTTGGGTGAGAATGCTGAAGTGTGCATTCAGATCCAAATTTTAGGCCAGACAAAAATTGTGGACTTAACACAGCATGCTTCATGATCTAGCACATGCAGACCTGCCGTCTAATTCGATGCCATTTCAGAAATTTAATTCACCCCATTTCTCCAGCCTCTCATTAACTGGTATAAATGCTGATGGTGGGGCGTAAATTAGCTTTTATGGTGTTGCTTTCATTGGAGCACAATACTGACATGGGCCAGGTTAGCAAGCATCGTTTTCCATTTTCCAGGGCAATAACCAAGAGACAGGGAGAGAAGTAATTGATGGAGGAGGTTTGCATGACTCACTGTCTGGGACTAACGCTGTGACGAGGCAAGCACCACCTGCCATCACGTTTGCCACAGCCCAGGGGTAGCGATGGCCAACATGATCCAGTGTTAGCATGAGGATGAAGGCAGCTGGGAACTCGACGAGAGCAGAATAGAGGAAATCCAGATACATGTTCCCAGCAGCTATTCCCATGTGCATGATAAGCCCCTGGTAGAGGACAGAGCTTGTGAACCTGGGCAGAGAACAGGATGCAAATGAAGCCAAACCCTTTGGGTGAGAGTTTATGCAAAGAACTGAGATTTGCAGTTGGTCAGGAGCCAAAGAGGCTTACATCATTGATGATGATTTAGGGCACCAAACCACACACCTCCATTTGGGCTGCAAAAGCCTTCCCTTACCAACTGTACATCAAAATAAACGTGTGTTTTCTGATCTGAGGTGTCCTGACCAGGTCTAGAAATGAAGGTTTCGGCTTTTCTTCATCTTCGTCTTCGGAGCTGAGATTCTGGGAGCACAAGCGACAGGACAAGAGATTACAGTAGGCAGGGGAGAGGGCGGTAAGCACTGCAATTAATATTTTCCTCTGGATTAATGGGAGGATGGGGGTTTTCATTTGCCAGTTAAGTAACTGAGGGCAAAATAGTTTCTCCAGAGTGTTTTGAGAAAAGGAAACATGAAAATTTATATAACCAGTCTTCATATCTGTGTAGCCGTATGTATAAGACTATTGCATGGCATGAAGCAACATTTTACAAATAATGAATAAGGGTGTTCTGGAATTTTAAGTCATAAGAGTTGGTGAGTTTATTTTTGATTGATACTACTTAAAGGAAGGATTTTTCTTGTCTTCTGTCTATTTTTGCAAGCTCTTTTCCCAAGTGCGCTCTGTGAGGGTTCCAGGCAGTCAAAAAGAACAAAACTCACTTGCCTTTGCTTTAGGGAACTGCAGTGCTTTTCATGGCCAAGCTGCTCCCTACGCTAAACACAAAACAGTCCTAAACTCAAAACATTGTTTGCATATATGCAGCAAATGCAGTGCAGTCACCTGGAAAGAGAGAGGTAACTTCTTCTTATTTCCCTTGGCGATGTGTTTAATAACTTCCATAGCTTTGTCATTTTGCTTTTGAGCTATTAGCCACCTGGGAGACTCAGGCAGACACCTGCAACACATATAAGCATGACAGCTACAGGGAAGGAAAATGTATGTCAGTGGTACACAGAAAATAAAATGGAATTGAGTTTCTCAGGCTAGGATCCTATCGTGTACTGAATATCCATGGGTTGTATGGAACTCAGCAGTAGCTGTGGCTGCCAGTGATTGTACTTTGATTTGTGCTCCACTTGAATGACAATGTAGCCTGATTTTTTTTTTTTTTAAGGCTAAACCCAGTTTATTATAGTTTGGAAACATTAGTCTGAGACAAATTCTCTTGACATGTTTTAGAAATGGCTAATAATCTGTGGGTATAAAAAAGAACAGCTGTAAATCTGATCCTTAAACTCTTCCATGTTAAAAATAACCTTTCAGAAAAAGACCAAAGGAAAAAACCCTTCCAAATCTGTTCCCTGATGTGGTTATGGAATTTTCTAAGGAGCATTTTCACTCAGTTATTTTACAAATAGTCAACAAAAGTCTGTTGATTACATTAAAAAAAACCCAAACAATTTTAATCAATGATTAGAAAAACTCACTTCTCACAGTAGCTCGCATACTGTTTAAGGAATAATGGCTTCTTATTTTGTAATGGGTGGCAAGGACTCTAAACACAGAAGCATTGTAACATGTTGCAGGTAGTCACTTGCTCTTAGGTGATTCAGATTAAATCCATGGGCAGAGAGAACAGAAAAATGCCAGATTTCATCCGATGTTGTCTTGGAAATCCTATATGTAGCACTATGGCCGATCCCTACAGAGAAGCTTCAGCTCTCAGCTTCAGTCCCCTGGTTTTATCAGTGTGGCTTGGCATTGCTGGGAGCTGTAAGAGCAGGCACTTACCAATAATAGAGCAAGAAGAAGAAATTGGGCAGTGTGACCGTGAGCTGGAGCCACCTCCAGTGTGGAAGCGCGTAAGCCAGGGCGGTGAGGATGAGGAGTCCCAGGGTGAAGGCAAGTTGGTAAGTGATGCCTGCTGCCCTCCGGTAGCTTGATCCAACAAATTCTGCAACTGCAAAGGTAAGTTGTATGAGCTAAAATAAGTCGGTTTGGAGAGCTGGGGGAACGTAACTCCTGCCAGCTAAAACCACATGGAGCCTCTGTGCTTAGCTGTGCCCTTGCGTCATGGTGTGCAGGCGTGGGTTTAGATAGGAAAGCGTAGCAGGTCTGGGTCCCTGGTGTAAATCACAGGGCAAGTCCCGACCCTTCCTCCTCCACTGGTCAGCTGGAGGCTTCACCCTTGCCTTCAAGGGTGTCAGGCCCTCCCCCATCACTGCAGGCCAAAGATTGCTTTCTTCCTCCCACTCCTAGCTAAGAACTAAAATGGGAAAATAAAATAGACAGCTGGCATTTGCTTGCCTCCATCTCCCTCCTCCCTTACGGCTTGGGAACAGAGCCTCCCTGCCCTCCAAGCAAGTGAAACAGCACAGCAAAAACTGTTTTGGCGCCCAAGCCGTGAAACACAAGTGTTAGCTCTCATCGCCCTGCTTGCTGCCTTTCCTGGAAAAGTGTCATACATCTTCGCAGCGCTTTTAATTAGTTCTTGTCTCTAGACCTTGTCCTTCATTTTGGCACATGCTTCTCCAGGTATGAACATTCCCTAGTTTTCAGAGCTGCCTCCTAATTATTCCGTTTATGTTTACAAACCGGTGCAAGCTTGGGTCTTAAACACCTGCATTCCAGCAAAGAAGTGCAGTTTGGCAGTAAATAGCAGTGTCATTGCTCCTGTTACACACAATTCCTTAAAAATTGGATGGCACCAGCGGGGGTCAGCCCTGCTGCTAAACAGGGGGTTCCTCCCCACAAAATGTAATTGCAGCTGCCGTAACTGAGGACGTAGCCGGTCAGCCAGCCGGCCTTGCTGACGAGCCCCTGTACCAGGCGGAAGATCACTGTCCAGCTGTAGCTCGGTGCAAAGGCCATCAGAACCCCTGAGACCGCGCTGACGAAGACTGTGGCCAGGAGGCAGAACTTGCGGCCAAACCTGCAGAGGGAAAGCAGAAAAGAGAAGAAAGAGGCTCAGCTGCTGGCAGGGCATGGCGGCAAAGCAAAGGGTTTGAAGAGGCTGGAGGTGGTCCCTGTCCCCTTATTCTCTGTTTGAGTAGGAGTCTGTATCTGCTCTTCCCTTTGCAACATTCTTCATCTCAATGGAAGCCCAGGGGACTCCCCTGTCCTGTTTTCAGGTTGTTGCTCGCTTCTGGTTAATGACTTAGCTGATGAGTTCAAGAAATGCTCTGATATGGCTCTTCAGCCCATCTGTCAAAGCTTTCATAGCTTTTTAGCGGGGATCTTGTTCAGTAACTGTGATCTTTACCTATTTTCTCATTAATCTGGGCTGACTGTTGAGGTCTTCTTGAAGAGGGTTTTGTGCATCCCTGTTATTTGTCATTCCTCGTATCACCGTGACTCACTGACAGAAATAAATTGTTTCCAAAAGAAACAAGTTTACTGGAACACTGGAAGGACATTTGTTTTCTATCTGACAGAGATAAATATTGTTAGAAGTATGATTTATAAAAACCATTAAATTAGTCAATGCCCACTAACAAAAATAGCATGATAATAAATGCCAGCCAAAATAAATGTCTTCTGTTCTCCACAATAACATCAGCAGATCCCATCGCTCAAACTTTCCTTCTGTCAGGACCCTGACATACAGACGTTTTTGACTTGCCTTAAAGTCCAGCTCAAGAGAGCCTCATCAGACCATGAACGGAGTCCTGTCTGGCAAAGGTCCTTTCCCAGCATCCCAGCTCGGAATGGGAGAGGTGCAATGCTGCATGTTAGCACTGACCTCAGGAGCTCTCCAGGGACACAGGGGTGCCAATTTCCAAGACACCTATGGCTCTTGAGTGCCAAAATCAGCACCTGGATGTGTGCCCAGAGACCAATCAAGTAAATGAGTAGGTCTAATCCCTCAGAGAGAAGCACATTTGCAAACTTATGAAACCTTCCCTGAAGCACCTGAAACGTTTGCAGGAGGTGTCCTGAGTGCAGCGGGTTGCAGCAATCTCATGCACAGGAAAACCAGCACTCCAGTTGCACTCAGGCTGTCTGACAAGAAGAAGATGGATATCTCAAATCCAGGAAACACAAAATTCATGGGGATTTTCCCCAGTCCCTCTACTAAATTTGAAGCTTCTTTGTTTGTTTTTGCCCTAAGAATAACACTTTCTAGGTATGGGATTTTGTATCATTCTTAGGTGCTTGCAGTGCAGGGACCATGGTGAACTGGGGCAGGACAGCCATGAGCAGAGCAGTAGAAAACCCCCTCGACACTATGACATGTATGTGCTTTATCTTAGCAGCAATGATATCCTACTCCCTCATGTCTTTTCATACTTTTGCTCGATAATAAGCCATGGTAAAAAGATCCCTCAGTATTTTGACACAGAGGGCATTTCAGATATAAATGACTGAGGGTTTGGGAGCTCCAGTTTCTATTGGTTTGCACAGCCATATGCTGCCAAGAAATGCCTTTGCTGGTGAACATGATTGCTTAATCCACTTCTGTGCTGAAAAGGTGATCTGAAGAGTGGCACCCCTGATGGCCGCAGGATCTACTTACTGCTGCTTCATGTCCTGTCATGCCTGGATGAGCAGCTGCTACATATCCCCTCCTTTGCCCCCATCAGCTGTGGATCGTTATCTGAGTGTCAATTCCGGGAAAAAGGATGGAATACTTTCTA
This sequence comes from Ibycter americanus, assembly GCA_035590275.1. NCBI lineage: Eukaryota > Metazoa > Chordata > Aves > Falconiformes > Falconidae > Ibycter > Ibycter americanus. Next base: position 42,464,594 of record JAVJGI010000062.1, on the reverse strand, counting down.
ATTCACTAGAAGATTTGCCAGAAAACAGGAATTTGGATTTAAGGGAAAGATAGAATGGGAGGCTGACCTATATTTCCAAGGTAAAAAAGAAACCAAGATCCTTCAAAATGCATGTGAAGAAAATAAAACATTGGTATGTGTCAACCTTTGTCCTTCGAATAAGACAGGGGACTCCAGGCCCATACTGAAGACTGGATGTAGGATCTTTGCAGTACTGCTGTAGTCATTTGATGTCTTTCACCCAAGAGAGGCTTATGCCAAAGCTGTAGCCACACGCAAGATGTGACCGGGAAGAGTTACTGTGATAAATCAGTATCTTCTGGTGTAACATCCATTTAAGCAGAAAGCCTGAAGTAAGCATGATCTGGTTCACTGGCAGTAAGGTAATGGTTTACGGAGGACTGGAAAGCGGTCTGTCCAATCTGTGCAAAGGTGACCTTCTTCACAAGCAGGTTTGTCCATGTGGAGGGACAGGCTGGCATTAGCTAGGACTGTGGTAGCTACTTTCCCCACAAAGGTGGTGTACACAACCTAACTGATGATGTGTTTGCCTGCAATGAAACATGAGAGCAGGGACCAGCAAGACAAACACAGGCCCATCCTTATTTTGTGACACTACAGAACTACTACGGGGGATGGCTGTGCCTCTTCCCCTAGACCTTCCCCCTTGGAGGAGGGGATAAGTTAAAAGAAGGGAATCATGGCAGTATCTGTCCAACAGAGATGATTCTGGGGCCTGATCAGCATGGGAGAAAGAGGCTATTGCTCATTGTGCTCTCCGATGTTTTGCGAATACAGAGAAAAAAGACATTCCTCCAAGACAGACTGACTCTACAGAAGGATTCTTCATCCTACGTTACCATCACGTCTTCAAATTCCACCTCAGCTCTCTTGTCATTTTACTGAAATTTGGTAAACATGCCCAGGAAGATCAGCTACAAAGCATTAAACTTGTTTAGAGTCTGACTTAAAATAACCCCACTGGGCAGATACACGGCACAATGACATTTGTGATGGAAAAGAGGAGACGAAGGATAATAAGGTCTAGAACCGGCTACATAGAGAGCCAATTAGAAAAAGGGAAACCAAAGAAAATTTGGGAAGAAGCAACTTCTACTTCTGTATCTGAGAAAACCTATTCTATTTTGAAACTGATTTATGGCCATCTGGATACTGTTAAAATTAATGTGAAACAAATTTGTCACAAAGATGAGCAAATAGCTCTCATGTGAGTTAAAGTTTCGTCTCAAACTTTGAGCTGACGTTGCGGTTTGCCACTGTGAAAGAAACCAAAATCTCTTCATCCGTGAATATACAAATTCCCTATGGAGCCACTGAGAGGCTATGAAAGTGGAGAAACACCATGGCATTTCGGTGGATTCCTGGGTCACAACAGCCTTTGAAAGCAGGGGCTTAGGAACCACTATCCACCCCCTTTGTAAGTGACACATGGGGCTTTTTAATCAAGTTTTAATTGCATTCATTTCCTCTTTGAATCATGAAAGTTGTTCAGCGACATGCATAAAGCAGATAACCAGAGAAAACAGTTCATCTCACACCCATCTACATACTACTTACCTGTCTGCTAGGTAGCCAATGCTCACGGAACCAATAAAAAACCCAGCGTTCACACACGACTGGAAGAGGTCCAGCTTCCAGGAGTCCTCACACACCAGGTTAAACTGCAAGGGCAACCACAGTCAGAGGTGCAGGAACATTCAATGCAAACCATGGCTGTTCAAGGGGGAAGGAAACCAATGACACAGAACTAGAAAACAGGCTCCAGAAAAGAAACCCCCAAATCTCTTAAATTGACATCTGCAATACATCTTGTCCAGATTTTCCCAAAACTTGTGGAAAAGTTACACCCTGGAAAATGATTGCACAACGACACATGAGAAGAGTGAGAAAGGGAGAAAAACTCTGAACAAACAAATTAAGGCGTTAAGAATAATCTCACCCTCTCCTCCCCACCCATCTGCTTGAAATTTGGAGGACACTTGGAGCATCGTTTCCTTCGCAGATGCCAAGGCCTCCAACCGTGTATCACCTCGCTGCATGAAAGCAGTGCTGGGCACGAGAGGTGGCAGGGCTGCCGTGACCCCTGCTGGAGGGGAGCCAAGAGCTGGCTGTCCCGCTCCTCATTAGCACTGGCAAAATGCCCAGGGCTTGGTTGACTTTTCTCTGCAGTGAACCAGTACTCTGTAACTTGCTTTTGATTTGCAATTAACAGGTCACCAACCTGCACCCAGCGAGAGGAGGAGGGCAAACTGGCATTAACTTCTTTGCAGCTGGAAATATTCATTCAGGTGTAACTAGACTTCAGCCCAGAAGGAAGCATGAATGCCTTTGGCTACTTATTTGATCTTTTCCTAACCTGGACAAGTTTGCTGGGGCCATACCAAACAGCTCAGATTGGTTTCCCTGGCTAGACTGATGTGGAGGACAGCTGGGAGTGCTCTTCTCTGCCCTGACCCATCTATCCCAAGGGAAAGTGAGATGGAGTTGCTTTGTAACGGTGAGCAAAGGAATATGAATACCCTGCCCAAGGAAGCTGTGACGTATCCAGCATCAGAGTTTTTTAAGAACAGGTTACAGAAACATCTGCTAGGCATGGTTTAGCTATAGTTATTAGAGATTTGGGACAGGAGAAGTAGAAGAGATCTCTCTTGAGGTTCCTTCCTATGCTTCGGGTCTCTACATGGCTGTTAGTACTGGTTTGTGCAGTTTTTTACTTTCTAAATTATCTGGTTCAGATACTGCAAGTTGGAAGAAAAGAACGCTGCTGTTGCTGACTCATTATCTGACAACTGTAGTACCATCCTCTGCTTCTTGTTCATTGTAAGTGAGTTTCTGTTTGGATTGTCCCCGAAATGTGCAGTTTCTTGGTTTGGTCTATGGGGTGCTACCCTCAACTTGGTGACTGAAACATGGAATTATGAGAATAGCTGTAGTCTGATTGATGACAAGCTTGCAGCATTAGTTTCCCAGGAAAAGCAATCATTTCCCATTATTTCTCCATATGAATCTTTGCTCTAAGTCCCTAGTAAGTCATGATATTCACTATTTATTAGCAGTGAGGTTCAGACAGTGCACCAAAAGAAAACTTTGCTTACTTAGCATACTAACCCAGCATCTTCTAGCTCCAAGCTGTGCAGGCAAGAGTGATTTTGCTGGATGAGCTGTGTCTTACCTCTGTCACAAGAGTGGTCCCTGGGAAGTTGTAGACCCACCCGTCCCGGCAGGGACCGAGGGGGACGGTGCTCCGGTTGCCCACGAGGCTGCCGAGGGGGTCAGTGCAGCTGACGCCCGTCGCGTTCCAGTCCACCTCGTACCTCCTGCAGCGGCTGCTGAAATCGCCCCCGTGGCCGCCCCACTCGGGAACCGTGTGATTCAGCTGCTCCTCCAGGCTCCAGCCGCAGCGCTGGCTCAGCTCGGCCACCCCGGGGCTGCGGCAATGGTGCTCAGGGGTGAACCCCAGGAAAAAAATCCCCACATAAATGGGAGCGAAGGTAGCAGAGAGCAGGCATACGACAAAGAGAGTTCGTTTCTGAAAGAAGTCAAATTCTCCGATCTGCTCTAAGATGTCATCCAGGGTTGGCATCTTTGTATGTTGCAACTCATTAAAATATCTAACTCAGTTGCTTTCCAGGGCTTTGCCCTTCACTGCATGCTTAAATAACAGCTGAAGCATTTGCTCAAAACTCACAAATAAATAATTAATTACCTTTGTCAATTGTCAAGCCGTGCATCGCAACCTTTGTTTCTAAACTGTCATTTCTAAACATACTTTGGCACTCCTGTTTTGGCCTCCATTGTGATTTAGTTTTGTATATGACACACTTCAAATACCAGAGCTGGTGTCTTAGATTATGGCCATCTCAGTGTGTCACTGAGAGCCTGTCAGTGCACAGTATGGGCTAGGTGCTAATTCCTTCGTCTGCTGTTTTCAGAGGCCGTACCTATTACAAAAGCAATGTTGTCCTCTCCCTCGTATATATGCAACTGAAGAACCTCATACTCGAACTTACAGTGGGTGCAGATGATCACTTGCATGGTACTTTGAGGGTGTAGAAGATGACACAGAGAAGACACAACAGGGCAGATTTGTTTTAGGCACCTAATAGCTAAGGAACAGTGTTATGCCCCAAATAGGAAGCAGAGCAGCCACCACAGTATGAGTTGGCACTTCTGAATCAGAGGTGCCCAGACCGAACTTGAAGGGGTTCACACGTGGCTGCCCCACACCTGAGGAGCTGAGAGTGGCCCGGAGACCCACCAGCAGCCCTCATGTGCCCACGCTGCCCTCTGACTCCTGCCCTGCACCCTGGGAAGGCGGTGGTCAGAGGCTGCTGTAAGCTACAGCTCCATCTCATGAACACTCTACAGCTATTTCATTGAATTTCTTGGACAATGCTAATGTCTAAATGTGTGCTTAAGCAATGGAGACATCCTCAGCCTCTTTTACGGAGGGGGATGATTTATGTTGTGTTCCCATAGCTACGGTTGCATAAGGTCCTTTCACGTTGTTCCCCATTTGCCTGCCCTGTAAGCAATTAGCTTGTGTCAAATAATGTAAACAGTAGTGGAGGCCTGGATGAGATTCAGTGCAGCTAAACATCAGAAGTGTGGATTTGGACAAAAAACATCTATGGGCAAATATTTCTGCCTGCAAATTTTCTGCAGTCATATTTTTTTACCCTTCTTTCTAGGTCAGACTGTAACGACTTTGTAGCTTGGTTAGTGCTTCTGAAGGGCATCCCTGAGCAGGCTGCTGTCACCGAGTTAATTCCCCCCTGAGGAGCACTTGGTGACCTCTCTGAACTTTATGAAACACAAAACTAAACAATGAACCTTGGAGGAAAACAGAGGTGATAAGTAACATGATGTTTTAAAGGGCCATTAATAACAAGGCCTGTTGAATTACAGCAACCTGCATACCTAGGAACTGTCATGCATCACAAATGGGGCTGCTACTTTGCAATAAACGTCTTTCACAGCTAAGAAAAGACCAGACCTTTGACCATTCACAATTAAACTGTTTACCTATCTCTGTTCAGGTCTGTTTTACACCAGAAGCAGGGAATGGGCTATTCTCCCTGTTAATGCTCAAGGAGTTCACTGCACTAGCGGCTTTTAAACCTTGCACCCACCTGCACAGGCTACTCAGCAGTGCGCATATTCAATGCATTTGTTAGCAGCTAAAACCTGGGTCAGCCAAAACTTAGCTATATGCAACAAGCAGTGCATAAAGCATCCTGGAAATATGCTTTATCATCCTTTTCTGATTCTGCCTGTAGTAGTTTCACACTAAGGAGAGCCAGAAGGAAGACTGATGCGAGTTTTGTGTTCGTATGCCCATTATGCCAACAGAAGGTTGTATCTCTTGCTTTTCAGGCAGATTGATGTTATTTCTTTTGGAAAACCTCTAGTGTCACTTGAATATTCTCTTGTATTGCCAGTAAGCACAGTATTGTCCTACAGTGGGAGTGACCACTGACTAGCTTCACATATTGCACGATGTTCAGAGGTTTTTGTTACTGACATCTGAGCTGCCCTCGGATATCCTGACTCCCTCCTGTGTACAGCAACATCAGTCTCAGGGGAACAGAGTGGTCCACCCCACCAGCATAAAGGCATGTGACTCTTGTCACCTGGACACACCTGACTGCATTTGTGTGGTGTCTTGATGATGTTTTGCAGCAGGGTTTTTTCCATTTCACTGGGGACAGAGCAGGGAGCGAGCATGCACGCGGTTCTGCTGGTGGAACTGAGCACATGTGAACGCAGTCAGCATGACAGCTTGCCAGGGTGACATCTGTACAGAGAAACTAAGCAAGACTGTGTATGGGCTCAAGTACTATCCTATATTCAGACTGCTTAACCTTTACCACCCTCTCTAGTACTGTTTTGTCTGATGACGATTACCACAGTCCTCACAACACCCAGGCAGGTTTGGAGTGGTGATGCTAGATGGGCTGTTTCTGGTATGCAGGAAAAGATCACCTTGACTGGTGATGGTGTGTACAGATGTAAGCCATGCCATACCCCACACCTCCAGCAATAAAAAAATGGGCCTGCCTATTTTATTTATTAGCACAGATGCAGCACAACATCAATCAACATATAATGTGTAAGGTGGCTGGAACAGCAAAGTGAAAAGAGCCGGAGCACCTCTGTTAGCAGAGGGCATCTGTGCCTCCAACAGAAGACCCATGTTGCCCTGCAGTGGCAGGTTCGTGAAACAGTGTCAGCTGTGACAGGTTTACTGCGTATAATCAGTAATCCCTTCAGTTTGCAGCAGTGGAGCATTACCATGCCTGCTGTAAAAACTGTCAGCCTTCCAAAAGCCGGGGTAAATGTTCCTGTACTCTGACCTTCCTGAGCTTTAGATGTGTGCTCACCGAGCTGGGTGAAATGTGAACAAAGTGAAGCTGAAAACACTGCTGTAAAAATGTTACAGATAAAAGACAGATCTAATCCATCCATAAAAACAACGCATACTGATAATGATAGTATATATAACTCTTGGCTGTCAAACAATAGCCCTTATTGAAAGATATGGAAACATCTTCTCAGGAAATCACTCCTGAAGACCGAGAAACTGAGGCAGAGAGATCTAACAGGCTGGTTCTTCAGAGATACTGGTTTTTCGGTCTGTAAGGGTTTAGACTGGTGATTTACTAGAGTTGCCTCAGACAGACATTTCCATATAGGTGCCTCCTGCAGTGTTCTCCTACAAGCCTTCCTGCATGAATAGACAACTCTGCATTGACTCCCTTCTAGTGAGTCATTCTTTCATCCATGCCATTTAGTAATGATTTTGGTTAAGTGCTTGTCTACGTATATGGACCTTGTCATAGCTCTGTTTTCTGTGGGTATAACAGAAGCATAGATGTTTAACAGGGAGCTTTGAGCACGGTGCTGTCTCCCACAATCATGTGTTACCATGGACTTGAGCAGGACATACTAAGTTCAGAGGAATGTGATGGAGAATCACTGGAAGCATCTGAACAAATGAGGAGTTGCACTCCCACTGGGGTCACTGCCTGTGCATTGGGGTGCAGGTACGTGAGACAGGCTAAGCCAGTCCAGTTTCTTGGTGTGAAGGTCCCACTCCCCATCCCCTTTCCTACAGCCTGTGCTGGCACTTGTTGGTCCTGTACTCCATAAACTGAGTCAACTCGCTAAACAGGCAGAGGCTGATCCTAGCAAACATCCAGGTAGATTTATCCTGCAGCAGTGAGTTGTAGGGTCTCAGTGAGGGGATGAGGAAGAATCAGCACAAGGGAAGGGACAGAACCACATAGCTGAGAGTGACTGGGAGAGGGAAGCTGAAAAGGAGAGAGAAGAAGCAGGATGTCCTCCTTGTGGTGATGGGGAGACCAGCTATCTTGTAGCTTTTGGTAGGGTTTCACCTGGGCTAATGCCATCCATGTAAAAGCTGAGCACCTGGACTGAGCTAGTTGTCTACACCGGTTGTCCAAGCCTGTCGAATCAATGGGAACAAACAGGTATCTCCACATGTATAACCACATGTCCAGCAGCAGCCTACAGCAGTGGCTGATAACAGATCTGTGCACCCAGAGCTGTTCACAGCAGCTGGAGCACCTTGCTCCAGTTAATCTGGACAAGGTGTTGACATATGGGGACATTTCTGACAAATTAACTAGGGCATAAAGTGCAGAGCTTGCAACGGGGCTGACTGCAGGTGGCCAGACAACACCCGATCTCACGTGAATCCTACCGGGAGAAAGGTGCCTGTCAAAAATGTTTAAGCAGACTTGGACTGCCAAAGGGTCTGTGGTCCACCGGTGCTTTACGTCATGGGATCTCAGCTATTCAGATCAGCACCGAGGGTTAGATATCTAAGAGCTGACTATAGAGGGAGCCTACACACCTTGTTTTCAGGCTGCTCAAGTTATATCAAACAACATGTGTTTGCACTTGATATTTATTTGCATCATGAGAACATATTTTATAACCAAGAGAAACAAAGTGTACTTTATGGTTGGCTCACATACTACAACATATTTTTCTTAGATTATAATCACACTATATTTGGCAAAACCCTCCAGTTTTTGATTATTTGCGTCTAGATCCAAAAGTCACAGCTTGAGCTCATTTCCTCATTGAACACTAATCACCAGCTTAGTATTGTGCAACCTAGGAATATCTCCCTCGATGACAAAGAAAGTTCAGTGCACAGTTCTCACTCCTCAGCTTTTGCTGCAGCATAGAGCATGACGTGTTGCTGGAGGTTGTTCTCTGAACGTCTCATTTCTGCAGTCATGAGTGGCCTTTTGCCTCCCTCTTGCCAAGGGCTGGAGCACTGCTGAGCTGCTGTGCCACTGGCATTTGGGTCCATGAGCTGCTGGAGCTCTGTGTGAGGAGCTGCTTGGGCCGGGACAAGGGATGCTCATGCTGCTGAGGGAAAGGGTATTGGCCCTGGGGCAGCATGGCTTGTTGTGAACCTGTGCCATGGTCCCCGGGGTCTTGCTGCTTTGCTCTGACCTGCCAAGGAGATGGCAAGGTCACCCTGCAATGTGCTTGGGGTTTGCGCAGCCGCTCTTATCAAAGGGGGCAGCGGTAACAGGTTTCCAAGGGCAGCAAAGGAGTCCAGGCAGCCCTGCAACTACCGGCACAGGGCCTGGAGGTTGTGCTAGGCACTTCAGGAAAGACACACAGGTGTTTTCTAAATGCTGATCAGAGATTTTTCCCGAGCCCAGCCACTCATCCAGTTCACAAAACTCCCAGAACTGTCTGGTAGGGGTGACTACATCCACCAGCAGAGTCAAGCCTGGCCCTGGCCAGACCAGCCTTGCCAGCTCTGGGGCAGCACAGCACAGGCACAGCACAGGCTGTCTGCAGTCATCCTCATGTGTCACCCCAGCCTGCTGTCACAGCCACCGTTGGAAGCACATGGGTCCCAGGGCTTCAGCCTCCTGGTGAGCAGCCATATATGACTGGAAAGAACAAGCCCCATCCCCAAAGGACTTGCTGTCTAGGTCTTAGGTTTGTTGTTTCTCTTGTGTAGTTGAACTGCTGACACTTGCTTTAAGGGTAGCATAACACGAGTGTGCTGGTTTTGGCTGAGATAAAGTTAATTTTCTTCCTGGTAGCTGATACAGTGCTGTGTTTCGGGTTTAGTAGGAGAATAATGTTAACATACTGATGTTGCGAAGTAGCATGAACAGTACAGGTATTAGAAAGCTAGATCCTGCACAAGGGACTTGATAGACAAGTGAGGATGGAGTGAACCTGGGGACTGAGGCTGCAGCATAACATGTTTCTGCCGGTGGCAAAGGTATGTTTTGCTGTCACGACGTACTGGGTAACTGCACCCGTAGTTACCTGGTGAGGGCAGAGGAAGTATCTATTTCACCATTCTCAGCCTGGGCATATCACTCCCGGGGTGATTTAAACACAGTGACCCCTTCTTTCCTGTGTATAGATGCTCCTTTTGAACGAGCAAACCTGCAGGAGTGAGAGCTGCTTCATGCCTTGGATAGAAGGGAAGAGGTAAGTAGGTTTCAGGTGAAGCACAGCTCAAAGAAAGACTGTGAATTTGAAAGGGAAGAAAAAAGAAACCACCCAAACATAAGGGAAAGCAAACTGGCAAGTAGCAAGCAGATTTGCTGTCAGAACAGCGGAAAGACACTGATAGTTCTACAAAGACTGAGAACTGGCCTTGTTCAGCAAGATTTTAATACATAGTTAATTGCAAGCATTTAATTTTGCGGTAAGGTTTTGGGAGTGTGACTGCTTAATTAATTCCTAGATTGAACATATTAATCACATCCGGTTGTACTCAGACAGGGTATCACAGCTGCACAGCATGGTGTGAGGCATGGAGCCACCCCTGGCACTTCACCCCAGCTGACAGCAGGGGCAAAAGTGGTGGCAGGGGGTGATGCTGCCCTGCCTGCAGGGATCAGAGCAGGGGATGTCCCTTTCCCACCTCTGTGGGGCCCTGGTCAGCCTGGGAGGATAGCAAAGGTGACAAGGGAGCAGCACATCCCACCACTATTTCCAGCATCAGGGGATGCTCTGCCCTGGCCCATGCCCTTCTCTAGCTCTACATGGTGGGGACAGCACCTACCCAGCAGGGTCCCACTGGGAGGGGGAGAAGGCGGTGTTTCTCTGAGGTATGGGTGGCTGTGTGAAGGAGAGGGTGACCCTCTGTCTCGTCAGACAAGACTGCACTGGGGCAAAGTGTCCTGACCCTGGGAAGGAGGATAGGAACAGGAAGGCATGGAGAGAGACTGATCGTGTCCTTCAAGACCAGCTGGTCCTCTTTGAAGACCCCAAACTCACCTGTCTGCTCTGCCTCAACCTGTGGCAGACGCTCTGACTCCTCCTGCAGCTTCTGTCCTTGGCCTGATCCCTGCTGAAATCCCATATGATGCTTGAGACAGCAAAATACCATTACCTGTAGTGCTGGGCTGTCTCAAGCCAGCCCCAATAGAATAAAAAGTGGTTTAGCATTGTAAGACCGGATTTTCTGACCGCCCTGCTCCTTGTGCATCACTGTGCAGCTGTCAGGATCACTGGTGTGAATGTGGTTTAACAAGAGACAGGCAATTACAGAATCCCCCACCTACACCGTGCCAGAAGACTTCAGCTCCAGTATCATTATGCAGATTTTTCTTGGATATTCTCTATGGTCCTCAGTTAAAACACCATTTTAGCACTTCCATGAAATGAGTACACACACCTATCTCTTCTGGCATGCTTATAAATTGCTTTTCACATGACAGAAGGCCTGGAATCAGACGCACAGCACTTATTAAAAAGACCAGTGAAGCAGTTAAAACTGACCTAGAAAAATGGTAATTGGGGATTAATCCATGCAACAGATTTAGTGAAAGATTTTTTGCCTCTGAGCTTGAGTATATTTTTTCCAGATGCAAAAGGAATTCAAATATATTCTGCAAGCTTGAATCTCTGGGGAGTTAGGTATCACATGCACACAGCTCTGATGCAGTTCGTCAGTGTTTGTTTACACAATTGTTATTAGCCCTGATATTTATGCTTCTGAAAGGGCTTTCTGCTCACTGGGGGATGAAGCTATTGCTTCTGTTCAAATTGCTTGCAAAACCAGCCCTTTTGTAGCTGAGAAACGGCACATTTGTCTGTGTTCAGGTCTGCTGCCTCTGACACCATACAGGTGCAGGCAAGGTGCTGGCCCAGTGAAGGAGGAGGTATCCAACACTACTTGTTGTGGGTGCTCTTAAGCCTTCCCTTCTGGAGAAGCTAAGAGCTCCAGCTCTTATTTCCATATTTTAGCTTGTGTTGTAAGTTTTTGGGTTTTGATGTCTTGTAATTTCATTTTATGAACATTTGGGCGTCTGTCGATGCTTCTGGGAGATAGTGAAACCTATTGATTGCACAAATTGCAGTTGCAGGTCTCAAGGATAAAGCAAGCTGTCAAGGAACAATGGCAAGAAGGCATCAGTAGTTTAAGTCCAAAGGGAGCATACAGACCCAACATTCATGGACAAACAGATGGCCTTTGGTAGACAACTGGGGCTGAACACTACAGACCCATCACGAATGCAGTCAGCCCTGCCTCACTTTATCCCCAGGACTGCTGAAATTTCAGTGGAAATAACTAGACTAAAAGATGCTGGTCAGAGAAGTAAGGGGAGTCAGATTCGAGGGCAAGGAAACTAGCTAGCAGGCAAGGTTGAAGCCGAACATATACTATGTGGAACAGGACTTCAGAAACAGAGACGAATGTTTTCTGGTGGAGTCTTCCCGCGAAGCAGCTGGTTGTTCTGCTGTACTGCCCAGCAGGCTTCGATGCTCCACTCCCTGCTGCAATAGCTGCCTTGATAACTGCCTCCAGTGTAAGGAATGAGGCAGTTAGTGGGTAGGTATTGGTGGTGGAAGAAGCAACGAGACAGTGATGGTCACCATTAGATATCTTGTCCGGGACAGTGGTAGGTGAGAAGTTGTCCACATGCTTCAGTGAGATCATGCTGTTATCCTTGAGCATCCATAGGGTTGGTCGACTCCTGAACAAGCAGCTTTTGAAGTGAGATAACCATGGGAAAGCTTAGTCACTTTACAGATTAGGGAGTGGGTGGAATGAAACTGTTGGACTTGGCACTTTGTACGGATGAACCATAAATCCAGTGCAGGGATACTGTTAGGCTGGAGTGGGTCCACTCTCGAGTTGGGAGGAACTGCCTAAGTGAAGGCAGGGATGTCCCTGTGGAAAAGCCATTCTCAGTGATCTGAAACTAAGGCATTGAGTCAAGCATGTTAATTAAGTGGCTGCGGAAGCTCAGCCTGTAAGTCAAATAAAGATAGAAACAAGGACAAAGTTCAGGAAGCATTTACAGAAGGAGCCACAATTTCAAGTACGGGAACAGCAGCGTGTGTGTGTGTGTGTGTGTGTCTGTCTGTCTGTCTCTCTGTGAGTGTGTCTGTATAGGGGGGGCAGCGTGTGTGCAGCGAGGGTCTTGTGTTACTCAGCAGGTGATGGACAGGCGCCCCACCACCTGTGTGCCCAGCCGTGCAGACAGCACTTGTCCCACTCTGGTTTCCTGAGACTGAGGTGGCAGAGCCGGCAGCACAGGCAGTTTTACAGTGCACAGGCTGTCCTCCAGGGAGGTATTTTGAACTGAGTGACCTTGCAAAATGTATGCCCTGGCTGTCCTATGGAGCAAGTTGCCCATTCAGTGCAACAGGTTCTCAATAACTTCTGAATTATTGCACTGCTCCCATAGATACATGATTAAGTGGACAGACCACAAAGCTGTGCCCAATGCAAAATAAATCTGACAGTTACCAAGCAGGGAAAAATACACCGCAGACTCCCAAACTCTTGACCTTATCAAGAACATCTTGTAAGACTTGTGTGTGCTGTTAGATAATTACAGGTGGTAACTGTTAAAGGGAAAAGCTTTTAAGTAAGTCAGATGATTGCATGCAAGAACTTTGTTTAAACTTCTGTCTGTGCTGTGATTATCTTGGGGTTTCCAGGCACAGTGAACTCATGAAAAAATAATCTTAAAAAAATAGCCTCTCTATCGGCTACATAGAACTACCACATAGCAAGTGAGAAGCTGAAAAATATCTGAAAGGTTTCAAAAGCTCCAAAGAAGTGAGCTGAGGTTTTCTAAGCAGGTGCCAGGAGTGATCAGTGATGCAGGCTGAGCGCAAGGGCACAGGAGCACCACATCCCCATGGATGCCCTGTGGAGGTGGTGGCAGTATTAGTTCTGCATTAACAGTCAGTGAAGCTGATTTTTAGCATTGCTAATCTGCACCTGAGCATGACAGCCACCGGACAAGCAGTTCTGCTTCCACTCACTCCTGGGACCACTTGTCCTGGGGAAGAGACCTCCCTGCTCCCATGGCATGGCAGCTGGCAAGAGCCTGCACCCAGGTGGTACCCACAGCACTGCAGTGACAGCCAGCAATGCAGACCCCTGCTATTACCCTCACAGCTGTCTCTGACTTCAGAGTGTGACGTGGTGAAGGTTTTGCTATTGGAAAGATGTGACTTGGATCCAGCTGTGCTGGCCCCCATGTGTGCAGGAACCCCCCAGGGCTTTCTGGCTGTCCCTGCATGTCCTCGTTTTGGTCCTTGATCCTGGGGTCACACTGTCTCTGTGCTGTGTCCCCATTCAAGCTCGGTGCCTTGCATTCCTACTTCTGCAAACACTCCTCATGATCAAGTTTTTCTATCTAGGGACCTTTGCCTCAGGCATTGGCTTGCATCAGGCCTCTGCACACAGTCACCTCGCTGCCCCTCGGGAGCAGCCTGTGCCACCTTGCCATGACCTGCCCTGGCCGCCACCAGCTGCCGCTGCTAGCCAGCAATGTGGCACCACTGAACCTCAATGAGCTTTGGCCAAAGGCATGCACACACACACGTATACACATACGCACAGAGTGTTAGTTTATTCCTCTGAGAAAAATTAGTGGTAAAGGGAAACCCACTTTTACCAGGAGAGCATCAGCTGCATGCCTGACCTCAGCCACCAAGTCATCACAACAGCAGACAGTAAGATGCTGGATGCTACCTGCGACAACACCTTCCCTGATGTCATTTTTTGCTGCACAGGAGACCAGCTTCTTCTGAAATACTGCCTGCTGGAGTGACCCCGTGGACACTCATGACTTTGGTGAACACTTTTTCTACCCAGAGGTCATAGCTTGGCACCACCGTGCTGACAGTCACAGCTGCCCACTGAGCTGTCCCCAGAGAGGACTGAGGGTCAAGGATGTCTCCTGCCTCCTTAGCGCACCAGGAAGCCCTTCTCCTTTCCAGTCCTTTGGTGAGGTTCTAACACAGACCCTTCTCTGCTGGGAGCCTTCAGAGGTGGCTCCAAACCTCGCTCAGCTTCTCTATAGTTACTCTATAGCTGCAAAGCATGGGAGGAGTTGAAGGTTCCAGCAGCAGGGGAAAGGACCCCCAGGGAACCAGCATGAGCCGTGTTGGTGAGGATGGAGACCTCTGTGGCTGTCATGGCTCTGGGGAAGGTGGCACAGTGGTGCCTCTGACCTCACCCACTTGAGTGGAAGCGATGCCAAATGCAGAGCCAGGTGTGGCCAGCTGGCTGCAGTGGCCACCACTTTCTTCCCTGGCTCCTGACTGGTTCCAGCTCTTCCATGTCTCCTTGAGGTCAGCAGAGCGGTGGGGCCACCAAATTTCTCAGCAGCTTTCCCATGGGGACCTGGCCCTGCACAGTAATTGTGCCGGTTAACCTGTTCCATCTCCTGTCCCTCTGTGCCTGCTGCCTGCTTTGCACATCTTTCCATTTGTCCAGCTCACACGAGTTCACAGTGTTTTAAACAGATCTTTGCTCCACAAGCTGTTCTTTGCTCTCATCAAGGTGTCCAATGACCATACCTGCCTGCAGGCAGGGAGAGGGGCAGAGGCAGCAGCAAATACCAGCCTGGGACAAGAAGAAACCAAGGAGAGCTGGTGAAGGTGAGCAGAGCCAGCCAGCCAGCCTGCACCACAGCAAACCAGCAGCAGACAATGCCATTCTCCTTCCAAGCTCTTTCCCATTACCGTCTTCATCCCTGCTGAAACAGACTGCCTCATTTGCTCTTAACCCCCTTCCCCAGCTTTACAGTGGTACCTGGTATCTGTGGTATGATAGCATACACTGTAGCCTCCGTATTTTCTATCTGGGTCAGCTATTCCTTTAAACTACAGCTTCCCTTTCACTGTATACTTAATGCTTCTCTTTTCAGCCATTTCGCATGTTGTTGCCTTATAATTTCTCATGCAGTTGTTTTGATTGTGTAGGTACAGGTCAGAGCTGGCCTTTTGCCAGCACACCCCAACAGAGCAAGCTAGCCGTGACAGCCTGGAGGTGAGCACGGGCTGCTCTAGCCTGAGTATTGTCAACATCACCGTATCTATGGGCATGGTGGGGGTTAGACCCACCGCCTGGTGAACCAAACTGGTGTGGTACCACCACGGCGTGCAACTCACAGGATAACTCTCTTATATGGCACTACTGTAGTTTTTTGCACATGCACACACACACGCACACACACACAGAGGGTATTTTCTGACAAAAACATAAGAAAGCAGAGGTGAAGTTAGAGAAATCCAGCTTGCCTTTGTTTCCCAGCAGCAGTGAGGGGAATGGCTTAGCACAGGTAATGTAGGCTGCTGGTGCTTGGATCTTTGCAGTGAAAAAGAATGACAGAATCATCACAGACTGGTTGAGGTTAGAAGGCATCTCTGAAGGTCATCTGGTCCAACCCCCCCTGCTCAAGCAGGGCCGCCTAGAATGGGTTGCCCAGGACCATGTCCAGATGGCTTTTGAATATCTCCAAGGATGGAGACTCCACAACCTCTCTGGGCAGCCTGTGCCAGAGCTTGGTCACCCTCACAGTACAAAAGCGTTTCCTGATGTTCAAAGGGAACATCCTGTGTTTCAACTTGTGCCCACTGCCTCTTAAAACATCCTTCTTAAGATCGTGCTTTAATCCACTTCTGACAAAAAATTCTGCAGCCACTGTATGCACAAGGCTGGACATGGCCAGAGCCATTGAATCCCTAAAAACCTTGGCACAGTGTGAACTAACAGGGATCACAGCTGGGACTATGGCTGCAATGTCCGAGGCCTCCTTATGTTGGTCCCAAGGCCAGTGTTTCCCCTGAACTGATGGCTTTATGGAACAGGAGAGTAACAGGAGGAGCAACTTCTCATATTGTGCTTAGTGTTTTTCAAGTTTATTCATTTGTCCAGGAGAAGACTGGACTTGCCTGAAAGGTTAATCCTCAGAGGAAGGAAAATTGAGATGGAGCAGAATAAAACAAGAACGAAGCATGATATGATGGGAAAACCAAGGGAGAAACTTCCCTGAATATAGAAAAATCAGTGAAGGATTAGCTGGGAAGACCATAGGTTTCCAGAAAATAAATAAGGGACTTCCCTGCTGAAAGCTGACATACAGCATATAGCTGGTGCCATCCCTCTGAGCAAAAGCTGTTACCAGGAAAAATGTGATTAAGGTATTCCTGTTACTTTAGAATACACGGCGATTTTAATCATACTGCTGAAAGGAAGGGAGAGAGTTTTCACCATATTAGTTGTGCCAAGGCTCCTCTGGTACAAAAATGTCGGCCATCCCTTTGGAAAATGATTGTAAAGTGGAAGAAGATTGGTGAAGATGCCTTTAAGCCCCCACTAAGCCGGCATGAGAGCTGGGAGAGTGACAGCCAGGACCTGCAAAGCATGAGGTGTGTGACAGCCAGCCTTCCTGGGGTGCACACACTGCTCCAATGTGTGCATCACCGTGCACCCCTGCTCTGCCAGCCTGGGATGGGTGGGCAGTGGGGCTGGGCTGGGCTCCGCTCCCCCTCGCCCCTGTGGAAGGTGGTGAGGCCCACAGCACTGCTGGAGATGAGGAGAGGATGAGGTCCATGCCCATGCCTTCTCGCCATGCAGGAGCGTACATGTCTCCTTGGCTCCGCTGGCCCAGGCGCCGCTTGTTGTTGAACACAGCACTGGAGGGGGGAGCAGCTTGAGGGGTCGGGATGGTGCCAGCAGCCTGCTGGGGCATATATGGCAATGATATGGTAACGTTGCTGTTTTCATTTATTAAACAAACCCAAAGTAAATCCCTTTTGCTTTTCTTCAGCTATCATTTCACTAAAAATATCATATGAACTAATCCTCTAAATAACCTTTTCCTAAGGCTCATCTTTGGATTAGTCTCCTAAATGTAAGTTCAAGGAGCTGGTAGCTGGTTCAGTAACTGCTTGTTTACTGAAACTGGTTCATTCCCTGTCCCCTCATCTCAGCGTGGAGCAGATAGGTGGGCCTGGAAGCTGCCCTGGAGAACTGATGGTGGGCCAGCCCCCAGTGAAGGCCACCCACCACGACAGCAGATGGCACTGCCCCAGACTCTCGGAGACCTCCCCAGTTCCCTATTCTACTGCAGCTGGCCAGCATGGAGTTGCCAGAGGGGAGCTGTGGTCCCATCCCTTGTCTGTGGTTGATAATGTCCCTTCATCATTCAGTAGCCCCAGGTCTTGGCTACTGCACAGCTACAAAGGCTGAGTAAAGGGTTGCACACCTTCTGCTGAGACTGGCTGCCAAGGGGAGCAACCTCATGGTAGGAAGAACAGTCTTTTACAGAAGATGCCTTCCAGTTCCTGGCACCCAGGGCTTTCTACCTGCCACCATACTTTGCACCACAGTGACACTGCCAGGGTGCACCTCTCTGAGTTCCCGGCTCACTGCACTCCCATTACATAGGATCCTCTGTTAAGGTATGGGTTTGGTCTGTAGACCCTGACAACTGAAAGCTCAGCCTAGAAATACAGCAACCATCTCGGGGACTCCCTTTGCCATCTGCACTGTTTTGTCTTCCCAAGATGCAGGTGTTAGACTTTCCATCCAGTCCCTGCAGGTTTGTTTCCTGGGAAAATGGATACAAACGATGCAACCTTCTCAGTCACACTCAGCTTGAATTGGCCTTCGTTTCAGCTCATCTGGTTACTCAGGATTTTGGGATCGCAGACCAATGTAAACAATTCCTTGATTTTCGAATGTTTGTTGAATCATTTTTGCTTTGCATCTCCAGATCAGATATTTACATTTTTGTGTTTTTTTCTTAAATACACTCAGGAACATTTACAAGGGAAGGGAAAGTATAACAAATCCTGTGTAATAAATATACTGACATTTAAAAGCAAATAAGCATTAGAACAACTGAACGTAATGAGCAATTGAAGTACCCTGTGCTGTGATAGGTCCACATATCCAAAATGCCCATTTTAAGTAGTGTGCTAGGTGCTGGATCGTGAACAGTGAGCGTGTATGCCCAGCTAAGCGGCCTGATGAAAGATGCCTGGTTCCTCTTCCTATTAATAAAACATGCTAATCAAGCTAGAGGTGAGAACCTGCTGTAAAGAATTCCTTTGGGTCGGTATTGTGCAGTTAGGACAAAGGACACAATGTTATAGCAGAGATAAACTACAAAAACAGAGTCAACTATAAATAGATTGTGACCACTAAGGGCTTCCAAAAACAACTACAGGGAGATTAGAGAAAGGCACTGAGGAATTACTAGTTCCCATCCATCCTTCCAGGACGACTCAAACTTTTGCTGGTGCATTAGGAGTGCTCTGGGTCCCTGCTGCTGCTCTGAATTTACCCCGCTCCTGCAGTCCTGTTTATTTTCTGCAGAGATGTATCTCAGTTCTTTTTCAGTGGTGGTAAAACAGGAATTTGCTGAGACTAAATAATTTTTCACATAAATATGAAAAGTATATTAATTCTCCCATGTGGAGTTTGATCAGCTAGATATTCAAGCTCATGGGATATTTTGAACCTGAATTGTCTTCTTACCAAGTCATACTGCTTCTACCCAAAGCTGTCCATAAGATGGACAGTGGTGGCCTAGGAGAATTGCTCTATCACATTCTTCTCATATATATGAATGGTAGCATTTTTGACACACTGACCTGCTTAGAGGTCTTCTAAATTCCTGAGAGTTCTCAGCAATAAAAACTATGCAATAGAAAGGCCACAAAAAAGGCTTGTCAGAAATATTTGATATAACAACAAACTGAGAAAGGGTATGAAAGTAGATAAAGAAGTCTAAATTTAGAAACTTTGCAAGGGTTTTTGAGGTGGTTTTTTTTTTTCTCCTTTTCTTTTTTAAATGAAAGTCCCACTTCAGAAACTGCTAGGGAAGCAGACAGCTAGTGAGTGGCACCCTCAGAAGTCTTCATTGCACTGGCACCATCCTTGTTACTGTTTAAAAGTTTCACCTTTCTTGCAAAATGGGGATTGAAATTTTCATGTAAAGCCCTTTGCTTAGTCTTCAGAAATGTTTGCTTCCAAACGACAGAACCTGAGTCACAAGGGAGGGGTGTGCAACCATGAGAAATCACAAACAAAACCGGTGTGATTTCCCCCGTCTTCCCAGGCAGGACCTGAGGCAGGTGTTGCTGACAGAGAAAGCAAGCTTGTGGTTCACAGCTGTCTGATAACATGGGAAGGGGGTGGGGGGGATTTTTCATATTATCAGTCCTTTACACTCAATTTGGAAATATCTCATTTGTTCCATTGTGTAAAATAACCTTTGGTGAACTCAGCTTGTCTTATCTCATGGCCGAAATGCTCAGTTATTCTAAGTCACTAGCAAGGGTCCTGACAAACATGCTGTGGGATTATGGCATGTCTATCTGGACAGGAAGGCAGGGCTTGGTGCAGCCTCTCCACTGGCCTCCAGAGTGACCGGGTGAAGAGGAAAAGGATAAGGGAAGCCACATACAGACTATGAAAATGTGTGTACAGGGACCCCTTTTCCTCTGGCTGCCCTTCCTTCAGCCGGCCTTGGAGAAGCTGGTGAGCTCTTGCGGTTCCTTGGCCTGCCTCAGATACTGAGCTGAAATCCTGATGAGCAGGTGTTCCCAGACGTGCTTGGAGAGCCACAGGTTTCTGCTGGTTTCCCTAACTAGAATTAAAGTCACGGGGGAAAAGACACAGGCTATCTGCAGGCACCCAAACGTGTGGCACCTGATCTTCTCCAACATGGGAAAAGGAGCTGTGCCAGTGCCGTGGTGGTGAAACAGCACTGGATTTGGGTAAGAAAACACAGACACACCAGGATCCCATTTGCCTTGTGGCAGAGGATGCGCTGCACCCAGAAAGAACCCATGCAAGGAGAGGTGCGGGACAGCAGGGAGGGATGAGCCCGCAGGTGCCCCGGGGGCTGTGAGCCCCTGGATCTTGTGTGCCCCCCACTCTCTGCACTGGGGCAGCAGGAGAAAAAGCTGTGGGTGTGGAAATGAGCATGGGCTGTAGGTAGAGGATGGCTTGCTCCCCTACTGTGAGGTTTTTAGCTACATGTGCTCAAAAAGACAGAGACATGGGCTGTCTCTGGTGTGGTGACTATGGGTCTGGTTTATTTTCTTTTTTTCCTGTCCTGTGAAGAGAGAAACAGAAGCCTCTTTGCTCCTGTTTTTCTTTTCCTTTTACTCTCCATTTTTTCCCCCATTGTCTGGATTTTCCCTTCTCTCCCTGTGTCCCCATTTTCCTCTGCTGTTTCAGCTGCTGTGCTAGTGATGAGTACAGATCCCCCTGGTTGTTGTACTCTACAGTTCCTAGAACTACATTTATTTATATTTGTTCTTGGAACCAAGATGGTAAAAATAGCGTAAAGGCCATGGAAATAGTGAGGGAGGGGAGTATAGTGCATTGTGCATTGCTTTCAAGGATTGCCAAAAGGTGGAAACCCTGTTGATAGGAGTTGACTTTTCCCATGTCTCAAAGTTAGCCTGCAGCTCACTAAGTTGATCTGGAGGCCTGGGAAAGGATATACTTCACTGAGCAGAGTTGCCACCTTTTGGAAGGAAAAAGAGGAAATCTGGAAGAAGAAGAAGGGGGAGATAAAAGAAGAAGATGAAAGTGGGTGGTGGGAGGAAGAGGAAAGATTAATAAAGTGGAGGGAAAAAAGCAACAGCAACAAAAACCAAAACACAAGAACTGTCAGAGAAAAAGCTGCCTATGATTTAGTGTCCTGACTTGGAATGTAATTGTACCATGTGTGGGAGAGGGGACCTTAAACATCTCTAATTGCCCCACAAAGAGGTCTTGCTCTGATCTTCAAAAATCCACTACTTACTTAATTTCCAAAATGGAGTTCCTTTCCAGCCTGCTTTCTTAATGAGAGGTGTTGTAACCAGGTGAGCCCTATGAACATGCGGTATATCTGGGGCTAGCGTCAGGCTTCTGCACTCCAGTGTAGACAAGCATTGGTTTTTGCACAGGAGAGCTAAACCTGCAGGATGCAGCTGGAAGATGCATGAAAGGTGAAGTGAGCGATGAAGAACGATGAAGGGTCCTGCCATCTTCTGCTGTGAACCAAGCTTTGCCATCAAGATCTGTGCAACATACTTCGAGCTACTGCTGCCTGGTTCCTTGTGGCAGTCTCTGCTGTGGGCTCACCAGTTATCAGAGGTACAGATAATCCCCAAACGCAGGGCTGTGGAGATCCCTGCCCCTTCTCCTGGCACAGAGAGCTGAAGAAAAGGCTGATATAGGCAGTGTCTTGGCCCTAGGATGGTGTGATGCTGACTGGTTTGCACCCTTGCTGCTTAGGGCTATCTAGTCTACAGCAGATTTGTCTGGGGGACAAATATTTGGTGCAGTAAGATGCTGCATCAACCAGCGAGGTAACAGGCGGAGGGCGGGGACGTGATTGCTGCCCAAGCTTGTTCGCAGGCCCTTTTTTGTTTAGCAAGAGGCATGTGTCTGTAGGGGACCATAAATCTAGGTCATGGTTTTCTGCATAACTTTATTACAGAAGCAGTGCTGTTACGTAGGATGGTGCTCTCAGGTGCCCACAGACTGGCTGATGTCACTGCCCACTGCTTATAGTGTCCCAAAGAGGGACTTTGAGGTTTAAGTGTTTGCCTGAAGCACTGGCACAGGTTATCCCAGGGTGTTGCAGTAAAGTAACTTTCCAGGATTCAGTCAGCGTAGCTATTGATCCAAAAGTCTCATGCTGTCACCCAGGCATGTAGAAATGGTAGTGTAGTGCCATGAGTGTACAGGGAATGTACGTGCCTTCCCCTCTAGACTACATAGTTTTCATTCTGTTTCTGAAATAGCTGTGACATTTGGGCTTCTAAACAGAACTCCAACTGAGGATGCTTGTGATTGTAATTTAGTTGTACTTCTATACCTCTTTCTCCTCTGATCCCCTTTCATCACCCCTTCTGCCTCTGCTCTTTCCCTGGCTTGCTGCCTTCCAGCTCTCCCCCCTCACTCTTTCTGTTCTCTTCTCTGCATCTATTTTTACCACTTCTGCCTTCTTCATCAGTCAACATCTTCTCTGGCTCTTTCTTCCCTTGCTTCTTTTCGAGTATCAAAAAGCATAATTTTTTACTGTATGTATAGGATAAAATGTTTAAAATGATGGTTTGACCCTGAGATCTGTCCTCAAAGATCTAAAGGCATTCTTTCAAGAGGTTAGTTACAGGCTTTGCATACAAACCCATCATCTTCCCGTCCTTAGATGGGTTCAGCTCTTGCAGCACACAGAGCTGAAGTTCCAGGAAAACCTCAGGGAAACTGGGAATTGCTTGCTGTAAATGCACTAATGCACACTCTCGTGCATCCGTCACTGGGATATTTTAGATTTCTTTGACAAACTGGAGTCTTGCAGCACACTGATATGGTGGCAAGTATTGACAAGCCATTTTTGGACAGAGAAACGAAAACAGGGGTGAACACTGAGGAACCAAGGTTGTTTTGACATCACCTATGCCAGACAGTTGAACTGATTTTACTGAATGAATCTTCACCTGTATCGCCAGCAGTGTAACTGCAGGGAGTGTTAGAAAGACTCCCAGATGTCCGCTGCCATGACATTAGTGCTGATCTCTCTTAGCTGCTCGATTTTCTGGCTTCTGGTCTGGCAGCCTGCAATGCACATGCTGTGCATGACAAGAGCATAATGGATGAGGTGTGTGAAATTCTGACAACCAGCCACTAGACCATGCTTTGTTTTGGGAAAGAAAGTAGCTCCAGAAGCAATGTTGCAATAGTGGACTGGATGCTCACTCAAACCAGATCTAGTCTAGCTCCTCTGATTAGCTAAGAGGTGGCCGTGGTAATTGCACCAATGGGTTTCTGAAACTGGTAAAGTGCTGGGCACGGTTACATTGCTACATGGCTAACAGGGAACTAACCCTTAAGATTCAGAATGAAGCAAATACCCAACAGGGATAAAAGCGAAGTTTTGTATTGGGGTAAGGCTTGAGGAGGAGTACAGGTTTAATACACCCTTGAGGAGAACTGTGAGAGCAGTGCATGGACTGATTATCTGGCTCTGGCCCCATTTGTTTGTCTTTTTGGTGGTCTCTACAGAGACAGCCTCCTCCCCAGTCACTGGAAGCTGTCAGGATAAACCGTCTCACCTTTGACATCTGTGGGAAAATTGCTTGGAATGGGGAAATTAGAGAAAACTGGGACCTAACAGAAGTTGTAGTGTTGTAACAACCTTTTTAGGATAAAATACGGTTGCCACTTTCAGGACGGTTGGCACGCATGGAATCTACTCCACCAGGATTCCCTGGGCAGCACAACCTGCTACCCTAGAGAAGCAGCGGAGACCCTGCGGCCAGGCTCTGCTGTACTCCCTGCAGGATTGGGAACTTGATGGTACCACACACCCGATAAGCTGCATAGCAGCTGTCAAATGGGAAATACAAG
>JAVJGI010000062.1:42405879-42433819 GCA_035590275.1 Ibycter americanus | reverse complement strand
GGCTGGTGGCAATTTGCACAGCGATAGCCATTTTATCCAGACATTTTTGGCGGTAATGACTCCTAGAGGCATGTGCATGATTTACAACCAAGTCTGCAGGTTGAATGGCCTTCGGTGGTGGTGGATGAAAGGAAGAGCGAAGTCTCATGGTCATCAGCAGCTGCAGCTACAGCACAGCTGGCATATTTTAGGCTTATTAGCAGCCTTTGTTGGCAGGACTTCAGCAGAAAGGACCCATTCCAATATGCCCTGTCTGCAGCAAGTCTTCACGCTGTAGATGATGTCATTTCAAGACCTGGCAACAATTTATTGCCAAAATGTGAGGTCTGAGGTGGACGTACGATCATCTGAACAGATCCCATTGCACCTGCTGGGAATAAATCTTCTTACTTCTTTGCTTGCCAGCCGTCTCAGATAATAACGGTCAGCCAGCATTTGCAGAGAAGCCGTAAGCAAAGCAATAATGTTTGTCTCATAGTTTTTATAGTCCCCCAGAGCAGGAGATAACATGGCAGTCAAGCTCAGGGTGGAAAAAGCACGGCTGGTCCTTTCACTGTCCTCCTCCAAGGCAATAAACAACGCAATTTACCCTCAAAGTGTTGATCTAGTGTGATTACTGTCATTGACATGGCAGTACACTGTCTTACTTCCACTGTCATGGTGGGATTAATATGAAGTAGTGGAGGGAAAGGGAAAAAGGGCAGACAGGGAGCAGAGGGAGCAGCAATTGCTGAATTTCTTATGAAGCTCTAAGCTTTCCCCATACAAGAAGGGCTGGAGCAGTTCCTCACATGGGTTACACCAGTGGTGTTACGTTTCTGTCACTGCCATCAAGCCAGCTGCTGATACTGGCTGAGGGTTTTAGTTCTTCTTGGTGTGTTTAGGACAGCTGCTGTTTTCCCCCCATTAGAAGTCGGTAAGTTTCTCTGCCTCCCTCTTGCTTGGGCCATGAATAGACAGATGATAAAAGGACAGAACAGGTCTTCTGTCCTAGTAGTACAGGTGACCTGAGTGGCAGAGATGCGAAGGTACCAGCTGAGCCTTGGGCCATACACAGGAGACAAACCTCCAAAGCTTTCACAGATGTTCCTCAGGCCTTGAGCCACGGTGCCCTGGGAGCAGGATAAAGACTGACTCCAGTTGATCTGTGAAGTGCTCAGCTTGAAACAAGGCATGGTGAAGGAGAGTGTCCTTGCTTAGTCCCTTAACACTCTGACAGAAAGAAAAATAAAAGGTAATCTCTCTCTTTCCACTGCATGAACTTGCAGGGAGTTTTGCTGCAGTAAGGATGTGTGAAAGAGAGTAGTTTGACAGCCCAGAGGACAAGAGAGATGGAGAAGAGCTGCCCAGTAACAGACAAGGAATGTGTAGCAATAATCTGCATCTCGCCAGGTTTCCTTAAATAATGACTGTGCCCCAAGCCGTTTGTCACTGGGAGAGAAAGGGTAAAGCAGATTCTGTTTGGCCACTCGTAGGAACGCCGCTCAAACCGTGTGTGTGGGCTCTCAATATGCTGCTGTAAATGGGCTGAGGAATCACTGTAGATCTCTGTTGACCAAGGAGTTTCACCCATCATTTTGAAATTTAATCCTAACAGGCAGTAAAGTGCTTCCAAACTCCTATTCAAAGTTGCTACATTTTGAGGAGCTTTTAATGGCATATTGTCATTTGAAGCAATGCATTTCTACAGGGATAGGTGGGCTGAAGTGTTTTGGGACTTGCTCAGTGCATAAAGGCCTCTCAAGTACCAGGAATTACAAGTTTGCAGTTAGTCTGCATGTTGAACTAAAATAGAAAATGTTTGCCTTCTGCCAAAGCTATGAAGAAATGAGAGGCTGCCACAGCCCCCGTGCTTCCCAGTCATTAGTCTCGTATGAGCGTTTCTTCTGTTCCTATATCTGCCAGTTCCCACTCCTGAGGGAGACTATTCCGCTAACGAACTACAGGGAAGCAGTGCAAAACCTCTTCCTTCCCCCAGGGAGATCTCAGGCGGCTTGCTGTTGCTGTAGAGATCAGCAAAATGCACCAGCACAGTTCCCTCCAGCCACACCACTGCTACTGTAAATCTGCACTGGGATTTCACGTCAGTGCTCAAGCCTCCAGTGGGTAGGAAAACATTTATCACAGGGATTTATTTCCAAGCAGGAGCATACAGCTGCCTGCACTGCAAAGCTGTCAGGGTGAAAGGGACTGATATTTTCCTGTTAAGGACACTACAGAGGGGGATGTCCTGAAGGAGCTGGTTCCTGCTGCCTGTCTCTGTTGGCAGCACCTCACTTCTGCTCAGTATGGCAGCTCATTGCCAAGGCTAGGAGGAAAGGAATGCAGATGTGGATTGTTCACCAATTTGGACAGCACAACCTTTTCTAGTCAGTTCCCTAAATGGAAGGAGGCTGTGTTGCGGCGCACAACGCTTTTTGTCATACAGTGGATAGAAATCGTGCAGGCGAGCGTGGCACTGAAGGCAGAGGCGAGCTGCAGGGTTGTGCTGGGTGCAGGCACTCGTGCACTGTGGGGCTTAGCTGGGAGTACGGTGATGCTGAGGAAGCGGATGTGCCCTTAGCTGGAGCTGGCCAGCTGAGCTAGTTCACCCACTTGATGACTGCAATGAGAAGCCAGCTAGCTAGGTTTTAACAGGGTCTAGGTGTAGCCAGCACTGTACAGGTCAACAAATAGGCTTAAGAGCAGGGGCAAAAAACCCTAAGGCCTTCCTTTCCTTTTCCATACCCTTCCCCCTACACTGCAGTAAATGTTTTAGCAATTAAATTTCAAGTCTATGGAGGGAAAGGACTTAACACAGGACACGGTGACATTTCCTTTCTGCTGTGTTGTCCTGGGTGAGCTTATTCAACTGAAAGCAAAAATGTTTACTTCAAGGAATAGACATGCACTGCAAGGACAGTCTTTGTGGACAGAGACACCTGCAAATGCACAAGGAGGACAGGATGGTAAGCTCTCCTTACTCTAACATCTCCCAAATGTTTCTCCTGAATATGTCCCAAATTTTGCAGCAGCAGAGGTGTGCTGTTGCAGCTGTAGAGGTGGCGCTTCTGAAGGGATACCTCAGCTGGGTCCCACCTTGCCGAGGGCTGTGTGATGCTCAGCAGTGAGACACTAGTCTCACATCTCTTCTGCAGCTTATTTTCAATTGGTGTGAGCTATAGCTCTTCTTCCCTGGAGGTGCCAAACTGAAACCTTCAGGAAAGAAACAAAGAAAATGAAAGTCAGACAGCTGTGGTCTAGACAGACAGAGAACCCTAGAGACTGTGATTCTCAGTGTTACCAATTCTGGAAGCCAAGTGAGATCAGGGAGGGTAGTCTGTGACATTTAAGGACCATGCTGGGATTTTTTTCGTCTGTTACGAGAAGAACTTGCACTTTCAGGGAACAGGATCTCTTGTTACTCACAATGGGAGATGATTACTGACAGGGATAGATTTTCTGCTCCTTGATGCCATCAGATATTGCATGGAAGTGCTCCTGATTGATGAGCTCCTCGCGACGTGGACCACATCTGTCTGGGCATAGGAGCAGCCTGTGTGGAAGGAGCGTAAATATCAGCCCATGCACGGATAGGCATATAACTGTTCAGAAACAGAGAGAAGGCACCACTCCTCTCCCTTTTTGGGAGGCTGCTAGCAAGGGACATGGGAGATGTTTTGGGGGAGTGTCATATAGGAGGACTACTGACTAACTGGAGACAGGCTAAAATACTGGGTGAACAGATGCAGATGCTTTGCCTCCAAGTGATGCAGATGGGGATAACTATCAGGCACAACCACCCCAGGCCACAGCTGAAGTGGTGATGTGAGTCTGACAGGCAGCTTGGATCAAAAAAAGATCTCTACAGGGTGTGCAATTCTCTTTTAAAGGTTACATTCCCCTCTAAAGGTTATGTTTGTAAACGAAAAGCGAGACATTAGCAAAGTGATGACTTAAAAGCTACATGCTATGTCAAGCAAAGAGAAAAGGTCTGAGAATGCTTATTTGTACCAGAGGTCATTTAAATACTTAGAAAATAACAAAGCACTGGATTAATTTAGGAGAGTAGTACATTGTCACTAATCTCTTCAGAAAGAGCTCATAGTTTCTTAGAAGTTTTCTGAATTTTCCTATTTCCCAGAACATTTTAAATATTGGACACTATCGTTAGCCAAGAGCTAGTTTCAGCTGCCACCTAAATCACTGAAATTGCTGTTCAGATGAAAGCGTCCTCTCCTATAAAGATATTTTCCCCTCTCTCTTTCAGGCATATGTTTATTCTCCTTCCCTCTTTCGTGACAGCTTATTCTTTGCCTGTTTACAGTAGAGAGGGATCAAATTATTTAAAAAATAAATATACCCTTTGAAAAAGGATCAAAAGTATAAACCCTGAAGGCCAGTGCCTGCAGCAGATGCTGGGACTGTTCCCTCCTGGCAGCTCTGTGCAGGCTGACTGCTTGCCTGGGCATGGCTCCAGCACTGCCCGGCACAGCCACCACTCACCACCCTGGGAGCTGAGATCCTCAGCCACCTTTGTAGCTTTGTAGCTTTCCCTCTGCCTTTCCTGGTGCCATTCCTGGGAGATCCACTCCGTGGTGTGCTGAGGGTGCTGGGCCGGCACCGTCCTGCAGCTGGGTGGGAATCATGCCTCTCCTCCTGGGGGCAGCCACCTGCCCAGCACTGCTGCCATCGGTGCTCCCTTTGCCATTAATTGGGCTCCCGGGATAGCCTCCTGGGTCTTGGGAAACCTGGTGTGTCAGCTCGGGGAGAGCTGTGATCCCAATGCAATTTATAGGTGTTAGAGATCTGGGGCTTGGTCTCTGAAACCGACAACTAAAATAAGGCGAGAGTGGAGTTTAAGTGATCTACAATGTTCTTATTTACGCATCTTAGTCTGTGTAAGCATCATCTCATTTTGACACTGGTTTAACAGCTTTGTTATTACATGCACTTTTAAATTTTGTTCTCACACTAATTTATTACTCTTTCTGGTGAGGCAGTAGTGCTCCTACTCCCTTCTCCACTCTCTCCTCAGCAGTTTTGGCTTCCGAGGGGCAGTCCTCTGTCATAACCAGCTTCTTCAGGAGCAGTTGCAAATGTTGGAGGATGTTTTGCTCTCTGACTCGGGCAATTCTGTGAAGGGCTTTTAAACCTGATCCTGTGTGAAGCCCTCCCTGATGATTTATCAATCAGCCTGATACTTCTGTCCAAGGTTTTGATCTTTCAAGGAGCCACGCCATTTGTGAGGTGCTGAGCGATCTTAACCTTCACTGGGAGACGACTCACTCTGCAGACCACAGGCTCAGATCTCTCAGGTTCTTGGGAACTGCTAGGAGAGAAGTGGGAGAGCTCCTCTGCCTCTCTGGGGAAGGATGTTCCCAGGGTGACTCCACAAGCATCTGCTGGAAGAAGAAAATAATGGTGTGAAGGTTCGTGTGGAACAGCGTTCAAAGCTGGAGCGCAGATGTAGGTTGAAGCTGACCTCTGTCACATTCCATCACTGCAAATGGCTGAGAAAAGTCAGTGCATCACAGCCAGCTCTGAAGCCAGCAGTAGGAAACGGCATGAAATAACAGAGCATTCAGTAAAACAGCCCATGGCATCGGGCTCTGAGCTCTCCCTTGAGCTGTCACCTGCACAGCAGAGCATGAGGTCTCTCCTGCTGCCACTGCTCTGACCAAAAACCCACAGGGAAGAGTGCAGCTGTGTGGTGAGACAGGCAAGGAGAGTGAAAGACCTGTGCTGTGGTTTGAGGTCCTGAGAGAGCTGTTACTGCGTAGTGCAAAAGCTCAGTTGAGCAGTGACATTCAGCACCTGAATGTCTCACCTGCACCTGAAATTCAGCCCAAGCTGGCCAGAGGCGCCGTGCCAGTGACCTGTTGACCAGGCGATGTATATACCTCTCCATGCATATACAAGTCCAGCAGCTGTCCAGATGATCCCCCTGGTGCATACATGGCAGTTCCAGCATGTCCAGCATGGGCCCTGGTGGGGGATATGCACCAGACGTGTCCTGTGAGGTATCTAGCTGAGTACGGCTCTGCTGGGTCAGAGAGGTTTCCTTGAGCTCATGCGAAGCAACTTTCTGCTTGCCCTCTCTGCCTGTCTTTTCATGTGATCATTCCCTTTTCTGTTACACTTCAGCCGCACACTTTCGAAGCCAGTGTTCTCTTGTAGCTGGTTTTTAGCCATCTTGTAAACTGCATTACCCTGTATAGGTGGCTGCAGATGCTCCTCTGAGAGCCCCAGCATCTGTCATTGGCACAGCCAATGGCATTGCCTTCTAAAATCTTATTTTATGGTCATTCTCAGGAAAAAACCCTCTGCTTTCCAAGGCTGCATCTTTTGATACTATTAGCCAGAGTTGTCATAGCTTAAAGAAGCGAGAGGTTAAGCAGCATTTGAAGTCTGAAAGCGCTGCTCCGTGTTCAGGCTATTTTAGGAAAGCATTGCAGTAGCCCTTGAGTGTGGCAGCTGAGAGCAGGTTTTATTGCTCTCGGAGGAAGCTGAGGCTTCTGCAGCTTTTGCCCATGATTCACAGAAATGGAAGCCAGATACTGATGGCCTGACTTGGCTGAAAGGTGGCCAGTCAGGCTCCCCAGAGTAACGAGGCTGATATCAATACCACGACTTTGTTTAAAGCAGGGTGGGGTTGGGGTGTCTATTGTGTTGGGACCTATGAGGTTACTTGCCAAGTTTTCCTTCACAGTTCTGGAAACTGCAGTTCTCAGTCACAAAATGTCCAGACCTGTGACTTCAAGAAAAAGAAAAAGCTACAAATAAACCCAAATCCTGGACTTGCAGTAAAATCATTGTAACTAACAATGAATCTGCTGTAGCTACTGTCAGTGACAGTGCTAATAGTGCATTTAGAACCAAAACTGAGGAGTTTCATTCTAAAAAGTGAAAAATAGGCCATAGCAATGAGTGTGAACGGCACCTGTGTGGCGTTCAGTATATTAAAAGAAATGGTTTCTTATTTAGGTACATAAATGAACATTTAAGAGTATTACTTTAGATATTTGGGTCCAGATTCAGGATCAGTGAAATCCAAGTCTGGGTGCCCTCTCCCGTGCAGGCAATACTTGTTGGGCATTACAGCGTGTGAATGGGCTAAGATGGGGCTCAGCCTCATGGCACCGAATTTCAGAGTCTGCAGAATTGTGAGGGGCAGAAGAGGTTGCTAATCTTCTCTCTAACCCACCCTGTGGCCACTGCATCTAAGCACGGTGTTTGAGCACTGGTATTGTTGTACATGTGCTGGTGAGCACAAATGTGGCACACTGTGTATGCTTCAGCAACCAGCATCTTGTTAGCAATGAAATGATTTCTTACAGCTCATACTTGAAAGAAAAAGGGTCTCTCTAGGGTAAATGGTGGCAGCTGCTGTTGTCTGTGGCTTCCCTTGGTCCTGAAGCTGCATTGTTCCTAAGGTTACCCCAGGTATGGATCAAAACCTCCCAATTCCCACAAGGTCTGCAGAACTTGGCAGGCAGCGGTTGGTATTTCTTTATTCTCAAAGAACCTCTAAAGCAATTTCCAATGACATGCTGTCTGGATAACGACTTTATTTTTAGTGTCATTTGAGTTTTAATTCCTAGTCTCTTTGTCTTCCTTCCTCTCACCCACTTACCTCTTCCCTTCACCCCCGCCCACTCCCATCCCCATCCCCGTTAATGAATCCTTCAGATATGCACCAATGTAACATCGTGTTAGGGAGGTATGGCTACTGCAGTATAAAGAATAGAAAAGTCTGGGAAAGCTAATAATAACCAAGAAAATACATATTCAGTGTGTCTGAAATTGATGTGAGATGTGTTTTCCGTTTCCCCAGCGACCACATGTTTTTGCTTTTATCTAGAAAGCACTAAGAAAAAAAATTAAATCATTTACATAAACTGATGTTTTCATTGGCTATAGCTGTGCACCCTTATTCTGCACTAAACAAAGTCATGGCTTTGCCTTGGCAACATATTTAACAGCATTGTGTTTGGTTTGCAAAAGACCTAATTGCTTTCCATATCTGGACAACTGATGTATGAAACACAGCATCCTCTTGGCAAAGAGGAGCTCTCCCTCTATCTTTACCACAGCTTGAAGAGGGCTTGCTGTGGCTGTGCTTCCCTGGCCCACTGGTGCTTGCTGTTGAACAAGCGTATTTGAACTTCCCCTTCCCCTTCCTGCCTGGCCTTATGCAGTTTTCTATGATGTTTTGCCCCGAGGATGATGAATCACTCACCTGAGGTGTTTATGCCTCTCCCTTGTTCCCACAGTACAACCTTGTGTGCGGCAGTGCCTGGATGCTGGACCTCTCGCAGGCTATCCTCAATCTGGGGTTTCTGGCTGGCGCGTTCACCCTGGGCTACGCTGCAGACAGGTACTGTGCAAGCACTGCTGTCCTTCGATTTGTTTGGAGGTGAAATCACTTGTAGTGTCACCTGCAATGAACATGTGTCAACACTTTGGAGGTTTAATTCATTTTGGATAAACATCCCCAGCCTGGGTTAACAAAATCCAGACAAATGTAATCTCCACTTCCTTTTGGGCTGGAAACTTTATGCGATTGTACTTACCGATTCTGTTTGGACTGTGAAATGTCATAGAAAGAGCTTTTCTTGTGGTTTCCGATGTTTTCTGTGCACATCTGGACCCAGGAAGGACAGAAGGGCACAGAAAACAAAAGGAAGCATTCAGAGGAGTTTTCTGGACTGGTGTTTACTGACATGTTTAATAGGTGCCATTGATGAAGAAAGCAGCCACTTGAGGAGAGGAGGAAGGGACTCGGTATGGTGACTCTCTCCATCCACAGGCTGGACTCATACACTTACCACCAAGGTCATAGCTCCCTGCAGCCAGTCCTCAGCCCTTGCTAGGGCTGGCTGAATACCAAGGAAAAGATGTGGGTGATACTCAGATTTGAGTAGCTGACCCACCCCAGAGCAGGGTGTCCCATAAGCTCTACCTTGCTCCTAGGGTAAAAGAGGGAGCCTGGTTTGTGTTTTGTGCTGATAACTAACAGTAGTCATCCTATGTGTTGGCTGAGAGCACCACTGATAATTTCAATGGCAGAGCATATTTTTTTAGTTCATAAAGTACTTTCTTACTGCCTGTTTTATTTTTCTTTGGTATCTGTAATAATAGTAATAATAATCTAAAATATGATTTCTTTTCAGGCAGGAATACTTACAGAATTATCTGGAATGTCATCTCAGATAATAAATTTTGAACTAGCAAACAAAAGTACTTTCAAGGAAAACTTCATCTTTCCAAGGGATATAGTAATAATGGAAAAAGTAAGGTGGAAAAGATGCCATGGCACTGGCTAACAGAAGAAATCTCTGCTCAGTGTCTGGCTGGGCAGTTGTGATGCTAGCACCTTAAGACTGTGTAAGAGTAGAAATCTTACAGCTAATCATGAAAATAAAATAGTATGTCTAGGAGTACTTGTGTATTAAGCAGAATGTAACTCCTGTACACTGTGAATGTTGTACAGTGATAGCACTAGGGTAAAGTGCTGCAGCCAGACCATTGCACTCTTGCCTCCTTGACAGCACTCAAAAGAATGGATATATATAATGGATATAAATACCCTGATTCTTGTCCTGTATAAATTCTTCCCATAAAACCTTTTGAACAAAATGAACAAATGAATATTCTCTCAAATACTCTTTGTTAAGATAAACAGCTACATCAGTTTTCACAGTTTCTTCTTCTTAAAACAGCAACAATAACAAAGGGGAAGAGATCCAAATGGAAATTCTAGTTGTGATCCAAGGACACAGTTGCCGTGAAGCTACAGGGAGGTTTTGTTGGGTTTGGTTTTTTGAATTACAGCTTACCTTGGGCACACCCATTAATAATGATGCTGTTTGCTGGAAAATGAGACTCATAATATGATAGTCAGACTTTGAAAACAAGCGGTCTAAACCTAAACAAAACATTGGAAAATCGCATAAAGAATTTAAAGAAGAAATTACTTTCATAGATCTGGCTGCAATTACTATTAGGAGACTAATTTGTGAAAACAGAAATCCCCTTGAAATAAATTGCCCTTATTTCAGCTGGATCAAAAATCTGAATTGTAACATAGGAGCCATAGTTTAGATACAAAAGGACAAAAAATAATTTCTAAAATAAAAGGGTGCCTGGTAAGGACATCACCAGTTTTAAAATTAGTGACATAAAGGTAATGATACCTACCACAGGGAAAAGAGTCCTATATCCCAGGGACCAACACTGCGAAGTTTCAGGCAGCCTTGCTCTGGAACAAGGATGGTCAAGAGAGCACTTTCAGATCTAGCATTAAAATGAGATGCCAGAAAAAAAGATATCTTTGTGTCTTTTCACTATTTTCACTTTCTTTTCCTTTTGCAACAGATATGGCAGAATCCTCACCTACCTGCTCTCCTGTCTCGGAGATGGGATATGTGGTATCATAGTGGCGTTCGCACCAAATTTTACTGTATTTTTGATCTTCCGTTTTCTCCAAGGCATGTTTGGCAAGGGAACCTGGATGACATGCTACGTGATTGGTGAGAACTGTTATCTTCTTTCTTTTCTGGTTAGGAAAAGTGAGGGAATTTTGGAGGACAAGGAGTCTGGCTACATCTGCTCTTGATAATATTTTTTTCTCAGCAACAAAGCACTGGCCCTGCAGTCAGCAGACAATGAATAACCCAAGTCCATCCTACTTAATGCATTTGACTTCCGAGACAAGGTGCTTGCATGCAAATTGTAACTTGTCATCATCCATGGGCTGGGCACATGCCAGAACCAAATATCTGGGGAAGCAGTCACTGGCCTTTGTCCAGATCATGCTAGGGATCTTTCTAGCAGCTAAACAGTACAGTGTTTCCTTACCAGACAGTGTCTGCTAACTGACTGGTACAGAGATGGACTCTGAGAATGGCAGCAAGCATAAACTCTGTCTGATATCCACTGCTAATACAGGATGGAAATGGGCAGCAGTGTACATGCCTCCCTGACCTCACAGGATCCCATGGAAAAGAGTGAGGAAGAAGTAATACATGAGGGCAGACTAACAAGAGTGACAGAACTGTCCAAGCTCTTCTTTTGTACCTGTCACTGTGGTACTTGAACATGCCTGTGAGCAGCTGGCCATAGGCGATTCAGTAGCAGTGCAACACTTTCTGTTGATGTTATTTAAGGACTTTTATGGCTGTCTAATCTATGGACTCCAATGGGAGGGATTAACATAAACAATTTAGAGGTGGAGGAGTGGAATATGTGTATATAAAGGTTTTCTTATTACACAGAAGATCACCAAGATGATCAAAATCTACAGAGCAAGCTCCAAATAAACTGGATAGACAAACAGGGACATGGCTAATTTTGGCAGAGTCTGAACATCTTCTACAGATGCTCAGAGGAGTTAATTGCTTTTCCTCACTGGGACAACAGATGTTTGGATGGCTGCTCCTCATTCTTCAGCTGGGAGGCTTTGCTCAGTGCTGGGCTGGACACCAGGGTCTGCACTAGCAGTATTTCCTGAAAAGGGAAAGGGATGGAAAACTTTTTTATAAATAGCATCAAAACAGCAGGGATCCAGACTCTTTCATAGGTTATAGTCATGGCTCAGCAATGAAGCGCCTCGCATAGCATAGCAAGCTTACTTTTCCTGAGAAAAGAGTATTGTTGTGGCATCTTGAATGACTGCCAGGTTCAGAAAGGGAAGTTCTTCTCCAGAGCATGAAATAGTAAGACATTGAGAAAACCATCCTACTAGAGATGAGACATTGGATTTACTTAAAAAGAAAATCAGCCATTCAGTAATCTACTGTGATAATCCAAACCACAGTGATAACATCATTATATAGTGCAAAAATTTATACCATCGCTGTAGTCTTCGAGGCCTGTGACTTTTTTTTCTTAATTCCTAGTGGAATTTAAATGAGTGAGAGCAGAATTGTAACCACCTGCAAACAATTACAGTGAGACCTGGGAACACTGTGGTAATGTATGTGTAAACGTAACTGTCTAGCCCTCTCAGCTTCTAATCACCTCAGTTTTCTGGGAAAAGTTGCACTGCTGAGCAGCTCAGGTCCAAGATACAGCATAAGGGTCAGAAGCTGCTTTTCCTCTCACTTCCAAGCACATAGTCCAGTTTTAAAGTGAGATCTTATCCTAAAACTTTGGTAAGTGCTCTAACCAGCAAAATGTTTTATGACAGACCTATGGCTTCCTTAAAACAGCCAAGTTTTGACAGAAAGGAACGTTTTGCAATGGTCAGATCAGAGTGTGTGACTTTAGGGAAAGGTTCAGAGATACAGCATCTTGAGGGACAGTGTATTACTGAAGTCCTAAGCAAGGTGCTTAATTCTTGGGCAGAGTGATTCCTTCTAATTCCCTTCAGGGATCTACTCTTATGTCCTGGGATCACCCAGAGTATTTACTATCCTAACATCTTTTAAGAGACATATACAGATCATCGGTCTGGTTGCACCAGGAAGATGGTTGCCATTAATACATCTCTCAAGCTACTGGTCCATGCTTCAGAAGCACAACAGGCTGCCCCAAGAACCTGTTTTTGCTTTTACATACAACCCAGCTCTTCCCAGGCCCGGGCTGAGCAGCCACTTTTAGGCAACAGAGTTGCCCCTTAGCCATGCAGGCATGATGAATAATCAATGAAAGTGGTAATGGTGTCATGTCTCTCTGCATTGCCAGCTGAAAGGAATCACTGCTACTTGTAAAATTGTGTCTCCTTTAGTAAAATAAAAATAAAAAAATAAAAAAAGAAGTGTTTTCTGTGTACTATAAACTAAGGTAAAACCCTCCGCTTTTACACTGAAGACCAGGTAGAGGTCAGTTTTGAAACAAACAAGAGACACTTTGTACATTGCTCATCTCAGCTATGGATGTCATGGCCATGCGATATTGCCAGAAATATGGGCTCACATGGGTTTCAGAAGTGATTAGACGCATTTACAAATGAAAAATCCACCAAGGGATTAAGACAAAACCACGACCACCAAAGGTTATATTTGTTCTAATAAATATAACAAACCGTGGACCATACCTTAGCCCTCAGAGCAACAAGCGTGGTATGGCTAAACTCTCCTCCCCACAGATGCCTTGTCCGTATTATCAGCTGGGAGCAGGTGCTGCCTGGAGGATCCTCTAGGCTGGGACATGGGCCAAAACTGTGCCAGGCAGAGTGCTAACAATTTACCGCTAAGCATGATCACGATGCAGTCTCCAACCCATGTTCTGGCCCTATTTAATTCACTAGCAAACATGCAGTCAGAAACCCCTCTAGCTGAAGAATGGTGGGTGAAGTGGTGAGGGGGTGTCACCTGTGCTTGCCCTGGACAGTCTCGGTGACATGCTTGCACTGCTGAAGGCAAGATGCTGGGCTAGGCAGACTTGTGGCCTGATACAGTACTATCCTTTCTTATGCTCAACCACTAATATTTTTCTTTCAAGTTAGGCTTGTTTCTGTGTTGTTTATGTTGGCTTTCTCTCTGCTCAGTGACGGAGATTGTTGGTTCTGACCAGCGGATTGTTGGGATTGTGATTCAGATGTTCTTCACCCTGGGAATTATGATTCTCCCTGGAATTGCATACTTGGTTCCCACCTGGCAGGGGATCCAGCTGGCCATTTCACTGCCCAACTTCCTCTTTCTGCTCTACTACTGGTAATGTTGCAGTCATTGCTTTTGTCATTATTGCTATTTGAGCACCTTGAGATCCCTTCTGTGGTCCCAAGTCTCCAGTGCGCAAAATGATGTAGCTTAGGAAAAAGTTATTTGCATATTGTTGATTTTGGAGTTTTAAATTCTTTTTAGTGAATCACAGATGTATATTACTTTTTCTGCCCAGGCTTTCCCTCTCTTGTCAGCCACAGCTGGCACTACATAGAACCCTGCTCTGCTCCTGCTTAGCCTGGGGCTATTTATCTGGTTGACTTCACCAAAGTCTGCTTTTTCCATCAGCCATGGGACCTCACCTTTACCTCTAATTATGTACTCAGTTCAAGCCTGAGCTTGCCCTACAGCTCCCATGAATTGGGCAGTACAGCTAATGAGTAAGCAGAGCACTATGCCACAATGAACGTCTGTCCCAGTGGAGTGCGTCCATCCTCTGGGCTGGATCCAGAGAAACTAATCCACAGCCCTTCTTCCTGCATATTGTTTTCTTCAATATTGCCTATTGTGAGCTTTTAAACTGTGAATCATGTGAATCCTAGGCCAGCAGAAAGTGAAACACCAGTCAGTAGAATTGCTTTGTGTTCGGTTTATACAATAGATACACATTTGAGTGTGTGTGTGTCTATCTTACAGTGATACAGCTAGAAGTTTCCTGATTTGCCTGTACTTGATACTACATGTGTTTAGTGTTGACTTTCATTGTTCTTTGCTGTTCTACAGGCACCTTGTTTGCTTTTGGTTATCATATTTTGACATCCATTGTGCAAACACAATAGTTAGGTTTCTTAATTTTCAGCTATGCAGAGTGCTGATATAGTCTATTTTCTTCTTTCTTGCCCACAAGGGTCAGATATTTTACAGGAGACTGACTGGAAAAGCAGTCCACAGAAGAATTTCTGTATCCCAAAGACTGAAAAGCCAGTGTGCTGTATGTTAACACAGGCAAAAGGTGAAGGACTTTGGTTTACTTGTGATATTAAAGGGCAAACCCTCTATTTATGACTTTTGTGTTCTTACAGGGTGGTTCCTGAATCTCCACGTTGGCTCCTGACACGCAAAAAGGGAGAGAAGGCATTAAAAATCATGCACAGCATTGCAAAACACAATGGGAAATATC
Source organism: Ibycter americanus (assembly GCA_035590275.1). Classification (NCBI taxonomy): domain Eukaryota; kingdom Metazoa; phylum Chordata; class Aves; order Falconiformes; family Falconidae; genus Ibycter; species Ibycter americanus. The sequence continues at coordinate 42,419,050 of JAVJGI010000062.1, read as the reverse complement.
TCTCACCACATTACTCAGAGGTAATGTCATCTGTTTGAGCTAGAGGATTTTTTCTAATCTTTCTTAATCTTTTGAAGGTTCACTTGTGTTAAAATGCATTCTCTTTATCTGATGGGCAATGCTCTTGAAGTGTCACACCAGGACAAGATTGTCAGTCCCACATCTACTTTGTGAATTGCAAGAAGGTAAAAGTGAACTGGCTGGAAAGACATGGGCTGAAAAAAGAAGTTTGCAAAACAATGAATCAGATCTTCCATTTGCAACGCTCCTACTTTAAAAACTTGTGGGAAATATCAGAAACTATCCTGAGGGCCAATTGTATTTCACAGCAGCTGCCATTTTAGCTGATAGAGTGAGCGGAGACAGAAAGATCCACTTTGCTGGCTCCTTTGCTAGAGCTCCTTTTATAGCTCCAAAAGAAGATGATGTAGGAAATCAGAATTTAAGTATAAATTTGCTTCCATCCCAATAGGGGGAAAACATGCCCCAAACTTCAAAACAGGGGAAGCATTGTCTGAGATCAATATTTACAAAATTGGACAATACATGATAGAATTACAGTCCTTTGAAAAGTGGTCTTGACCGAACCAAAAGGACTGATGCGTTTCAAATGGCACCGTTGTGTCATTGTGGCATTTGCCTGTTCTGCGTTGGGTAGCAATGCCTGGCTCTCAGACCTTGTTTGCTGTGGCATTGGCCTTATGGTTCAGTGACGACAACAGATGTGGACAAGGTGCCTGTTCTGTAACAAACCAGGTGTGGAGCCCAAATGCTAGCAATAGTAATGTTAGAAATCATTATTTGAACTAAGGAAAACAGCTGTAAATTGCTAGCGCACAGCTAACACAGCCCAGAGGTGGCATACTGAATACACTACAAGTATTTCAGAAAGGTAAGTTTCTTATTGAAATTACCTACATAAAATGCATGTCTGTCAGTACACAGTAGTATCCTTTGTGCCTACATATAGACATATGTATATACATGAATTTTTATGCATATACAAAATCACCATGTGGGACTTTTACCTAACTTTTCACTGAGACTAAAGGCAAAGACTTTGGAATGGCAGCTTTTGGAGGAGACTTATATGTCCCATCCTGTCAGGAAGGAACATCATGATGTGTCTGCTTTGTAACAGGTAGTTGGCAACCTGGGTTCCCACAGCTTGGTATCTTACCTAGGTCTTTCTCACTGCTCTTCTTAAGCGAGGGAGAACCTGAGAATTTAGCCCAGTTGACCCAGAAAAGTGGGGTTACTTCACCAAAATCCTAGATGATAAATGTGGATGAAACCCAAGCAGTAATTATGGGCACTCCTCTGAAACACCAGATAGCTGTTCCCAAATCCATAGGATTTTATTTACCTGGTGAGAAACAGGCTCCATAAATCAATCAGCCTAAGCAGCTCTGCTTATTGAGGACCATTCCCGCTACAAATATAGACCTTGCACGAAAGTGCACGCAGCAAGAGGAACGCGGCAACAAGAGTATAGAAATGGCTAGTTGTTTTATACCAATATGCAATTATCTTTCCACTTCATTAAGTATATGTTAATGACAGTTCTGGAAAGGTAAAGTTCACGCAACAGGTTCCACAGAGCAGCTGGGCCCTAACCTATAGTATGCTTCTTAGCCTCTGGGATAATGATTTTGTAAAGTCGAAACTAGCGCTATTAGCAGAGATGATTATGCTGAAACATACATTTCCACAGCCAGCTGCTTTATTCATAAGCAACGAGTTCAAGTGTCATAATGTCGCTATAATGGCATTTCTATGAACTTTATGTTCCTCAAGGGAGCATACAAATGTTAATGATGGGGAGAGAGGAATGTCAGGGGAAAAAGGGCCAAGCAGGATATACCAAATGAGACTGTTGCACATTAGCGAAGCAACATGACAGAAGGAAATTTGATGAGCAGTAACAAGCTAGGCCAGCAATTAGTGAACCATTCTTCTGATGGAAGCCAAGGCATCTCTGTGATACCAGCCAAGGTCAGGAAATCACCCTCAGCTGTCCCACAACACAGAATGAGCTTTGCTAGTCACGCTGGAGTAACATCTCATGCAACTAGAGGACTGCAGACTGAAACCGGGGGCAGAGAAACAAACCAAAAAGACTGACTAAGGAGAGAGAAAAGGGTAAATCCATTGATGTCAATGACCAGCTGGAGTGCAGGGAGCTCCGCCTGGGGATGGATGCGTCACTGACTGAGAGCTTATGGGTCAGGATTAAAGGGAGGGCAGGGACAGGTGATGTTATATTGGCAATCTGCTACAGGCCACCTGACCAGGAAGACTGAGATGAGGCCCTCTATAGACGGATAGGATCAGCCTTACATTCACAAGCCCTGGTCCTCACAGGGGACTTCAACCACCCCAATACCTTTTGGAGGGACAAGACAGCAGAGTATAAGCAATCCAGGAGGTTCTTGGAAAGTGTTGATGATAACTTCCTTCTCCAAGTGGTAGGAGAACCAGTGAGGAGAGGTGTTATGCTGGATCTTGTTCTCACCAACAAGGAGGGACTGTTGAGGAATGTGAAGCTTAAGGGCAGCCTTGGCTGCAGTGACTACAAAATGGTACAGTTCAAGATTCTTAGGGCAGCGAGAAGGGTGCACAGAAAGCTCACTGCCCTGGACTTCAGGAGAGCAGACTTTGGTCTCTTCAGAGGTTTGCTTGGTAGAATACCCTGGGATAAAGCCCTGGAGGGAAGAGGGGCTCAAGAAAGCTGGTTAATATTCAGGGATCACTTCCTCCAAGCTCCAAGGGAGTGATGCATCCCAACAAAGGGCAAGTTGGGCAAAAATGGCAGGAGGCCTGCATGGATGAACAAAGAGCTCCTGGACAAACTCAAATACAAAAAGGAAGCCTACAGAGGGTGGAAGCAAAGGCAGGTAGCCTGGGAGGAATACAGAGAAATTGTTGAGCAGCCAGGGATCGGGTAAGGAAAGATAAAGCCCTGGTAGAATTAAATCTGGCCAGGGATGTCAAGGGCAACAATACCTTCTATAGGTAGGTTGGTGATAAAAGGAAGACTAGGGAAAATGTGGTCCCTTTCCAGAAGGAAATGGGAGACCTGGTTACCCTGGATATGGAGAAGGCTGAGGCACTCAATGACTTTTTGGTCTCAGTTTTCACTGGCAAGTACTCCAGCCGTACCACCCAAGTTGCAAAAGGCCATGACAGGGACATGGAGAATGAACTGCCCACTGTAGGAGAAGATCAGGTCTGAGACCATCTAAAGAACCTGAAGGTGCACAAGTCCATGGGACCTGATGAGATGCATCAGTGGGTCCTGAGGGAAGAGGTGGTTGAAGTTGTTAAGTCACTATCCATGATATTTGAGAAGCTGTGGCAGTCCAGTGAAGTTCCAACTGACTGGAAAAGGGGAAATATAATCCCCATTTTTAAAAGGGGAAAAAAGGAAGACCCGGAGAATACAGTCTCACCTTGGGGCCCATCAAGATTATGGAGCGGATCCTCCTGGGAAATATGTTAAGGCATATGGAAAGTAAGGTGGTGACTGGTCACAGCCAACATGGCTTCACTAAGGGCAAATCATGTCTGACAAATTTGTTGGCCTTCTATGATGGGGTAACAGCATTGCTAGATAAGGGAAGAGCAAATGACATCATCTACCTGGACTTGTGTAAAGCATATGATACTGTCCCTCATGACACCCTTGTCTCTAAATTGGAGACACATGGATTTGACAGATGGACCACTCAGTAGATAAGGAATTTGCTGGATGGTTGCATTCAAAGAGTTGTGGTCAACAGTTTGATATTCAAGTGGAGACCAGTGATGAGTGGCATTCCTCAGGGGTCGGTATCAGGACCAGCGCTATTTAACATCTTTGTCAATAACACGGGCAGTGGGATTCAGCACACCCTCAGCAAGTTTGCTGATGACACCAAGCTGTGCGGTGTGGTCAACACAATGGAAGGAAGGGATGCCATCTAGAGAGACTTTGACAGGCTTTAGAGATGGGCCCGTGCGAACCTCCTGAAGTTCAACGAGGCCAGATACAAGGTCCTGCATGTGGGCTGGGGCAATTCCAAACACAAATACAGACTGGAGAACAGATTGAGATCAGCCCTAAGAAGGACTTTGGGGTATGGTTGACAAGAAGCTCCACATGACCTGGCAATGTGCATTTGCAGCCCAGAAAGCCAACCATATCCTGGTTTGCATCAAAAAGTGTGACCAGCAGGTGGAGGGAGGTGATTCTTCTCCTCTACTCCTCTTTCATGAGACCCTATCTGGAGTACTGCGTTCAGCAAAGCTCTGGGGCCCCCAGCATAAGAAGGACATGGACCTATTGGAACGAGTTCAGAGGAGGGCCATGAAGATGATCAGAGGGCTGGAGCACCTCTCCTATGGAGACAGGCTGAGAGATCGGAGGTTCAGCCTTGAGAAGACTCTAGGGAGACCTAACGGGGGCCTATGAGAAAGCTGGAGAGGACTTTTTGCAAGGGCATGTAGTGATAGGACAAGAGGCAATGGTTTTAAACTGAAGGAGGCTAGATTTAGATTAGATATAAGGAAGAAATTCTGCACTATGAGGGTGGTGAGGCATTGGAACAGGTTGCCCAGAGAAGTTGTGGGTGCCCCATGCCTGGAAGTGCTCAAGGCCAGGTTGGATGGGGCTCTGAGCAACCTGGCCTAATGGAAAGTGCCCCTGCCCATGGCAAGGGGGTTGGAACTAAATGATCTTTAAGGTCCCTTCCAAAACAAACCATTTTATATATCTAAGATTCTATGAATTATTGTCCTTGGCTGGGACATACACACCAGGGAGATTTGCCCGTCCTGGTCAGCATTACCCAGTGCCAAGTGTGGCCCAAGATATGTAGCAGGAAGGTTGCGCTGCTGCAGGTCTCCCTCCACATTCAGCTCTGCATTCCTACACCCACTTCACCTCTCTAAACATCAGCATTTTCAAAGCATCACGCCAGAGTGGAGATGTGTGTCTTTCCCTGCTTTTTGTTTTAAGTTAGTTTATTTTTTGTCGGAAGTGTCCCTGCTCATGACCCCAAGCCACTCACAGCTGCAGCAGATTAACCTCCACACATGTAGATTTGTGCTGGATCTGTTCCTGGGGCCTTTTTAATACACAATGTGTGTCATCCTTGGTGCTGTGCCCAGAGGAAAAACAACATCCACAGGAAGCACATTAGTTCTAGATCAAGTGTGTTTCTCACATTAACTCACATTAGACTTCTCTTCCATGAAACAACTGAATTTCAGGTAAAGTGCTGCATGTGTGGAGGATTAGGGAGAAGTGAGAGGCATCATCCATCAATGCGTTTTGGCCAAGATATTCCAATACGTCTGTAAAAATTCCATTGGCCAAGTCCCTTACATGGCTCTGGATGTAGTAGCGTTGCATTTTTATTGGCATGCAGAAAATACAGATGACCTTTGTATAATATTTGAAATACAGATGACCTTTGTATAATATTTGCTTCTTTTGCTTTGTGAGTTATGACACTGGTACAGTTGAGCTCCACCCAGAACTCATTAAATTAATTGTAAATTATAAATCCTTTTTTTCAGTTTCTCATAATTATCCTAGCATGTTTTTTTTATCAAACTAATTTTTCAATTTTTGGTCTCTGTCCAAAAGCAGAATGGGCTGCAACCGGCTGAGTAAGAGCTGCTTCTTGAGAAAGTTGTGGACCAAAACCCCCTCTCCCTTTATATATATATATATATGTATATATACACACACACTATATATATATATATATAGACATATCTAGACATGTATGTTTCTAGTATATGTTAACTTACACACATATGTATTATAAACTTGCATGAATGTACTGTCCTGTGCAGAACTATATGTCTGTGCTATGACGAATCTTTAAAAATTATTGCAGAAAAACCGATATGTAATTTTGCTGGGACATAAAAATATCAGGAAGCTGGTTATAAAACTTCCTCCAGAGTTTTCAGATAGCATATCTTTGGAAACATGGTTCCTGTCATTGGATTCTTGACTGCACTGGTGTGAATAGCAGAGCTCCCCCTGACTTCAAAAGAACAAAAAGAGGATTTTTTTCCCTACAAAGATCTGACTTTATACAGTGATAGTTTTTTTTTTTCTTCATCCATAAAAAAATGCTCAGTCATGCTTTGGGTTATTATGCCTTTATTAAGACAAAAATATATGGTAACACCTGTGCTGAATTTATCTTTAGTCCCTTGGAAAACTAAAACTATATTTGCACAAAGTCACAACTGATGGCTGGCAGCCTGCTTTTATAAACACAGTTGTGGCAGCTTTATGACTGTAATACGAGGAACTCCCAGAGCAGTGTAGAAACCCAGCAACCTCCGCCTGCCCCACAAAGGGCTCTGGCATGCAGCAGAAGTAGCAGTGCTTTGAAGAAAACTTCTGGCTCTGGTTACAGAAGAAAAGCAAGAGGGAGTGGAAAGGACGTTCAAACAAATGTGGAGTTTCTATGTCCACTTACAAAGTTCTGTGTCACTCAGTTATGAAAAAGTCATGTGTAAACACATCCAGCCAAATCTCACTGAAAAACATCTGTGCTACCTTATGATATGAAAAAGAAATACAGGGCGAAAGCTTTGGACTGAGCTGACGAGACTCTCGGGCCATGCCTTTGGCTTCACCCATCTTCACACCATGAATCTCCATGTTCTCATACGCTTCTCCGTCCTTTCAACCATGTCTTCCCACCAGCCAGGGCTGTTTCCTTTGGCTCCTGTGCCTGCGTGGGCAGCGGGTGCTGTGGTGGTAGAGACGAGTTTACTCCTCTCTCTGCTCTCTCAGTCCTTCTCTCAGGAGGAGGGCCTTAACTGAGAGCCAAAGCAGCCAGGCTGCCTGAAATCCTCCCCAAAAGGGCGCAGCAGGTTTTAACTCCGTGTTTCCCACAGCTGCTTTGAGAACTGATGGCAATCCCAGATGCAGCTGCCTGTTCTTGGGCGGTCTCACGGTTTTTCCCTGCCTAAAACCACCTCTGCCTTCTCTTCCTCATCTTCCTCACCCGTGAAATGAACATAGGAACAAATGGTCTGCCACCTGGCTTGGACATCGTGGTTACAAACAGCCTCCATTAATGTGCCTAATCCCTTTTTGGCCCTGCTAATATTCTGGCTCCACAGTATCCTATCGCAATGAACTCCAATGTGTAAACACAGACTGTGTGAAATCCTGCCCTTTTCTGTGATTGTTCAACCTTCCAGCCCATGATTTCATCAGATGCCCCGTTGTGACTGTATTGGAGGAAGCTGTGAACAGATTTACTATACTTTATCGGCAGTATGAGGACCATTAATTCATACTTTGCAGGATTTTTTTCTTCCAGGGTAAAATCCATGCTCAGCACAGTGCTTGTGTATTTTAAGACCCTCTGAATTCCACCCGATGAATGTTTTGTAGCACCCAACTGCCTTCACAGATCTGTTCTTTCTCTCACTCCTTCCTGCTGTCCAGCTGTGCCACCAGCCATGTTCCCAAGCCCGTTGCTCGCTGCTCACCCCCTCTCTCCCTGCTTTCCTCAGCTCATCACTTTGCCCTTCCTGCCATGGTCCCCTCCTCTGTCACCTCTGGCAGAAGGCAGCTACGCTCCCAGCGACCCTGATGTGACAATGACCCCGTACTGCCTTCCAAGAAATTCCAGGTCAACATCTCTCAATTTACAGCAAGGAAATAGTTTTTCCATTCTCAGGTCAAGATTGGGGACTTTTTTTCCATCTTTGCACAATCAGCATCAAGGAAAACCCGCGGCCATGTCCAGTTACAAGCTGTTTCCTGTATCTGCACACTGCTCGGGAGTGCAGCAAGCTGGTGCATCAACACCTCTGCTTGCTCGCTGGGCTGGAGTATTGCTGAGCGCCGTGTTTACATAGAAACTCTGCCCCAGTGCCTGCCTGACCCCCGCCAGCTGACTCTACTGCTCACTTTTCTCTTCAGATCACTATTAGCAACGAGGAGGTCAGCAACCCCTCCTTTCTTGACCTGGTGAGGACTCCGCGGATGAGGAGGAACACACTCATCCTGATGTATGCCTGGTGAGTGCCCATGTTGGTTCAGCTTGGGACCAGGACAGTGGGTTTTGAAGAAAAATTCCCTTGTGACTTTTAGGGTTTTTCCAGCTGCCTGCAGTAATTTGCCTCTCAACAACTTTTTCCCTTTGCTGTTTAGGTTCACAAGCGCTCTGATCTACCAAGGGCTTGTCATGCGCCTAGGAATTGTCGGAGGAAACCTCTACCTAGACTTCTTCATCTCGGGAGCTGTGGAGCTGCCAGGTGCTCTCCTCATTTTAGTGACAATCGATCGCATTGGCCGGCGCCTTCCCTTTGCAATAAGCAACATCGTGGCAGGAATTGCATGCCTCATTACTGCTTTCTTGCCAGAAGGTAATTCTCTTCCCAATATCAAGCTCTTTAGGTCAATGACTTGTCTCTGACACACCTTAAGCAGGGACAGCAGGCCACACAAAACTGGAGATAAAAGTAAAAAGTGTCTGGTGATGCAAGCAGCACTGCAGTCAGGGAACAACATACCTGATTTGCTTATAGAATGCCCTGAAATATGCAATGGCTGTATCTTTGATGAATGGTGAGAAACAGCTGGGTGTAGTCTTGGAAAAACATATGTATAATGACCCTGTACTGTTTTTGAAGGCAAATGCAAGGGAAAAGTATACAAACATAAAGGGAAAATACATTCCCTGACGTGGAAGACACTTAATGATGTAAGACATCAGTGATTTAGCTGAGGCAGCTTGGAGGTCTTCTCATTTGCAAATAAAGCAATGCAAACCACAACATGATGTAGGGGCTGTCACAGACAACATGGGGATTGTTGCCCTGCCCTCACCCTCCCAAGGGTTTGGATAATGTTAAGGGGTTGGAGGAAAGATATGGCTTTTGATTAAGTCATTTTCACCTGGTTTCAAGAACAATTACAAGATCTGATACTGCACAAAGCTTCCCAGAACTTCTGCCTTTTCTTTAAATAGTTTTTCCTCTTGTGTATTTTCTTTAATCCGTGGGGAAGCATTTGGATGTGCTCGGAAGTGAATGTTACTGTATCAGCATGCTTTGCCTCAGTGTAGCTGGGGACTGGCAGCTGAATGGACATTAGAGAGGCTTATTCCTCCCCTGGGAGGTTACTGTCAAAGGGACAGTCCTGGCCAGCCTTAGAGGTTTTCATTCCTGAAGTTATATTGTGGGGCAATTATTCTCCTAGAGAAGAGCCATGAGAAGCCATTTCAAGAGTATGACGTGCCCATAAAAACGGGCAGGTTTGTCATGAGTGCAAAATTAAATCCTTCAAAGAGGTGTGTTGTTCATCTCTGTCTCAGTTAAGCTCTCTTTAAAGGGATTCCTCGAAAGGCAGTTGAAATTAATACTGTATGCTTGAGCAGCTTTATTGCTTTAACAGAAGCAGAAGTGATGGGGAAGGAAAAAGGAAGATTAAGTCTGTTCCTGGTGCTGGCACTGGTGGCTGTGTGATCGTGCCCTGGGATACCGTGTTGTTGTCATTCGTTTTGACCACTGAAGCCTGTGCAGACTGACTAGGCTGTCCTGGCGGATTTTCCCCAGGTCCCCATGTCTGTGTGCCTCTCAGAAGAGCCACCACACAGCCAGGGGATGCCGTCTGCCCTGTGCTCCAGTGGCAGCTCCCCTGACACAGAGCACATCAATTCAGGCACAGAGGGCCTGGTCACCATGTCACCTGCTGGCTTTGCTAACATCATTTTCCACCTGTTAAAAAAGTACAAAGGTCCCACTGGGATGGCAGGGACTGAGGACTGTTAATTGCCTGGAGCTAGGGCTATTGCAGAAGGAGGAAGCAAAGAGCAGCCCCAGGGAATTACTCCTGCAGGACACCTGCCTCCAGTTCCTTCATGTATTTTGGGGTGCACCATCAGCTGAGCATGGTGCAGCAGGTCTGGGGTTAGAGCAGGAGCATCATGTGGGACTGGTATGGCCTGAGCGAGGGGAGAAAGCAGTGACCTGGAGCCAGCAGGATGCTGCCACCAGCCTGTTCTCAGTAGTGGTGAAGTGCTGAGGGGACCCTGCCCAGGTAAGGAGAGGACAGCCTGGGGATTAAGATAATCACAGATGGGACACCAGAGGTCCAAGTCCTGCTTTCAAGAAAAGTCTGTTTACACAGATGGGAAAAGCTGCAGCAGCAGCTTGTGAGAGCTCCGTCCGCGCTGGGGTGCTCACACAGTTTGAGCCCCCTGGCAGAGGGAGGAGGCACATGGATGTCACCCTCACCTTGGGGATTTGGTGGACTGAAGGGGTGCCAAGGAGACAATGTGGATTTGTTTTGTTCTTTTCAGCCTTTGCTTTTCTTACAAGTGTTTGAAAAGAGACCTTTTCAGGGCAAAAGCAGTGTCTCGCAACATGAGGTGAAATTTGGTGGGGGTTTGTTTGGTTGTTTTGGAAGGGAGATAACTCCAAGCGTCACATTTTTGGCTCAGAGCAAACTGAAATGTTTTCTTGTTCTTCCTATTGAAGTTTTGAGAAAACACAGTCACTGCCAGAGCCCTCTCCAGTGGCAGAGTTCCCCTTCATGCCAAATCCAGGGTCATTGTTTCACTCGCCTCCCTGTCTGCCTGGTCATGGTTAGACCATATAGGAGACTGTCCTCTCCCAAGGGAATTGTGGAAGCGCTTACTGCATTCCTTGTGATGCTCCTCCAAAGGCCACTGGCTCTCCAGAGAGGGCACTCAGACTGCTGGGATGGCTCTGCTCTGCGGTGCGGATGTGACCATTGCACCTCCTGCTGATGTGTAAGGGCTTCCTGCCAGTCATGTCAGGTACAGACAAGCACCAGGGAAGGGAAGGGGGAGGATGGCCAGGAGTAGCATTATTAGGAGTATGCCTAATGTGCAACGGCTAGACAAATTACAAAGTATAGTTGTCCCGCTCTAGGTAGAATTATTTTACTGTAGTATCCCTGGAGGTATTTAAAAGACGTGTAGATGTGGCACTTGGGGACATGGTTTAGTGGTGGACTTGGCAGGGCTAGGTTTGTGGTTGGGCTTGATGATCTTAAAGGTCTTTTTCAACCTAAATCATTCTATGGTTCTATGCACCTTTAGAGGTAGCTTCTTTGCTGTCAGAAGGCTTTGGGAGGTGACCTACCGGTGTTTCTTACAACATAACATCCCTGTATAAATAAATGCTCCTTTCCAGAGCTCAATTTCGACATGGTCATTGAAGCTTATAACATTCATTCTCCCACCCATGCTGTTATGCCCCACCAGCATCTTGAATCAACCATCTAGAAGTGATTTCTGATTCTCCAAAGCAGCCTTGCATGATGCTGGAAAGCAGTAATTGCCAGTATAGATTGATATCTACAGCAGTGGCCTTTCAGTCTGATTTGCACTGATCCAGTGTTTCTGTGATGTAGCCTCTGCTGACAGGGCCTGGGGCTCTCAGAAATGCTCTGCTGGTGCACCAAAACACGTTTCACTGGGGTTTCTTTTGAATGAACAGATATCCCATGGCTCAAAACGACGGTCGCCACGCTGGGAAGACTGGGCATCACAATGGCTTTTGAAATCGTCTATCTTGTGAACACTGAATTGTACCCTACAACACTGAGGTACATCAAAAGCTCCCAGGAATCTTTCAACTTTTCCCTCTGCTTTTCCCCATTCCCTATTTCACTGTTGTTTAGTAAAACTTGGTTTTGTCCAGAGTTTCTTAACCAAATAGCCACTGCTCAATGTGGATGGCGTATACTGATGAGATAATTTTGGAGCTAAGTCTACATTCTGCTCCTTAAACTGCTGGTTCATCTATTTGGCAGCACCTCTCAAATATCTGGCACTATTTTTCTTTTGCAGAAACTTTGGTGTCTCCCTGTGCTCAAGTTTGTGTGACCTAGGTGGGATCATAGCCCCATTCCTGCTTTTCCGGTTAGCAGCCATTTGGTTGGAGCTACCTCTAATTATTTTCAGTAAGATTTGATCTAAAATGTACTTTTGCTTTAAATATCCTCCTCCTAATAGAGCTTTTCTTTTGGAGCAAAAGTGTAGTGTGTGGCCTCATCTCCCCCTCAGAGCAGCCCCTCTCAACCTTCATGCCCAGAGCAAGAGGCTGAATGGCAAATGGGTGAAATGCCGGTGATTTCATGGCACGCGAAGAGCTCAAGCCTGCTTGGGTAACTTGGTTGAAGAAGCATAAAAGAAACTATGTGAGGTGCTTTAAGACTGAGAAACCTTACAGCTAAATTCTATAACTGCAGAGAAGTAAGCTTAGTTTCCCAAGAGTAGAGGTCAACGTCCTTTAAAAAATACTTGGTTTGGTTTTTTTGGTAGATACAGTTATGACTATGGATGCTGTATTAACCATAACTTTGTATTCCTGTTGAACTCTTTTCCTCAGTTTCTTTTTGGAAAAAATGAGCCCTGCAGAGTAATTCTGTGGGGAAAAATACAATTCTTTCCAACAAAGAAATGGGAGTCTGCGGCTAAACCAGGCTTCCAGGAGATACATATTACTGGGAGAAAAGCAAAAGGGATAGGGCAGAATAAGAAGGAAATTTGTGCTATGACAACTTCAGCTGAAAACAAAGTGGAAAGACAAAAGACGTTTTAAAAGATTACCATTATTCCAAGACATATGTAGAAGTATGGTGTTCACATTATCTAATTCTGAAATTCTGCTGCTGCTGAAGGACATGTGAATTCCCTTTGTTGTGAGTACACAGCTACAAAACCAGAGAGGACCAGAGAGGACTGTCAACAGTCAGGGAACATTTTACTTTTTGCTCCAGCACTTCTATTTTTGACCTATTACAGTATTTAATAGATATTATATATAATTAATAGACGATTAATGAACAAATAATTAATTATTAATATTGCATTATTATGTCTATGCAGGAAATTATTCTAAAATAACCACTCATGATGAACTATTTCAGATTGGCTCTGTAAATACAGAAAGTACTCTTTCCAAGGATGGATTTTTATTCTGAATCACATAATCTGCTTTGGCCATGGATACACAAAGATGGTATTTCAGGAAAATCTCAATGGTCTCAAGAAACACAGATGCATCTACATGATAGAGCCCCTTGAACAAAGGCAGATTTATTTTATGTGAGAAACACCATCCTGGTTCCAGTGCAGTTTGTATGCACTTGCCCAGGTGAATTTACTTC
>JAVJGI010000062.1:42372620-42401689 GCA_035590275.1 Ibycter americanus | reverse complement strand
ATCAGTAACAGTTCACGATGAATGGCAGAGAGGGTATAGAATACACAGTTCCAGTTACACCCACACAGTGATAAACTCGTCCCAGCCACTATAACTAGGACAGTGTGAGAGGACAAATGAGGTGGTGGAAGCAGAGGGAGAGCTTCAGCGAGGGAGAACCCTTTTGCGGGGGAAACCAGCTGCATGGAGGTGCATGCATGTGGGCAGGCAGACCACGAGATAGGTTGTTTGTTTAAAAAAAGGTTATTCTAAATTCATATGTGCCTCAAACCACTTAATTCATTGAGTCTTATGGGAAAATCCTACAAACTTCTCAGGAGGCAAAGCAGCGCTCTCCTAAACTGCATGAGTTGACGCTAGAAAGACTGTCGTGACCCAGCTCATTCAATGAGAGGCACCTCTTCAAGGAGGGACCAAACACTGTCAGCTATAGCTGTCTTGCATGTGTTATACTTCGAAGGCTCAGTGAGAGATGCAATGTGCATGACAGACAAAGGATCACCTTACTGTCACTAAAGACACACAATCAACATGACCACAGAAACCCAGCAGCTGCAAGCTTCTGCCAGCAAAGAAGTTCCTGAGACCAACAAATGGATGAACGTGCTACTTCGTCCAAATGTGCTGCTGCCACCAAATTTGGTGGGTTACTTCATCTAGCCTGTGTGAGTGGTTAGTGATGTGCCAATTTTTATTGCTGCTGACACTCTTGCAGAAGGAAAAGATCACAATTTATGCACTTGAAGGGGTTATGAGGTGGGACTTTTGTAGCTCCTCAGGCTTTCCCAGGCATTTCTAGCCAGTTTGGCATGGACAGCTGGGATGGGTTTGTCTGTCTATAAGCCAGGTATTAAATATGCCCACAAAAGTTCAACTCTGAAGAGCTTAACAAATCAAAGACCTAGCTGCAACAAAGAATTTCTGTTGTCAGGGAAGTATTGCGCGAATTTCTTGGCCGGCTTAATGATCAAAATGAATAGATACGGAAAATATGCAGGAGGGTATTTGTGTTCAGTGATTCCTCCTGATCAGAGAGGTGGGTGGGGAACACTTTATCAGAGCTGTTCCTGCTCAGGAGGGCAATGGCCCGAGATCATTGCTTCTCCCAGAATCAGACTCCAGGTGTAGAAGCTGCAAAAATTGCCCTGCCACCTGACTCTGTTCTAAAGCTCTCATCTCCCTTTAAGTCTATGGGAGAAAACAAAGAACTCCCAGGATGCAACCATCCCTTTTGTATGTACATGCATACAAAAAATAAAAAGACAATCTAAATTAAGTGACACACAGCTTGGCATGCCTGGGAGTGCACCTCTGCAATGCAGTAACTGGACAAGGCAACTCCCACCCCAGGAAGTAGCTGTGTTACTTGGAGTACACTCAGCACCCCCTGGGGATGCAGGAAGGATGCCATGCAGAGCTGAGGGTCCCCAGACACAGTGGGGTCCTCCCTGGCTGATATGCAAGGGGTGCAGGGTGAGAGCAGGGATTCATAGTCAGCAAGTGTTTAACTTTGGCAAGTGTGAGCCAAGCTTTCCCTGGAAAAGATTTCTAAAGGTCTAAGCTTTCGCTTCCTATAACCACAGGCATGTGTACATCATTTTCTTTTAGAGAAGAAAAATGTACACGTAAAGGTTATATAGTGAGATAAAGTTAGTGAAACAAATGGACAACTGAATTTTGTAATGCATTAAATGCATTGTCATTACTTGCTGTAATGATTGACAGTTATCCGTCTTCACTATGGACTAACTTTAGGTTGAGGCTATTTTTTATTCACTGTTTTATATCTCTGATGCAACATTTGTACTTCTGCTGACACGCAGATTTCCATGTCAATAAAAAATATGAAAATACAAACCAAATGTTTTTGCTTCTTTGTTTTTCAATCCTGTGTATTTAATGCTATCAAATATATCTAATAAAAGTTCACATGCATGTAAGACATGTACAGTGAGGTTCGTCTTTGGTTTGTATCATTAAATTGGTAAGAGGCTTAGACGACTCATAGCAAATGAGAATTATTCTCCTTCATTTGTTGGAAGCACAACATCTTGCAAAAGTCAGCCTTAGAAGAAAAAGTCATTGTTGAGCCTAATAGAAGATTGAAATGCAGATGTCCGGTTACAGTTGAGGTTGAGATTTTTGACACTTATTTCAGAGGTGGGTAAGTCTATTGTCAAACATAGCAACCCATAGAACATATAGAAAGAGGCTAACATACCATCAGCTGGGTTTCTTGGCAATAATTGTTAATTTATAGCAATTTAAAATGAATGATCATATTTATTTTACGTTCTTATGAATGATTGTAACTTTAATATTGCACTTGGAATCTTGCATTTCTAACATGTATGCTGCTTTCCAGGAGAGGGCAGTTCATACCCAGGATCAGTTGCTTTCCATTATACTCTTAATCCAAGGAATATAATTAGAAACTCGAACGTAAACACCAGGTTTCATGGGTTGGGCACAGCCAAGGCCCCAAGAGGTGACTCCATGTTGGACAAATCTATCTTGATCCAGACAGACTAGAGGTCCTCCACTGTCCCCCTAAACAGAGAAAGAACAGAATGATTCCTTCATGGAGAGGACAGCCACATGTGCCAGAGTGGCCTTCTCACAGGAGGCACCAAAACAGAAGCACTTCTCGCGTATGAGGGCCGCACAAGTTATAAGAAAACTGGAGTTCTAGCCAGAGAAGAGTTCTCTATGCATGTTGTTGAACACTTTTGTAAGATCATGTCTTCCTGTCACCCAGGTATTACATTTATTTTTGAAGTAAGGGGATTTGGTGAGAAGTAATCTGATTGCCCTTAGTAACTTAAACTGCACTTCCTCCCTCAGTCTCTTCTCTGTGGTCTTCATGGCTTCCTGTTGTTACTAGATGATCCAAGATCAAGTGAATGCATGCATTCAAGCCATGTGCCTTAAGACATGAGTGCACACCTCTCAGTGGCCAGCTTGCCTGTCACAGTGCTTGTGCAGAGAGTAGCCACGCTGTGTTGGCAATGGCATTGGCCTCCTGGCTGGGGCAGGCAGTCTGTTGTTTTCACACTTCTTTACAGAGTTACCTCTAGCTTTTCAGGGACGAAAGTTTCCATCTTCGTTCAGCATGTTAAGCTTTTCTGAGCCCCTTCACATATTTGAAAACACAAGCATCGGAGCACAAGTCTTATGAGGAGCGGCTGAGGGAACTGGGTTGTTTAGCCTGGAGAAAAGGAGGCTCAGGGGGACGTTACTGCTCTCTACAACTACCTGGAAGGAGGCTGTAGGCACGTGGGGTTTGGTCTCTTCTCCCAGGTAACAAGCAACAGGACAAGAGGAAATGGCCTCAAGTTACATCAGGGGAGGTGATAGATTGGATATGCGGAAAAATTTCTTCACTGAAGGGGTGGTGAAGCATTGGAACAGGCTGCCCAGGGCGGTGGTGGAATCACCATCCCTGGGAATGTCTAAAAAATACGTAGGTGTGGTGCTCAGGGACATGGTTTAGTGGTGGCCTTGGCAGTCCTGGGCTAATTGTTGGGCATGATGACCTTAAAGGTCTTTTCCAACCTAAATGATTCTATGATTCTCTGATTTAAAGAAACTGAAGAACCCAATTTCAAAATCTAGACTTCTGGAAAAAGCCTTTGTGCCACATTTTGTGAGATGACCTATATGCCGTCCATATTCTTCCTTTTCGGCAAATGGGAAGTCCAGCATGCATTTTGCCTCACCTTGTGTGATTTTCACAGGCACTGGCACTGACACTTGGAAATTAGTAGTTCCTTTGGCCCTTGGTATGCCTGCGTGGCAGGCTCCACTGCATTGTTCCTTGACTGCTATCTGAGATGTGTCATGTTGTTAACTGAGCTAGATTGAACATTGGAGCTAGTGTAGCCAAGGCAAGCAAAGTGGTCTGGGAAAAAAAATTCAGACCATTAGTTATTCTAAGTTGGCTTCCGCACACCTGGCGTGGGCAGCTGTGTATTACCATGCACTCTGTAGTACAGGCTTATCTGAAAAATTACCTGTCCCACTTCCTAGCAGCAGGCAAGGGAGCAAGGGAAGAGCAGAATCCATGTGCATTTTTCAGCTCATATGCCATGTGGTGTGGGAACATCGCAAGGCTAATTTTGAGCCTCTAAAGCCCAGAAAGCAAAGCGCTGCTTGATTTGAATGTGCTTATAACCAACTCTGATGCTCACAGACTTTCTTACCTGGCAGCTATCTGTGCCACCATGAATATTCCCAGCACAGAGCTCATGTTTTTTGACTCTGCCGTTCAAAAATTCAGGGCGGTTGCATATTTTATTCTCGATTACGGGGAAACCAGTTTCCTTTAAGTAGCCATCACCACCAGTTCCTTTGCAAATAATAATAATAATAATAAAAAAAAACCAGAATAAATGACAAAGGTAGATGAACATCTCCACAAAAAAAAAAAAATAAAATTGAGATATGTATAAACAGTAAAATAAGCATAGGATTTATGCACTATGCATATACTTTCCATGCATAACATGAAATGATACCAAAATCGGTAAGCATTATCAGTATTATGGTACTTTTCACTCTCTAATACCTATCAAAATGCATGCTGCACTGATTGACATTCCTGCTTCCACAGTACATCCATATGGACCCAGTACCCAATGATATTTGTGGGAGTCATTCCCAAGCCATTTTATTTCTCTGTATCAGTTTTCTTTGTGGAAGAAAAGAGGTAGAAAGTAAACAGCTGAAAATGGTATGATGGGCAGAAGCAAGGAGGCAGAGAAGGTACTGATGTCCTTCTCAACCAAGACAGAGTGGGAAGTTTTGAAAATGAGAATTATGTTTATATTTGTATCAGGTGTGAACCAGGTTGGTTGGGAGAAAAAAAGCCATTCAAGAGAACGAGCAAATCACTTTCACGTGATTAAGAAATAGCCTAAATGTAGAAAAGCTTTCCTTCTGACTGTGTAAAAGCCCAGTTCGGGGAAAAGCAGAGTGGACTGAGGGATAAGAGTTAGCAGCTCCTTAGGTCTGATTCTCATCTTTTAGTATTGGTTTAGAGGGGTTCAATTTACATGGCTCGGAGTGATTTAGGAGAATCTAAATCAGAAGGAAACAGTGAAAAGAATGGCAGTACCTGATGAATTTTGATGAAATATGTACGCATGCAAGCTTGTGTGGGGTGTTTTTGGCACAAAGAGAATACTCTTTGGATACAGGTATATACCAATCTCCAAACACAGAACTTTCAGATGTGTTAACACTGTCTCACCTTTTGTGTCCCCCCAGCCGGTCACATAGCACTCCTCTCTTCCTCCTAACACAGCATTTTCTTTTGGCAAACAAATGGGGATTACATGATTATTAATGATTGCTGGGCTGAAAGAAACAAACAAGAGACTTGTACAGGAACAGTCATTAGGACATTTATCCCTGATATCACCTTCAAGTTTCTAGAAAGATTTTATATAGTGTGACATTCAGATAGCGTTTTTTTCTGATGTGAAAAACCACTTTTATTTTAGGCTTTAATCCGTCAGATTGTGATATACAAAAGGAAAAGTTAGAGGCTTTTGATACTAAAATTACTAACGTAAATCCAGGAGAATGCTTTGACTTAGGCTGATGTATAGGCCACAAAACCTAATTACAAAGCTACTTAGGAGTATGAATTAATGGCATTTAACACATAAGGTTAGCTTGCTCTGTCTACATCTAGTCTGACTATTTTTAAATCACTTTCAAACTGGACACTTAGCACACAGCAGAACACAAGTCAATCTGACTTGCCTTTGAGTGCAGCTAAGGCTAGGTTCAATTCAGAACTCACATTAGCTGTGCTGACCCTGCATCTGTTTTGGACCTGCATTGCAGCCACAGAAATCAAAGCACAAGCACCATATGTTCCCATCTGCTCGCAGCTGTATAAATGTGTTCCTTTTTAATTGCACAGTGCCTTGGTGAGAGTTTCAGATGAGTGGAAACAGATGCCAGAAGGGCTATGCTGGGTATTGCATCAAACATGCATACTGTTTGCCTGCACACTGGACAGACCTGCTAGAAGAAATCTCCCCACCACAGCATGGAAACAGTATGGGGTGACATCATGCTAATACAGCTGCTTTCATTCCTCATTACCTTATCAAGGTAGAGGCATGTAGAAACACAGACTGAAAGCTCCTCTAGGCATTAACTCCTCCCACTTTGCTGCCACTGCCCCACCTCCCAGGAGCCGGCACCCAGTGCACTGCCAGCCTGAGTCACCATTCCTAGCCTTCCTCCCCTCCCAAGGCAGCCCTTTCTGTTTCTGAAGCCCTGCAGCTGAATCACCTTGGTTTCCACTGGAGCTTCTGCAGAAAGGGAAGAGAGAGTCTTAAATGACTGATTGAACATAGTGTGTAGAGAAACACACATTTCCATGACACCAGC
The DNA here is from genome assembly GCA_035590275.1 of Ibycter americanus. Classification (NCBI taxonomy): domain Eukaryota; kingdom Metazoa; phylum Chordata; class Aves; order Falconiformes; family Falconidae; genus Ibycter; species Ibycter americanus. The sequence goes on along the minus strand of JAVJGI010000062.1, from coordinate 42,395,281 downwards.
AACCACTATTTACTCAACTTGTCCCATCAAAACGAAGGAACGCTTCAAGTGAAAGGGTACCTGCTCAGTTTTAGCAGAGCAATGTCTGCCCTGTGTGGCTCCTTGAACAATTTCTCAACATCTCGTTTTTGCACTGATGCCTCTGATGCTCTTTCTCTGTGTAATCCAAGGTATACTTTATATGCAGATGGCCGTGAGGACCTATTGGAAACGATTGCACATGGTGAGCTGATGAACACACACTCAGGACATGGACTACTTACGATGTCATTGGGCACCTTGTTCTGTCAAAGTCAGAAAAATACAGACAGCTTTGGTGTAAACTTGATTTCTTAATCCCTTATTATGGCACATGAAAACAAGTTGGCAAAAATTATCACTGTCACTCTTTGTTTCTTCGGATGAAACTCTGCTCTAATGAAGGCTGAACAGATGGCTCAGTTCTCAACTGTTTGCAAGCTGAGTCGAGAGACAGCTCATGCTGGTTATTGGATACATTTTGGTTCTCCTCTGATTTTCAATCTAGTATAAGAAAATGCTGGTGCAGGCTATAACAGGTACTTACTTTTCTAAGCAGTGAGCAGCAGTAAGAACCCACTGAGGATCTATCAGAGTTCCCCCACAGAAATGTAGGCCGAAACTGTAACAGAGCAGAAAGGCATGAAAAGGTGGGGAAGTTAATTCTACTGCAGTTCATTACATGATCTCTTTAACATGTACATCTTTTTAAACTGAAGACATTGTGCCACATTTTCATTAAGAATCAACATTTAACTTTCCTTGAACAATATTTCTTACAATGACGTAGTGTTTTATGGACATTTTTATAAGGCCTTGTATGAAAACACCTAGATCTTTGTTCTCAACCAGTATTTTTATAACTGGAAAACCTTACATGCAGTCATGTATACTGTTGTAGAGATTCTGGCTTTTATCTAACTCAGGTCACAGTCTGAAAGCTTTGCAACTGGCCTTGATTCCTAGTTTTGCTAATAACTTTGCCAATAGGATCAAACGCTTACATGGAATGGTCGATCAAGATCTGTACTAGCCATACTTCAGACTGTTGCTTCTACTCATAGGATACTGATTCTTCCATAGAATATTGTGACAAATTTGAAATCATTCTGCCTTTTAGTGAAAGTGTTCTTGAAATCAATGGTTGTATTTATTCTACAGGTATTTATCACATAACAGTGTATTCTTGGTTGTCTAAATTACCATCTTCAAGATTAGCACACATAATGTATAGCCTTGAGCTATTTTTAAGTTAAAAGCAAATTTAGAATGCTGCAGCCACATATTATAACATCCTACGAGAGACAAAGTTCCCTTGCATGTGAAGTGTAATGTAATGGGGAATGGCCATACCTTGTTCGGAGACTGATTTGCCAGGGCCAGGAGTGTGGATGTGAAATACATCCAGCAACAATCCTTTGAGCACACAGCTTTGGTCTGAACTTGGATTTTCCACACTCATACTGAGCAGGAGCTACAGAATAAGAAAAAAACAACCACTATAAGGAACTTTAGCATATTTGTTATATATTCACTATGCACTCAGAAAACTAGAAGGTGAACCTGTTACATTTATCACTTCAGCTTTTGATTCTCCACAGGCAATTACATACCATGCCCCCCCCTGTATTTTGTTAGGTTGCCTTCATCTGGAATGCTTAGAAATGCCTGGCAAATTTTTTCACATAAACTTCTCAGTGGTCAGCAAATTACACATAGATTTACAGTCAGATAGAAAAAAAACACCCCAACAACCAGAGTAGGAAGGAGAAGGAAACAGAGAGAAAGAAAAAAAAAATATTCTCCCAACATCTTTAAATGTACTCTTACAGATGCCAGCAATGCAAAGATGCACTGGCAACTGTTTTCAAACTAATCTTGGTGATACAGCACATGAAATTCAACCACCGCCTCTGTGTAACAATATTTTGTCCACTCTTATCTCGGAGTCTTTTGGTACTTCTGAATTATTAAAAAAGGGCAGTTCTTATTTAGCCATGGGAAACAGACTCTTATCAACACAGAATTTAGGATTTGTTGTCAGCAAAAGGAACTAACGAAATTAAAGGCAAAAGATGCATTCTCTCTGTTCTTTAGGTGAACATCTGTACAAAGAAAGTATTGATTTAAAAAAGAAATTGGGTCTTGAAATTTAATACAATAACCATGTGAAAATGCCATTTTTTCCCCTAAGCATGCCCAAACCAACACTTTCAGTGCAGTAGTATTTTTACACTTAGAGTATGTGCATGTTATAGAACATCTTTCTTTTTTGTGTTTGCTCCATATTGGGGTTTTGATCAGAGCACATTTTCTGCTGCTCACAGTTGAGAGGGTGGAGTCGCAAGAAAGTCACCCTTGTTTTGAGTGGGAACTACCTCTCTCCCTGGCATAGCTTTTGTTGTTGATAGACACAAAAGGACTTGAAACCAAAACGTAAAATTTTATCATTGTACACTTTGTTGCACCAGCTCAGAGTACTCAATGGCTTGATTACTAGTAACAAAGACAAGGGCATGTGGTTAAATATTTAGGGCCAGATGCACTTTCCAGACATCTGGTATGGTACAATATCAGAGGAGTAAAAATCTGCTTTACATCCATGACAGAACCAGAACTGCATGAGAAGGGGATGCAAAAATTTTGCTAGGATAAGAGCATCCCTTGCTCAGCCTGGCCACACATGCAGTTATGCCAGGTGACCAGATAGGAGCAGGGGAAATACCTTCAGGAACAGCCCTGTTTTGAAACACATGGCAAAACCACCCTTGAGCTTCAGAGGGCTCCAGGTACCTCTCATGCTGGGATTGGGGCTTCCAAGGAATAAGCACCATTCTTAAGACTTTAGGCAGGGATTTTGAGCATCACTTCACCACAATCTTAATTTCCAATCTAAAGCTATTGTACTGTCTTAGATCAGTCTTTCAGATTAATCACTGAATGTCTTCCAGTTGTCATAGAAGGTTACAGGAAAGGGAGACACTAGTCTTTAAAGGAATAATTACGGCACTTGGGAATGTCACAGTACTCCCAGGCTTTTCTTGGGTCTGTTGTGTAGCACCAAGGCCCATTCACATCTCCATCAGGATTCCTGCAATACTGTAACAAAGTATAAAGACACCAGTTATTAACCAGGGGACAAAACCATCTACCAATGCGTGCCTCAAAATAAAATCAAATTAAATTTGGGAAATATTTTTTTTACTTCCTTTCTGATGAGTGGTTTCCAATTCCTTTAGTCAAAATTTGTTTCGTTTTTCTATTTGCTCTTGAGTTTAGGAAAAGATAATAAAAATGAAACTGTCTTTGGCCAGTGAGCTTCACTAGTGCAACCCTGGACCTTTGAGTTCTCAAAAAGTAGCAGATGTTGATCTAGGATGGGGTTTTCTAAAGCACTAAACTGTCTACTCCTGCTTCTACTGCAGTTAGTAGGAGCAGTAGGGTCAGCCCTGAGGTCCTTTCACACCCATTCTGGTTGCATGTCTCATGACTCCAGGGCAGGTGGGTATTGTGTAAGCTGCTCTTGCACAGCTTGGTGATGCCTATGATTCCCAGGGGCAGGGATGCGGTGTTCACCCTGACATAGGATGCTTGGTTAGCTGGATCACTCTCTAGGTCTTACGGGCCATACTGACTGATCTCTGCTCAGCACAGACACCTCACACAACTGCATGCTATCAGATATTTTTCTAATTCCCTTCCCTACTCTGAAATATATCCCATGTCTTAGGAAAAAGGAGAAAACATATGCTTCCCTTCCTCAAGAGTCCCTGCCAAATGCAAGAACCAAAAAATTATGTCATGCAACTTTTCAGAGGGAGTTTTCCCAATCTGAGCTGGAATTCAGTACGGACTATGTGATGCCATCAGAAGATTGACTAAAGCAAGCTCTAAAATCATGCACCTGGAGAAAAAATAGTTCAAACTGGCAACATCAAACAAGCTCTTTATATCACATACACAGCTTGTCACAAACCAGGCAAGTACTGTGTACGGGATGTTACAAGTCTAGGGAAGCAGTGATGAGTACCTGTGTTAGGACTAGGGAGATGAAAGTTAGAGATGGAGAATGACTTACAGGATGGGTCAGATGTGTGTATAACCTTGTATGATAGGCTGCAGCAGAAGTAGGAGGGCTGGAGGGGGAATTAGTAGAGGATGGGGGCTGCAATCCATCGGCTATATATCTCAAGGAACCTGCACTGAACATTGGATTCTTTCCCATCTCACCTGTCACAGTTACTACTAAAACCTATGACCCCAGGCGCCCTTTCTGGCAGAGGAGGTAGAGATGCTGCCCACAGACCAACTCCAGTTAGTCCTCAGTAGTGAGGAGAAGCAAGTGCCCATTTAAAGCCCCTTGTCTATACCGCAGAAGTATTCAACAGAGCTTCTGGGTATCTGTGTGTCCCACAGAAATACAGACTGCTCGTGTCAACAAGAACTAGCACAATCAGGTTCTTGGATTGAAATGAAGAAAATAAATTAATTTACAAAGACCTGGCATGAAATGCTTGCAAATGCTTGCTGAGGGACCATGAAGAAGATAGGTAAAGCTCAACAACAACAAGTATTAAATGAACAGCTGTTTACATTTTTATCCAAGCCTGCTTCTGGATGAGTCATGGGAGTGAAATAGTCATGACTATGAGGTCTCTGAGAACTCCACTCTTGACAAGTCCTGCCCCTTCCAGTTTTTGCTACTGTGCCACGGTAGTCTTTACCATTACCGTTAATGCAGTCTGTGAAAAAGAAGGAAAAGGAAATGATTGTTAGCTGTGAGCTATTGGGTCACATCCTTACTTGATGGTGGTGAAGCAAAAATAAATTTGAGAAAATTCTACTAGGACTTACACATCATACATAATGTATATACAAAGGAAGAAGGACAGTGTAGTGTCAATGATGGCTAACAGTTACATTTTAATTTCCTTGCATTTGAAACATGTTATTCATGATCAGGAAAGTAATAAATCAAAGAAGCTTAGATTCAGTTGACCCCTCGAGACTCCAGAAACCAGTAGCACAAAGACCATGCATTCATAAAGTCTTACAGATACAGGTATCTGTCCAATGCCACACTTAGAGTAGGGAAAAAGCAGTAATACATGTTCAGCCAAAATTGTTAGCCTTCCAATCAGAAGAACATATCAAAGCAAAACAGAAAAAAAAAAAAGAAAAAAAAAAAAGAAAAAAAAGAAAGCTGCAACCCTCTAACCATCTACTGCATAACACAGTTGCATCTGAATTGAGTTTGAAAAGCTAGCTGTCCTCTGGTGGGAGATGGAGTCCTGGAAATGTGAATGCATGGCACAGGAAAGTACTTTTTTTGGAGCAGTTGCCAGCAAAATGCAATCACCTCTGTATCTGCTGTTATTGTTAGTAGCCCTCCCACAGGAGAGTGGAGACTACTAGCCACCTGTTGTTTCCTTATGTTTCCAATATTACCAGATGTAGTAGATAAAAGACATGATATTCTTCTAAAATCAAATACAGAAACCCTGCTATAAAATTCTACAAGAAAGTTCAGAGAATGAAGAGAGTGTATACAGTATTGTGTTAAATTCTGTAATTATCTGGAGTTTCCTGTATGTCATCCTTTTTAAATTCTTGATGACATTTCCATAAAAAACCAGCTTGCTGGTTATGAGCATTTCTGGGGGAAGTGGAAAGTATTCTCACCAGGATTTGGTTCCAGTGTTGTCTGAGGAGGTTTTGGTAAAGTCACTGGTACCCGACCATCACACCTCTTCAGGTTGCAATACTCCCATCTCACACCAGGGTCGGTGGTGTAGCACCATGGACGGCTATCGGCATCTGGGTTTCTGCAATAATTCTGCCTCAGGTCCCTACAAATATAAGCATATTATGTACCCATCTATGTCACTGCTCTGAGGAGAACTTGAAAGAACGTTTTAGAAAGCAGGTCTGCTACAGAGTTAGCATATATCGTTTATCATGTACAGTATGCAACAGAAATCCTTTTTCCAGCATAAAGAAATCAAGAAACATATGCAGAATATTTAAATATGCCAAATAGTTATTCACTGATCAACGTTTATAGTAGAACACTGTTTACAAATCCAGGTAAGTAAATGCACATACATATATTGAAGAGTTTTTAATTTTTCAAACGCATTAATAGCTTTTAAGGAGAAAGAGGGTTTTGCCTTTTGGCATAAATAAGTATTAAATATTAGGAAAAAGAAAACAACCCACCCCTTCCTCAAAGCTCTAATGAACTGCAGACTAGGAAACAAAGACTTTAACTCATGAAGAAGTTAATGTATAGAAACAGTTCGTTTCAGTACAAAGGAAAATTTATGCTAACACTTAATTCCTTTAGAAGCAATGTAGAAACACACAGTTAATTAGTCTAAAGCATAATAGTGACAACTGTGGTTTGTTTCAAGATGAGGTTAATAGAAAATGTTTATACATTAAAAATAAGAAGAAAACTAAGGGATTATTTTTATCAAGTACACTCCCTTCCCAGTTTTAAAATCGTTGTTGTGTAAAAACGGTGCAAATCAAAATGAGTTCATGACTGGTCATTGTCCAATGAAACATGGAAATGGGAAACACACATACGCATTTGGGTACTGGTCTGCTGTTTTATTGTGTCGGTGCGGTGACATCGAGCTCCAGGCTTGACATTTCTTCCCCGTGAGAGTGAAAGAAGCTGTGCCACGGTAAGTCACGCCATTGCCTTGATAGCAGTCCTCAGTAATTTGAGCCTGCTCAGGCACATCAACAGCTGTAGTGAATAACAGAAACCAGTCCCTTGCATCTTAATACTTTGATATTTATACATGAGCATAGAAAGCTAACAGAAAACAAGCCAGAGTATTTCAGTGATCACCACAGCACTCTCCCTGTAACAGAACCCTTCTCAGACTGTAGATCAAATGGAAGATTCCTAAAAATGTTTGTAAAAATTTCATGATACGCTAGATTAAAAGCACTTGTATATCAATGCTACTGTCATGCATGGGGATTTATTTTAGCTAACGATCCAAATAGTTCACATATGGACCAAAACTTCTCCAGGGTAGGGAAATGTCTGTGGCTTTGCCGCAGATACATGTGTGGAACAAGACTGGCTTGTGTAAGGACAATTTTCTTTTGATTGCTTTTTATGGAGTCTTGGCTCAGTGCTTTTAAATTGTCTTAGGTTTTGCTTTGGATTCAGTTTCTCAGGAGCTGGCATGTAAAGCTAATTAACTTTTCCATGGATCATTTAAAAATTTAGAGGTGGAGGGAACCGCGACTTGGCAAAAAGATAAGACTTCTGTTACTGCAATTTTTCCTGAGCTGGGTCAGTAGGTCACTTAAAACCTTCTTCACTTATGCACCAGATTGAACATACCAGCCTGGGCTCCACACCAGGCTCAGGAGTTCAACTGATACATAGCAATACTCAGAGTGACAACAATAATACAGTTGAACAGAGACCCAACATTTTTCAAAATACACCATGATGAGACCCTTCACTTCAGATGTCTCCTATTCTTCTTACCAGGGGCCTCGGGCTCTGACCCATCACAGGAGGGGATGGTGCAGTATTCCCACCGAGCGGTTCTGTTGGTGGTGTAACACCATGGCATCTTCTCACCATCAGGATTTCTACAGTAGTTTTCCTCTAGGTTCCTGAAACAGAAAACTTAGCTAAGAAAAGCCTCTCATGGAAGACTAGTAAAGGTTATGTGAACAACAGGAGGATATACCTTGCTGCCTTGTTTACTGTTGTATTTACTGGTGGGTAAATGCTGCTGTCTTTTATTGATGCCATTTACTAGATGAATAATTGCAATGTGCTGGTGTTTTGGATGTGCTAAACCAGACACCTGCTAAACTGATCAATGTACTAAGAGATTGTATTTCATGTAGTACTATGAGGCCAAGAGCAGCACAGCAGAAACATAGGGTGAAAAAATCTAGCCCCAAGCATATATCATAATTGTAACTTTCTTAGTCCACATTGCTTCACCTGAGCAACAACACAGAAAATGATGAACTGGAGAGGGGAAAAGTCAATAAAGCAGAGTTAGAAAGTCAGAAGAGACACTAGTATCCAAAAACAAAGAAGTGTATAAAAAGAAACGTGCAAAAAATTTGAAAACTTGGAATCCAACAGGTGATGAATGCTAGTGTAACTGAAGAACTTTGCAATACAGTTGAAGAAAAACAAATTCATTCTGTGCCTTGGTACTTCTCAGGGACACTGAACAATGGAGAGGTTTCACTTACTTGCAGGGATAGTTTTCAGGCGTGCGAGCATGTCTGTGAGGAGATTGAGAACTCCAGTGCTGACAGGTATTTCCCGATTCAGTAACAGATATTGTGCCTTGATAGTCTTCTCCTCTTCCTGACAGACACTGACGCCCTGGTGCAGGAGCTGGTGGGGGTGTTGCTGTTACAGGACAAGGAACTGAAATTAAGCAGTGCCTTCTAGACACAGTAAAAGACAATACCAAAACCCCTTTGAGCTTTGTAATTAAGCAGGCTTTTTAGCTTTCTCTGCAGGTAAGATTTAAAGATCAAAATGTTTGCAAAGTCCAAAAGTAGAGAAAATATCTAAAAATATCTTAACTTTTCTTCTTCCTTTTCAACATCTTCACAAACAGTCAGGCTGCTGGAAGGACATTTGCATCTGCCCCTTTACAGCAGCCAGGGTACAACACAACCAACCGCTAGCAGCCCCATCAGAACAAAGCTGGAAAGTGAGCAAGTGGTAATACTGTGAAGAAAACTGGGGTGAAAGTGACAGGCCCCTCAGTGACAGGTACAGGTATAGGTGCAGCTATAAAAGAGATGTACTCTAACTGGTGAGAGTTAGAGACAGCAAGGGTGAGATGTGAGAAGCCTCAAGGCAAAGTATTGTGGCAAGGATAGGCTTTTAGGGGAAAAGGAAATTGAAAAGGTGGAGAACTGAATTGAAAGAGCAAAACAAAAGCCAAAAGATTTTCAGGAAGAGTGGAACTGTCTGACGTCAGAAAAGGAACATCAGAAGAAACATCAGAACCACTGAAAGGCCTGGTCATGGAAAAACACATCAAGGAAGGGAGATGTGCTCCAGGCAAAACCATTAGAAATGCCTGTGACAGAAATGTCTAGCCTCAAAAGAGTTATCAGAGGTTAATTACAAGTTTGCTTATTTTTTCTTTGAGATACATTACAGCAGTCTTTTATTCTTTCCTTTATCTTTGGGGCCTCTTCTGTTTGTTCTAGCTCCTTGCACCACCCTGAATGGAAGCTGTCTAGATGTCTTTTTGTCTAGAGGTCTAGAAGTCAGACTCACTGCATCGAGGAATGTCGCAGTATTCCCAGCGTTTAGTCAGACTGGTAGTGAAACACCACGGCCGAGGTTCGCCATCAGGATTACGGCAATAATTCATCTTCAGATCCTTCTCTGGAAAGCTGAACAGGATAAATAATTTTTAAAAGATGTCACTAATGGCTGTAACAGTTATCCTGCCTGGGGCAGGGTGGTCTTCAGGCCATCATTGGCAATAAACCACCCATCACAGAGTCTAACTCACTTTTCTGGGAGGTATCCATGAGAATGAGGTTGCTGGGAGTCCCAGCGCTGGCACTCAAGCCCAGACATTGTTGTTGCAACTACTCCATGGTAGTTTTCTCCACTGCAGTGCATGCACTCTACTGTAGGAGTAAGGCAGAATGAGAACAAGAGACAGAAAGTCCCTGAGGAACTGGTCTGTAAACATTCATAGTCATCTCACACAAAACTCAAGAGCCTGATCAGAGCACAAGGCTGAAGGACAGTCTTTTTTGGTGAAGCAAAAGCTTATTTTTCTTGGCAAGGTGATTTCAACAGTTGATTACATTTATAGTTGATTAGAGTTGATTACATTATATAGCATATGATAGGACAAGGGGTAATGGCTTTAAACTGAAAGAAGATAGATTTAGATGAGATATTAGGAAGAAATTATTTACTGTGAGGGTGGTGAGGTACTGGCACAGGTTGCCCAGAGAAGTTGTGGATGCCCCATCCCTGGAAGTGTTCAAGGCCAGGCTGGATGGGGCTTTAAGCAACCTGGTCCACTTGAGGGTGTCCCTGCCCATGGCAGGGGGTATAGAACTAGATGATCTTTAAGGTCCCTTCCAACCCAAACCATTCTATGATTCTATGATTTTATGATAGTATTCCATTTAAAAAAACACATTACGGACTACAGTTTTTTAAAGAGCTACATTAAAACTACTAAGCTATACTTGAAAATCTGTGCCTTGCTGCTGTCATGTTTTATCGAGTTTTGCACTAGCAACTGTCATTTGGTTCAATTCTAGGATTATCATATGTGAATACACTCATGTACCATTTTTTTTATCTAGGGGAAAAAAAAAGACTTTGTATAGCTGTTTTGGGGGTCTTCTGATATCTTCCTTGTTGGTGCTGAAAATTTCTTTGGAAATTTCAGGTTGAACTAAACTCAAGTTTGGAACAAATACTCAATTAAAAATTAAAGTATCTGAATAATTTCACATTCTTGAACACATCTTCCAAAAAGGGAAAGAAATAAGTATATATATCCTGACCTTCACACTCTGGGATGTTACAGTAATCAAATCTGGTAGCAGGATCTGTTGTGTAACACCAGGGTCCCTTTCCATCATTATCAGGATTTCTGCAGTAGTTCTCCTCCAGTCCTGCATCGGGATATTTTTCAGGTGTGTAACTGGAACAGAATTTAAACGGGATTAGAGAATAAGGAGAGTGTCCCAGCTGTTCAGCTGAGAACTCTACAAATTAAATCTTTATCTAAAGACCATTTTGTAGATGTTGTTCATTAGAAGTCTTCTAATTGCTACTGTGTGTCATTGCTGAAGTGTTAGAAGTGCCATAGCTATAGACTTCAGGAAATATGGTACCTCTAAGGCCAGTCATGTCTTTAATACTTGCATTTACTCCAGCTGTATAGTTTCAAGTAATTTTTGCTCAGCCAAGGTACCACGTAGCATGTAGAGAAAATTATCCCCTGGGACGTGTTCCCTGGGAGAAGTAACAAAAAGACACTTGCTGAAATGTGAGAGTTCTCTGTAACCTGAGTGCTATGCCTTCTCAATAGCAGGTTACTAAATAAACACAGCTGGGTGTTTTTCATTAAATACAAGAAATACTGCCCTGTTAGTTGTCTGTGGATTCACTGATAAAACAATGTACCTCTATTTCATCCATGAAATATCATCATTCAGCTGCATGTCATACCTTTATCTAAGAGGAGTTCTTGCCCTGGTAAGATTAATGGAAAATTTGTATTTCAGCAGAACCAAGTGCTTCCCTGTCTAATGTTTTGCTCATGTAAGGACCACAAAATTAAATGCAACTGCCAAGATTGACAATGTCCCTATTGATCATGTAGCCTCAATTGCAGGTCTCTGAGCAACAATGCAGATTAAAGAATTGCCTTATTCTAGATAACTTTAAAAAAATATTTTATAAGAAGATGATGAACACCAAACAAATTGGTTATAAGTCTACTTAGCACATATAAATGGCTTAGAAAAATTTCGGAAAAACTTATAAACATATATGAAAAGGCCTTACTTTGGTTTATGTGGGACAGTATCAGCCCACTTCTGGCATGGCACACCTTTCTGAGTTTTGGCTTCTGTTCCTCTGTAATCGACTCCTTTTCCCTCCTTGCATTCTAGAAGATAAACTGAAATGATATGTGCTTAATTAATCAGTATCATGACATATCCATTGGATTTTAGCATATACAAAATTGTTTTTAATGCTAATACATTCAAATACATTTGGTCATATTTCAACTTTCTTATGCCATCAAAAATAGACAGCTCACGTTGCAAAAACCTACTAGTTATCAGATGTACAAGTTCAATTAATAGCATTGAAAAATTTATGTGAAAGTCAACAATTTCCAAACCAGAATTTCAGAGACAAAAGTGTAACAATCCGGTTCTTTTGAGAACATGCTATAGTAGATTTAAATAATAAAACATGCTTTTAAAATTTAAATATGCACTTTAACAAAATAGAAACACATTATTTTTTCATTGCCTCCTATGATGTTATTAAAGTTATGGACAGTAACTGAAATCAAACTTTAAAAGAGAGCCACCTGAATTCAGCTGAAGAAGATAACAGGACAGAATCATAGATGTGTACACATAGCATTTTACCTCTTTAAATATGCAATTATTTTTCAGTTCTTATCAATGTGATGACATTGTTTCATTGACATTCACCACATGATGAATGAGATTTAATTAGTTAATGGTGTGCTAAAACAATGACTCTCTGTTGTCCGAGATAAAATGGATAGTAGGTTGAAGGTACATATTAAGTATGTTTTTGTGCTTTTAGATTTTGGAACTTAGTAGTACCTTTATAAAAAAAAGAAAAAGACAGAGTGAAAGAATTAGCAATGAAATCTTGTCTTTATATAAGTCGAGGGGAATTTTAATGTTGAATAAGCCTGGGGTTTGTATTGGTAACCTTCAAACCATTACATTGTCCCAGATTATTAATCCTCAAATTAAGTAAGAATTGAAAGCTCAATGTTGTCATTTTTTTCCCAGGAAGAGGGAGCAACCATAACCCCATTGCAACCTTTAAGATTTTCCTGGGAGGACTGAAGAAACACCTTTCCCAGCAAAGAGCTTTTGATTGTGAGAGAACAGCAGGCTTGCAAGGGGTGGCTCTGCCAAGACAAGGCTGAAGGAACTCTGATCTTAGCACATTCCCTCAGAGTTTCTATATCTGCAGTTTAGGGACAGTCACTGTCAAGTAACATCTCCTCTGGCTTGGAAAACTAAGCAGGAAACTCATTTAACACTTCTCAATGCACAGGGCATATTTCATCAGCCAGTTCCTCCTTTCTAGCTGCAATGAAGCAATCTGTCCTTTAGGTTGTGACCTGGCTTGTCTCAACATCTTTAAGTAGTGTCCAAGTCAGGTATTCGTGGAGGTGCAGTTTTGCATCAACTTTTCTCAGCATCAAATTTATACCAAAGCTGACATATAAGTGGGAGATTAACATGAATCTGGAGAAATAATACTGTTTTACACAGGTCTGTCATGTCAAAATGAAAGGAACTAACATTTGCATCTGAAATGAAGTCCAGCTCTTCTGTGGGCTGATAGGTAGTTTAGATCTGGATTTATAGATGTACCTTTAAGCATATCTTTACTTCGATGTATGTATATGTGGGCAAGTTTACTCTAGAAACTTTAGCTGGAAGCCATTTAGATGCTCAAACAATTTTGCAATAAATTAACATTAAATACCTCAGTAACTGAACATTGAATCACTCAAGTACTGACTCTTTGTTTGCATAAACTTTTGACCGTTTATATAACCTTTAGGCTTTTTTCTGTCTGATGACAAATGACTAACTTTGATCCCCAAACTCAACCCATGTTCCTTGGGTTAACTATTTACGAACAGATACATGGATAACAATTCCCAAATGCTAGCTTTAATTCTAATTACTTTTTCTATAAGTCAGAGAAGGGTAAGTTGCTCTTTTATAGCACATACCATCGAAAAAATAATCTTTAAAACTGAATTTTATATGAATTATTATCCTTTTCTTTGAATGCAATGATAAAGAGCAATTAGCTCTTATCAAGTAATTGCTTCAACTGAAAAAAAAATAATGTTGCTTTCAGTGATAGTATTGCAAAAGCATCTAGGCATGTGAAAGGAATTTCCTTGAAGTATCAGTACAGCAGCAGCTGCTGAGGAAAGTGATGCGATCTGCTTAGGTAAAAGCTACTTTTTCCATTCTGTTCTGTAACAATAGATTAATTGGATGTTATCATTAGAATGGGCATGTAATTATTTGAGACTCTCTGCAAATGAAGAGATGAGCAACAGAGAAATCATCTGAGACATACACAATGGGGTGCGGGTTTGATGTTCATGATACCTAGGTCCATCTTTTGTTTTCTGTAGGTAGATACGTAATTTTTTGACATTTTGATTAGGCAGAACTACAGTTTTTCACACTTTTCCTGATGGGGTTCTGTTTTCCAAGAAACTAAAATCCATGGCTATGACCTCAAAAGCCTTAAAAGGATGCAGTAGAAAATCCTCACTGAAAGTTGCAGGACTCCCATCAAGGTTCTAACCTCAGCAAATCCAAGGAATGTCTCCAGAATAAACCAGAATCACAACCTAGCTCCTGGTCACAGTACTGAAGCAAAGTCAGTAAGGATTGTTTACATGTAAGTTAGTTGTTGAGTCTTTAAATTATTAGTTTTTTGTATTATATATTTTATATATATAGTATATATATATTATTATATTGTTACTTGCCAATTGATCAGTTCAGTTTTCCTTCTCCAGTAGGAACTACAGAAGATTTCTTAGCATGAGTTAAAGCTATTGAACTACTACATAAAACTTACTTGCAGGTGTTATACACATAGCATTATATTATCCTACAAGTCTTTGCAGGTCAACAGAGGAGTAAGGATGCAGCTTTTTGGAGCTCATTGGTATTTACAGTTTAGTTATTGTGATTCTTGACTTTTCTTTACAAACTGGCCTATTGAAACCACTGCATGATTTGCAGCAGCTGAGAATCTGGTTCATTTTTCCTTTTCATGCACCTTTGTTGAAGGACACCAACTTCTTGGTAGATACTATAGTTTCCAATTTCTGAATATTCTTAAATGCATTACTTTGTTTTTTTAAAGCTAAAAATCAGCAAATGGTGAAAGGCAATGTTCACGAAGTCATCTAAAACAGAACAGTAGTAATTCTATTCAATGTTTACTACATTATTTTGTCTAAACGATCAGTAAGATTTTTTTCTCCCTTGTGTATTACTGCAATCAGAGAACAACACAATGAAACTCATGTTACATTAAAAATAAAACACATTCCTTCTTCCCTGTATATAGCAAGTGTTCCATGTTTGATTATGTAATCGAAAAATAGTCTTAAAACCCAATCGTTTGTCTGTATCTGGCATAAAGTGATATATTTTTAAAAGAGATGATTAAAAAATGGATATTTGCTGTTTCTTAAGGGCAGACTTCCTATTTTCAGCAAGGAGATCAAATACCCTTCAGTAATCCTCACCTATGACAAAAATGATCAGAAACAAAGCACGTACAAAAACAGAATATAATCATTCATCATGTCAATTAGTTATACCATAAAAATATAGATTAGGATAAAAGTTTCACCAAATACATTAACTGAAGAGCACAAACATCATATAATGATATACAAATACTATAGAAATAGATCATTTTAATCTTAAGCATAATAAACACTCTAATACTTCTGCCAACATGTGCAACTAAAAGAAAATTGATTTGAGTCCCACCCAAGTAAACTGTGAATTTTCTTTAGTGATACAAATGAAATTATTTGGTAGTTTCCATCAGTTTTTCTGTGGGAAAAGGTCGGTCCCAGAAACCATTGCCAGCACAGGTAGTTCCCCCTAGTACCCTCAGCAGGGATAGAGAAGATACAGCCATAGGTTATTGGTTAGTTCAAAAGGAGAGCAGAGAAGGGTCCTTAACCATCTTCATGAGTCCCAGAACCTTCTGTGTTCCCCAAGCAACAGTGCTCTTTTCTGCCTGTGGACCCTAGGATTTAGGGAGCAGGAAAGATGCTGGAGCACTAATCTGAGGGGGAAAAATGGTACCACT
This sequence comes from Ibycter americanus, assembly GCA_035590275.1. Taxonomy (NCBI): domain Eukaryota; kingdom Metazoa; phylum Chordata; class Aves; order Falconiformes; family Falconidae; genus Ibycter; species Ibycter americanus. The sequence goes on along the minus strand of JAVJGI010000062.1, from coordinate 42,379,602 downwards.
GTGTACCAGCAATGTGGCAAAAACCAGGTGTTAGGTAAGGGCTGACCTACCCACTTCATCTGACCCAGTGAAGGCTTAGCCCCCATTTACAATAGGGTTATGTGAGTCCCACTGGAAAGCATAACTCAGTGAAATAATATTAAAAAGGCATAGACATAGACATACTTCTTTTTTCATAAAGTACTGCATTTGTTCTTCTGAATATCACTGCTGTTTTGGTGTTCTCAGCCAATGTTAAACACTGTTGGTCTTTACTGGTGAATAAGAAGGCCCTGTTGAAATTAAAGAGAGAGCAATATAAGAAACAGTAGCTGAATATGTGCATTATTTTCTTGAACACCTTTTCTAGTATTCAGAATATATATTTTTATATATGTTATTTATTTATATATATAAAAATAAATACATAAAATTATAATATAATTTTAGCAAACACTGCACTTCAGTGATATTTAACATTGAGTGATGTTTCATAAATCACTGAGTATTGCAGCTCCCATTTTCAGTAGTAGCTTTGACTCCTAAGTTGTCATACCAAACTTAGGTTGAAAAAGAGCTACATGAACAAATTATGACAAGGAATAAAAAAGAAGGTTTATAATGTGCCAGAGACACCAGAGAACATACTGAAGAAGATATATCCACAAGGCACCCTGACCTTATTTCAAAAAAATTAGCAGTCATTCAAGGAGCAGGATATTCTACAGAATTCAGCAGTTACCAAGGCACAAGTAAAACACAACAAGGCAGAACCTCAAATTACTTTGCGATAACTGTTCTGAGTCATCATATGTGAAGCAATGTCAGCACTTCGGAAAACACTGCCATTTGTCTTTTCAGCAATTGCCTAGGCTGTAAGTCTGCAAAACTGGAGTGGATGGTGTAACCTTTACCATAGCATCTAAGGAAAACTCCTGACAGGCTAAGTAATTTCTACAGTTGGCTTTTCTGAACAAAAAAAAAGAGCAATAGCAACATGGCATTCAGTGAGCAGGTCTATACCAGGAACACAAATGCTGACAAAGCCCATTTTGTAGCCGCGTGACCAAGTGGTGTGGTCTGTGTGCCTGTACCTGTAAATTCACACAGCCTCCCCCCAAAGGAGAGGGATCACACCTGAACTTACTGCTGGCAACTATGTCTATGAGTTGTCTGGGGAGTGCTGGTTGTCCTGGGTCAAAACTACACTGAGATCTGTTCACCCTGACTCAAGCCCAGCTCTCAGTAATGTTAAATTTATAAGTAGGGATGTAGCTAATGAGCATGGTCCGACACACTGCTAAAGTGGAATAACAAATCTGAAGTATTGATATAAACATATTGATCTGAAGCACTAACGTGAGGGTTCTGCAGTGCTGGCCTGGTCTTAAAGCTCTGCCTAATGTTTATCTTTTCTCCCCCAGATCCTTCCCTGCCAGATAGCATCTCTTCTTTATTGATTGTAATAGGTCTCACATAAGTAATTAGGGAGGCAAGGACAAAAGACCCTGATATTATTCCAGTGCCAGGTGATGGTAGGCTCAGACCCAAGGCAGAGGCTAAGGAGCCATGCTGTGTCTGAATATGCCTCAAATGGAATAATAATCCTCTGCAAACTGTAAATAGGGAATCTGAATACACAGACCTGCCCTCTCTGCCTTCCTCCCTACCCTGCTGAGCCAAGTACTACTGAAGCTCTGTCCTCTAGTTGTGGTTTTCAGAGAGGGGACTCAGATCAAAGAGAACAGGGTGGTACTCCACGCTCAGTCAGCAAATCCCTGTCACCCTTCAGGGCTGCACCTCTGTAAAATAAGTCTCATTTTCCCTTCTGATTTAAAACACAAAGTTACAAAAAACATTTAGAAAGTCAGCGCCAGGGTACCCCTGCCTTGAATGAAAGCCTGATGGAGGACTAAGTGCTGGAAACAGCCCTGCAGACAGTCTGCTGAGTTCAAAAAGGTATGATGCAGAAGCAGTAGATCAAGAACTCATGAAGATCAGAAGAAAAAACCTCCCTGCTTCATATGTGAGAACTGCTTCACACTACAATAATGGATCTCTTTCCTCATTACTCTCATTGCCTGCTGCACTGCTGAAGCTCAATGGGCTCTGAAGCTTTGGTGCAGGAGGCTCAGAAGCCTTAGGCTCAAAGCAATGGGTTCCCCTGAGGCAGGAACCTGGGCAAAGGCCAGTGGTACAGACCGGCTGACATCTTTCACTTTTCTTAGCCCTCTGGGCCTGGTCAAATACAAGTGCAGAGAGAGAGCTTGGCTGGAAGTAGGGTTTAGGATTGTTAAGGTTTAGATGGCCACCTCTTTCTCGAAGTAAATAGAAGTTACGTTAAGCCCAAATTCTAGTAAAAGTCAGAATAATGGATGTATACGCAAGATAACAGGTAATGCAAGGGACATAAACAATGCCATTATTGCTATCCTAAATTTCCAAGCAATTAATTATGATTCTTGCAAAAGGAGTGCAAGAGTCTTGATAAAACCATGTCAAGATGGTTTACAGTGTGCCAAGCTGTGGATTAAGATATCATGAAGTTTTCTAGTAAAAAGTCAACATAATTTTCTTAATTTCTCTGCTTCTGTTGTCTTCATCCATATGGCCCAGGCATTTTGTTTCCATACATCTTTTGTTTTTCCAGCACACCTCAGACACATGTACTCCTAAGAAATCTCTCAGAAGTTCAGACTGCTGATAAATAAGGCAGATTGTTCCACCATCTGCATTGAAAGATACATATGGGAACCAGTGGAAATTACCTGCAAGTAAATTTACTTTCGGCTTCACATCGCTCTGCACATTCTTCTTTACTATTAGTTCTATAAACTTGTTTCTTTGGGTTGAGTAGCCAAGCTCCCTCTGTTCTCACATAGCTGTCTAGTATGTCTCCTTGCACTAAAAGGAAAAAGAAAGAAAGGTAGAAATATGAATGCTGATATGATTTATTTCAAGATTTCATGTTAAATTCTTTGTCTCCTAGTTGAGTAACATCATAATTTAATTGCTGGAATAATTGGGTGAATGGTGACAAAATATGGGTAAATCTTGCCTTCCTATTATGGTAAAGGGCAGCATCACCAAAACCTCAATGTAAGGCAGGACAGAGAAGTGGCTTGACCAGTGCTTTGTACCATTCTGAAAGTCACAACAGGTAGCACAAACCTAGGGTATACAATGATGGGAACAGAGAAGATGACCCAAGGACTGAAAAAAAGGAAAGAAGGAGTGTTTCAGAAAGAAAATATTGGTCACCCACGCTTTGGGGAAAGTGGAGAAATGGGACTCAGGAAGGATGTGAAACAATGATCGTCCATTGCTGGTATCTACCCACATGGAACAACTTCAGTTTTATGAGCCACCCCATAGCTGCCTCTTTTCAGTGCTGTTGCTCCTGCAAGAAACAAGCCATCCTTCAACAAGACATGAACAAGACGTGAGCTTATCACTGTTCTCATGTCCAGTTTACCATTTTTGTAATAACTCTGCATTGAACTTACTTAATAATCAAGGTAGTGGATGTTGCCCTCCATTGCAGTGAATTAACACAAGACATGAAACTGATAAATAAATTCCCCTAACAACCTCTGGGCTATAGCTGCATGTGAAAAACATAGGATACTAAAAAGTACAGCTATGTTTAACAGTAAACTCCAGAAATGTTCAAGTACAATCCCTCTTGTAAAGGACTTTGCCGCTCAGTATTTTCTTTCTTCGTTACAGCTATGCAGTCTCTCAGTGCTTAGCTACAGTTCTCAGTGCTGTGACTTTCATGACTTCCAGCTGCAGGGTCAGAGAGTTGCATGAGTCCTGTGATTTTTACAGTTTCTTTATCAGACAGGCATATATCTCTACTGGCAAACGTTCAGCTCTGGGAGTTACCTGTTCTGCATGGCTTCAGCCCCAGACAGGCAGCCGGCCTATGGTCTTGGCAATACATCTCAGTCCTGCTCTGTGCCCCATTTTTGTGCCCAGCTTTACGCAGTTGCTGGACAGAAGGCATACAGGGTATGAACCAGGCCCTGGCTTCCCCCTCATGCAAGGCAGCCATGCTGAAGAGAGGGACTTCTTTCTTCATCTTTTCCTGACCCTTCTCTTTCTCAGCCATAGCCCAGTGCCAGCAGGAGGGACTGAAAGCAGCCTTGTCCTACTCAGACCCACAGCCTGTGACTGGGAGGCTCCACAGGAATATTCAGTGAAATCACTTAAGGCTGAGGAAGTCAACTACTCTTCCCTTTCCTCATTAACACTCTTTTGAAGTGTGAAGCAGGCTCACGTGCCTCCTGGTACAGCTAAATTCCTTCACCTGAGTGCTAGCTCAGCCTGCAGTTGAGTATTATACAGAATCACAGAATGGTCAGGGTTGGAAGGGACTTCTGGAGACCATCTAGTCCAACCCCCTGCTAAAGCAGGTTCACCTAGAGCAGGTTCCACAGAGTTGTGTCCATGTGGGTTTTGAATGTCTCCAGAGAAGGAGACTCCGCACCCTCTCTGGGCAGCCTACTCCAGTGCTCTCTCACCCTCAAGGTAAAGAAGATCTTCCTCATATTCAGATGGAAAGTCCTGTGTTACAGCTTGTGCCCGTTGCCCCTTATCCTGTTGCAAGGCACCACTGAGAAGAGCCTGTTCCCATCCTCTTGTCCTCTTGACGCTCGCCTTTAAGATATCTGTATGCATTGATAAGATTTCCTCTCAGCCTTCTCTTCTCCAGGCTGAAGAGGCCCAGCTCTCTCAGCCTTTCCTCACAAGGGAGGTGCTCCAGTTCCCTTATCACCTCTGCAGCCCTCCACTGGGCCCTCTCCAGTAGTTCCCCATCTCTCTTGAACTGGGCAGCCCAGAACTGGACACAGCACTCCAGATGGGGCCTCACCAGGGCAGAGCAGAGGGGAAGGGTCACCTCCCTCGAGGTGAGGAGGGTCACACTCCTCCTCAGCACCCCAGGATGTCATTGGCCTTGGCCACCAGGGCACACTGCTGGCTCATGGGCAACCTGCTGTCCACCAGGGCTCCCAGGTCCTTCTCCACAGAGCTGCCCTCCAGCAGGTCAGGCCCTGGCCGGTACTGGTGCAGGAGCTTGTTGCTCCCCAGGTGCAGGACCCTGATGAACTTCATTTTATCTAAGATCATTTTGCACCTATGAGATGGAACTGATACAACAGGCACAAAAGCCAAATTATGCTTCCTCTCATACCATTGCAATTCCAGAGAAGTTACCAGAGGTTTTTTTCTGCATGTAGACTAGGAAGGAGTTTGGTCCCAAGGGCTGACAGTTGCATGAAACAGTATGCATGAAAGAAGAAGATAGTTGATTAAAAAAAAAAAAGTGGAAAAATATACAATAAAATTTCATGTGACAGGCATAGGAATCATGGATTCCACCAGTTATTTCAAAACAAAATGACATTAAGAAACAAGTTTTGAAAGAAAACATTAAACTAGGTTAAAACAATATCATAGGGATGCTGCAATGCCCTCCACAAGGACAAGAAATACAAGTAAATAATTCCTATTATGGTACAGCTTCGTCCCATATGATGTTCATTCTCTTCCATTTTGACACTTTGCAGTAATAATCATTATAATTACGGCATTTGATTTTTAAAATATTGACAGGGTCATAATTAAATTGGGTCATAAATATATTATTCCCCCTTTTCTGTTATAATTGCATGGCAGGGCATAATACTTTAAGAAAAAAACCCACAAAAATATATGCAAACTGAATAAAAATACAGTACATTTTCTTGCTACCATCTTTCCTATGTCTATGGGATTTTTCAGTGTTAGAGAGATGTATTACTGCCTTATTCAGAAATGCAAATATTTACTGCCATTTGATAAAGGATTTGCAAACAAAAGCAGATTATTGCAGACAAAACCTCCAAATCCTAGAATTTGCTTCCCTGTATAAAATTCTTCTTTATTTGCGAAGTGTATTTGATTTGAATGAGGCTGTTCTTCTGCAACTACATGGCTTAGAAACTAGAATTTAAATTAAGATGATAATTCTTAGCATTACATAATATCTTTATGTATTAATTTTTTATGCTGGGGCATGTATCTAATATTTCTAGCCACAAACTACCCAAACATTTTTCTAACTGTTAACTTTTAATATTTTAAAAATACATATGTAAAATTCTTGTGTATTTTATTGGGGTTTTTTTATATGTTGATAAACTCATAGCTACATTTTTAACTGCAATCACAAGAGGCTGTGTAGTTATACAGAAGGCCTGAAAGAAGACGTGCCATCTGAATTCCCTAGTTCATTGAAGTTTAAAGTTTTCAGGACAGAGAATATTTATTCAAAATTTCTGTAAGAGTTACGATCTACCGAATCCAAAAAGATATATGTAAAGAGCTTTACTCAGTTTGGTGTTTTACAAATTATTTTGTACTATCTTCCACAGCAACAGTTTTGCAGCACCAAAAATATTGCAAAAACTAACACTGACCAGATTTTGGCCTCCCTATCACATGGTATGAAAATTCTCCTGTGAAGATTATGGTTATGAAAAAGACTGAAACTCTAGGTTGTAATACAACTTTTCCTTTTCTTTGTGATTTTATTTTTCATGATGCATTTACAAATTTTAAAACAACCAAAATAAGGACCACAGTACTTGGCAGTGACAGGAAAAAGAAACAGCTCTCGGATAAAAGGCTGCTGAAACCAGAGGCAGCCATGTGTTTTTAGCAAGCCCTAGATAGGCTGTTTTCCAAGGGCACCCCCATTTCTGGTGATGGGGCACGTTTGCAGGGAGCCACTTGTTCCCCATGTAGACACCAAAGCTGTTGCTTTTCTGGTGTCTCTAATGAACACAACACTGGAGCAACCACAGCTCTTGTGGTTGTTCACAGCACGGTTGTTGTTCAACAGCAACTCTCTCTGGCCAGGAAGCCCCAAATCCATCATCGTCCAGGTAAGTGATGACACAGGGATTCGGGGTCCCACCTTCACCAAATGGAGCTTGCAAGCCCTTGATCCCCATGT
>JAVJGI010000062.1:42334044-42356530 GCA_035590275.1 Ibycter americanus | reverse complement strand
GAAGCAGGGTGGACTGGCCTGAAGAGGATGAAGAAACAGCACGGACAGTAGATGAACCTTTGAAACCTTGTGTGGGAAAGCCTTGTTGCAGTGTGATAGTTTTGTAGTGCTGTGACAGACTTCAGGCAATTACAGTTAGGCACAGGGTTTTTCACTATATCACAAGCAGGATCTGGTTTTACTCAGTTGTTGGCCAAGTCTGCATCTTGTGAAACATACATGTGGCCTGGCCTGGAGCACTGCCAGTGAAATTGGACATTTCCACTTGCTCCATGCAGAAGTGTGGTGCCTCCTGGCCAAAACTTAAGTTGATGCTCGCAGCCCTCAGAGCTGAGCAGGAAAAGCCTCCAAGCAGAAGATCCTCCAGACACAACTCTTCTTTGGTTTGCCTCCACCCTCCCTGCTTCAGTGGTGTTGCTTCTTAGCAGGTGGCAAGTAGGAATTACTCATGACAATCCTTCCCATCCTAACTAGTCCTTGCCTTCCCTAAACTGTGTAAAAAGCTCACACAGGTTCTGCCAATGGGGTTATTCAGCAGGAGAGATGCTCAGAGTCCACCCTTGAACAGATGCTTATGGGAACGCTTGAAGGGACTCTCATACTCTCTTGCACCACTCACAACCACCCCTGAGAGCTAACACCAGTCTAAGCTAACTTGTGACTTCAGAATAGAAGTGTTAGGGGTGGAAACCTTGGACTGAAATGATACCTGTTCAACTTCAGTAAAGCAATGTCTGCTCCACCTGGTTCCTTTAATACTTTCTGAACACTTTGTATTTGCAGGGATGGCTCTGCTGCATTGAGATTCTGAATCCCAAGAAACACCCTGTAGGAAGAAGGCTCTGTTGACCTGGAAGAAACAACAATGGCAGGGTTATACATCCATACCTGTAATCAGGAATGTCACTTTTACAAAATTCAGTGATACCTCTGGAGAACTGCAATTAACAGATGGTCAGGTTTCTTCTTGTGATCATAGATGCCATCATTTATTCTTGGGGAGAAGGAAAATGTGGCTTTTTTAACACTTTGATTTTTATGATGGTGAAAAATCCCATGGGCTGTAAACAATGTGGCACCTTCTTGCACTGTTCACAACTCCTAAAGCCCTAAGGATCAGCAGCTAGCCACAGTTTTTCCAAGTGTAATTAGCATGAGCATATCATTAGCACTCTCTTTGGCAAGCTTTGGGAGGGGGGGAGCTCAGACAGAAGTAACCTCTGTTGTGTTTTGCTACTGTTTGACTGAGGAGCAGAAGATAAAAATCAGCTTGCTGGCAAGAAAGACAGGAAATAAGGAGTAAAGAAAGTGCCCTATTGAGTACCTCTTGCTCCTCTGTTGATTTATAACAAATCATACAGATTTATTTAGGAAATGCCGATCACTCGTTCTAGTGGATACTCACTGTTGCAAGCACTGAGCTGCAGTAAGGACCCACTGTGGATGTATCAGAGTGCCAGCACAACGGTGCACATTGTTACTAGAATAGAGAAGACAATCATACTCATTTAAGACTGCATAGTCAGTTCTCCACCATCTATGTTGTACACAATGGGAAATATTAGCAAACTAGCAATATGCTCCTTATTCAAACCTTTCACCTGTCATAGTTTGTCTTTTGTCAAGGGCAAGAGAAATCAAATGCAGAATTTCAAAGGACAAGCTTTATTTGCTCCAGAACATGAGAGACGTGAAAAGAAATTTGACACTCAGGTAAAATTTGTGCAACAGGGTGCTCTTGCTTTCAGGAATTTAATAAAAACAATTACATTTCCTAACAATTTTACTTCTGATGTAACGGGTTTGTCCTGTTGAGCAATTAATAAAATGATACATCCTTCTGATTTGTGGAGCTGCTTTGGACTAGTACTTTAAATAAACCTTACTATGGACTTTTAACTTCTCTTGGGGTAATATTTATTATGGTGACTGTCAACAACTCTATAGAAATTTTCATTAGCCTTTCTGTAAGCACTTCTTCATCTCTTATTCAGCCACTGTCATAGTGACTGCGGAAATGCTATGCATAATCATTTTTTTATACTGAGAAATCATGGTCTTCCTGTGACATCTAACACAATTATGGTGGTCACAGCATCAATTTACATTTGAACCAGATTGGATGCTGGGTGAAAAAGGATGATCAAAATCCATTCACACACATTACAGGTTGGTGGCCATATTCCTGGGCTTAAATCCCCCACTGCAGCACGCAATTAACTGTCACTGTCCTCAGTGGGAATTATTCTTTCCCCATTTCAGTAAATAAAGGTGTACTTAATGTCTGAAGTTGGAGTTTGCCCTCTAGAGATTTGGGAGAAAGTGGGGAGTTTGGGATTAATAACCCAATAAGTAGCTATCTGTGAACATTATAATTTAAAAAAAAAAAAGATTATTTTACATGCTAAGGTATTTTATACAGAAACCAAGGCCAGTCTCTGGAAGAATATGCATTTTTTCCTGTCAGTCTTTCTAATGCCTGTTCCCTGTGAAACCCTGGTGCTCACAGATGGTGACACAGTCTGGAATATCAGTACCTCATCCTGAGACTGATGTGCCAAGGCCAAGACCCCGGAGGTGCGTTGCACATGCTATATTGCGCACAGGCTCGCTCACTCCTTATTGAGACTTGTCCACAGTCATGTTCAGAAGAAGCTACAGAATAAAAAAAGCTACAATGGAGAATTTTAAAGCAGTTCTGTAATGTCATCCACAGTGCAATTAGATGAAAAGAGAAAGGCATGAGACATTTTTTAATCTTCCTTAGGCTTTCACTCTTTACATTGGTTAATAGAAACTAGGGGTAAAGAAACAACCAGAACCTTTAGACTCCATTGTATTATCATTACCCTGAACATTTAAACCTGGGGCTAATATATCACACTCGGCATGACAAAATACTAACTTACCTGGAAAAAAATTGTTAACTATGTCAAGTACTTGGATGTAGTCAGATAACTAAAACTACAATGAGCCCCATCCCTAGGAGAAAATATGTAGGGGAGCTGACGGGAAAAGAATGCTAAAGACAGTGGAAGAAGCTGAAGGGAAAAGAAAGCTAAAGAAAATGGAAGAGTTTATTGCCCAGACAATAATACCAAATTCTAAATCCTTCAAAACATTACAGTCTACACCTTGGTTGTGTTCAAACCAATCCCTAGATTATAAATAAAATTGAGTCACTGTACCCTCAAGTTAAAATACTCCAATTTTGCCCTCACATTGCTCACTTTACTTTCTTGTCCGTCCAAATCTCTCTGAACTTTTTTTAAATGGATTGAGCTTGGGTGCTCAGTAAGGACGCAACTAACTCTTTCTAGAGTTGCATATGGTGCTATGGATGTTAAATTTGTTAGTTCCAGTATGAGACAATTAATAAAGTAATCAAAGCCAAGAGACTGTAAGGCTCCCCTACACTTTACTTTAAAAATCTATTATTCAAAGACTGTTTTGAAAAGAGATCAGATCTCAAAGTGAAGCTCCTCCACAGCAGTTTCAGGGAGCAGGTTTTTACAGCTGTGGTATGTTGTTTGTATGCCATGCGTTATTCTTTTTGCCTGTGCAGCTCTTATGCCTAGTTGACAAAATTAACATGTACAATTGTAATGCATTGCTGCTTAGAGGAACACATTAGCTGCCAGCATGAAGAATATCGCATACTCCTGAGGGAGTGACCACTCTTCACTATTTTGTATTGCTACGTTGGCCAACGGAGCAGGGACATGGCCTCTAGATGTTACTGTAGTAAAAACAATACATGAGATGAAGAAGAAATAGACTTTCCATATCCCTGCCAGATATGTTAAAAAAAACCCAAACAACTGTCAAAATGCAGGCAAGGAAGGAAAGAGCAAACGAGGTGACTGCCAGGTGTGCCAGGCAGCACTCCCAGTACATTACAGCTGTTATTAATGCCCACTGCCAAGGCACCACAGAAGGTAAAATCTTTTTCACTGCTGCGTTTTTCAGCAAACACTACACCTGCTCAGTGCACTGCTCACTATCTCAAAATAGAAAAAAAGAGTTAAGGAAATCTGTGTAAAATATATAGGACCAAATTCACTCCCCACCTCAAACAAAAGGCAAAATATTTAGGGACAGATTATTTGAACGTTCAGATCAGAATAAAAATTAACTCAACAGAGAATGAAAAGGATTTCAAAAGATGTCATCTCTGGTGCTCCTAACTAACTGGAAAAGTATATAAGCAGGTTCTTGAGGCATTAGTCCTGCCACGAATTACATTGAAAGGCTAGCATGAACATCAGGGAATCACTCTCTTATGTTTGAGGAGCCCAGGGAAAGAATACCTATCATCACAGTTTCACAGGATATTTCAAATTGAGTTAGCAACTCAGAGTGCTTAGCTTCACTGACGTTAAAGGGCACACACACTGATACCGATGAAATCTTACCGATGATTCTTAGCACCAGGTTATCTAAACGTTGGCTGACTGTTACAGGTGCCTGATTGTGTCAAACTTCCATACAAACCTAAATTCAAATCTAAAGCTACTGCTTACTGCAGTTTTTCATGGTTGGATTGAAAACATTTTGTAACTATCATAACAAGTTGTAGATAGGAGGACAGAAAAGTTTTTAAGGATAATTACAGCAGTGTGGGATTTCACAGTACTCCCATTTTTTTTCTGGGTCTGTTGTGAAGCACCAAACACCATTTACATCTCCATCAGGATTCCTGCAAAACTGTAATAATTACAAAAACAGAGAATGAAGACTCCAAATGTTAGCCAGAAAATGAAGAAGTCTGTAAGTGCATGTTTTTAAAAAAGTGTTAAACTAAAACTTTGAATTATTTCTCCCAGCTACTTTTCCACTGGATGTTAGATGCTTTCTATTTCTCCTGATCACAAAATTCTCTTTCCTGTGTCTCAAAACCATTAGGTGAAATTCAAAAAATATGATAAAATTGCTGTCATTTTCTTCATCAACCAAGAGCCACCCTAGCTCTAGTACTTTTTAAGGCCTCATGAGAAATAAAATTTGAAGTAGGATGAGTAATTGCTTTATGCTAAAACATTTATTATTAGCCTAATCCTTTCCCTAGAGTCAGTGTGAGCAAGTTAGGTCAGCCTCGAGAATTTGCCAGAAGCCTGCTTAGTTTGTGGCAAACAGCAAAAGGCATCACTTTGGGGTTTGCAGAAATCAGAGAACTGCTGTAGGATTTCTTCTGTGCTGCTTGCCTGTCAGCGTCAACCCCATGGTGTACCTCTGTGCTTAAAGTACCAATATCCTAGGTACTAAAAAATGCATCCTTCCCTCTTCAGTGCTATTATAGGTCTGTACTATCTATCAACGTGGTGACTTCCAGATATGCTTAACCTGGTCTATGAAGACTGAACATGAAGTGTTTACTGAGGGGCCATGGAGAAAGGAGACAATGTTCAATGACACCAATGACACTAGCAGCTGTTTACATTTTTATCCAGGCCTGCTCCTGGATGAGTCACAGGAGTGAAATATTTGTGGCTATGAGGTTTCTGAGAACTCCACTCTTGACAAGTTCTGCCTCTTGCAGTTTTTGCTACTGTGCCACGGTAGTCTTTACCATTACCATTAATGCAGTCTGTGAAAAAAGAGGAAAAGGAAATGATTGTTAGCTCTTGAATCTATATATGGTGGTGGTAAGCAGAAACAAGCCAGATTAAGTACCTTTAGGACTAGCACACTCACTAGTGGCTACAGCAGAAAGACAAAAACGTACCCTGTGACATGAGTTCTTAGTCTGTCAAGATGGATGTTTTCCTGGATGTACAGAGTAACTTAATTGGAAAAAAATTCAAGGAACTTCAGACTAAGCATTTTCTGTAACATATTGCAAATATCTGAAAGGACTCCAAGATTTTTGCTAAGTCAGTATCAGTAAGCACATTCCATGGGAGAAGCGTATTTCAGAGTTAGCAGTCCATTAGGCTGAAAGAGCAACTTTTGCTTCCAAGGACATTGCTTTAGGTACTTTCTTCTTCTGCATGCGAGAAAGAGTACACAGAACCATTTAGGAATGTATCTTTCATCCATCCCTGCCACCTTCTTTTGCAAAGTAAATAATCGGTGGAAAGCTCCGCTATAAATTCAGAAAAGTCACACTACCTTGACCAACATGGACTACTATGGAAGAAACAAAGCAGGATAAAAAACCCCCTTGTTTCTCTTGGTGCATGCATTTCGCAAAACATGGTTGCCTATGAACAATACAACAAGCTGAGGTCAACCTTGTGAAAACATAAAGCACAGCACAAGCAAAATTCCTATAATAACAACTTTCACTGTAATCATAGTTCAATAGCACTCAGCTACAGAAACACTAGAAATTTTGTCTATTTTCCTCTTGTTCACATAAATTAAAAAGATATCCCACAGAATGCACTGTAAAATTATATAGGCTACAGGATATGAACTGATTAAAGAGTACGTGCTGCAAAATTCATACAGATCTGAAAGCTGGAGGAGGGATATAACAGTTATGTTGCAGCCCTACTCAAGAATAATTTTGATAGATTATTATTTCCTTTACCCACAGACTCTACAGGAGGTGACATTTATAGCCAGCTGTTACCAGATGTGGTGGGAGTAGTCAGGCCACTGTTTTGTGCTGTCGTTGCAGGGGGATCATTTGGTGCGGGCTTTTGTGTATGATCATCACACCTCTTGAGATTGCAGTACTCCCATGTCATGTTGGGGTCCATGGTGAAACACCATGGGCTTTTATCACCATCTGGGTTTCTACAATAGTTGTCTCTCAAATCCCTGCAAAAATACATACAATAGTCATGCTGCCTAAGACAGAAAATAATCATAGGAATGTCTTGCCAAAAAGATGTGCATCTGTAATATATAGAGATAGATTCATTTATTAACATTTTACTTATTGCCAGATATCCTGTTAACAGCAAACACATTTGTGCCTGTGATATGAGTGTTGTGTTTCACATGCACATCAGTCATGCACATATTTATGTGTAAGGAAACAAAATTCAACTACTGGCTTAAATTCTGGCTGTAATATATCAATGTGCTGAGTAGCTAAATAAATGCCCAATATGTCAATTATTTAATTTCTAAGTATACATGTATAAGCATACAAAATTTTGTGAATGTGTGAATTAGTAATAAATATGCAGGAACATCCATACTGTTGGTGGGCAATTATGCATTTCCAAAATTTTTATTTTTAAATGTCAAAAGGTTTTTTCTTATATTCAGAAGAATGGCAAATAAATACTTATGAAAATTATTTGCCCCCACCCTCCAAAAAAACCCATTTCTACTGAATTCAGTGGGACCACTCCCATGCCTGTGCTTGCTGGGGCAGAGGGAATTAGAATTTCTCTCTTCAGTAATTTGCAGAGTTGCAATATTTCCCCATCCTGAATCACAGCACTGTCACAGAATAAAAAAATTGAAATGCTTCTTTTCCGAATATGCCAGAACATATTAATTCCACATTTTCACAGTTTGATTTCAATTTTTTTAAATGTTTGTGAAAAACAGCAACCCCTCTGAGGATGTTCCAGTTTCACTAAATTGTTATTTTTGATGTCAAAATATGACTGAAAATTAAAAAAAAAAATAATTATTTAGGGTGACATCATAAAAAAGGCCAAAAATACATAAAAACATCAACCTTCCTGCTTATACTTGTAATCCACCACACAACGATGGATTTCCTAGCAGTTGTCATCTTGTTGCTGTCCTACTCTTATTAAAAACTGGCACAGTAGTAATTACAATTAGCTCTCTAAGTCATTGCTGGTCCAGTTTTGTCAGTCTGAAGAAGACCAGCCAAGGGGGAAAATTCAGTATATGTAAATCAGGTTGCCCAATTCCAGCTACAAAGAACATTTAAATGGTAGTTCTAATCATAATAAATCTGACTATGTGTTTTGCAGAATAAATGTTGTGTTCTCCCCAGATGAAATAAGTAGAAAGGCCACCACAGAGATCTCAAATTAATAAACAAAATGCATATGTCAACAGATCCCCAGACTCTGGATACAAGTCTCACAGAGTTGGTTACAGAAGCTTACATTTAAGAGTAAAGTGACACAGCTGTATTTTACTCAGAATTTAAATAACAAGAAAACAGTTTTTAAAAACGAGACTAACAGAAAATGTTTCAGTGTCTTGGAAAAATTGTCTTTTATTGATACATGCCCTGACAGTGTTTTAAAGCATAGATGTGCAAAGATAATATAAGCAGTAACAGTCATTGTTACATAAAGCAAGAAAAAGTGAGATAAACATACGCATCTGGGAATCTGTCCGGGGTTTTTTCATGCCTGTGTGGGAACATGGAGTTCCAGGCCTGGCATTTTTTTCCCGATGCAGTGGTGGAAGCTGTGCCACGATAACTCTGGCCTCTGCCTCGGTAGCACTCTTCTGGCAGGGGAACCTGCACAGGCACATCTGCAGCAAACAACAGAAACTGGTCTGTTGCATCACAATTTTATGTTCTTACTGAGTAGGCAGGAGAAAGCATCAAACACACAGGATGACAGAACCGAATTATTTGTTTATACAGACAGCATCCAGTGACAGCATCACGGCCAGCATGAAAAGCAGAAGGGCAGAGGGGCATTTCCAAAGATACTTAGAAAACTTTCACAGATTACCCTCATCTGTCAGATGTCATTCAATGGAGTGATCACTCCTCAGTTTCACTTTGGTATATGTGAACATGTTTGAATTAAAAATCAGAAAGTTCATCTGAAAAATCCTCAAAGATCAGATGCTAATGATTTTGCCCCAATATATTTCTAAAATGGACAGTATTTTAAACTTTAATCTCTCTATTATCCTTTTGATTGCACTAAGACTTTCTTGTTATTTTTTGTGCTTAGATGAATGGCTGTTTCAGATGAGATTTTTATTACTTTGGAAGCTTCTGTCCTCTTTTTTGTGGCTACTTTCAAAAAATGGGACTTCCTTTTATAGAGCACTTCTTCATCTTTTTAACCCTGTTTTGCATGTTTCAATTAACGTGCTAAAAATGCCCTATCTTTGGGAAAAAAAGGAATATTAAAAAACCTATCTTTCATCCTGTAATTCTTCTGTTGGATCAGCTGGTGATTTACATCCTTCACTGCACTTTCTTAACCATTGAAAATCCAATATTTGGCAGGTTTGTAATATGCCAAGCAGAAAAACTGCCTTAACAACAGTGACAAGATTGACTGAAAAAAGATTTAACACATTTACAATGAGAAACAATAAATCTCTCACTAGTTTAAAGTCCTTATTTCAAGTATGTTCCACTACTTGTACCAGCAATCCCTTGTTCTGGCCCATCACAGTGGGGAATGGCACAATATTCCCACCGAACATTGCTGTTGAAGGTGTAGCACCAAGGCCTCTTCTCTCCGTCAGGGTTTCTACAGTAGTTTTCCTCTAAGCCCCTGAAACAGAAACATCAGCTTTAAACTACTCACAGAAATCCAAGAGTTGTGTGCAAGACTATTAACAACTACTGCATGCAGGACTCAACTCAGTCGTTACATTTATGCTTTTTAGAGATTAATTACTTTGTGCACCGCTATTTTGGGACTAAGCAACAACCTTCAAATTTACAGGCTAAATGTTGATGATATGAAGAACTTTTCCAATGCTTACACTTTCTGCTCTTGTTTTTGAGGCCAAGATATGGCAGTAGAAGCTGACTTCAAAATAGAAGCAGCATTGATGTACCTGACTCTTGTGGTAAGAACCAGTCAAGGCTGGATGTCATGAACTGGTCCTGGAAGAGTGTGCATATGAGCACCAGTGCACACTGCTCTCTGCTCTGTGATAATGGACAGGGTTTCACACGCCCAGGAGGACTTGCAGGATCCATTTCAGCACCCACAGGATCAAAATACAGAGTCAAAAGTCTGGTCAGTCCCAGCTACCCAGCTCTGCAAACCCAGCTCCTCTGACCTTGGAGCATGAGGATGTATTGGAGCATCTTAGACCTTCAGAAGAGTAACATACTGAAAGTGTTCTGAAACACAGCCAGAAGATTTTTAACATATAAGTAGTAAATACTTGTAGCTCTGCAATGGGATGTGGAGGAGACATGTGAGACAAGTACATGAGAATAAAATAGCTGGTAAAAAAAAAAAAAGGAATGCAGAAAAAAATGAAGATCAAGACCTGAAAAAAAGTACTGAGAGCTGCCAAAAGATGAGAAAATAGCTTATCAACATAACTGTGGAAAACCTGTGCTTCTCTTGCCTCTGCATCTGGATCGATAAGGAATAACTATGTTCTTTGGTATTTGCTAAAATGATGATGCTCAGCATACTTGCAGGGATATCTGTCAGGAATCCAGCCATGTCTGTGAGGAAACTGTGTGTTCCAGGGTTGGCAGGCTTTTCCAGATTCGGTGATGGATATCCTGCCTCGATAGTTTTCTCCTTTCCCTGAAAGACACTGGGAGCCCAGGCCAGAGACTGGTGGGCGCATAGCTGTAACAGGATTAAAAAAAAAAAAAAGAAAAGAAAAATATTGCTAACTAGTGCTTTCAAATATATTTAAAATCTCTTTGTTTTCTGTAATGTCAAACATTCATATTTTTTTCTTTCAGCAGAGATGACATTGGTTGAAAGCTATGGCAAAATCAAGGTGTACATTTTCACAAGCAGCCAGGCTGCCAGACAGATGTCCTGTGCCTGCCCTTTTACAGCAGTCAGTAAATAACTTTGCTGGGTTAAGCCAGACTTTGTGCCTGCAGTCCCATGAGAGCAGAGCTGAAAAGGCAGTAAGTAGTCCTGTACAGCCTTGTAAAAACAAGTGGGATGAAGGGAGCGCATTAATATAATACACGCAGGTAGTGCGGAAGGGCAGAAAGAATAAGGGACAAGGAGAAACTGTGAGAGAAAGCAAAACAGCCTTCAGAGTTGAGCCTCTGGAATCAGCGAATTGGGCAAGTGGGGCAGAAGGAGGAGTGAGGGAAAGTGACTTGGTCTGGCATGTGGGGAACAGCAAAGAAAGTATAAGTAACGATCAGAGGCACAGAATTGCAGAGGACAGAGAGAAAATTAATCTACAGTGCATACTTATTATATATACTTTGTATATAGAATTTCCTGAGGAGACAAGTATGACTTTAAAGGTTAGTCTGTTCCTTAAACTTTAAGTTTTAAGCACAACATGGAGATGCTATGGTAACATTCACAATTTACTTTATCATATGTATCACAGAAGTCTATAAATAATCATTCTTCCATCTATAATTGAGCATGCTGAGGTGAACTGCATCTAGCAAACACATGCTGCTGCTCAGAGCACTGGTAAGTGCAGATGTATAAGAAAGCAAGCTCTAGAGAGAAAACCACAAACGTTTTTTCTCAAAGTGCAGGCCAGTTCTACAAACAGCAATGCTAATCTAGTTATTCAATGCTTTGGAAATGTCCAGATTTAGTGTGCTCAGCTTAATCAGTTAAGCTAGCTCACTGATAAGTCAGGTTTATCTCCTGAGGCCTCAACTTGTTTGTCCAGATTCATCCCTTGCTAAGAAAAAGGCAGTGCTGGCTGTGCTGGCCAGACCCAGGTAAAATATCACAGTACGGCCACATGGTGATCTAGGTGCTTTCCATGAGTTAGCACGTCAGCTGAAAACTACCACCTGATATAACTTGAATGCCCTGCCTCACAGGCAAATTGAAAAGTAAGGTGGCTGAAGACAAATCAGGGTTTCCATAACGTCTTTGGCATTATTGCATTTTGTGATACTTACATCCTCACTAACGTTACATGATTTTATGTAACAGAAATTTATTGAGTGATTCTGCTTATTAATTTGCACTTTCCCTGGTTCACAATGATTTCCTTGGGTTAGTCAGAACAGTGATTTCTTGCCTTTCCCCTCCCTGCACCATTTTAATGTGAAAGCTACCCTCTGGAGTGATCTCAGGAAATCAGACTCACTGCAACGAGGAATATTGCAATATTCCCAGCGTTTAGTAGGGCTAGTAGTGAAACACCAGGGCCGAAGTTCACCATCAGGATTACGGCAATAATTCACCTTCAGGTCCTTCTCTGGAAAGCTGTGTATTTTAAAATGAAAGAGGAGATTGTGAGTCAGCTATGGCCAGCTGTAGCAATTGGGCTGTCTGCAAGCAAGGTCTCCCAGGCACTGCAGGAATTAATTCAGCGCTGAGTGTGACTCACTGTTTCGGGGTAAATCCATGCATATGAGGCTCTTGGGCATCCCAGTGCTGGCACTCAAGCCCAGACTCAGTTCTGGAAACTTCTCCACGGTAGTCTTCACCATTACACTGCATGCATTCCACTGTATCCACTGTAGGGTCTAGGCAGAATGAAAACAAAGCAAGGTTCACAAGAGCTGTGAATTCTGATCCTGATCTATTCATGGGAGACTACACTGAAAGGAAAAGAGGGTTTTGCTCCAGTTAATGGTGAAAGGAATGCAGAAGACTACACATTACAGCCTAGCCAAGTGAATAAAGCTTTAGGGGTATATGTTATTTGGAGGGAGGACTGTGTCACATATCTGTATGTACTGATAGCAATGGGAGTTATGTATGTAACACAGAACTTGGGTCAATCTTTACTCTCATTAAAATAAAATAAATTGCTGGGAGTAAGAGCAGGACAATATCAGCAAAGGATTTTAAAATTCCAGCAAAAAAATTTACACAATTACTTTGATAACTGGAGCCAATTAAGAAAAAACCTTTGTGTTGAGAACTTAAGTCCCAGCTTGATCTAAATTCACATTTGAAACCAATCTGCAATAATAAAGCAAGAACAAATAGCAGGAATAACATTACATACTCAAACACTCCTTCTCTGAAAAATAAATATACCTTCTCCAGTGTACGTGACCTGGCGCTCACACTCGGGGATGTTACAGTAATCAAATCTGGTAGCAGGATCTGTTGTGTAACACCAGGGTCCACTTTCATCCCCATCAGGATTTCTGCAGTAGTTTTCTTCCAACCCTGCATTGGGGTGTTTTTCAGGTGTATAACTGTAATAGTATTAAAATTCTATTTTAATTAAAGTAATTTAGTGGAGCAGAAGGGAAATGTCCAACTCGCTCAGGTAGCTGTGGGCTCTATTCATTCACAATATGAGAGAAACAGATTCCCCATTGTAACCCATAAACGAAATCTGAAAAAACATTCTATAACTACCTTTATTAGTAGCTTTCTCCCTAGGTCCCAGCTGCCAATGATGAGTGAGTTTACAGCTTGTAAGGACTATGACAGTCTTAAAGGACAAGTATTGTCTTTAATACTTGCATCCAGCTGATGATGACCTGTGGCTCTGTCATGTATTTTTCTTAATGGAACTACTTTAAGAGTGCAGTATTTCTAGAAAGTATTCACAAACAAAACTGGATCTTAATTTGCAGAGGTTTTGAAGCAAGTGACCTTAGGCTTCTTCCTATAACAATCTTCCCAGAGAAGACTAAATGGCTTTTAAACAAAAAATCTAAACATGTGCATCCAAGTTTCATTAGAATAACAACTAAAACCATTTTTTTAAAACAGATAAATCTCCAACACAGATCAGAGAAAATACGACCTCTGCTCCCACACTGGCTTCAGTGAGCCCAGTGGCAGCAGCCTGGAGAAAACTCTGCCTGGGCAGGTCCCTTTAGGCTTGGATACTTTGCTGGATGTTTCTTCTTGACTGTCTGGATGGCAGGCAAGGGGTCATAGAGATGGACAGATATCACAGCTTTTTTTTCCACAGCTCGTACAGAAGAGAGAAATTATGGCCCTACTGTCACCAACAGCAAAATTTTCCTCATGTGTTGACAGAAGGAGCATTTCATCTTCTTAAGAGGCCCAGCATTTAGACACAACTTTTCTAGCTGACAATATACCTTTTCCTTACCCAAATCATTGCAGTTCTCTTCCAGCAGAGTCAAAATTAACAAGACAGAGGGAGATAAAGTTGTCTTAAAAAGTCATCTGACAACTGGCTTTGATAACATGTACTATGAAGTTGTTTATACACATGAAGTCGAGGAAGCTTGGAAGAGATTCAGAACAACATAAAGACAAATATAAATAAGACCATACTTTGGGTTGTGGGGTGCTTTTTCTGCCCACTTCTGGCATGGAATACCCCTCCGAGTTTTGGCTTCGATTCCTCTGTAGTCCTTCCCAATCCCTCTTTTACACTGTAGAAGGTAAACTGAAATGGAATTGGCTTTGTTAATTCAATGGTGTTACAACATTGCATCTCTTGAAACTGAAAATCTTCAGGTAACTCTGAAGTTCATCAGTTCATGATGGACCATGTTTTACCCACGTTTTGAACTTCTTGTGCATGCAAACAGCTGTGATTCCGTAAGGCATTTTAAAACAAATTATTTACCAACCACTAAGCAACTACAGAGGAAAATTCCTGAAGCATTTCTGTAACGCTAATAAAGTCTAGTTAAGAAAACCAATATAATAAGTTACAATTGTTTTTGACATGTATAAAATGCATGCTTATACTGCCATACTACTGGGATAAAAAAGAAGGTCTTTCACCAGCAGCTGGAGATTCTTTGGAATGCATTGCTCATAAGCACTTTCACGGTGTGGGTGTCATGCAACTATCCCCTCAGGCCAGAAAATTTTTAGTTATCCAAATATGTTTGTCACATAAGCAGCCCCCAAACCTTTGATTCCTCTCAGCCTCAGACTCCCAGACACTTTCCAGTGGGATTCCAAGGCAGAAAGAATGCAAAGCATGTTGATGATGCCTTTATTGGCAACAGACACTGAAAAATCACCAGCTATTTGGGGGAGTGACCCTGATTTCCCCTTCCAGCTATTTGCTTGCACAAGAAGGTTCCCCCTAAACCCCAAAATGTAAAATGGAAATGTTAGAGCAAGAACAGGAGACCAGTCTGATAGGAAAAGCTGAGCTTTGTTTGGACACTTTGCAACAGTTACTGCTGTCACAGCGTGTGGCTGGGACCACTAATGTCCGTGCTGCATGTCTTGCCAAAAGGGACCTGCTGCCTGCTTGTCAGAGTACTACTGGAGTGCCCAAAAGACTTGTCACTACTGCTTCAGCACTGATACTCTAGTAGCAGGTGCCAGCATGACCACCTCTGGTCAATGGCATTGCCCATGGACTTTCTGATGTTGCCAGGTTCCTCCTAAATGATTTTAGCCTGCCTGAATAAAAAAGCTGGACACATCCGACACCTGGCGAAACGGGGTGGAGGCTCTGTATAGCTGGATCAGGAATGAAGACAAGCAAGTAATTTCCCAGTTCAAATGGCATGTGGAAAACACCATGGATTTAGGCCTTGATATTTGATCCCTCTTAAACAGCATTTAGTAACATGGCTTCTTGCTGTTTGACCCCCAAAGTCTCTTTTACTTTTCTGTCCCGTACAGGAGTTCACTGTGCTGGCCTATAACCCCTGATAATCTGTGTTCCTCAAAAGAGGGATGAGATCAAACACCAAACTGTATGTCACGACAAAATTAAGATTTGACTGGGCAAACTGCACTGTAAAGAAGGAGAAGTCTTTAACCAAGTTCTTAAGAAACATTTCAGTGACTAAGTGCCAAATGTTTGATTATTAACCCTACAAGAGGGTGAGCATCCTAGATGGCCACTGAGTTAGTAAAAATGCCATGGTTCTTAAACTCTGAAAGGCCAATTAGAACCGAAGGAAAAGGCACTCTTGGAGGTGTGGCTGGGAAGAAATCTGACTCAACAAAATGTAGTGAGCATAACCCACAAAAGCTATGTATCCGGGCCTTGTGGATTACTCCTGCTGTTAACAAGGAGGTTGTAATCAAAAGAGGATTCCTCATACAGGGTTTTGCCATTAACATAAGGAAAGTAAAACTGTAACTGCCAGACATATATTCATAAGAGTTGCCAGCGGGATGAACCTTTTAGTTTTAAAGTAGATGTTCTGTAAGTATATGTTGAATCCAATCCCAAGGAAAATAAGCTCTGGCAAAGACTGATGCCAGAGTAGCTCTTATGACCTCCAAGGTCTGAGTCAGGCATACATGAGATTGTACAGTCACCATGAACCTAAGGGAGTGGCAGGGTCACAAAATGTCCTGGAGATTACTTTCTCCGAGCAGAACAGATTTCATCATATCTCAGCAAAAAGGAGTTTTACAACAGCTATTTCCTGGTGCTGAGGAGTCACGGTGGGGACAGAAAACTTTTCTGAGGTTTAAGGGAACCAAATGTCTCTATTTGCAAATTCAGGTTCAGGCAGGGTGATGCTGGCTGTGATAATTAGATTAATTAGATTAGAATAGAATCACAGAATCATTTAGGCTGGAAAAGACCTTTGAGATCGTCAGGTCCAACCATTAGCCCAGGACTGCCAAGGCCACCACTAAACCCTGTCGCTAAGCACTGCATTTACGCATATTTTAAAAACCTCCAGGGATGGTGATTCCATCACCTCCCTGGGCAGTCTGTTCCAATACTTCACCACGCTTTCAGTGAAGAAATTTTTCCTAATATCCAATCTAAACCTCCCCTGGAGTAACTTGAGGCCATTTCCTCTTGTCCTGTTTCCTGTTATCTGGGAGAACAGACATACCCCCACCTGCCTACAACCTCCTTTCAGGTAGTTGTAGAGAGCTGTAAGGTCCCCTGAGTCTCTTCTTCTCCAGACTACACAACCCCAGTTCCCTCAGGTGTTCCTCAAAAGACTTGTGCTCCAGACCCTTCACCAGCTTCAGTGGTGAAGGTTGCTTCTAGGAAGGTGAGTCTCTCACTTTTATGATGCACTTTAACAATCTTTTGAGAAATATCTCTGGTTTGAGGTAGACTGGGGCCACTACAAATACAAGATGCTGCCATTTGGATTATCCAGAGACTTCACAAAGATGTTGGCAGTGGTAGCTGTGAGCTTCAGAAGAAACGAGATAGTCATATATTCCTGCTAGTGAGAAGTAGAAGGAAGATGACTCTATATCCTCTGTTTGAAAAAAAATAATAAAAAATTAGGCACTATAAAGCTGTGCCCTGGAAAAACAAATGAAGCAACTCTTTGGCTGCTAGAGCTAAACGCACTCCCTGCTGAAGCAGACTCTCATGAAGAGATATCCCTATGAAGGCAGAAGTAGTGCGTTGCATAGTGGCAGCACACGAGCTGAATGGTATAGCCAAAGGGTGACAGCGTGTGTCCCAGCTGTCAAAGGTGGGTCTCCTGGAGTGCAGAAGGCATCAGGAGATGAAGATGAGACAGGCAGTCCCCAAATTGCTACAGATTGTAAGAATGCTGGATGATGAGCAAATGATGCCTGATAACTCATTAGATGAAAATGAGGAGTCTGTGAGGCAGATGGTTTTTACCCCGCTAGTATCGAGCTGCCTTAAGGCTCAGGTATGTGGGTTGAGTTGTTTCAAATCACCACCACCATTAGCCCAAGGATAAAACAGGGAAAGAGAAAATAGGTTCCACAGGAAGAGATTTGGTATCCATGACCTACCATCTAAGCTGTGGCAGTGCCTGATTGCAGCTTTCAGTGACATTGATAGATGCTAAATATGAAGGAGACTTGACCTCCGCACAGTCTGCAGTGGGAGCTGAGAAGAGCCAGCCTCTAGTTTAAAATTATCAGAAAAGGTCTCCCAGCCACATCAAAGGACTGGTAACTCTGCAGAAGGACTAGAGATGAATGCGTTTGCTATGACAGCCCACACAGTGATGCCAGTGAAGGCAAGAGAGGTGGCTGCCTGCCATGCCTGGGTGGGATGCTCACCCTGCGGAAGGACAGCAGGTAAGCATGTCTGTGTCCTGGGCCTGACACCCAGACAAGTGCCTCCATTGGTAGGGGACCCCCTGCCATGACAGGCACCTACAGGTTTTTGAGCTGGTCCCTCAGCGTGAGGAACCAGACACAGTGTCTCCTTCTGCAGTGGACTCATGTGGTGACATTTCCTTAAGTCTTGCTCATGGCCAGGAAGGAAAAGCTCTGCTTCCAAGAGGATGAGGAGGGAGGGGAGCAGACCCATATCTCACCCTACAGTTTCAGTTAAGGCTAAAAAGTAAACAAGACAAATCCATCCTGAAGCATGAGAGGGTGCCAAGCTAGGCCTTTTCTTCTGCAGGAAAAGCTGCCTCCAACAGGGGTGCAAGCAGCAGATCTGAGGGCTCTGACTAAATTTCTAGGTTACGTGTGTTCAGGAAGGTCACTGGGATGAACACTGAGGCTGGAGGCACCAGGCCTGTCTTCCAGGGAATAGCTGTGGAGGAGGTAGGCAAGAAAGAAGAGAAGCCAAAGAATGCTGTCTCCTTTTCCTGAGAGGCGAAGCCTCCTGGGTATCAAATCAAGCGTTTTGCTGCTGACAGAAGCTCAGATGTGTTTCTTCAGATGTTTCAGAAGTTTGGAAGAGCTTGGACAATGGCAAGCAATGTAAAGGGGCCCTGATGAGGTTAGGGATGTTGTCTTAATTTGTACCCCTTTAAGCCTGAGTTATCATGTGGCCTTCTGTGACAGCATACAATTAGGGTCAATGAGGATTATTTATTCATTTAGAAGGGCTCATTTCAATTTAATAATTTATGACTTGCGCATGTGTCTATTCATTTACAACACACGCAGAGGAATTTTCAGAGCACATACTCCCCCTTTATCCTGTTCTAACCTCAAAGGAAAACTCCAATCAAATTTGACCTCAGTGAAAAAACGTCACATTTAAAATGCTGAGGCACTGGCTACACCCATTGTTTCCACAGATACTCCACTTGTGCCAGAAATGATTTGGCTGAACCTGCTCCAATATTCTTCTGTAATGGTGACTCACACATCATGGTCTATGAAAAACATGAAAAATAATGGCGGAAAAGAGCTGTCTGTAGGCTTTAGCCTTGTGAGGTCTGTTACTGGGGCATGGGGGGACATGACTGTAGAGCTAAAATCTTTTGATCAAAACAGCCATTAC
Source organism: Ibycter americanus (assembly GCA_035590275.1). Taxonomy (NCBI): domain Eukaryota; kingdom Metazoa; phylum Chordata; class Aves; order Falconiformes; family Falconidae; genus Ibycter; species Ibycter americanus. The sequence continues at coordinate 42,337,624 of JAVJGI010000062.1, read as the reverse complement.
AGCAGTTTTGCCTTTTAAAACAAGAAGGGATCTGACCATAATCGCACTCAAGATCAAGAAGTACACTTCAAATCCTAGTTTTTATGGCTTTAGTAATCTGTCCGAGCTAAACATAAACTGCAAGTTCAGGAAAACTGGTGAGAAAATCCACCTGTCATTTGCATAGAAAGGAGACAGCAAGGAACACATATTGCACCATAAGAACAAAATGTCACTGGCTGATAATCAGCTAGAGGTTAAGTTAGTACTTACTGCACATATCTGTTACAAATCAAGTTGTACCCAGTACTGTGAACCTGGCAACCCATTATCCAGACTAGTAGCAGAATTAGGATACAGCTGTGTAAATGTTAACATTTTAGGTTTTTGTTATTTTTAGGCCAGATCTCCAGCAGATATTAATGAATTCATCATCACTGTATCAGTTTATACTAGCTGGGAATTTGGACATGAACTGCTTTCTCTTTAAAACTTTGGTACGGCAAAGGCGACCTGCAGCATGGTTATTCATGCAGTTTCCATTTTCTGTCTATCTTTCAAATGCTTCAGAATTGTAAAGACACTGGAAATAATTGTCTTTTGAAACAAACTGAAATATTCTTACAAGAAACGTTCGCTATTCATCTCACATATTGGTTAGCAATAGATTTCTTTTTCTCAGAAGACTCATTGAAGTTAGTGTTTATGACTGCATTATCTATGTTCCCACAAAACTAATGAAGATAATCCAGTTATTAAAAAAATATTTATTTTCCCAGCTATATAGCATCTATTCAAAACTTAGAAAAACATTAATTAATTAATTCCAAAAATAATCTTAAAACCAAGCCACTTATCTGAGCCTTCTATACAATAAGAAGCATAAACAAAACAGCTTACAAAATGTGAATATTTGATTATAATTTTAAAAATCCCAACAATTATAAGTCAATACAGTATTTCAGACAAATAATTCTTGACTGAATTATTACACAGAAATTTAGAGAAGTGAGTACATAGATGTAGATAATCCTGTAGTCTTGAAATTTTATATGAACAAGGACTCCACTGGCTCCATGAAGCAGAGGACTGCAAATACTTAGAGGGCAGAGAAATGAATGATTTTTGCTGTAAGAGTATGTTTATTCTGTCTGGTCCCAATAATACATGACTAAAAGAGTGAAATATAAGTTCAAATATAACGAGCCTTGATGCTGTATGTGGAATTCTCTGACTGTTTCAGCCCAGTTCATAATGAGTGCAGGCCCACCTCACTGAAACTGTCCCCACCTGCAACAGCTTGCTCCACCACTGCAGCAGAGAGTGTAAGGATGTCATTAAAATAGGTTTAATGTGTAAATGTATAGCATCTTACTATATACATACTTTTCTTCTCATAAAGAACTACATCCATGCTGTTGAATGTCACTGTCATTTTGGTGTTTTCAGCCAGCGTTAAACACTGTAGCTTTTTCCTGGTGAATAGGAAAGCCCTGTTGAAATTGAGAAGGAAGCAATATTGACGTAGGAAGCAATATTTTTAATTAAATTCAAATTATTCAACTCATAATTATTTTACTATAAATTATTAATTTATCAGCACTGTCTTGTATCAATTTCTATATTTCAGATACTGCACTCAGTATCTGAGAAACTGAGTAAGAGACTGACATTTTCTACTGAACTGAAGTGGCTGACTCTTTCAGGATGTATGACTAGGTGAGTAAGTTAATTAGTGGGAAGCTGGTTACTCCATTGGCAAAACATTATCAACAGCATCCTAACTGCTCAGGTCAGCACGTTTCCCTACAATGAATTAGAAGTATCTCACTCTTTTGTGAAACAAGGCAGCACCCAGCTAAAGAGGCATAAGCAGCTCTCCACCTAGCATTGGGTAAGAGCAGGAACTTGAGCATTTGCTATAGAATGAGCAATACATTGTAAATCAATGCTTTACTTGACCTTGTGGCAATTTATGGGTGGAGATAAGCCACAAGATAAAGGCACAGGCATGGGAGGCACTGCTGTAGGCAGGGCTGCAGCAGGATGGGGATGTTGGTTCTGAGCAACAGTAGGAAAATATCATTGATATGCAGGCACCTACAACGACATAGTTTTAAGATTCAACAGAAATTACCTGCAATTAAAGTTTCTTTCTGCTTCACATTTCTCTGCACATTCTTTTTCATTATTTGTTTTGTAAAACTGTTTATTTCGAGTAAGTAGCCAAATACCATCTGTTCTTAAATAGTCATCCAGTATATCTCCTTTCACTACAAAGAGAGGAAAGAAATCAGACATTAAAAACGAGAATGCTGTGGTTAAGAAGCTACAAGGCAACACAGGTTGGCAAAAGCTTAGCTAACAGAAAAGAGAATGTGATGTTAGTTGCCTGGAAAACACTGCAAATTGTAAACTTAAAAATGAATACAGTAGATATGAAAATGCAGCAGGAAACGTATTAGTCTGGCTGAAGTCCAAGTCTTTATAAACCTGAACATGACACATGATAATTGAACAGAATACTCAAACATATGTGAGCAAACACTCTTCTTTCATATATGTAACTTTCCAGACTTGACCAGTACTGATCCAGAAGACATAAAGAATATTTTTAAGGCAGTTTTGTGGACCATCACCTTGGAGCAAGTGAGTTAGAGCTGATAACAATGAGCAAATAAAAATAACTTCATCAGCTGTTTTTTCTAACCCAGAACAATCACACAATGATACATTCCTGGTATTCCGACATATTAAATGCCTGAGCTATTAGAAAATCATACAAACTGTACTGAGATGTTTTTAACAGTACTTTTTAAAAGTCATTTAAGTGCCATACAATGATATGCAATGTTAAAGTGCTAGAGAATATGATATCTGATTGAAATCTCGTTGAAATGTATACTACATATGGAATATTTATTAACAGAATTTGTAGATGAGCTTGAAATTCATATATTATCATTAGTGGAACACCTGTCTTCTTTTGGAGTTGCAAAAAAGAATTCTAGACATATTCCTGGAAAAGTTGATCTAGTTACTGAAGATTAAATTTCTACTGCCCCCAGGAAAGCAAGAGAGAACATTTTCTTGTAAGTGACAACAGAAAATGTGAAATTGCTGGAATATAAAGGAGCTTTTTCATTTTTAATTTTGTTTTAAATATTTCATTTTAAAACTTTAAAACTCCTATCATAAAAAATGAAAATCAGGAACACTGTGCGTAGCAATGCTTGGCAGTAAAATGGCTTTAGCATTTGATCCAAAGCCTGCTGGAACCAGAGAAAGCAGTCTCTCTAACTGCTATAGGTTTTGTAACAGGCTTTGGGGATGTTTTCCAAGGGCACCCCCATTTCTGGCGATGGGGCATGTTTGCAGGGAGCCACTTGTTCCCCAAAGCCGTTGTTTTTCTGGTGTCTCTAATGAACACAACACTGGAGCAGCCACAGCTCTTGCGGTTGTTCACAGCACGGTTGTTGTTCAACAGCAACTCTCTCTGGCCAGGAAGCCCCAAATCCATCATTGTCCAGGTAAGTGATGACACAGGGATTCGGGGTCCCACCTTCACCAAATGGAGCTTGCAAGCCCTTGATCCCCATGT
>JAVJGI010000062.1:42287610-42326239 GCA_035590275.1 Ibycter americanus | reverse complement strand
GTGCTGTCAGGGCCCTGACAGCTACAGGCCAGGGAACTGAGGTAACGGGAGCTTACTTCCCTGTCTTACACCCATGCCATAACTAAGTCATCCCTCTCCTGTGCACAGTGCAGTTCCTTTTGTTCTAAATGCCATCTGTCCAGAACAAGCCAGTTTAGTTTCATGCCTTTTAAATCCCTCCCTGCTCTCCCCAGACCAAGCTGGCATCCAGCCTGGCAGGGAAGAGTCCAAGGTCAGAAGCATTTCTGTGGAAAAAAAACCTGCAAAAGCAGTTTCTTTCAGTGGAGAAACTGAAAGTTCATGACACTTGACTGCCTCTTATCTTTGCACCTGCAGATGCACAAGTGTAGCAATAATATGGACCTGATTATTTTTTCCGTGCTTACATCCACTGTGACTTTTCCTGCGCAGTGCAAGGCTGAGAGCTGGGCTGGCACAGGGAGCACTGGTGCAATCACATCTTACGGCCCTCAGGAAGAACTTACTCATTTCGCGGAGACATTTCACTGAGCAGAGATAATAATCTGCTATGACATCTATTAGTACAAGTTTTATTTGGTTTAAAGTATATGTCAAAACTATACAAAAGAACACACCAAGCTACACTGCTGAACAATATCTTACATGCACAACATATGGACTACTTAGCCCTACGTTTGCCTTGTTTCCTCCATATTTCTCAGGTAGTAGGTTAAAATTTACTTTTCTGTCCTAAACTGGGCTTCCCTTTGAGAGGAATCTTGTCCATCTGAGGGGAACATTGCCCACCCAAACCTCTCCTTTCTCCCTGATAGACGTGGCAGTGATCAGCTGCATATGCTGCCACAGGTCTCTCGTCAGTGACTGAAATTCACTAGCATAAGATAAATATCAAACAAATGTGACAACTGCATTTGTTTAATTTAAATAAACTGTCAGCAGTCAGCTCAGAACACAGGTAAGAGTTAACTTTGTCAGGTAAAATGCAGATAATATATTGTTTCTCTGGTTGTAACATTAAGCTTAAAATTATCTCAGACATCCTCAGCTCCTGCCCTCTGGCAAATCTGAAACTTAGCTTGTGTTGTTGGCAACTGGACTTTCTAGTAAACTAAAACCCCACCTGATTACTCTCTTTCCTGTAAAGGACATGTTTTTACGAAATCACAAGAGCTGAAACTGTTCTGTCTCTAAATCCACTTTAGAATATGTGCTTTTGGATAAAGTCCCTTAATAACAGTTTTATTTTCCTTGGAAACAACTTGACGTTAAATTCCTACAGGCAGAAGCTACTGGCCTTTATATTAGGATATGCTGGCCTGCACATGCTGTAATGAACTATATTTATCCTCCTCCCTTTTCTGATGTGAGGTCGTGCCACGTTCTTCCCTGGTGAGTTAGCAAACAGCTTCTCAGCACCATGATCCTCTGTCCTCTGTGCAGCTGTTGCCTAGGTTCTCCTCTGGCCTTTCCCCTGCCTCTGGAGTTTCAGACAGTCAGGTTATGCAGATTTCCTTCTTGAGACATTATGCTTTTTCACTGGAGAAACAATACAATCTTTAGCTCTGCTGCTTCTTGGCTAGAGACACCAGGAGGAGGTATTTGTGTAAAAAAAGGATCTAAATTGGCTGCCTGGGGTAAGAGGGAGGAGACACCTGTCTACCAAAAGGTAGGACAGTTGCAGAAAATGTCCCTTTGGACAGTTACAGAAAATGTTGCTTTCCTCTCCCCCTGCAATCATGTCTCCACGTGAGGAAACAAACTCAGGGACAGAGCACTCAGGGAATGATAAAGAAAGCAGGATTTCTACAGTGTGGCCCCTTGCAAAACTTGCAGATTTGGGGGCCTGCAAATGCCTTTTTAAGGTTTAGCCCTACATTTGCAAATTAAATGCATATTTAGGTACCCTGGAAAAGAGGCCTTGATGTTCAGAGACATTGTGCAAATGAAATTCCTATTCTGCACCTGGACTTCACATTAACAAAGAAAACAAACCCACTTGATCTAGTGAGCTAGAAATGGATTTAGCTGTCCATCTTGGGAATTCTTCCAGAAAGCATATTAGCTTTAATCACCGTTTACACAGGGAGATAATCCATGATTTATGTTCGAAAAATGTCTTTTCTTTCAACAACCTTACCTACTGCTAAAAAGAAGGAAGGAAAGAGGGTTACTACTAAAGCAGCATCCAGGCTTTTGTTCACAGTCAAGGATATTGGGTATTGCTATGATAATATGCTTGGCAAATAGAGCGTGTAGCTGGATGGGAAAACTACTTAAAATTCAGCAGCTCAGCTGTGTGGCTTGTTCAACAAATTGTTCCTTGCACTGAGCAAAGACTGGGCTCTTTCACCCGCTTTTAGGGGACCACTTTTAGTGGTCAGAATAGTGATTTATCTGTGGGCATCTTAAGCAAAAAGTCTGTCCTGGTTTTGGCTGGGATAGAGTTAATTTTCTTCTTAGTAGCTGGTACAGTGCTGTGTTTTGGATTTAGTATGAAAATGATGTTGATAACACACTGGTGTTTTAGTTGTTGCTAAGTAGAGTTTACTCTAAATCAAGGACTTTTCAAGCAGGTGCACGTAGAACCATAGAATCATTTAGGTTGGAAAAGACCTTTATGATCATCACATCCCACTGTTAGCCCAGGACTGCCAAGTCCACCACTAAGCCCTGTCCCTAAGCACCGCATCTACACGTTTTTTAAAGCCTCCAGGGATGGTGATTCCACCACCGCCCTGGGCAGCCAGTTCCAATGCTTCACCATGCTTTCAGTGAAAAATTTTTTCCTAATATCCAATCTATCACCTCCCCTGGTGCAACTTGAGGCCATTTTCTCTTGTCCTGTTGCTTGTTACCTGGGAGAAGAGACCTACCCCCACTTGCCTACAGCCTCCTCTCAGGTAGGTGTAGGCAGAGATGAAGTCCCCCCTCAGCCTCCTCCTTTCCAAGCTAAACAACCCCAGTTCTCTCAGCTGCCTTTCGTAAGGTTTGATCTCCAGACCCTTCACTGGATTCACTGCCCTCTAGAAACGCACCAGCACCTCAGTGTCTTTCTAGTGAGGGGCCCAAAACTGAACACGATATTCAAGATGTGGCCTTGACAGTGCCGAGTACAGAGGGACAATCATACACAGGGTTCACACACACTGTAAAAGTGTATTATTTACTTTAAAGCAAGACTTCTTGTATAGGCTTACTGAAAATACTAAAATCTGATATGGCTAACTGATTCCATTTAATAATAAATATACAGACACAAACACTGTTGATATGATCCTGGAATTACATCTCATCTAGAAGTATTTCAGCAGTGGTTTAAATTCTTTTTTTCATTCATTTTCTAAGAAAAACAGAATTTGTAACAGATTATTACTTTCTCCCTAATGGAAGTGATCTCACTCACAGAACATCAAACTGCTAACTGGATTTAATCCAAAGTTTTCTAAACAAGAACATCTGGTTGAAAGACACTAATGCTAGAATATCTATGTTTAAGAGCAAAACAGTATTTTGAACAATTTTGTGACTTACATACAATAGCTGCTATAAAGAAATCAGTACAGTAATTTTAACAAAATCAAAAACCACCAGCAACTTTTTAAAATCATCATAAAAATATTTGCATGTTTCACATTTAGAACCATGATAAACCAGTAAACTTGGTTCACAGGCAAGGGTGAGACTGACAATACAGCAACTCAATGAAATAATAACACTTGTTACTGATGGTATAGTATCCTTACCTCTGCCATGGAGAAAGGGATTATGAGGAAGGTATAAAATATTTAATATATACCTGACATGGCAGATATTTCTGCCTCCTACAGAAGACTAAAAACTATAGTTATGCAGCCTGTGCCTTCTAAACCAGTATATAACAGAGAAATCTGTAGGCTATTATAATACAGTGCACTGTCCCTAAAGGCAAAATAGAATGAAAAAGTTTACATAAAACCAAATGAGACTGGTAGTCTTAAATTAGTCTAGTTCTCTACTGAATTGTGTAAACTGATGCTAAAAACTGCCTGGGTAAGTAAATCATCCTTTGTCAAATTCTTCTGGTTTTCAAAGTAATTTTTGTTTATTTGAGTTGGGGTTTTCCCCTCTCTTTTTCTCTCTCTCTCCACTATATAGGATTTTCATATGAGAAGAAAAAAGGAACAACATCTACACACTGGTAGTCTTTGTTATTTAGATTAAGTCTTCTGGCAAAAAGGGCAAAGAAAATCAGCATAGAAATAAATCAGGTTTTTAAAAGACCTAATTAAATGTTTCTATTACATACATGTAAGATTATTAAGCACAGCACAAGTGAAATCATAGACAATAAGTGCATAGTGATTAAGATGAAAGAGGGATTAAATTTTTAGGGGATTGATATGGACAATTAATTTTGTAATGTCTTAATGCATTGAATTTGAAATCTTTGTAGGTCAAGTAATAGAGAAGTTTTAGCCTTGTGTCTTTATGAGACAATGAAGTCAAGACACTTGCAAAATTCATGTTGGACTACTGTTACTCTTCTAATAATATGAGTCATGAAAGTACAGTATTAAGTAAGATAACCAGAGTCTACTGGGTATATCTTCTAATCCATATTGCATATAAATATATGTATAAAGTGGATACTTTAATGCTAAAACCTGCAAGTTTGGTTGTTCAGTTAGAAAATGAACTGTTGCAGTAATGTTCTCTCTGATACTTACCGTCTGCTTAGCTCTTGCCAAGATAATGGGCATGGTAAAAACTGACAGGATTTTATTTTGTTAGAAAATTTAGTCGATATTAATACCTGTCCTATGCCATTATTCTCTTTCTACTGTACAAGTGTGCATTTATTATAATAAATCTAATAACATAAATACACATTTTTAGGAAACAGCTATTCTATTGCTCTTTTGTGTCTGTAGAGAATATTCAATGTGGGAAATAACTGGGGTGTTTGCTCAAAAGCTTTCTCAGCAATACTGAACCAGGAAAAGTAGCAAGTGAGGACATGGGATAAAAGATAGCAACATTTTAATTGACAATATTACACAGCCAAACTGGCTTTAAGACTGGAGTGAAACAGTGCTCTTCCTGTCATACATGTCGTTGTAAGCAATAAAGAATTTGTCACTGGAATTTACAAAACAGATGCTGAAGAGGAAAAACAAGAGTCAGGCTAGCCTTTGTATCTTTGTTGACTCTGCAGGGAAATGAACAAAATATGCATTTTTTAAAAAAGTAAATGAATGTGACCAAACCATAGTGAAATTCACCACTGAAACAGTTTGAAGTCCATAAAAATGGTTTCTATCTATTCTCTGCTCTCCAAGGAGAAGAGCAGAATGATGAAAGTGTTGTGCAATAGATACTTGAATCTAGTCCAGGGTGCTAGTTATTTAAACACAGGGTGAAAATTATTCCTCGGGCTATGAATGCAGATGATTTTTTGAGTGTATTGAAATTTCTAGACAGCTTGTCAGTCTTTTTCTTAAAGATGGCACTTCATTATATTGTCAAAAAGAAACTCAATGCTATTTATGACACATTCTGGGAGAAATGGTATTGTTTGGACACAGGGACAACCATGATAGAATGGGCTACTGAAGAATGAATGTGCTGGTGCAGAACAAAACATTAAAATAGCTATACTGAGATCTGATGGTTCTTTAGTATTATAAGGCATGGCAAAGGCTCAAATGCATTAGAGGTGCTTTGCTTTCTTTTCCTCTGTTGCTTGTCTTAAATTATCATGGAGCGGTCAAACATATTTATGTATCTTAATAGCTAATGGGAAAACCCTTCTTTAGCCTCACTGTGATATGAATTCTTTCCAAATGGGGCAGAAGATTTACAGCTGGGCTGGGACTTGTTTAAGCAAAGCATCTGATACCACTTTAGACTTCCTCGGGAATCCTGTGGGGACTACAGCTGCCACTCCAGAAAGGACTGGGTCTCCTTCATATCCTGTAACTTTTCTGCCAGCTCCATCCACATGTCTCAAGATCCTGAGGATTCCTAAATTGCTCTAACCATCTATTTTTGGGCAGTCACATCCTACCTCTGGTGTTTACACACTGAGACAAGGTGGGTACTAAGGATCTGATACCATTTTTACTTTGCACCGTAATTGGTTGGCAACGGTAGTGCTGAAGAGCACTTGCCTCAACCTGCCTGATGGAGAAGTTTTTCAGCTAGCCATTTCATATGTTACTGCACCATGTGTACTCCCATGTCGAGACTCAGTAGCAGTTCTGAATTTGCCACACACAACAATGAAGAAAAAGCCTCTTCCGATTCCACTAAACCAGACCCTGAGGAAATCCTACCTAATGTTGATTGTCAAGTACAAGTAACTTCTAAAACAGAAGGGTTCTTTGCTGACTCTTCTTCTGCCTGCATAGCATCTGGAGAGGAAAATAATCCTCATGCTTGGGAATCACTGTGGTGGTTGTTAGGTAAGTTCCAGAGCATGGAGACTACCAGAGCTACATACTGCTGCCTGGACATTCACAGTCCAAAGCCCACCTATGGAGAACCTCTGTCTCCCACAGTTCAGCTTGATGTCTTCATGACCTATGGGAGGCCCTGAGAGAAAACTGGAAGTATGGCCATTAGTAATGCAGGATGTCAATGAAAATGTTGAGGGCACAAAAGACCTAGAACAATAAAACCTCTACGAGAGCTAGAAATTGGTGTGAGATTCAGCTACACAGAGAACGGGGTGTTTTGGATGGGTGCTTCACTTGTTTTTATGGTAGAACACACTGACATACAGAGCATAGTGAAAGAGGGGAACAAGCCATTAGTTTGGCTACTTATCAGAGTGTTTACAGTAATTTATAATGGATTATATTTAATTTTTTTCTTCAAATTTAATATAAATTTAATGTAACATTTGGAATCTCATTTTTGAATAGGCATACTGCTCTCCAGGAGAGGGCAGTGCATTCCCAGGATCAGTTGGCTCCCATTGCTTTGTTAACCCAAGAAGTGTAACTAGATACTCTGACGAAGACAGAAAGTTTCTTTGTCAGGGCACAACCAAGACCTCAAGAGGTGAGTCTATATTAGACAAAACTGTGTTGGACAAGACAAGCTAAAGGTTGTCCTCTGTCTCCCTGAAGAAGAAAGTATGGAAATATGCTAGTGATAGTACATCAGTAATCACTACTGTACAAAAAGGAAGCACAGAAGTGGACTGAATATATCATCACAGCTGTACAAGGGGAAATAAAGAGCATAACCTGAATTTTGGCTAGGGACAATTTCTCCCTATTTATTACACAATTATCATAAATCTGTATGCTATAAAGGCATAAAAGGCAGCCAGGAGCTGAGACTGGCCCTTTATTTCATGTCATTTCATTCTTCAACTCATTTCATTACTTTTCATATTTTTACAGGACCGTGTGAGGGGTTATTTCCGCAAACGGCAGGTGATGAGTCAGACTGCTTTTCTTACAGTCACTTACAGTCATCCCTGTCCTTCCTCTACCTGCCTCTGCCAGGTATGTGATTCACCTAAAAGAGCTTTGAACTCTGCTCTGGAGTAAAAAGCAGGGTAGCCACATCAACAAGATACGGCAGCTAAAGTAATCAGCTTTAACAGCATCGGGCACAGACACTCCTGAGCTTCTCTGAGATAGTATGTTCATGTATTATATTTCATGGTTACTGAAATCCACAGAAGATACTGGCTCCTCTCCTGAGGTGGTGTAGCAGCACTAGTGCGGTGCTCAACAGGAGTTAGTCCTCTGCAGCAGCTCAGGTGCTGACAGGAGCTTATCTCCAGCTTTTGTTGCACTGCATTGGAATCTGCACTGCAGATCAATGTAACAAAACTCATGGAAGGAAAAGGTGATTTCTTTTAAAAATGTCTAAAGGAGTTGATTTACCCATTCAAACTCATTGTCTCATAAACTTTACTTGCTCACACTCCTACAACCACATGCAATCAAGCACCTCTTGGTGCTGGACCTCTGGGCATCCAAGTGGTCTGCCCATCATCACCGGTGGGGCACAAGGGATGCTGGCTCCTGAGTCCTCATCACATCTCTGGGGTTATTAGGCTTTTTTTTCAGATCTTTTACATCATTTAGGAGTCAAGAGATGTAATGGGGTGGTCGTTTTCTACAGCCTCTCTTCCTGATAGGTTAACAGGAAAAAAAATGGCATAATGTGGTGTGCAATCATGTTATTCAAGCACTAGAAAAGGAAGGACAAGGCACGGTGCATTCCTTTCAGCTCTTACATTCTAGATGGAGGACAGAGCATATATCACCTGAGTAATAATCTAAGAACTGAACTACAAAGACTAACAGAGAATTTTTAATTTGCTTAGAGTCAAGCAGAAACTTGAAATACAGTCATAAACAATAAAACAGGAGAGATCAGTGAATATACTGACAGGACCAAAGAACCAGAAAACCAAACTTCTAAGACCAATGTACTTTCTACAGGCTTGCAATAAGGATAGAAAAAGACAAGCATAGTCAGTGGGTTAGAATGAAGAACTTATTACAGAGTTGAAGGACAAAGGAATTCATTGTGAGGGAAGGGTACTGGCTGTTTATATTAGGGAGGTAGTATTACATTAGGAATATGTAATAGTTCATTGTGTTAGCTGGAAATTGGAACTAGACCTTTCCTAAATTATTTTTAGTGCATTTGCTGTCTCACCATCTACCCACATTACAGTTAAATCTACTTTCTACAAGTTCCTTTAGAGTCTGAGACAAGTGCTGAAGATCAGTGTGTTTGGTAGGCAGGGGGGTGCATCCTCCAAAGGACTAACAATGACCATAGCACAGTCTGTGTTCCCTCCTGCTTTTCAGTAGTGCAATGTATTTTCTAGGTGGACAACCATAAATAATTAGGCACATAAATACATCTGCATAACCAAGACTAAGTTTGAGAACTTTTTCTATTGCAGTACTCAAAGGGAACATTAGCCGTGTTGTTCTTTTTCAGATAATTTTATACCTTCCTCTTCTCCTTCCTGGTGAGTTTTGCTCCTGTGAACTTGAAGAAGGGCAAGGGTTTCTGTTTGTCTCTTTCATTTTATTAAGCTGTGGTTGTGCCTTGTGACATCCCCCTTGCCCTGGCACACTCACCAGTCCTAAGTCATCTGCCACTTTTGCCAGGTCTTTAGTGCAATCTGCCACGGTGCCAGGATCGTACTTTCTCTTGCTGACTCAGAGTCTTCTCCTCAGCAACCTCCTGAAGTCTGTCTTCTCCTCCTGAAGACTGTCTTCACCTCAGCAACCACATCTACAACCCATCTCAGAGGGTGATCTGTGTCCATGCCCAGAGCTGGATGTACTACTGACTCCTTGGGTAAACGCATATAGTCTTGTCCTTGTCCCCCACTCATCCCAGTGCTGCAATGTTCTTGCAGTAGTCCTAGTCCTTCCAGTCTGACTGGTAATGATTTCAGTATCAGGATGTCCTTTGTCTGTTGAAGGGGGACAAAGACTATGTCTATACCAGTAAACTAAACATAGCCAGAGCCTGGGCTTGCACACTGTCCCATGATGGTGCAAGTAGTTCAATTGTTGGCACATTCCCTGGCATAGTTCTGGCCCATGCTGGCTAGCATGGTCTCACATAGTGCCAAACATAGTGTGGGGGCTGACAGAGTCTGGGGACTTTCCCAGCGAGCAGTGTAGCTGTCCATTTCATTCTTGACAAAACCTAGCAATGTTTGTAGAATCTTAACTGCACTCTATACAAATGTTCTGCATGGCTGAGTAATGCCTGATGACGTAGTATTCCTCTTTACTGACATTCATTAGAACATATATGCAACTGCAGAAAATATCCATTTTTTTTTAATTCACATTTGAACCAAACCATATCTTTCATAAGTAGGAGCTCACCATGAAATTAAAAATATTGTCAGAAACAAAGAATACAACAGATGAGTTCTTTATAATTTTTAGGTCCAAGGACCCATGAATGCATATGCATGTGAATTTGAGTAAGCATTCATATCTAGCAATAGTTCTACTGAATTGCACAGTGAAGGCTGGATGGGACAGTGAGGGACATGGTCTCCCTCTCCCCAAGAATTTTAAAGAACTCAATTAATTTCTGTCTTGAATCACAACAGTTACAAAACCTCCAACAGTTTCACAAAAAAAATTTTCACACAAAAAAAAATGTTGATCTAAAAAGTGTGATTTGAGATGGAACAGAAAATAAGAGATGAGCTGTCGGCAGATTTAAACAGAGATTTATGTGGGAAGAAGTAATGATACACTGGAAGGATTTGGGGGAAAATGACAGATAAGAAAGCTGAAAAGGACAAGAGTCAGTTAAATTACTTATATCACTCTTATCATTTCCATTTCAGTTTTCAGCTAAGGGCAGGCTTGCTAGCCATTATTGCTTTACCATGTAAAACACAGTCCAGGCCACTGGTAAATGTCAAGCTCTTCAAATCTTCTACCTATTACTCTCTAAAGCACTTTAAAGGCTATTGCAGCTCTCTCAAATATTTATAAAGAGACAGTTTTGGAAAGCAGACAGCTATTTTGCCATATGTCTGAATTGCTGTTCTTCAATGTGTTTTTGGAGAGTAATGACAACTCTTAAATTTTTTAAGGACAATTTAAAGGGACCCTCTTCATTGACATTTAGTCCACAACTTGATTTTTGCAAAAAAATGATTAAAGGATCATTTTTAATGCTTGGACACATGATTTATTTTACCAAGCACATTCCCTTCTACTTTCAAGTACTGTAAAGCAACTGTGTGGCAAGCAAGAGCAACTGGCTAACATAACACAAAAAATGCAAAACAAACATACACATTTGGGAAATCCCTTGCTGTTCTGTTGTGACAATGTGGGATTACCAAGCTCCAGGGTTGGCATTCCTTTCCTGTGACAGTAAAAGAAACTGTTCTATGGTAATCCAAACTTCTCTCTCTCTTGATAGCATTCCTCTGAACTCGAAGACCGAATTGACATATAAGCATCTGTAATGAACAGCAGAAATCAGTCTCTTGATTTCATTTATGTGTTTAAACTTAAAAAAATAATAATGAAACCCCATAACCTTCATGAAATAGGTAAAAATGAGTTAGAAAAATCATGCAGGTTAGTAGGCAGTCACAGGAATGTCTGGAAATAAAGAACAGAAGGCATTTTTAAGGGTGTCTGGACCGACTTCATGCAACAGATGGTACTTGGTAGGAGCACTTGCATTTCAATTTCAGTTCTGCACGCTGCTTGTTTGTATTAGGGAAGCAAAACTTCACATACGGCTCTAAAATTTCTTCAAATGTAATTTTTCATGAGTTTGATTTAGGAGATTAATGTTCAGGATTTTAAAAAATAGATTTTTATCCTTTTATTTTTTGTCTTTCATCCTCATTTTCATTTCCCCCCCACCCTGCGAATACAGGCAATAAGAGATGTGATGTCCAGTATTTTGATTTTTACATATATCTTTAGTTGGGTTCATTTCTGATATGTTCTTCTATTTACTTACTTATAAAAGGAAAATTAGAACTCTCTACTTTGTCAGTCAGCAGACTTAAAACATTCAGTGTTAGCTCCCCTGGGATAAAAAGGCCTTACTTTCTACCCATGACTGAGGAAATTTTGCAGCATGCACACAAGATCAAGAAACAAGATCAATAGTACTGAGCAGAGTTTTAGCAGATATTTTTACAACACAAATGACCTTTTTTTGCTTCCGACCTATTTTGTGCTTCTGTAGCACAGCTGTATCCCCTCGGTGTTCCCAGGGATTTTTGACGCTGTCTCTGGATGCTGAGAAATGCCATAATACTGCCATCATATCATGGTGGTGGTGGTATAGCACCAGGGCCTCTTACCATCCTCCTTCCTACAATAATTTATATCTAAACTCCTGAAATGAAAACACAGAGTGAAAATATCAGTATTCTGGAAATCTGAAACCATCTGTTGAATGAAGGTATAAAGTGTTTCTCTGACCTGTTTAATGTTAGTTTTATTTACTGGAGAGTCATCATCACAGATAAAGCGTAATCCCATATTGCTGTTCATTCATGCTAGAGACACATTATTTCAGTAAACTACTGTTTTGGAAGTGATCAACAAACCCTGTAATAAACATTCTTCTGCTGGCCTTTATATGATAAGTTTTTCATGCTTCAAGTTGTCTTCTTTACGCTTGCAGTAAAATATGCCTACTGTATGGTATGTGTACTGGCAGCTGACCAGTCCACTAAGACTGGCTCGTATTGAAAGTGCTGACCAGTCTCTGGTGGCTTTTGCACTGGACCAGTTACGGGGAGACATACTCTGACTTTTGCAGGAAGGATTTTATCTTGATAATACATTTTCAAACACAGTTGGACTTCTGAAGTGTGTTCTGCATTTCCTTTTAACTGCAATCAAGCAGAAACATGACCAAGCTGAACATGATCCCACTCTACCAGACTCAAGAGTGTAGCATTGGTAGGTTAAATGAATGGCAGTACTGGAAAGGAAAATGTGACAAGTCAGCTGGAAGAGCGAAGTTGGAGAGAGCAGGAAAAAGTGAGGGTAATAAACAAGAATCAGGTATGAGGAGAAGCCCTGCAGGGTACAGAGAAGTAGAAGAACCCTGCCCTAAAGAGAAGCCAAACCAAAGTCCATTCTTCTATGCACAATAACTGGACTTTGTCAAACATTTTGGTGGCTGGGTTATGCCACAAGTCCATATGAACAAATTCAGCCTTATCAATAAAAATGCTCTAAATTCACATATAAAGCATATCCCTGATTCAAAATAAAACAAGCACAGAAGAATCTGAATATTGTCTCATACTTAAATATACCTTACCAAAGAAAATAAAAATCATGGTAGAGAACATAGTGGGGAGAATGGAAGGAAAAAACATACATACTGTGGCCTTTACACTCTGGGATGCCACAGTAATCTAATCTGGTAGTAGAACTGGTTGTGAATGGTCTATTTTCATTCTCATCAGGATTCCTGCAGCAGTTTCCTTCAAACCCCACATGAGCAAAATTTTCATGTGTAAAGGCGTCATAGAAAGAAAAATACCATTACAGAAGAAACTATTTTTTCTTTTTTTTTTCCAAATATTTATGGCTCGGTTCACGCAACCTGAGAACCAAGAAATGGATATTCCTCTTGTGGATCTGATGTCTCTGCCTGAATATTTTCCCATAAGATAAACTGTCACAAAAAGTCTCTCTATCACCACTGGAATGCCCTGAAGAACCATCAGCCTCATGTCCTCAGTTTACAGGAAATTCAACAGTCTCAAAGGTCAACAGTATTCCTCTGTATTTTCATGCAGCTGATCTATTTGACTTTCATTGTCATACCTATTGTTTCTAACCTACAAGGTTTGGAAGAGGTTCACATAAAGAACTGTGACATTTTCTTTGGAAGACAAAGAGAAAGGACACTGGCTAAACAATGGAGGGTTTCCAGTAACACAAATGTCATACCTGTATGAATCTAGCTGAAGAGCAGATAGACCTCGCATGCTTCTCGTATAGTAACAATACATATTAGCAGTGAAGACGCTCATCAATATAATAGCATTATTTCAGTTTCATTCTTCACATACTATGTTCTACCTAAACAACAAAATCCTGGCCCCATTTAAGGATGAAATTTTCGTTGTGTTATTTTTTTTCCAAGTGAGTGTTTTGCTTAAACAAGAACCACAAAAACTGGAAGCATATGATGCCATTCTAATCAAAATGGGACAAATTACATAGTGTCTTAAAAGCATATCTGTCTTGCTTATTTTTGTGGTAAGAGACAAAAGTCATAGTGAGAGAGATGTAGAGGAAATTATTCATTATAAATTGACCTCAGCAATAAGTAACTATCTTCAATAACCTATGGTATAGAATTGCTTAAAGCACACTATTAATGGATAGTTCATAAAGGCTCATTCATAATTTTTAGATGAATTTTGACATGTGGAGTGTGCTACCTGCCGACTTCTGGCATGGCACCCCCTTCTGAGTTATGTATTTTATTCCTCTGTAATCCTTCCCAATTCTTTTCTTGCACTCTGGAAGGTAAATTGAAACAAATACACTGCTGATGAATCAATATCACCTTACATATGTCTTACCTAACTGACGTTCTGCACTTGTTATAACATATTTAGCAAATTTCAAACCTCAGTCCTACGCAAACATGCATTTTATTCCACTATCATCAATAAAAATTTAGAGATACTAAGAGTACTTGTACAAGTAAACTCATTAAAGGTGTCCTGGTTTCAACAGGAAAACCCTGTTGAAACTAAGAAGGGGCATCATATGAAGAGCTATAGGCCATTTTGTGCTCCTGCTACAGTTTCTGACACTGTGTGACTTTACCCCCAACTTCCCATGTAGTATTTGCATTAAAATGTTATTACTGTCATTTCATTCTCCTGGGAGGGGTACAGGGTAGTGTTGCTGGAATCGGTAGTGAGGAGCATAGGAGAAGGCAGAGCTAAGACAGAGCTTTCAGCAGTACAGAGTATTGCTTCCAAAGACAAATATTAGCTTCGTGCATGGCAGAGGGGTTTTCCCTATCAATGCCCTGAGACTTCACACTATTTCATTTTAGATCTCACTTGCTGTGCCCTTGCATGTTAGCTCTTTATCTTGTAATTGCCTTGTTCACGGAGGAGTCAGGAGGATAAATATATGCAAAGTTACGAATTAATCAAATGTGATAGCAAGGAGGACCTTGGAAATAAGCAGACGGTGAGACAGAACACTTCTCCGACACCCCCTTACATAATTATAAATCAATGAATTTGTGAGCCATCTGTGATTCTCCATCTCTAATCTCAAATTTCTTGTGTTCTTCAAAATGGTTCCAGTTCAGGTACTCATTCATTTTTGCTCATATAGAAATAAGTGTTCTAGCTGGTTCAAGCTGAACAGAAGAGAATTTGGGTGGGATGCATACTCAAGTAGGAGTGAGACTTAACTGAATCTCTAAGCGGCAGCAAGAAAAGGAAATGTGTCTTAAACTGTCTGATAAGAGTTTCAAAATAAAAAATTAAAACCTGATTTCAAAACATAAGCAACATGTATCATCATGGTTTGAAGCCCATTCTATTATAAGCACAGGAAAATTGATCAGTGCAACCGTAAAAATAAACTGATCTATTTGCTTTGTAGACACTGCTCTTAGAAATGAATTTAGATTAATCCAAAATATTTAAGAGGCACAATACCTCATTACCTGGAAGTAATAAGGATGATCAGATATATAATAACTCTTTCTTAATAACCCAATGTATACACAGCACATTACTGCTATATTTTTATTTTTCTATGTTTGTCATATAGTATTTCTGAATTACTACATAATTGTACAAAATGTATTGACATGCTTGTTACTGTATCTTAAAAATGCAGCTACAACAATAAAATAGGCTTATCTAATGTCTAAATGAAAACAAACATGTTTGATATTACACGAAAGCTGACTGTATATTGTGTTCACTAAAATGTTTACCCCAAATGCCCAAAGCTTTTACAGATAAACTAAAAAGCAACATAAATCTTTTTAAAAGTTTACCATATTGCTTATAATTTTGTAAATCCACCTATATTTCCCTGAAAAACAAATCCTGCAACATCTAGGCAACTGACAATTATATTTTTATGTGCTAAAAGCCTATTTAACTCCTATTTTTATATGCAATAAGAAAGCCTCATCAACATGTAGTCATAGAGAAGAGTGAATGTTCTGTGTCTTGCTCATGCTGCTTTTTACAAGTTTAGATTTCAGAAAAGGAGGATTAAAATTAGCATCGCTAAACTGTGAAATATTTCATAGTAACAGAGGCAATACGCAGATACAGGACCAGATCCACATTTCCATGGCGTTTAATGGATGGTTTGGCTGAAATGAAATAGGAGGTTTTTTTAGACTTTTAAAAGTCTAATTCTAAGAACATCAGAAAGACATCCTTGTCTAGACTGTATCCTTTCCCCAGAAGTAATTACATAGGGAAAACCAGGGAAGTGGCCCTGGATAACAGGGTATCCAAATATAGCAGTTTCTCTAGCACTGTCCAGTCCAAGTTGGGTTCTGTATCTCAAGCCCATCCCTAAATCAAACAGAATCTTGCAGCAGCTTGTTAGGAGTGTGGCACCCATTTTCATGCCTGTGCCAGCCCCTGCAAAAGATATTTCTCAAAAACAAGGTGAGAGCTACAGATTCTTTTGATACGATACAGGTCTTTAGTGTGGAACAAACTTACTGACATTTGTGTTTAACTATGCATATCACCATTTTTGGATGATAGTTGGATACCTTAATAAAGGTCCTTGATTTTTTGCAATCCTAAACTACCATGGGTCCGATGTTCCTGCAGTGACTGTGGCAGTTGGTCAGCAAATCTGAAAATCACAACCTGACTTCACAAACTTAATTTTGAAAATATTTGGGTTTAACTTTACTAATTTAAATATAAGGCAAAGAAATCTTACTAGAGCATAGAAATGCAAGAGAAAGAAAGTTTTGTTAATCCCTGTTTTGGCCCAGCTGGCTGGGGCTGGAAGCTGTGTGTGTGAGTGCATAAAGTTTTATTGATTCCCACTGGAGTTGCGCATCGGTAAACAAATGTGGTAAATGAAGTTAATAATTTCCTCAGTTCCAATCTCCATTTTTTAATCTCCAAACATGACCTGGAATGTAAGATGTTACAAAACAATATTTAGATGTTTGTACTGGGTGCTGGGAAACATGAAGGCACTCTCATCTTACTAAACATGGTGGTGT
Organism: Ibycter americanus; assembly: GCA_035590275.1. Classification (NCBI taxonomy): domain Eukaryota; kingdom Metazoa; phylum Chordata; class Aves; order Falconiformes; family Falconidae; genus Ibycter; species Ibycter americanus. The sequence goes on along the minus strand of JAVJGI010000062.1, from coordinate 42,309,511 downwards.
TCTGAAATTGCTATGCCTCATTTTGCTCAACCAAAGATGTAGATAATATTGCTGAAAATCATGAACAATATCTCTGAGCAGAATCCTGGACTCTACATGTTAATTCCAATTGTCTGTGTTATGAAAGGATTACCTACAAGATAAGGAATACAGGACTGAAAAGGACCTTCAATCTAGTTCTCTGCAACTGGAGAGTTGTACCATGCCGTCACACACAAAAAATTACCAAAGTCAATTGCAAAATTGTGTACGTCAAAAGCTTTTCTCCTACGTATGAGGAAAGCTGTTCTTAACTGTTACAGCTCTGGTAAAAACATGAAAGCAAGGACTGATGTAAATTGGGAAGGAGCTGGATGAGCTGTTATTTACAAGGCTGTGAAATTTCACAGAATTTAGATTCAGTTCTCTCTAACTTAGATTTCTCTAATAGGATCTCCTAACAGAATTTTGTTTGCAGCGAAAACTATTTGAAAGCACCTGGCAAAGCCTAGAAGTGCACAGCCTACCTAGAGGCAGGCTCTGCCTGGAGTCCCAGTGGCTTATTAAAACTGACTTTCACTTGTGGAAGTTCCTAGCTCCACGGACAGAGGAGAGATACTTTAGTCTGGGGAGGCAGATGCCACCTGAAAGCCAGACTCCACAGATGGAGAAAAACAGCTGAGCAAAGGGAGAAAAAACAGTAGTAAGGTTCAGTTGTCCTTTGGCTTGACAATGTATAGTTGTTATGCAACTGCAGTTTTCAAGAAAGAAGGACTGAAAACACTGCCAAATGCACAATAGTCCTGGCATTTGACCTCAGAGGTCAAATTTCTTTACCAACCAGACTCTCTAGCACTTAAGAGTCTCCATGGCTTAGCTGTATAATGGAATAATTAACGTTGACCCAAAGCTTGACTCTGTTCAGGTACATACAAGCACAGGAGTAGCATTGCACATTATCTTGACAAACTGGAGGAGCAGTCAGGAAAAAAGGGCACTGCAAGAGCATAACTTTATCCTGACAAAATAATTATGCAAAATGGAGTGGAAAATAGACAGATGCATAACAAGTCTACAAAAAAGAGACTGAGCATTCCAGTTGTTCACAAATCGAAGAGGGCTTAGTACCAAAATTGTCCACTTTTGGCACAGCATTTCCAAAAACAGTTTGAGAGAAGACACTAAAAATGGTCAATTATCTTGAAATATTATCTGTGAAGAAAGCCTGCAAGACACGGGTTTCTTGTCATGAAGAGAAAACTTGCAGTTCTGTGGCAGTGGGTAGGTAGACACAATAGAAACCTTCAGGTGTGTTAGAGATTCTGTACTCATGATGGATAAGCTTAAATTTAAGTTTGAAAGACTCAGAACAGACATTAAGAACAATCTGCCACGGCATGGCAAGAAATCCTTGGAATAGATCAGCTAAAGAGATGTCTTAAGGACAGATTAGACAAACCTCTCACAGGACTGATGTAGAAAAAGTTGCACTGTTGTAGGAGAGAGGGGTAGAACCTATAGATAACCTATTTTTCCCTGAAACCTCCTAGTATCTTGGACCTCAACTCTCTGTAATCCTCTATGTCCGGGAAGCTGTGTCATCTGGCACTTGGAACAAGGATGGGACCGCAAGCTTCAAAACAAATGTTACTATGTCTTAGGCCACTTTCCCATGTCTCATTTTCCTATTCCAGTTTGAAGGTCAGACTTCAAAGACTGAAGTTTTGAAGAAGGTTTGAATCTTATTGAACAGGTATAAAGAAGCCCAGTTTCATGCTTTCAAGCTCCTTGATAATGCAATTATCCTACAAGCTAATTTTGCCATTTTAATGTTTTATCTCTTCTGCACTGAGAATATACCAAACATTCTCAAATATTTATTTTAGATATTCAAGCATTTATGGGATTACTGGATATCAGGGGAATTAAATTAACAGAAAAATTAGGTACGCCCTTTGGACTTGAGCTTTGGAACAGACAAGGAAAACAAGGTATTGTTTTAATTGTAGTCACCAAGATCAAATAGTGAAGCCTGGGATTACTACAGGAGATAAACAATGCAAAATGGAGAGGATGCAGGGACTCTCCAAAAGGCAGATTAATAGAGGGATTTTCTGAAACTCAGCACCTTCCCTGAGCTGCAGCATACAGTCAGGTGAAATGGCAGCACCATTCCTGGGGAATATACAGGAAAATCTTTTGGTGTCCTGCTCCTACTAGAAAAGAAATGCAGAGTGGAATTCAACTTACTTAAGGTGAAGGTAAGTTATTAGGTAAGTACTGATTTCTAAGTAGTCTGTGACTAACTAGTCACCCTTCAGATTCCCTTTCCAATCAATTGAGGGATAAGTGTTTGGAAACAGTTTGTCTGACCAGACATATATGTCTACTTTGGGATGAGCCACATCCTGGGAATTCTCATTTCTCTCACTGACTACAAAAGGAATTCAGTGTGATGAACCTGGCAGGAGACATCTACACTGCAGATCTCTGTATTTTATCAGATAAATCCACCTACAGTGTACATAGTCCCATTGAAAGAGAGCTTGCTTCACTTCTGTCTGTTCTGAAGAATATGCTGGGCAAGTTCTCCTTCCACTTCAACATGTTCACCATTAATGGGACGGGAAAAACAGAGAACCTTTGGGCCTTTTAATTACTCTTTTTTTTCTGCTGAGAGACTACATGAGAAAACCAATTTGTCATCAAGACCCTTGTGGTCAGTGGGCTGTGACCACACATCCTTTCTTTGGACAAGGTGGTCAAGCAGTCTTTTCTGCCATAATGCAAGATTTTATATATGACTACAGACTCTTCTGTGCCTTACCTTTCTATTTTGATTGATGTTTCTGTTTTCTCATACCTAGGTAGCCTAGTGCCTCAGCCATTTCATTCAGTTATGAGAGGAGAAATGTTGACAATCAGGTGGCAGAATTCAGCTGAGAGAACAAAAGTGAAGTACTTTCCTTGCATGGAAAAAGAGGAAACTCTAGGGAAGAGTGTACAGGGGTGTAGAGAGATTTTAGATTCTAGGCACGAGTCACCCACCTGGCTATGAAAAGCCCCAGAATCTGCTAAAGTGTCGGTATCTTGACATTTTCTTGAAACAGTGCATGCCTGTGATGTTTTTTGTGATGACTTTTGAGGTACTGTGATGCAGACTGCTATTTATGATGATTGCAGTATCTAAGGAGTTTTGCCACTCAGTCTTTAGTCAGGATGTGCAATTGATAGAGCATTCATTGATGCAGTTTTTCATGCTAGTGGCCCTCATAACACACTTTGACAGTTCCCTCATTTTCCATATTAGATACGTTCATATCATCAGAACAGGGTTTTTTGATATTTCCACGTGTTAAGTTTGTCACTCATCACTTTATTTTTGTTATTATTTAGTTTTTATTGTCATATCATTAACTGGTGAGAATTTCTTTCCTCTGCACAAACCAAAATAAAAATGCTAAACAGGCAAATAAATGAAAGACTACTATATTTCATTCAATGCGTACATGAACATGAGATCATCTAAGTGCCGCTGTAATCAAGGGGAGTTGCACAGACTTCAATGGACTCAAAATATCATCCTCAGTACTATGGTACAGACAGTTGAGTAGATTTTAAAATGTACATGTGTAAAGAAAAGAAATTGGGTAATACCTGGTCTATTTGCAATGCTGTATCAATATTCTCCATTCACAGTAATGTAACTTTTTTTATGCTTCTACTAAAGCATTATTATAAGTCTGTTAACAAAAAACCTACGTTCTCAAGAAAATATCTGCTATTTAAGGTATGGCATCCAAGTCTAAACTCATGCACACTTGCAAAACTCAGATTAGTCCACTGAGATCTCCTGGATGTTACCAACCATCACTGGTTTTCTTAGAGTAGTAGTGTCCACTGCTACTATTAGAATATATATCCTGATACTAAAACAGCTAGTGTATTATTCCCTCTTGCAGACAAATTCAGTTTGTGTTTCAAGATGTCTTGAGTCAGACTTCAGAAATAACACAAATATCTCAATTGCCCTTTTTATCTATTCTTTTACTCTACATATAGCATACTGTACTGAGAAATTACATACATCTTTCTGAAATCCTCACAACACTTCTTCCAGTAATCAATTCTGAAGGCAAAACGAAAAAACCCGAAGTACATTTTTTTCCATTGAAAGCACACACGTACACACACAGTAATCCAGACCTTCTCTGTAGGAAGCAGCACGTGAAATCTATAAGGAAGAAGCTGCTCTTCTTTCAAGGAAGCAGGAGATCTCTCAGTTTAAGGCTGCACAGGTATGACATTAACACAGACATGGCTAACTTCCACTGATACTTTTTCATTTCAACAGTTACGCCCTTTTTTTTACCTATATCACTTCTTCATCATGCTCCCTGTATTTGTTTATCACTGAAGACTGTGAGGACTGAAAATCACAACTCAAGAATGTGTAACAGCAATGAAAATATCTTCCTTCTCCACAAATTGTTTTCATTTCCTAAGGGAAAAAGCAAAAATAGTAACAAAATGCATGTACCTTCCATGTACATTCTAACTGGTCTACCTCTGATTTACAAAATATTATACTGTGGTTGCAATTAACTGAGCACTATATAAGAAATGTGGGAGCCAGTTTTTTGTCCTTAGGCAGCAAATAGTCATATAGTGTATGTATAGACATGTGATCTGAAAACATACTTCAGTCTGGGCAGAAGATAGTACTGAAACATTTTTTGCCACTGAATCTGCCTTGGTCTCCAGATCAGCCAGAAGGATAGAAGTTGAAGTAGACTTTGCTTTTAAAAGCATGAAAACTGAATTTTTGTTCATCCAATCCATCCTTTGATCTGACTATATAACTGTAGAAATTTTCTTTTAAAAAGTGTTGTTCTGTGGATGTCTGGAAAAGTGCTGCTTATGACATTTTCATTTGAAAAAAAAAAGGCATAATAGCACACATTCCAAAATTATAAAGATCCTAGTAACCACATTGTTGCATGTAGGCAGGAGGTATTTGGTTATTAACGGAGTTAATTCACAACTCCTTTGCTATTTCCTTGCCCATTCCACTGAGCTAAATTTATATGGAAACTTGATTCCAGTCCCTTCTCTTTTTCCTCTACTGCTTTCTCCCTTGTTGAAATGATTAAAAGGACAAGAAAGGAAAAGTTATTCAAGACTGAAATGTCAGTGCTGGTGGAAAGAGAGGAAAGCTGTGCAATGGAGAATTTAAACATGATACCCAGGGACAGACTTTTACCTGTTTTCATTTGCAAAGTCACAGAAACATTGCAGAGAACTGTAGCCATTATTTCCAAAGCCAGATTGCTCCCATAACACAAATGGTGTCTTGATGATTTGAACCAGGCTGCAACAATAAACTGAGTAATAACAAGAAGGAAGGTCCAAGTAAAGGTAAGAAAATTCAAGGTCTTATTCATATCTTGCAGCTTGGGAGCCAGATAACTAAATCATTGGCACTTTCTTTCTCTCCCTAGGAAAGTAATTGATTATTGAAATAGAAACAGCTCAGAATACCTTTGCCTTGAATTCATCATCCTACTCTCAACGGTGAAAATGTTTGACCCTAGAAAGTGTATTGCTAGATTCCTGCTTCATTAACCCCAGGTGAGAAAAGAGAAGCAGATCTGACAGAACATGTGGAAGACTAATTAGGAAAACAACGACACAGACGTCAGCAACAACAGGGCAATAAGAGACAAAGCTATGAAAATGCTATGAAAGGCATGAAAAATAGCAGGCCAAAAATCAAGCTTTCACACCAATTTGAACTAGAAGACCTTGGTATCCATTAATTAGAAAAAGCATCTTAATGTTTTATTTAATGTGTAAACACATTTTAGGGAAAAAAACTAGGGGTAATGAAAGGACATGTATTAAAGGATCTCAAACTAATTTTATGAATTCTTAAAATTTGCTTGCAAAAGTCTGACTCTATAAATATCTCAATAACTGCAGCAAATGAAAAGTGTGAGGCATATGATGAGGCATATAACAGGCAAAGATGAAGATTCAGAATAATATATCAGTAAGAAATATTATTCAGCTTTGTTTTATCAACTTTGAACACATATATGTCTGCTTTTTGTTAAGGGTTGCCAAATCCATTAGCCTGACAGAGCTGATGCAGTTCAATATTCCCAGGTCCAGCCTGTAGGGAGGCTGAGCACATCTTCCCAACATGCACACAACTAGGTACACATTTACACAGACACACATAGCCAGCCACGTGACCATGGGACCTGCTTGTCCTACCAGTAATGAGCTTCCAGCCTCTCTGATCTCTCCAGTAACTGGAATGGGTGTATGGCTGCTTGGATAACTAGCTCCCAAACCTCTACTGTACTTACTGGTTAGTTGGGCCTGATACTTGCTGGTGACCACACACTGACACACACACTCACACACAATATACACACACTGCTCTTTCTATTTGCCACTATGACCCATGGTCTCACTCCAGTTGCTGCACTGAGACCTCCATACACACACGTGCACACAGAATAGAGACTCTCTCACCCAGAAAAACAGAAACAGAGTTTAATGGGAAGACAGGATACACAGCACTGATCAGGTGCACAGCGTGGCTAGACAAGTGACCACCCACCTGTTTACACGCTATATCAGCCCTTTTTATCCCCCTTTCGTTCTGTTTTCCCACTCTTGTTCCTCTCCAAATGATGTTAAAACCTCCTATTCCCTGTCTTTGTTTCCTTCCCTAAACATCCCAAAATAAGTACTGTACATCCTAAGGTGTTCTTCCTCTCCATCCCATCATGGGTCCCACACCCCCTAAGTGGTAACCCCCCCTCAATTTTAAAGTGCTGTGGGGGAACCCCCACCCCTTGGCTCATCTTGACAGGTTTCCCACCCGGCCTGTGATGCCAGTGGCTGCCCCGCAACAGCCCCAGTCGGAGCTGGGGTAGGGACTCCCTTTCTCTTACTGAGTTATTTGACCAAACACCTGAAGACAGTGTCAAGGAGGTACTTCCAAGAGCCTCCTTGCACTTTCTGCCAAGCCTTTTTTTATGTGGTGTGTATGCCTTAGAACCAAGTTACAGGAACTTAGAGGTATCATGGTTTAACCCCAACTAAGCACCACCCAGCTGCTTGCTCTCTCCTGCCCAGTGGGATGGGGGAGAAAATCAGAAGAGTAAAAGTAAGAAAACTCGAGGATTAAGATAAAGACAGTTTAACAGGTAAAGCAGAAGCCGCTCATGCAAACAAACCAAAGCAATGAATTCATTCACCACTTCGCTTCGGCAGGCAGGGGTTCAGTCATCCCCAGGAAAGCTGGGCTCCATCACCCGTAACAGTTACTTGGGAAGGCAAATGCCATCACTCTGAATGAGCCCCCTTTCCTTCTTCTTCCCCCTGCTTTATATACTCAGCATGATGTCATATGGTATGGAATGTCCCTTGGGTCAGTTGGGGTCAGCTGTCCTGGCTGTGTCCCCTCACAACATCTTGAGCACCCCCAGCCTACTCGCTGGTGGGGTGGCATGAGAAGCAGAAAAGGCTTTGAGTCTGTGTAAGCACTGCTCAGCAGTAATGAAATCATTATTAGCAAAAAAGCCTGTATTATCGACACTTTCCAGCACAAATCCAAAACATAGCCCCATACACGCTACTATAAAGAAAATGAACTCTATCCCAGCCAAAACCAGCACAGGAGGAAAACAAGTGTAGGGAACATAAAAGGAAACAATAGTATTTTTTGGACAAGTAAATGGAAAATTAGACACACAGGTTCCATTTTAAATGTATTTTGTTAGGGTAGGAAAAATCATTTCAATACCCAGCTCTTCATACATTTTTCAGTTGACTTGTTATATGGAGCCAGCAGCAAGTCACGGTCTCCATGAAGTGTGAGTACCTGCACATCACCCTTCCACCAGGGACATGTACACAAGCTATTTCCTTTGCTAATCTGCATTTTTTCCTCTGATATCTGATGTTTCACAGCTCTCCACTGAAAAATATATTGTAATGACAGTGAAAAACGAGTAGGATAACAGTCACAGGGAGTTGTGTAATAGACAGTAGGCAGTGTTGTTCACAGTATCGTAGTGTTCACTTGTTTTCCAAAGTGAATGAGCTCGGTGACCTTTACATCTGTTCCTGCTGCTTCTGCAGTTTGTTTCTTACCCACTGCCACTCCATCTAAGCCACTGGATCCCAGTATACATTCGGCACAGCACAATTCTGGAACAGGCCACTATATATGCAGTAAGTAGAGAATTTTTCTTTAAACTTGTGTGTTTTGCTTTCTTTGGGTTCCAGTCTTGCCTGGGTTTTTTCATTGCTTTAGTAGCTTTTTTTCCCCCTTTTGTTTTACAAAAAGCCACGTTCAAAAGAATTGTTTCTTATTAATCATGACTATTATCCTGATTAGTATTGCTATGAGCTCTCCCAGCAGAGACTGGGACCTGGGGCTTGGTGCCATACAGCGGGGAGGCCAGAAGAAGGGGCCTAGGAGGTGAAATGCGGGTGCAAAGAATAAAAAAATCTTGACCAAGGTTAGGGAACAAGAGAGTGACAAGGGCAAGACCCTCGGTCACTTACGTTCATTGTAGAGCTCTTTCCATTTTTCTCACACAAAATCTCTCACAATGCCACGCCATCTCCCTTTCCACCTCCAGGGGAAGAGTGCAGAGGAGGACAAGGGGAGATGCTGCCCTGTGCAGGCACCCCTGGCTCAGGTGGCCCTGTGGAGCGGCCACGACCAGCTGGGGGTGGCACCCCGAGTCCTGCACACTTGCCCCAGCACCTGATGACCCACTCTGGGTAAAGCAGTTCTTGTACTCACTGTGAGTGAAATGAGGGTGACAACATGTGCCTATCCGCTTCCTTGATTTCTGGGTAGTGAGTTTGTGCTTGGTAACAGCTTTAAAAATGAAAAGCCTTGCCCATCTGCTTGGAGTTATGGTTACATGAGTTTCTGGTGAGCTCAAGGTGTGTTCCTGGTGAACACATCGGGGAGCCGGTGTTCTAAATACCTAGCCTCTATGATTTTGTGCAGATCAGTGTAGGACTGAGTTTAGCTTAAAAATAAAAGACCCTCTATATTTTCAGTAGCAAGTGAGCTCTCCTTTTCTGATAAAGAAATATGATTTTCCAGTTGTTTGTGCTTTCCTAATCTGTGAAGCCCCAATGGTGTGGTACATTTCCAGAGATGCTTTAGGCTAGGTTGGGAGCTGTTTCTTAGGGGAAGTCAGACAATAATTCTGTTTCTCTCTTCTTTTTTTTCTTTCCCTGTTGTTTGGGATGTGAATTTGTTATCCTACATGTGAGATGAGAGCAAGCAATCAGACTGGGTCACCTGAGAATTTCAGTGTGCCCTCTGCATCCTAGAAAAATTGACTGAAGTTCCTACATACCAGTACTGTATGATATTACAGTTACTTACATAAAGTTAGCAAACCATCAAGTTTATCTCAGTGCAGTTAGAACTTAAATAATTTCTGTATTTTGAGAAGGTTTTGCTGGTAAATAAATCCAGTATGATGGTCTGCTGCAGCTTTTCTAAGTTATACATGCAATACGTGCAAATTTGAAATTTTCAGAGACTTATGAGGGCAAACATAAAAAATCATTCTGTAGACACAAAATACTCAAAATATATTTTGCTTTTGTAAAAGTACTTTGATTAATTATTAAACTATTCCCTTTACAAGGATGCAGAAAATCCAGATAATTTGGAATTCAAAATGCCAAACAGGATGGCTTAACCTTCAAATTACAAATAGCTTTGGTGCTCTAAGATACTATTGCCTACATTTGACCGTTTGCTTTCAGCTGTCTGCTCTGAGGGATCACCCTCCTAAAAGAGCACATCATCTGAGCCCTCCACGCCAGCCTCTGGCTGAGTTTAAAAGCCCCCACGTCCTGTGGCTCAGCCTAAGCTGACACCTTGAGCTCAGGCAAGCGACCTGTGAGTGGAGCTCAGTCAGACTGGCAGCCATCGCCTGCAGAAAAGCACCACGCTGCAAGGGACAGCTAGGAAATGGTAACATTTTAAGCCATTACAGCTGTTTCCAAATAAAACCTGACTTAGATTGCAGCAAGATAAAATATTTCAGCTGTCCCCGAGACCACATTAGCCCCCAGACTATTCACACCATTAACCCGTCCCTCCGTATTCTGCCATTAACAGCTTGGTTTGTTTTCTCGTTCATACAATTCCACAGAACGGAAGAGCTGCACAGTAAAAGCACTGGAGCAGTGAAGCAGCAGTAAGCAGCTGGGGTGATAATCTTTTAATCCAGCTCATCACAGGAGTTCACCTGACTTCCCTTTACAAAGCAGATCGAAGTGACTAAGGCAGCAGCAGAGACTGAGTGGTGTGACTTGCGGTGGTAGCAGACATGACTACAGCTGCAGTCAGCGGCTGCAGTGTGTACCCGGCTGTGTGACTAACCAGCTGACAGGGATGAGGCCATCCTCCGGTGGCCAGAGGTGTGACTGCTTCCCACACCTCTGCTGTGGGTACCTGTTCTCTCGCAGGCTTGCGTGAGCACCCGCACCTCTTGCTGCACACCAGCAGTGGGTCTGTGAGTGCTCTGCACACACAAAACCTGAGGGCTTGGCGCGGGCCACAGGCAGGGTTTAGCTGGGGAGACCTGCTGCCAGAGGTGCTCTCCAGCAGATCGCAGGGTGGTGTGTGCCAAATGGCAAGGGAGGTGAAGTCTCCCCCAACCCAAAGCCAGCCCCACAGCTCCCATCAATACTGAGGAAGGCCCCACAGCAGCTGTTTCTCTGTAAGATCTGGCCAGGAGAGCAGATACTGTCAGAGGCGACCTCAGTGAGTCACCTCTGCCTGGCCTTGCCGCTGGCTATGGAGCCCCCGGCTACAGACCAGCGTGGGAAGGAGCAGTCTCCTTTCTGTAAATCATCTTTACCCCATTGTCCAGCTGCCGCTGGTCCCTCAGCTTCTGCCCCAGCACGTCTCGTGAACGGCAGGCCCAGCCACCTGTGGGCTGCCCGTCCGGCTGGGATGCCCCCGCTGGCTGCCTCCACCCAGCAGGGCTGCTGCCCGTAAACAGGTCAGGCAGTAGATCATTCCCTGCAGAGTGGCAAGCAAACATACAGCAAGCCTGGCTTTTATTTGGCTTGTGATAGGGCCTGAGAAAAACGACTTGGCCTTGCCATGCAATGCGTTTAGATGGAGATGGAAAAAGGTGCAACTTATCCTGGCCTGGCCGCAGAGCTACAGCTCTCGGAGCCTGCCGGACCGCTCCGAGCAGCCAGCGCGGGGGAACGGTGGTGGACAAGCTGAACCAACAAGCCCATCTGTTTCACTGATGGGCAAGAAAAGCCTTTCATTCGGCCTGTGCTGCTGGTGCTGGTTCTGCCTCAGGACGTTCCTCCCCAGGGCTAAGCAGCAAAGAACAAAGGTGGCGGGAGCCAAGAGGGCTAAAACAGTAAAAACAAATAGCGCAAACATCTCATGAGTATCAAGAACTGCAGTGGAGGCTTCTACACTTTCAACACATCTCTCTGGGTCATATGGTCTTAGCGCAGAGAAAAAAAAAAAACAAAAAGAAGCTGGGTCATAGAATTTTTATGAGGACCTCCTCATGCCTTACTAGTAGCTATTTAGTTTCACAGGTAGAGGAGTCACTTAGGACACAAGAAGGGCATTACAAGCAAAGGAAAGTATTTAACAAATAAAATGATCTTGTGCACATACTGCAATGAAGTAAGTTCTGCCTCTACATAATGCAAACTTTCTTTTGTCGTAATTGCCCATCTATCCAGAAGAAGTCCTTTTAGCTTCACGTCCTTTTAAATCCCTTCTTTTTCTCTGCAGAACAAGCTGGCATTCAGCACCATAGGAAAGAATCCAAGCTAAGAGGCGTCTTTGTAGAGAAAAAACTGTGAACACAGTTTCTCTCAAAGGAGAAATTGAGCATTCAGGGCACTTGGCTAACTGTTGTCCTTGTCCCTACAGATGCACAAACGTAATACTAGCAAGGATCTTTTACATTTTTTTTTTCCATGCTTACGTTCATTGTGACTTTTCCTGCTGGGTACAGGGTTGGAAGCTGGACTGACAAACAGACTGTGTTATTATTATAATCACATTTTTTAAATCCTCTGGAAAAGCATGTGGGTTTTGCATTTCACTCTAAAGCATTTCATTAGGCAACTGGGTAGCATAATGGCAGTAACCATTAATAAAATGTTTTAGCTACAGAATATGCAAATATCAAAAAATTACAGCCAAGATTTCGCAATTTTTCTATCTGCTTTGCAGTATTTATATATATGAAAAGATCTGCGTGTATATATACCAGCAAAAGGCTAAAAGAACTCAACTGAAAAATTTCTTATTATTATTTTTGTGGGTAGTCTTGAAAGGGTGGTTCCCCATGCAGCTGGTGTGAATGTTGACTGAAGACCAGGATTTCACTTCTACAGGGCTACAACCTGTAGAAGGACAGAAAACTCCTTTTTTTCTTGTGGGACTCAGGCCTATTTGTTTTTCAGTGTCTTGCTGCTGAGACAACTTGCTGTCCCCGAGGGAAGGTGGAAGGTGGGGAGGAAGTGCAGCTTCTGAGGTGACAGAAAATCTTCAGAGGAACCGATGCAGAAGGACTGCTGTGGCAGGTCACATTGCATCGTTATTTGCATAGTTCACTCTGCGTATTTTTTCGTCTTACATATAATTGCAATTTCTGACATTAACTGGATAAATTACTTGGCAATGTGTCCTAACCTCTCACTGACATGGTGTAAAATAGAGTGATTCTAAGATTATATTTCCCATATAATATTGAACAGTGGTAGCTGATTCCTGAAGGACACTAGAGCGATAAAAATGAGGGATGGTTCCATGTCCTTCTTATACACATTTAATGAAAAGTTAAGCTCTATTGAATAATGTGCAAGAATCTGCCATGCAGGAGCTATCAAAACATCACTACACAGCTAGCTACATTTGGCAAATACAGTCCTCCAAAACACCGTTGGCATAGTTTTAAACCTGTTAATCTTTAGATTCATTACCACAGTTGCATATGCCGGTATATTTTACAAACATGTCCCATTAAAGTATTACTAAGATATTCATATAGATATGTACAGATAAGAAATGTACAGATAGCAATAAATAGCTCAAATAACATACGATTTTGCACCACAGAGACAGGATGATACAAGTTTTAGAAAGGAAAGACATACAGGAATTCCAGGCGGAATAAGTCATTTGAAAATCGAAATGAGACATGGAGAAATTTCCATCATAGTATCTTCAATGCAAGAGTGGGGGCACAGGCTTGCCTACAGATCAGTGTATTGCAATATTGCTCTTATTTCGGAGGAGTCTCCCACAGTAGCTCCCTGTTCTGATTAGAGCAGTATACATTCTCATTTTATAGTCTTGTCTTTGCTTTTGAGTTAGAGGGGTTTTTTGTACTGATAATCCAATGACAGACCCACCTGTGCTCTGTCCTGCTCCCCTAGGCTGGCACACAGGGAGAGCTGGTGCCCTGGGGAGGGCAGCTGGGACTGGCTGGCACTTGCACAAGCCACGTTAGGGTGAGGGAGGCTGCTTGCTTCTCTGAGTAAGGGTTGGCCAGGTTCCAATTCTGGACATTAAAGTACCTGTATCTGGGATTTGGACTGGAGGAGTTTTAAGGAGTTTCTACAGTGTTGAGATTGCCAACACACAACAGGAAGAACACATTTTTAACGTAATAGCCTTAATTTGCATCTAAGCTACATATATATGTCAGAAGGCATGTATAATAGAGAAGAAAACTTATCTGTATTACTCCAGATGTCAGCTTCCAAACCCTGTATTCTGGAATGAGGAAGTCTCCCACATAAAGGGCTGATCAAATTGATTTCCAGTGCTTCATTTGCTTCCTATTATAGCTTTGGACACAACACTGAGAGTACAAATTGACCAAAATTGTTATTTATTTAACACTTACAATATGGCAGGTGAAAAAGTCCAGCCAGATTATCCACTGTTGTCTTAAAAAAGCACCAGAGAGTGATGGTTTCTGTCCCAAAGAACCAACTGTCTAGAAGATAAGACGTATGTGAGTGGATAAGACCAACAAATAAATCAGACTGGGGCAGACAAGAGCAGGAAATGCAGGTAATTGGTTAAGGCTTGTCTGTGTTTAATCAGGAACACTTTCCACGGTTTTCCAAATAGGTAGCTCATGAGCTCACAGGTTTTTTCACTTTAAAAGGAAATAAAATTTTTGCCTGATTAATCTGCCCTTTTGGAAGTTCAATCAATTTGAATACTGTTGCTTTATGCATCACACGTAAAGGATGAGTGACAGAAGAGGAGGAGCAGGAGTGCCTCAGAGCAGCTCCTGTCAGTCTGTCACTGTGGAGAGGCAATAGGAGAGAACGTCAGGTTCAAGAGGCAATGTTGCGTATTGATCTTTGTGGACATGCCCTGCTAACTACCAAGGTCTCGGTTTCTTTTTTTAGCAGCTTAGCATGGCTTTTACCAAGCATAAATATAGCTGCACAAATAGTGAGAAGCTATTTTTGAACATTTTGGTCACTGCTAAACACAGAATTGCTAACCCAAGCATTCAGAAGTCATGATTCAGGTCCCCAGAATGAGAAGGCTGGCCTAAGCATGTAGATACTTTTTTATTTGCTGTCTGTTTTGCTTACTGAAACTTCAGAATATTTCTGGACCATGTCTTCAAGCACTTCGCTTAAAAACTGAAGACAGAAATTTATTCTGAGATTATATTTGCCTCTAATTCACGTTGTTCCTGGAGCTAGGACTTGAAGAATTCTTCCTAATGCTCTGAGACAAAAGACTTTCTTTGCTTATCTGCCAAAATGTCTGCTATACAGGTAGCTTAAATTTCTTTAATCAGAAACATACACATTACCAGTGAACACACAGACCAGACTAGGACTGAGGCACCATTCATCTCCCACCTTCCCTTGTTTTCAGAGTTTTAATATAAGGGGAGCACAGTGCCTCCCTGTACAGGGATGACATTAGTCAACCCATGGAAGGACAGCAGCAACCTTCTGAGTGAGGCACTTGCTCATGTAGCATAAATACATCATAAACGTCACACAACACACAGATATCGTGGCACAAATGTCACATACTCTGAGGAACACTTGCAACAGGCATTAGCTTAAACTTGTTTGATGAATGTTTTGTACAAGTAATTCCAAATTGTGACGCATTTGGGAGGGTTGTTTTGTTGGGGTTTTTTTTGTTGTTTGTTTTGCAATTTTAAAAGCCGCTCATAAGCAGAACAAGGGTCTAACTTTGTCCAGTGAAATGAAGACAATATATTACTTGCCCAGTTGTAACCTTAAGCCTTATATGATTTAGTACATCCTCAGCTTCTGCTTGCCAGCAAATTTTAAACTTGGCCAATGCTGCTAGCAACTGAGACTTCCTGCAAGAATGGTTGATTGTCCTCCTTCCCTTGAAAGGATCCATTTTTAAGCAATCAGTGTCATGAGAGCTGGTGACTGTTTCATTTCTAAGAGCACTTGAAAACATATTTTTGTGGATGAAGCACCCGTTATTCACTACTGCATTTTTCCTGGGAACACCTGAAACCCAAATTCATATACAGGGTATATATTGGCCTTTTCAACAGTACAGATTAGCAAGCTTCTCTTCTATAAATACTTTTAGCATCCTTTTCTACTGCAAGACTCTCAGCTGGTCTTTGCTGAAAATTAACAAACTTGTCCTAGCACCATAACATCTGATTATTGGTTTAGTAGTCATTCACTGAATACCCGTTCTGTCTTCTGCTTACTCTCGTGAACCCCATGTTTTGCCTCACAAGGGCATCCTTTTGCCTAAACAAACTAATGAAATGTATTTCTGTACAAATGCTGTAATAATGCCAGGTCATTTTTGTCTGTAGTTCTCAAAGATGGTTGTGTGTTTCTTTAACCCTCCCCCCTTCTTTAAAGCTTCAGAGTGTGCTTGATACCTGTGAGGGAACAAATAGTCTGGCAGGGAAGGGCATGGGCAGGGCTTGCATCACCCTGACCCGTTCCTGCTTGTTGAGCCAGCTAGGCAGCCCAAGCCAGAGGTTACACCTTCCCTAAACAGGTGTAACTTGAATACTCTTCCAAGTGTACTAGAGAGCTGGGAGGAAAGAACCAGAGTCCCTGAACAATTTCTTCTGGGTTTTCTTCCTGTGGTTGAGTGTTGACGTCCAACCAAGCACCTCCCCGGTCACTTTGTTTGTACCCTTACCCTTGCAGATCCCATGCAGCATGTAGCATGGTTATGACTCACACCACAATAACCTGAAAGTCAAGTCAGTATGGGCCATGCACTCTGCCACTACTCATAGAGGTAAGGGGATGGTGCACTCGGGCAAGGGAGAGACAAGCAGAAGCTCTGCGGTGCAGTTTCCCTTCAGGGTCATGGTAGGTCAGCACTCTGCAGACCAGGAGCAAGGCAGCCTGCAGCAAAAATGAGCTGGCCTAGGACATGTCTGGCCTTCTGCTGTGACCTCACTCTCCTGCAAAATCACAGGGATTTCTCACCAGGTCACTGCTGAATTTGCAGCTCCTTGATTTTGCCAATGTTTTCTTTAAGGTTTAGCCCTACCAAATGCAGATTAAATGCATACCTACATACCCTTGCAAAAGTGTTCAGTGATACTAAAGAATACTAAACATTGCAATTCCCTCTATGCCTTTCCATTTTACACAGAAAATGCAAAACAGGCCAGCTTGATTTAAAGACCTTGAACTAGACTAAAAATGTTAATTATCTTACATGGAGGGAAGCTAGGGGTTTGGAAAAAATTCTTTTCTTATCCAGCACTTTAAGGAAATATGAACCTTGAATATCAAGGGTTGCTGGTGGCACTAAAAAGAACATCCAGGCTTTTGTTTATAGCCAAGGAATCTGGCTACTGCTCTGATAATATATTTGGCAGATGGGGAGCATGCAGCTGGATGAGCATTCAACAGCTAAACTGTGCAGCCTGTTCCTTAGAGAGTTCCTTGCCCTTGGCAAAAAAGAAAGTGCATCTTTCTGGCACTGAAACTGGGTCTTATTTTATTTATCAGAATAATTTTTTTTCCTACTTGTGTGGACAATAAATGAGACTTTCACAGTAAGCTAATGATGGGTGTGTATGATGTATGCCAGTAGCAGCTCTATTATTGATTTGGTTACACTGGTAAAAAAGGCACACTTTATTATAGTTTTATGCTGCAGTGGGAAGAGATTCAATTATGCTCATAAGCACTGCTGGAGCTGTACTTACAGCTCTGCCAGTTTTTCCCAATACAAATGCACCAAGAAAACCTTTTTCAGCTAGGCAGATCATACAGAAATGAAGATCACTCTCAGTGAGAATGCTCTGGAACAAAGTGCAATGCAATCCAAGCATATGGAAGCAGAAAAATCAAGCAATATACAGAAGTGAGAAGCATGGTTCATAAATGCATCATAATGAATAACATAAACTAAACCTCAACAAGTTACTTTTAAGGCAGATTTCTTACTTTGAAAAAAATCAACTAAATTTAGTACTGTCAACCATTGTTAAATGAATACTTAAGCTAGGTTAGTATAAGGCTCAAGTTACACTCTTGTTTCTGCTCTTCCATCTTTTCTATATCTGCTGTATATAACTACAATTACTAACAGAACTTTCCATTAAATATCACATCTGGATGCCCTGTCAGGGCTGTAATTGTATTTATCTATTGAAATTTCTTAATTTCCCCTCTCCCCATATTATACAACCGCAATGTTATATTTCTAAATTAAAATAAATAAAACAACAAAGGATGAAGTACATGAAAAAGAGGCAGTTAGCAAACCTAGACTTGCTTTGTAACATCATGTAGGTAAGCTGACTGATTCTTTATGTAGCCCTGAACACAGACATTGCACACTTAAACAGTATCTTTCAGGTTACTTTTATATGCAAATAGCCACATTTTCATAATGACCTTCTAGGACTCTGACGACCAATATGAGCACAATTGGTTTATGTTGAATCTTCATATTTATGCATGAATATAAGGCTCTGTGAATGCCAAGCTGGTAATCAGATTCACTTCCGTTTTGCACTAAAAATTGCAAATAGTATAATATGAAGAAAACTTGTCAATGCACTTTAGTTACTGAGCTGTGGACCAAAATGCTGATGATCAAATAGGAAAGGCATTCAATGGCATATTTAAAAGGCTGGTTGCTTGTTAGTGCTTTCTCAGGCAGAAATCTTTTAAATTCACATAAAGATCATTTCACCTGACAGTTCACAGGAAACTGGACTCTGTGATGATAACCCTACAAGCTGTGACTGTGACACATACAACTTACAGTCTTCTAGGAGAATCATACTCCCTGCAGTACATCAGAGAGTAATTTTTATAGCTCTGCCCTTACCCTCTTTAGACAAGTGATGAGGCAGGCAAAACATTCCTTTCTAAAATCTATCTGAGCTAGTTACTTCATGGAGAAAGGTCCATTCACAGTTAAATCCTCTTATTCAACACTCTGGTTAGCAGGTTGTTGTGGATATGGCAAGGAGATTTGGAATAGTTTAATAAACATAGCTTGAAATGTAACTGAAAAATGTTGGTAATTGTTAATATTAATTGTTCTTTAAAAGTTTCTTAAAACAGTTAACCTACAGTCCAAGTATAAAATAAATTTTAAAAAAAGGCAGTATGGTCAGCCTGGCTGTAAAACTTCATTAGTAAGAAATGACACGACTTTGGAAAGGAGGAGAAAAAGGGCTTGCTCACAAAGCTGTCCTTCTGTCTCTATAAACAGTATTTGCACACCTTCCTCTGACAGAAGGTTAAAATTTAATATGCAGAAGTGCTACTTAGCAGTAGTGTGAAGGATACATTTTAGAATAACTTAAGCCTTACCTGCAATTGTTCTTTATTCAAAATCTGTAATTTAAAACCGCCACAATTTGTGACAAAATGATTAATAATACCAAAAGTTTTGTGGTGCTGTGTGCTTTTAAATAGTTGTATTTCCAAATGAACTTTCTGTATTAGAGATTTCTTGTAATTCAAAAGTATTTACGAGATCAGTCACAGAATGGTTGAGGTGGAAAGGTTCTTCTGGAGATCACCTCATCCCAACCCTCTGCTTAAGGCAGGGTAAGCAGGAGCAGGTTGCTCAGGGCCACAACTAGTCAGGTTTTGAATATCTCTAAGGATGGAGACTCCCCAACCTCCCTGAGCAACCTATGCCATTGTTTGACCACCCTCATGGCAAGGAAAGTTTTTCTCATGTTTGAACAGAATTTCCTGTGCTTTAGTTTGTTCCCATTGCTTCTTGTCCTTTCACTGGACACCACGGGGAAGAGCCTGGCTCCATCTTATTTACACCCCCCATCAAGTATTTATACACATTCGTATGATCTTTCCTGAGCCTTTCCTTCTCCAGGCTGAGCAGTCCCAGCACTCTCAGCGTCTCCTCAGACCTCAGACACTCCACAGCCTTCCTTACCTTTGTGGTCCTTCACTGGACTCAGTCCAGCATGACCATGTCTCTTTTGTGCTGGGGAGCGCAGAACACAGCTCTCATTTGGAGGAATTTTATAAATGTGTAAATATTACATTTTAATGCAAAAATTTTAACTGAAGCATTATTCTTGAAATTTTAAATCCAAATGTGAACAGCAGTCCTATTCTTATATTAACCTTAACTGTTCCTTTGCAAATATAGTATGTATTAGAGTCATCTTCCATAGATGATAGAATACATATTCTGTGAGTAGTCATCTATGCCTAATGAAGACCATGAGATACCACCTCAGACAGATGGGCTATAGCTCAAATGTCCATCTAAACTGTTAGTGCTCACCCGAAGAGTTAGTTAAGAGATAAGGAATTCTGCAGTCTCATCTCAGGCAGGTTACAGTTATGCAACATGTGATAAAGTTTTGTAGCTGACCCATACGGAATGCTTCTGACAGGTGAGCAAGCAAGCTCTAGTCAGCAGTCTTTCTCCAGCACTACTGAAAGAACAATGTGTGCTCACCTTGTGGAAAACTGGGTGCTGAATCTGCCCATGAGCATTTTTTGCCTAGCTCTGTATGCTGCAACATCCATGCATTGTTAGAAAGTTGGAGCCTTTTAACTGAGTTTAGTATATTTTATGTTTGTGTCTTGATGTCTTGGCTAAGTAGTAAGGGTAATTGACTGATGACTTTGCTGGGATCAAGGGTGAACAAAATTTCTCTCCCAGAATTCAGAGTATCTATAGATGAACAGCAGAAATAGGGCTTAAACATGCCATAGCATTTAGCCTGGAAGAGAGGAGAAACTGGGCAGTGAGAGATCCTCAGCTTCAACAAGGTCATCCTGTTCTCCACCAACGCACTATCTCATTCTATTTTACCTAGATAGAAAAAAGAGCTAACAAAATTTTGACGTCTTTGTTTGTATTTCTGATTATCACCACAGCTGAGAGCAACTGCTGTGGAATTGTATGGCTTCAGAGTGCAATTTAGAGTTAAAGTTGAAAAACAAAGCCTGTTTTATCCTCACAGCCATAGTGAAATCCACCCAAAGATGCTGATAGCAACCATCTTTCAAAAAAAGAGTATTTTCAAAAGCAGTCACAGTGCTAAAAAAACCAGAATAAAGTTAAAAGTTATGTTTGGGTTACATGATATTTTAACATCTTAATTGGTTAAAAATCAGTGACATTACTTTGTTTTTTATCTCCAGCAAAACACAGCCATGGTATCAGTGACAGCATTGTCATATCTTGGTGAGACTAACTGTATACCTGTAAAGATAACAGGAACTTTATCTTCAGCTTTTAAAGCAAAACAATATAAACACCTAATGCTTGTTAACAGACACTGCTGTCTCAGATTGTGCTACTGAACTTTACTTTGGCAGGTGCACTAGAAATAATTATTTCCCTGATATTCTGCTCTTCCCTGAGCATTAGTATGGTAGCAACTGCAAAGCAGTAACTGCACTGGCCTTAGACTGATACGAATTTTCACATGGATTACCTATGTGTGCACGGTTCTATCAGCAAATGATTTTTTTCAGATGCTCTTCACCTGTATTGTTTTGAAGCCACTTCACTGAGGTTTTTTTCATTTTGATGTATAGGAAAAAAAGAAGTAAACCAATCCATGATATTTTTTCTTAGGAATGAAAGAACATTAATGGGATTCCAAATTGTTAAATGTGTTTTGTCCAAATTTTGACAAATCCCTCTTTTGGATGGAGTCTAACTCTGGGAAATATTGGTTCATTGTGAAGATTATTTTTTTTTAAATTATTAGCATAGGAAAAAAGAAGAATGATGCACACTCTCACACTTTCACTAAGGCTATTGCTATGGTAATAAAAAATACTTTTAAATATAATGTAACAATATTTTTCAAATTTTCCCCAAATTTATTTTCCTTTTTCAAACACATCATGGTTACCTGGGTAAACCGAAATCACATGTTAGCCAACATAGGAAAAGTAGATTGTATTTCATTTATCTGTAGCATATTTTCCTGGCAACAATTAAAAAAGAAGGAACTGTTGCACCATGTGTGGGATAAGGGGATTACCAGGGGTATATAAAACTCCACAGGGTGCCGACTGGCAAAGAAAAAACTTTTTCAAGTCATCTACACAGGTAGTTCTGCTGGTTCTGTGTAGCCTCTGCAACTGTGATGGATGCATGTAGCATTATTCAGGCCAATGGGGGAGAGGAAGGAGGATGTTAGAAAAAGGTGTAACTGGGTTAAGATTTGTGCTCATTGCAACTATAAACTTCTGTAGAATTCCATAAGAAGATTCTGCAGCCACAGGAAAAATACCAAAATCCCCAAAAACACAAGAACCCAACAATCTAATTTCCTGTCTTTATATCAAACACATTTGTTCTAGAATAATTTTAACCCTTGAATTCCATGGT
>JAVJGI010000062.1:42168670-42279756 GCA_035590275.1 Ibycter americanus | reverse complement strand
GGGAGCGCAGCCGGGCGGGGGTGGGGGGTGCGGTGGTGACCTGCCCGCCCCCCGGTCCCTTTGCCGTGCAGAAGCACCGGCTGCCGCCCCAGCGCTTCTGTGAAGCGCCCACCGAGGGAGACAGTGCTTCGATAAGAAATCTCCAGCGGCGGCGGCGGTGGGTGAGGCACTGTTTTGCGGGCACTTTGCGATCAAACCCAGATGGCTCCTTCCCCGCGCGTGGGGCCGCAGGAGCAGAGGGGCGTTGCTGCGGCGCTCCCGGCGCCGGCTCTGGGGGCTGCCGGTGGTCGGGGGCGGCGGGGGCTGGTGGAGCCCCCTGCGAGGCTGACGGAGTGTGACCTGTGCTCGCTGACTTGTGAGCTACGGTGATAAAAACACTGCCTTCCAGAAGGGTGTTTCGTGTTTATGGCAGCCGCGGTTAAAGCCGGGTAGCTAGCTTCTCGCTGGGGCGCCGATAAAACAGCAGGGTCTTGGAGTATCGCTCCTGGCAACGTTGCAATCGGTGTTTGTCAGAAGATACAGTTAAAAAAAAATAAATAACTTCCACAAAGAGGGCTAACGTTATGATGCCTCAAGCTTTTTGCAACTGCTGTTACCTCCTGAATGTGCTGACCTGCAGATTGGCTTTTTGCAAGTCTCCATCTGTGCCCTGCTGAGAGATGGGGATGCAAATTACTTCATCGTTTAGTGTTTCCAACTGGCTGTAGAAGTGTTGCATAAGTCCAAGTTATTAATTCCCTGGCAATTATTTCTCCTTTTAAAATAACATCCTGTTGATGCACTTCACTTCTCACTAGGAGGCATTCAGGAAACGTGTTTTAAAATGCTTGTGTGATCAATTAGTACTGTAAGGCCGTAGTCAGGCACGTTGTATTCCAGGTGTGCTGTGCAACAAAACCTTGGTGCTGTCATGTTCCTGAGATCGTTCTTGGATATTGCAAGCTACTGTTTCGTACTGATGCATTAGGAGGAAAGTGGTGGTGCACTCCAGTTTGGATCAGAGCTATGGGGCTGAACAATATCTGGTTGGAGTTTTCATTAACGTTTTTTAATGATTTGTTTTTCTTATGTCATGAGACTGCCAAAACCAGAAGGTATATAACAGTTAATTAGATTTAACAGAAATATTATGAAATACATATGCCAGTAGGGCAACTGAATTCGTAAGCTTTCAAGTTCCTTTTTACAGTATCTTCAAAGAGTAATAGTGCAGGTTAAGCAGAAAATGATTTAAAATGAAGTTTGTACAACAGCATGACCCTAGACCTGGGCTGTCTTCATGTAGAAGAGTAATCTGCAGTGCATGAATGGAAAACACCCAGGCATTTCCTGTCTAGGGCCATTTCTGACCTCTGCTGGATTCTGCTTATTAAAAGACAGTTTATGAGTCGGATGTGGGTGTGGATAGTGTGGTGGCAACTTTACCCAGCAAATGAAAATTGAATTAGTTATTTTAGAGTGAGCTGGTGGGTGGGAAGGAGATGTCTCAAAACAATTAGGTAGCCTTAATTTGTGCAGGGTAATGCATGTACTCCACAGTGATTCACTTCTGTGTGTACTTCGTGTACCAACTTCACATCTGCTTTAGAACAGAACTGCTTCTCTGGCTTTATGCAGTACTTGCTTTTTTTTTTTTTTTTAATGTAATACCGGAATAAAGCATCTGAAGCTTCTTCAAATATGATCGAAGTTGATTTAAATGTTGGAGTTATCATTAGGTGTTCAGTCTTGTGGCTGTGAGGTCAGAATCTTGTTGAAATCAGTGAGACTGTGTGCAGGCTTGGGAATTTGAAATCCGGTTGGTGGCAAGTAGCTTTTAATCCTGTTTGTAGAGTACAAGTGTGTTCTTATGATAAAGAGTTCTTCTGGCTGGCGCTAAAGTGCTTTGGTATAATGCATTCTCTTTCAGTTTAATTCTGCTGGAGAAGTACTCAGTCATTCTGATTAGCAATACATCTACAAACTATTTTTTCCAGGTCTTCCTTTCTTTTTTGAAACACACCCTTTGGGGCGGGGAGAGAGGAGAGGCAGCTCCAAACTGAAAAATACTTGGGGAACCTATGAGCAGATGTTGATTCTGAGGCATCATTGCACTTGGACATTGGACAGTCTGCAGTGGTTATGGATAAATGAAAAGATACTACTAAAAAGTTTTGGGAAGAATTCGCATATAAGTATCAGTACTTGTAACAAAGCAAACAGTTTTCAAGATAAGATGTTTCCACTTAGATAGTTTAGAACGCTAATTGAAACAGGTAGGTTTGGTGCTTCTTGGTTATGGCCTATAGGCTTTAAATTTTTTGAGCCCAATTTTAGGGTTTCACAGGAATTTTCTGGCACAAAATCCATTATAGAGAAAAATGAGGCCTTAAGCATGTTCTTTGTTGGGATGCCAATTTTGGTGGCACTGCGAAGGCATGAAGAGCCGTAGGGCTATTCTTAACTTGTGCCTTGATTGCTTGTAGCCCTCTTTTCTCCTGGCATACATCCAGCGCAGGGGTGAAGGAAGGAGGAAGGTTGTGAGTAAAGCAGGACAGAATTGTGTATACCGTGGAGGCTTCCTTGCCACTGGTGAATTTTTCAGTGGTCTGTCTTATCAGATTTGTTGGCTATATGATGACAATGAATTGGGCTGTCAGTCTGCAGCATCTGTTGTTTGGGGGAGGCCTGAGGTCATGTTATGAATTGTGCTCAACCTATTTTTCTGTTTGCCAAATTATCTGTATGACTGATAGTGTACCAGCAGTGAAAGAATTTAAAATTATTTTATTAACTGAGGATTATAGCTTCAGTGGGAAAAATTATTTAAGTGTATAGAGTTTTGCCATCCTTCTTTTTTTGTTACTCTTTTTCCCCCCATGCATTTAAATGAAGTAAGATGTAATCTCTATTCTTCATGTATTGCATTTTCTTGTTTACATGTGCAAGATTGGGATGAATGACTGATTGCTCCACCTACACACAAACATACACAAAGTGCTAGTTGAGATGTCTTTGGCATTTGTAGCAGCAAGGATTAGTCTGCGTTGTGTGGCTGCTTGAGTTGTTTTTGTGTCTGTTAATTAGGGCTGTCTGTGTCAAGGTTGGTTTTACTATTATGTAAGCTAGTGATATTGGCTCTTGTGGAATGCAAACCGTGCTGTGATGAAAAACAGATCTACTGAATTTAAAGGAAAGAATAAGGGATGTGCAGTAATTTTTATTCGGGGGAGCGAACTGGGATTTTTAGAGGCTTGTAAAGATTTGGCTTCCATGACAGCCACATTTCTTAAATTATATACAAACCATTCTTTTAAACTGCATCTAAAATAGATTTAGAAGACACGTTTTTATACTAGCCACTGCTAGTCCAGTGGTATGCTGACCTCTGTCAATACAGGAAGATACAGGTATCTCAGCTCTTATTTCTTCAGCTGTGTGGTAGGATTTGCTGTTGTATATGCTATTTCTGTTTGCGGGGCTATTACTTGCCTTAAGTTTTCTTCTGCTCTCAAGTGTTAACTGCATTGATGCTATGTTTAGCCTGTAATCTATTAACTAAATAAATTTTGAATTAAAAAAGCCAAACAACTTAGGAGTTCGTTCATTTAAAGAGCTGATAATTCCCATGCTCATCCTTGGCCAACTGGTAAACATAAAGCCAAGCCAGAATGTTTGCTCTTAGTACCCGAGTTTGAGTGTTGTCAAATGTTCAGTCATGTCTAGTCCAAGAACCCTGTATGTAAAATCACATCAGCTTGCCATGAACCTTGATCAGGTTTATTCTGGATCCAGACAAGATGGGCTATAGTTTTATTGCCCTGATGAATATTTCCTGCTGTCACGGGATAGAATGAAGAAATTTGTTCTGTTCCTTCTGTGTCCTGCTAACATCTAATGGTATTGACTGTGTTGTGTTGCTTTCTAATGTGGTATACATTTATGATTAAGTCTGCCCTTGGCTTACGTGTGCTGCTGATTGCTTGCTGATGGCTTCTCTGAGGGCAGTATTTGTAAAGGTTTTACCATTTTAGCTATGAAACATGCATCTAGTAAATGATACCAAGGCTACAGTTACATATGCCTCTGTTACTTATCGGCTGCACTGTAGAACTCTCCGTGGGCACGTCCGTTGAGCATTTGGGATGCTCCAAGTAGAGCAGAATACTGCAGCTCCATTTCATTGCCTGAATTTTCCAAAGGTTGTGGACTAGTAGTCCAGCATAAGTGCTTAGGCACCAGCTTTCACTAAAAACATACTTAACTTTTAATGCTTCATCTTCATGGTTCTTGTAGACTTTGACTTAATCTAAAAGGTGAACTGAAACTTTGGAATCAAAATCAGTTTGTAGCTTTTTCTTGTCTAGGAATAGAACTTTCTGCTGGAAGAGTAAAGTTTGTGCATGGGAGAGAGGGGAAAAATGACTGTTACAGATCTTGTTATCTTCTGTCCTAGTCCTGTGTCTTTCCCAATGTATCACTGTTATGATATATTTACGGTTGAGCCTGGCAGCCTAATGCTTTCTGTCATAGTATCTCTTTTCCCAGTAGTAGGTAACTTTTCCTGGTGTGGCTTAAATTTTCCTGCAAATCTGTCCAGATTTGTTAGTTTAGATTTTTCATAAGTGGTTCTTAGTTGAATATACTTTATTTTTTGGATGTGTAGCTTGAGACCTTGGGATCTGATTTGTGTAGGTGCCAAGAACTGCAGCACTTACCCTTTGGGTTTATACTGTGCTATGTAATGCTCAACCATCTTTACTTTAGTGATGAAAACATATTTCAGAGATTCTTACTTTAAAAAAAAGAAAAGAAAAAGGTGCTGTTCTTGGAAATTTCTTTTTTCCCCAAAGATGAGTTAGAATGTAGTTGAGGTTGAAAAAGTAGCACTAGGGAGAAGCATGGTGACTGAAACCAATTGATATTTTGACATTAGTAGTTCTGAGGCATTGAAGAGAGCTGGATACTAGCTGGGCTGGGTGAGGCTCCGTTAGCTCCTGTTTGTAAAGTTCTAAGCTTTGATCCATTTGCAGCCTCACTTGGTAGGCTTGAATGTGGATGTGTAAACCGGACAAACCCATCAACAATTTTCACACTTTTTTACACATTATAGAGCAATGTCAGAATTAAATAGATCTGTTGTTCTTTCTTGCTGAAATAACATAAGGCATAGTTTTAATAAAATAACGTGTTTGTGAATGGGGTAAAAAAAAAAAAAAAGCTCAGATGAATGTACATGCATAATCTCCAAATGCTGTTATGTCATAATCAAATTTGCATGAAAACTTATAATAATCCAAGCTGGAAAAAATCGTTAACCTTTCTCTGTTTCCAAATTTACTAGTAAAAAAGAACAGGAAGTTCTGATTATTTTTTCTGAAATGAGAACATGAAGAACTGCCAAAACTGTTACAAGAACTCTATTTTATTTTTTTTATACTAATGTCTAGTTGATGTAACTTGCAGAAGAAAAAATACTTCTGTAGATCATTTAAATAGGTCTCAATAGCTCTTATCTCTGCTTGCAATGAAAAGATATGATGAATAGTAATTTACATTTTGCTTAATTTATTTTTAACTCATTGACAATTTCTGTCTTACTCAAGTTTACTATGTTTTTATAGTCAGTTAAAAGGTGCTTCAACACCTGTCTGCTGTTTCAATAGCCTTTGTTACATTTTTCTGTGAGTATGTCTTTCTGTCATAATAATCAAGCACGTAGAAGCTTCTGCCCAAGAATATAGAAGAATTTTTGGGAAAAGTGTCAAAAGTATTAGTAATTTACAAAACTGACAGTGGTAGCTTCCAGATCTTGAGAAGCAGAAGATTTTGTTTGAATTTGTCTCTTAAAATACACGTTGCTAGTGAGTACAGTAGTGCTGTAAGGAACTTCGTAATGGGGGGAACTGGCTGCAGTCAGGCACGTGCTTGAGGTCTACTGTAGAAATGAAGTATGTTCACACTTGCTGGGTCCTTCTGTTCTAATTAAACAGCTTAATTGAGAGTTACCAAGGGAGAAAGATGTAATTGGGAATCAGTTACAGATTAACGGTTTAACTCTAAGCTTTACATTAGTCCTTTCCCCAATAATGATTTCTTTTGCTTGTAGATTTCTGCAGAAATGGTGGTTCTATCACAGTGAAATCTTGCTACAAACCACTGTTGATCTTGCAACAGAAATACTTGCTTTGTACTTCTCTCAGGCCTTAGCTGGTCTGGGGACTGCTTCACTGTTGGCAGGGCTGTTGTAGCATAAACCCATAGTTTGGAAGCAGGTGGCAAGATGTAGGTCAGGGCTTCGTAGCAGCATTGGATTGTTTGCATTTGTGCAGCCATGCTACATGTTAGTCTTCAAAGATAAACAAGGCATAAATAGGAGCAAAGCATGGCTAATACACGGCTACTATTACATTCTGACTATTTACTAATGAAGTTTCAGTGTTTCTGTAATTATTTCTATGTTGACTAGCCCTTGTGCATAGGTTAATTTATAAAAAGGCTGCTGGAATTACGTAATTAAATCAATTCTTGGTAGTGATACAGGTGTTACCTTAAGCATCCTCCTGCCCAATTATTTTGCTTTTATCATTGCTGCAAGTAAAAAATTGTGTTTTGCAGCTGACCCAGACTAGAAATTACTATTTTCATCTCCTAACATCCCTGTCTCCCCGCCCCTCCCCCCAACTAGGAATATCTGCCGTATGAATAGTGTAACATTAAGTACATTTGGTTGCATAATCAAAATTAAAGTGGTTGAAGTGGGAAAAAGTCCTGCTAACAAAGACATTCCAGCTAAGCTGGATAGTTTTGGCAGCACTGGTGAAGAACCAGCGTTGGTACTTCGTTATACCTGTGCATCTTGAGGGCTGGTATCTTCTGGCAAACTGAGGGTGGAAAGCAGAAAAGGACAGTCATCTTGTAAAATGCTTCAGCTGCAGCCAGAAGAGAGTGACTGAGGGCATGATTTCCCGTTACACTCTGTGTTGGAACAGCATGTTGCTTTCATCCTCCTGGTCTTTCCCCAAGAGGAAGCCAAACTGCTGGACTGTATTCTTTCTGGATCTAGCAGTCTGTGGAGTTTTTGCTTCAGTTTATTGATCCGATGCACCAAAAAATCAGTGTGTTTTTTCCCCCATTAAATTGGTGACTGAGTTCACGTGATTGTTGACTTCTGTGCAGAGAGGGCAGGGATGTGCAACCTGGGAGACAAAAGGTGCACTGAAACAGGTTCCCCTTTTTGTGCCAGTTTACTGTCACTATAGTCTTGGTAATTTCTGATGCTCTTTACTTAATCCCTGTAGAAAGTTGTGTGAATAAGCTTCATTACATTTCATACTTGATTTAAAAAGTTTTTTAATATTACTTCATGGTTTTTGTGCTCTTACAAGCTTCTCTGCTGTAAACTGTTCTGAAGAAAGCTTAGATTCTGTAAATTTGCATCTGCAGACTTAGTTGCTGAAAGATGCAAGTGCTTTTTTTCAGTTAGCATGAGCAATAAGTGGTAAAATTACTGTCTCTGTTACAAGTAAATTCTCCCCCAAGTGCCAATTTCTCCCCAGCATGCTAGTTGTTAATTTCAAGACTGCAGAAACAACTGATCACATATCCTGCTTTCCCCCGATTCCTTTGAGGGGAAGAATATAGCTATGTACAGCTGAATTTGAGTTCAAGTACTTCTTAAAACTAAAACTGTTATGCTTGTACTGTTTCTTCTTTAAAATGTTATTTTGAAATCCTTAGTGAATATAGAAAAGCCCTAAATTTTTGCCTTGGGATGTTGTTTTAAGATGACAACATGACAAAATATTTTTTTATTTCCTCAGATTACTTCCAGGCATTACCTTTAGCATCTCTATCTCCTTCAGACTTTCTTCTAATTTTTAGATAAGTTTCAAGTTTGTTTCTTCCCATTCATTTTAGTCTTGACACTGGTGTGTCTTACATAATATCTGTTTTTATGGTTAAAGAAATCGATGAAAGTTTGAATGTGACCCTCATAAATACTTATGTTTTGGTTTTCAGAAGAGATGGGAAATGGATGCATTTAGCTAGATAGGATTAGCCACCTCCTGTGGACAGGAAGAATAGTGCAGATGTAAGGGTGATCATAGGGATATGCAAGTGGGGTTAGAGAAGTGTGGTTGAAAAACAGGTCCTGAGAAATTAGTTAGCGATCTTGCTTTTTACTTACCAACTGAAGGAAGAGTTGCAAGGGCAACAGGTGCTTTAGAGAACAGTATTTTTATTTTGTGCTTCCTCCCTGTCATTTTTTTTGTACAGCCTTCGTGCCAGAAGAGATGATACTCTGAAGTTCCTCTTTTCCACTGTGAGATTGCTGTTAGGTGTTTTTCTGCCAGGCTTTATTGTCAAGTTAAGTTATCCAGATGCCTCTTTTCTACAGTAAAATAATGTCTGCGAGATCCTTGTGAGCTGGAAACTTGAAACACCAAAGCTCTTGTTACTGTTCTCCCCTTGAGATCAAAGTTGCTTTCAGTGATTTTTGTTCTACTGGTGGGATGTGGCATGGGTCTGTGTGCTCTTGTCCTCTCTAAAATTTGGGACGGCGACAGGTAACAGATACCCATGGTTTTGGGTATGGAATTGAGAGGAGTATTCATTTGCTAAGCAGTGATATCTTCCAAAAGTAGTAAAGTGTTTTTTTCTCAGGAGGAAGCTGATCCAGACTTTAATAGAGATGCAGTGCTTTTTACAAGTCTAATCGCATTCACCCTTCGTAATTTGAAGACTTTTCTGTTCTTATAAAATTTTTCTACTAGAAGAACTTTAAGAAGGACTGTATCTGCAATTTATCTTCGTGATAGTGATTCTCATTCAAAAATAAAACCCCAAAACATAGTGCTTTCCTATAGCTTACCCAAATTATCTTAAGGATAGCAAATTAAAAAGCCAGACATGTCCTTAGTTTCAAGTGGCATTTAATTCTACTGTTAAAAATCTTATCAAGCATGTTACAAAGTTTGTAACAGTTAAGCCCGATTAATATGTTGGCAGCAATCACAAGTTATTGGTGACTAAGATTTAATGTTGGCTGCTCCGAAATGCTAAGCTCAGGCATACGAGATTCAAATGTGGATGCAAAGTCAAGTATCTACTTTGCTGTACGTCAGTATTAGGTTTTAATGTGAACAATATGGGTTTTTTACAGTCTCTGAAGGTATAGTCACTATAGGAATATGCGACATGTACACCATTTAAATGTCCATGCCAGTCTCAGAATTTTCATATCTTGCTAACCAGGCTATTCCCCGTCCCCTGCCACCCCCCAGCAATGTGCCAGATTTACGCAGGATGTATGTAGCAAAAAATAAGTTTTACTTGCACAAACAGTGAGCAAATTCCTGCTGGTCTGCAATAAAATGTAAAATAATGGAAAAAACCCAAGATTTTTTTTCTTGCTTTTTACTGAAGGCTTCCTTGGGATTGAGTTTATAGTCCTTCCTTCAAGGTTTTTTATTACTGTTTCTTTTGTTCCCCTTACAGTAATCTGTAATAACTGCTTTGAATGCAATAGCAGCAAGCACTTACTTTCAGTATTCAGAAATGCAGCAGGTCTTTAAGAGAAGACTGTATGCAAAATCGGATTTATAGTCCTCTCTGCTTTCAGTTCAGGAGCTTTTTGCAACCAAGTCCATTTATTTAAGCTTATAGCTTCCATCAGTACAGGGAATTTTTAAAAGGTGATTAAAAAATAGGACTGTGTGATGCTTTCATAATGTTGGAGTGTAACACAAGGAGTTTACAGCAGATCGCAGTCCTGCACTTGAGCAGAACTTAAGTTCATTTCATCATAATTTGTTTTCCTGATTAGGTTGTCTAATCCTCAGTCTTAGTTTCCCGAGTGCTACTGGTTGATTAATGAAGTTCCTTCCTTGTGCTGTTGGTCCAGGAGTACCATTGCATTCTCTTGTGCTATGCAGATAAAACAAAACCCAGTACTGCCCCACAGAAATTAGAGTTGCTGACTCCAGAGTTGTGTTGTGTGTGGTGTTTAGCTGCTCTCACTGGATACCGTTTTGTTTTTCAGTTTTAACAGATGCAAAGGTGGTTACCTAAAAATCCTGTTTGCTCTTTGCATTACCAGCAGCTGTGGGATGTTGACAATTTGCAATTACATTCCTGTCAGAACATTGTTTATCTTTGAAATAGAATAGTTGCAACTACATTTGGAGAGAGCTGCCTTAGCTTTAAAAATATTTGATTGGCGGTGTGTAGTGCCTGTGTTTTCTGCTACCATAGCTAATTGGCCAGGTGCTCTAGGAAGTGTTGAGAAAGAGCCTTACTGATGTGTGAATGGTGTAATGTCTTTGAAACTGGAGGAAGCTGTTTATGGCAGCAGCCTGTGGAGCACTCAGCTTGGTAACTGTTGTGGTGGGTGATTATTCTGCCTGCTGTGTTGTAATTGCCTAATTCAAATTTATGGCTATGTGCTTGTAGTCGATCTTGACCTCTACTGCTCTGATTCCCAGCAAGTTTTGAAGCTGCGTGTGGGATGGTAAGCAGTGGCTGGACCTGAGCGAATTATGTAAGTGCCTAATACATTTGAACTCCTGCTTATGAGGGTCAATGGTAGCTGATACAAAGGGAAGATTAAAAAAATGTTTCCCCCATATAGCTGTCACAGTTTTTAGCATGACCTCTTACTATTGGTTGTTACAAACTTTGAAAGTTTGAATAATGCTTCAGTAGAGTGCAAAATGCTTAGACTGGTTAAAAATCATACCCTTTAGTGTGACTTTAGCCTATGTAATTTTAACATGTCCTCATGTGATCATCTTCAGTGTTTTTTTCATTTGTTAATTTATTTTTAATGATAACCAGCTGTTTTTCCAAAGGATCATGGCCTTTATCAACAGCAATGGTTACCAGACTTTTTGGTCCCTGTCCTGCTGCTCCAAATTTCATACCTCAATTTTCCCCTTCTCCTGTTTGCAGGCCTTTGAAAATCTAGACGACTTACCTCAGTTTTCATGATTTAGCTGGAATTGTGGATACATTGCCAACACTTTGACTTAGTTAAAAAATAAAATAAAATAAATAATCCTGTTGTCAGCTATGTATGGCTCTTCAGATTCTGGTTGAAATGCACCTTGGTATAACATACAGTACTTAATTGTTAGAAACATTCTTTATGAATGAACATTCTTTTAGAGCTGTCAGGGTGTTTTGCGTGGTGGTGGTGTTGGTTTGTGTTTTTTGGTGTTTTTATTTTTTTTACCATACTGCTCTTGCAACTTTCCCAGTATTCCTGATTTATGCATCCTGGCTACAGTCTCTGTACAGTCCTGGGCTAAAACTGATGGGAAGCATTTTGCTTATTAAAATTGGGGCTGGGAGCAGCCTGTAAATAGACTGATGTGAAAACTGTGCACTTCCAGTTTTCCTCGTAAGCATTGGTCTTAAACTGTCCTTGGCAAATAGTAACTTCAGCTGTCACAGACACTTGTAGCTTTCACTTTTCGGTGTGTATGCCTAATTAAGATTAAGATAGTTTTCGCTGGCTGTGCGGGGCCAAAACCTGCAGTTCTTGGTGGCAAAGAAGAAATTAATTTTTCATAATGTTTCCCAGCTCTGATTGGAACAGTATTTAGGAGCCAATAATTCTGTCTAATAACAAATACTGTAATCTGATTTAAGTTTGCCAGCACTGCATTTTATAGGTTTGCTGATTTAATTAGTCTTTGGCTAGTTCAGAAAAGAGCACATGAACATTACAAATGCTGTGTCAGTAACCTGTTAAAATTATAGCTGGTTTTAATACCAGAGGGTTCTTGTTGATGATCATATATGCCTGGTGTGGTCTGGATGAGAAAAATTGATACCAGCATGACTAAACTGATGTAGTTGCTTTACTTCAGACCCTATATATTTAGTGCATTGTTGTACAGTAAGGCTTTCTCTGGTGAAACTGAATCTTTTTGTTCCCTGGCATTGATTTGGGCTCAGAGTTGAGATACAATCTTTGCACACCAACCCTAAACTGATCATGCTGAATTTTTAAACTTGTGTTGTAACCTGTGCCTTCCACCCTTTAAGCAGCCCAGCCAGCTCCAGTTAGATCATCTCGTCAGCTGCTAACAGGAGTGGTTCTGTAGGGCATGATTGCTCTCTTGTGATCTGACTTCTAGTGCTGCATGTTTTGTGATAAATCTACTGTGGTTTTTAACAAACTAAAGAACAGCTTACCAAATTACCCATGAAAAAAATGCCTGAATGTTAAGTCAGTTGAACTGGATCCCACTCTATAGGTATGTATGTAATTCAGGTGTGAGATCGGAGGGTGTTTTGAATACTTGATGACTTCATGCCCTCTCATCAGACATAGCAAGAAACAAACAAGGTGTAGTGACTGTTCAGTAAAGAACCAGCTCATGGCCTTTAAAGGTAGTTAATTCAGCCTGGTGAAGAGGTTTGGTCATTTCACTCTTAGGAAAGGTTACTCACTTAAGAACAGAAGGAAAGCAGCGTTTTCACTGGTCTTTTACAATGAGGTAACTTGTCCTAGTTTAAAACTGACTTGGCACTGAGACCTAGTGCAAGTGCCACAGATTCTGCTCTGCCAGGCCCCGCAGGAGCATCAGCACCCCACCCTGTCCCTTGCCAGGCCAGTGAGATCACTGAAAAAATAAATAGTTCCATAAGCACTGGAACTAGTGACTTCTGTTTCATGTGGTTTAGTCTCCTGTGGTTGATTTGTCTTTGGCAAAATCAGGGGGTTGTGCTCTGCCTGAAGTGTTTTCTGCAATAGGGCTCTTCGCAAGAGTTCTCAGGAATAAAATTTTTCTTATGTCCGAAAAGATGGAAACCTGAGTTCCCCTTTCCCAGTTCAGCACTCACAAGATCCTTTTCTGTTATTCATCCACCTATTTTCACAAGGTCTGTAGGAAAAAATTAAGACTTCTTTATTATATTTGGCCAACAGGGGTTAATTAAGTCGGATTGCTGGAAGACAGGAAGACAGCATGATTTCCCAAGGCGGGGAAACTGGACTGAAAGCGTTGGTGGGTCTGGGTGGTTGTTATGGCCAGATTCAGTGCAGGGCTCTCCTTAGACTACAGGTGGTGCTGTGGTACCACCTCAGTCGTTTTTCTTCGGTAACCTCTAAAGTTTATCTACACTAGCTGGTGAACTTGCTTGTCTTCTCGAAGCTGTAATATGAGAAGAGTAATTCCACACACTAAATGTTTCTGTGGCTTTGTAGAGCACATAACTGTTCTGCATGTTAAGGTATTTATTTCTGTTTATAGCTAAAGGCAAAGAAAAAATACAGTATCTGATAACTATTTTTTGTTGTTGTTGTTGTTAGCCTTACTGCTGTTCTATTGGCTGGCAATATTCTGGCATATTTCTTCCTGCACACTCGCTCCAGCAGAGCATGAGTAACATTCCTCATCTGCCTCAAAAATAGTAGCAAGTAAAATGTCATTTGTGATTCCAGTGAAATTGAAATTGAACTTGCCAGGTACTGATGCTAGTCTTGCACTGTCTGATACAGGTTGAATGTTTCTTTGCCTCAGTGTCTTTTATTAGAGTGAAGATGGTGTTATTTGCATGCCTGCTTCAGAAGTAAAATATGTGAGGGGATGGAGACGAACTGCGTGGTTTCCCCCCCTTAAGAGCTAGTGGTGCATGTTCTGTCAGATGTGTGTTAAAGCAACGGAGTACCATGTATGGCACCAGTGGGAAATGGTGGTGATGACAGGATTGTGCTGGGATAATGGGTCCCATATTCTGGGAGAAGGCAGAGGTCTTGGTGTCACTTTGAACTTCAACCTACCCATGGAATTCAATCAGTTAGGGACTTGTTTTGGCCTTGGAGTCCTTCCCGCCTCCTCCCCTTTCCCCCCTTCTCTGTATTTACCCTGGGTAGATAGGCATCAGACGAGTGTAAAGGGATAGCGAGGAAAGGTTAAAATCCTGCCCTGCTGCCATCTACTTTCCCCTGAAGCCTAAACTGACCAGGTGATTGTCATTATTTTGTAGGACTTTTTTAACATTGTGAAGAATTCAAATGATGTTATTTGTGGGGCAATGATACAGTTCACAGATTGTCTTAAAATAGTTTGTTTCTATTTATGAGTTTGAAACTTTCTAATATGTCAGTGAGCAGCACAAAATGTGCTGAAGTTTGGTTGTTCACAGTCTGAGAGTAATTTTGTTGCTCTGTGTCACTTGATCATGCAGAGGAGATCCAGCTATTAATGGTATTGTGCCCCACTGCCACTCTACTGACGTAATCTTATTTGGTGGGCCAGAGCAAGTGTCCTGGAGGAAGGAAAGGTTATCTGACATGATTAGTCATTTATTGTATTTGTCATATTTTATTTTTAAAGCAAGTTCTAATATAAGCGTGCGTGTATGCCATGCCCCCCTCAATCGTGGTTGTTTTACATCTGACCTCCTCTTTTGAGAGGAAGCTGGCGCTGGAAGTTGTCTTCGAGCTTGCCCAGAGTTTACGTATGAAAACCGATGGCGCTTTTTTTTGCCGTGTGAGTTTACAAATAGATCAGCTCCTGTCATTGGCTTAGTGGGCAATTGTATGAGTGCCAGAACTGACTCAAAGGAAAGGCTATAGGAAGTTTTTGGCTGGGGAGAAGGGGAGACTGAAATCATAGCAGTCTGGTCTTTGATTGTCTTGTTCTGCAATGGAACTGTGCCATTGCCAGGGTTAACTATGTGATACAGTGCAGTTGTTCTTTTGTTGTGTGGTTGGTTGGTTGTTTTGTTTATTTGTTTGTTTTTTAAAGGCCTGTTTCTTACTGAAGGAAAAAAATGTTACTCTATAGTTTTATCTTTGAACAATTTAGGTCAAAATAGAGTTTTGGAAAATTACAAAGACAAGTCAGCATTTTAAAAATAATGCACTGTTTTGTAATGCTACTCTGCAATGTTTGCCAATACTACTAGATGTGATAGGATGAAAGGTTCTACTTGGGTTTGGAAAGTTATTGTGCTGGACTCTCTACTGACATAGGTACTAATCCTGCAAAGATACATGCTTTCTGTTGAATCCAGTGATTAAGCTGACAGTCTGGGTTTGGGGTTGGAAAAACATATATGCATTATCTTAACTTTGTGTTTGCGTGAGCTCTGACTTCTTTTTAAATACTACCAGTATTTTTTCCCAAGTGCCAAAGTAATCAAGACTAATTAAAAAGTTATTATGGAGACTCTGTTTTGGTTTTGGTGTTCTTTTCCTGTTCTTTTTTGTTCGTTTTTTTTGGTAACAAAAAAAAAAATGAAGGACTGAGGTTAAACCTACTTAATATTAAAATCAGTGGAAAATACATGAAATACATTCAGGTCTTCTATGCTGGAGAAGTTTTGTGAAGGGTGGAGAGCCTTTTCAGTGAATTTCAAGTTGCCTTCATGGTATGCACAGGTTAGGCAGTGGAAGATAGAAGGGAAGACCTGCTGTTGTCTCAGCCGCTAATTAGATTGACTGTCTTGCATTATGTTTGTATATCTGAACTTTTGTTTGTTTCATGTACTTCTTAGTTTAGGCTTGCTAAAAGTTTTCTCAGAAACAAATATATTATATATACATGTATGTTTACACAGTGTTCTCTTAGTGACACTCCGGCTATACATCCTCCTTGTTGTATCTTGTCTATACTTTGCTTGATTGGAAGGTTGCCCTTATGGGTGTGAAAAAACTTGTGATAAATATATATGGCTGTAGCATAAAAATACAGAAGGTTAACTGTGGTCAGGATTTATTGATGGATTAGCTTTCTAAATGCCACCTATTGCAAGTAAAAATGCTTTGTATTTAACATCATGTTTTATACTTGTTCTTTACAGGAAAGAGTGCAAATCAGAAGATGCTACTTGCAAGATCTCTGAATCTGACCCTGAGGAATTATCAGATGAAGCAAGTGCTGACACCTTCTATGGAACTTCTCCTCCTAGTACACCCCGCCAGATGAAGCGTATGTCAACAAAGCATCAGAAAAATAATGTTGGGAGACCTGCTAGCCGCTCCACTTTGAAAGGTAGGTATGGTGATGGTTTTTTTTCTCTAAAATGACCATAAAGGTATCATAGTAGCCCTTTCATTGCCTGATGGAGGAGATATGCAGAAGATGGAGCCAGATACTGAGGTGCAGTGAAAGGACAGGAGGCAGTTGTCATAGGTTGCTGCAAGGGAAAATTGTTTGGGTATTAGAAGAAAAAATTTAACACGAGAGTGGTCAAACAGTGAACAGTTTGCCAGAGAGGTTGTTGAGTTGTTGCATCTTTGGAGGTTTCCAAAACACAACTGGATAAGATCATGAGCAGGACAAACTAGTTTTGAAATAAATCCTGCTTTGAGCAGGAGGCTGGAAAAAATGACCTTCAGAGGTATTTTCTGATTTTTTTCTGCGGTTCTATGGTCTCTAGTAATGGTGTAGTTGCTTCTCTGCCCCAGTTTCATGTTCTGAAACTCTTCGCAGTATGTTTCATAGAAGAATAAAGTTTTCAGTGACTGTTCTTTATTCTTTAGTGTCACTGAAGCAGTTAAAGCCTAGTTACCACTGTTTACTTGTGTTTACTTTTTTGTTGTAAAGTTATAACTGGGAAGAGACAAAAGGTACTTGATATGTGTTTTTTCCTAATGTTACTAAGTAACAATATCTGATATTAAATAAAACATATTTAGGTTAAAGTAATATTTTTAAGCTTTACTTTCTTTAATTTTAAGCATATGTAGAATATGGTAATTGCTTGTTAAAGAGGTAATTTTAAAAAAACATGCGGTAACTACATCTTTTCAAGCTGACCTTGTAAGAAGAAAAAAAAAAAAAATTAATGCAATTTTGGTGGTTTTGCTGAGCCTGTGGGTACAAAAAAGTAATTTTTTAGGATTTTATATTCAGTATTTTCATACAGAGTATACTTAGGTTTGTTTGGCGTTTTTGTTTTGTTTTGGGGTTTTTTTGTGGGTTTTTTTTTTGTTTTTTTTTGGTTTTGTTTTTATTTTGTTTTGTTTTTAAACAATAACAACTATGTCAGACAGGGTTACTTGCCAGAGTTGTTATGGCAGATTGGCTATTGCCAGTTAATAATTTGGAAGCAGTTTTTAAAATTGCTTCACATGAAACAGGAAATGTTATCACAGAGTGCATTTACTTACAAGGATTACATTTTCAAGGTAAGGTGTAGGAGAGAAGAAGGTATATGGTTTAGTGTGAATAAGGGAATACAATCTATTCTTCAGTTGCATAGAGTAGTGGAGTGCAAGTTCATAGTAAAAGAAGGGCCAATGCAAACGTCTGCCAAAGCTTTTGGTTCCCTTCAGTTTCATACAACCTCTGAATAGTGTCACTGTGAAGAGACCATTCACCAAAAGACTTCTTCCTTTAAATTGAAGAGAACTCTTGTTATACTTGCCAGTTAGTTGTGTAGGCATTGGTATTATTAAGCTTCCTTTACTGGCTTTTAATTGTGCCTTTTGGTGAAGTTAAACTATTCTAATGCAACATTAACCTTTCTTAGTTCTGTATATGGTAGTTATTACATAACTTTCCTTGCTTCCTATGATTTTCTTGGGTTTTTTCTGTGCTTTTAAACAAAAAAAAAAGACACATTAGTTTCTAAATGGAGAAAGTGTGATACTAAAGAACTAGGATGCATAATATTTCATAGTAACCCTTTGGTGCTGAGCACATATTGAGGATTGATATCATTGTAAGAAATAGTAAGGCTAAACAACAGCTCCCTAATAGATTTTGAGTTTTTGGAGCAAGGTCTGTCTTTCTACTTGTGAGGGGAATGGTTCTTGCTTCTGCAATAATAATAGCCTGTTCTTGGTTGCTATGAGTGTATCTTAAAATATGTTTGGTGTTGGTGGGTTTTTTTGTGTTTTAGGAGTTGGATAGTGTTGTATGTTGTAAAATATCTTTTCTGGAGAGTTCATAGTTAATTTTATTTAACTTTGCCTATGTGTACAATTTCAGAAAATTTATTATGTGTTGAGGGGGGAGGAACCAAACCACAACCCACCAAAAACCCACCAAACAACAAAACCCCCCCCCAAACCCAACGATTTCAAAGTGAACTACTGGTTGATTGACCTTGAATGTGTATGCATATACTGTTATTGAGATTGAATTGGTTTTACTTCAGTAAGAGAATTTATTCAGGGGTTAGTTTGCTGTAACTAATCAGTTTAAAAAATAAATTTGAAACAACTTTTCATTTACATCTAACACAGATGTAAGGTATCTTTATTTAGGCAACTGAAAGAATTCTGGGCATTAGGGGCTTGCTTACTTGCCTCTCCAATGTTTGTTTGTTTGTTTAATTCTGTCACACCAAGTCTTTTAGAATTTGTGTTTAGTATCAATAAACCGACACAATAATCTGTTTTAAAATAGTTTCTGAATCATTTCTCCTGTAGCCCAAGACCCATGGGATTCACGTTTTCTAAGCTAAATGCATTTCATAGTTGCTGCTAAGACATACATGTCTCTCCTGCCTGTTTTTTCTGACTCGAAGGGTATGGAATGTCAGTCCAGCAGTACTTGCTTGCTTATTGAAGTATTAGCTTCTTGGACTATAAAAAACCAGTGCCTCTGTCTGCTTTCTGGTTTGAAACTTCTGCCACTTCATACTTGAAAGGGAACCTCTATCCACCCCACTTTCTTAACCCAATCAAGTTCCTCAAATTCATTTTGTCACTTTTATGAGCTGTTTAAGATCTCACTCTACCACGTGCCCCCTCTCACCAACCAGTCATTGCTTAGTCGTGAAACCTACCTGCCCTGTGTAGCACTAAAGGTAATTGTAACTCAAAGTTTGTTAGTACAGCTGAACTTGTTCTAAAAATTAATTTAAGCCTATATTACAAAACTATAATAAAATTTGTAGTAGGAACTCAACCAGTTATGACATTGATATTCATTTATTGCAGAATTGTCCAGTATACTTGAATCATTGGCAGCTGTTTATTTGAAAAAATGAGATGATTTTGAAACAATTTGTGGATTATTGTGACTGGGCTTTGCTAAGAATGCTGAATGTTCAAGTGTTAAGAGATTTTGGATTTCTAATAATCGGTTTTTAACTTGCCTTGCTTTTAATGTGTTTTGGTGAGATGGGGAATCTGAAGATTAATATTGAAGGAGAATAACATGTTGAAAATACAAACTGAATGGGGTTTAGAGGACCCCTAGCTAGAGTGTGTGTTCAGAAAATGATCTTTAAATGTGCCAGGGTTTTAATTTATTAAGATCACCAAAATCTTTGACATCAAAGTGCTGTTAAAAGTTGATCCATTTCTAATCTACCTCAGAGTCTAGGAGGTAGGGGTAAGTGTATGTCTATGTGTTTCGTCTCTGCCAACCTCCTTCGTCTTCCTTCTTTTTTCCTGTCAATGCAGAATGTGTCTTCCTGCTGCTTGGGTGTCCTGGCTTTTTGGGCTGTTGCCTCCTCACAGCAGTGCCAGCCGTGGCGTGGAATTCAAGCTGATATGCTCAGTAGATCTTCTGTCTCATGAGTTAGTAATCAGTGAGGGTGAGGTACTGCTGTCTGACAGTAGTGTTTGGGTAGATAAATGTAACATCAATGATAATGAATTCCGTAGCAGGTTTCTTAGAATCACTGATAGGTTTCAATTTCCAGGAGGAAAACTTTGAGTTAGGTTTTTCTGTCATCTGCTGATGGTACTTGGTGGCTAGTCAGAGAAAGATATATGAATACCTGAAATAAAAGTGGAGTAAGAGGCATTAATAAAGTCTGTATTTGCAAGAAACAAGTTTTCGAGATGACTTTGTGATTCTTTCTTCCTCATGTTCTTCAGAACGTAATTTCATTTTTTTCCAGAATTAAGTGCCATTGTGTGCATTGTGACCTGCCCCACTTCTACACAACCATGGCA
This sequence comes from Ibycter americanus, assembly GCA_035590275.1. NCBI lineage: Eukaryota > Metazoa > Chordata > Aves > Falconiformes > Falconidae > Ibycter > Ibycter americanus. The sequence continues at coordinate 42,259,898 of JAVJGI010000062.1, read as the reverse complement.
AGGGTTAAATTATATATTTTTTAGATTGGAAGGAGGCATTGTGGCAGGGCACACCCCTATTAACTCGCTTATTGCTCATTAACACCTGAAAACAGGGTTCTTAATGGAAACAAAGTAAGGTGCTCTGACCACATACCTTTCCACTTTTGTTTCAGACATCTTTGCAACCTTAATACAAAGTGTGTGCATACTTTTGATAGCCTTTGAGCTATGTTACCACACCAGTTCTGTTCCAGAGAATTGCTGTCTTACATGAGTAGAGATAATTTTTCTTAATTTTGTGATGAAGGAAACAGATTTCTGTATGACTGTACCTTCTTTTGTTGCAAATGCTGGAAGATATGTAGTGAATGACAGAAGAATGAAGGGCCATCTGATAATTAAGTTGGTGAAATGCATCATAAGATAATAGCATTCTGTCATGAAAATTTATGTGATACTAGGCAGAATTAAAATCTTCTGTCTGTGTCATGTTTTCCTAGAAGCAAGCTAGAGATTCTGGGATGTGGTTTGCAAATTGTTGAGAATTCAAGGTGCAGTTGAAGTCAGGGAGGGTTGATCAGTAAGTGCTCAGTGGTCAGAAATGTTGAGCAATAGCTTTTCCCATTTTTGGCACCCGAAAGTATGCGGGCTTGATGGATCTTTCTCTGTCATGATTTTCCATATATAGAAAGGGAATAATATTCTTCCACTGAGCAGGTCTGTTTTGCAAATAAACTTATTGGTATTTCTGGTATTAATGGAGGCTATTGTGAGGAGCATAGATTCTAAGGAAATTACTGCTGCTAGCACAGGGAATGAGCCATGTGCAGCAGATAATCCTTAGAGTCACAGTGACCAGTGAAAAGAAGACAAAGTATTCAGCCATTGTTCTGAAAGTCTTTTCTGTTCTTGAGTAAGCAGAGGCCCTGTGACAGTGTAACTTGTTGTGTTCCAACTGCTACTCCCTGGACTGCAACTAGTCTATATACAGCTGCTTCCCTCCAGCCTGCCACAAATTCCTTAAGAGAGAGAACCAGTTTTAATCCCAAGTAGTTCCTCCTGTCCTGATCTGCAAAGCCTAGATTGAAGCGCTTTTGTTAGTGCTGCGGAAGAGCTAAGGCCTGCTGGTCCTGAGGAAGGAACAGGAAGAGAAGAGGGGATTGCACAGTTAGGCAGGGAAGGGCTGCAGTTAGGTGGTAAGGGAGAAGGCAAGTGTTTGTGTGTTGGGAGAGTGGGGAGGTAGGCTCATGGTGTTAAGGCAGTGTATTAAGACTACAGAGGGGTTCCCAGAACTGAGATCAAGCCTCCCCCAAGAGGCAGAATCGGATCATTCAAGCTGAATTTCAGAATCCGTACATGCTCCGGTTTTTGTGAAATTGCATGTGCAATGGTGTCTCTTCAATTTTGTTTCACCTGCAAACCTTAATAACGCTCTGTTGCTTTCTGAGTTTTTTTGGGGGGAGGTTGTGTGACAAATGTATGGAAAATGAACTTGGAAACTGTTCTTTTCCTTTTCATTATATTCAGTTCTCAGCAGATGTCATACTCAAGATAACGAGAATTCTCTGAGGTCCTTTCTATAGAAGAGGTAAAACAAGAGGTGGAAAAATTCTTTTGGTGCTACTATTGATTTAGTTACACCAGTGGTAATTTCCAAGACTATATTTTACTTCTACCCATACCTATTTTCTTTTATTGGTATTAAACAATGTTTTATGCTCAACCTAAGAAATGTGATCGGGAGCTGGATTGACTGATGCTTTTTCTTGTTGCTGCAGTCACATTCTTTTTATTCCCCTCTTTTTTCTTACAGAAAAGATGAGTGTGCCAACTCAGTCTGTGCATAAAGACAGCGGGAAAACCATCGAGAATGTGGAGGAGCACAGCTATAAGCAAGGGAAAAAGATTCGAGACACCCTAAGGACAACAGAACGAGATCACAAGAAAAATGTGCAGTGCTCATTTATGTTAGACTCAGTTGGTGGGTCTTTGCCAAAAAAACCAATTCCAGACGTTGATCTCAATAAGCCTTACCTCAGCCTTGGCTGTAGCAATGCTAAGCTTCCAGTCTCTGTGCCCATGCCAATACCCAGAACTGCACGCCAGACTTCTAGGACTGATTGTCCAGCAGACCGCTTAAAATTCTTTGAAACCCTGCGGCTTTTGTTAAAACTTACCTCAGTCTCAAAGAAAAAGGACAGGGAGCAAAGAGGACAGGAAAACACTTCTTCTGTCTGGCTGAACAGATCCAATGAACTGATCTGGCTAGAGCTGCAAGCTTGGCATGCTGGCCGGAGCATTAATGACCAAGACTTCTATCTCTATACAGCCCGTCAAGCTATCCCTGATATCATCAATGAAATCCTCACCTTCAAAGTGAACTATGGAAGCTTCTCCTGTGTAAAAAATGGAGCTAGTCTCAATGGTACTTCAGGAGAAGGAGTTTGCAAAGCAACACATGGAACTAGTGCTTTGGGTTACTCAAGTTACCATGAACACCTCCATCGCCAGCGGGTCTCATTTGAGCAAGTAAAGCGGATAATGGAGCTGCTAGAGTATATAGAAGCACTTTACCCATCTCTGCAGGCTCTTCAAAAGGACTATGAAAAGTATGCTGCGAAGGACTTCCAAGACAGAGTGCAGGCACTCTGTCTGTGGTTAAATATTACGAAAGACTTAAATCAAAAACTAAGGATTATGGGAACTGTATTGGGCATCAAAAATCTTTCTGACATTGGCTGGCCAGTGTTTGAAATTCCTTCTCCTCTACCATCTAAGGACAATGATCCCGAGGATGAAGAAGTTGATAGGGAAACAGAAGTAAAGGAATCCTCAGGAACATGCACAGAGGAGAGTGATGGTGAAGAACAAATCTCTGAGGAGAATGTTGAGGAACTTAGACAAGCCATCAAGAACAATTTTACTAACAAGCCAAATTTTGACTTTCAGGACCATTTTTCAAGGAGGCTTGATAGGCTTGAATCTGAGGATGACTCCGCCTCTTGGGTTATTCCAGAATGCAGTGCTGAGGCAAGCTGCAGCCAACACTGTTTGACCTCTATTTACAGGCCATTTGTAGATAAAGCACTGAAGCAAATGGGGTTGAGGAAGCTAATTTTAAGACTGCACAAGCTAATGCATGGTTCATTGCAAAGGGCCCGAATGGCGTTGGTAAGGAGTGATCACCAGCTGGAGGTAGGTTGCTACTGGTGTAGATGGGTAACAGGAGTACCTCCCCTGCTGTATTGTTTCTGACTGAAACGGGAGGAATTGGGATCTTATGAAAGTTACAGTAGTTTTGGTTTTTGAAAGATAGTGTATGTTATGATTAAGAGCACAACTCTACTTCCACGGAAATGAATCTGTCATTGACCTGAATTAGAATTTGTGTGAAGCATGAGCTAGTTCTCTGTTCTTTGTATTTGAAATGACATTTTTATGATAACATCTTTGCTCATTACATTTTCTAATGTCTAAAGCAATAAATCAGAAAAATTACAATGGAAAATTAGGCACAGAAGTTGAATCATGAGAAAAAGTAGCGATGGAAGTGGTCATTGTCCTTTTCTTGCCTTCAAGACTGGATATCTTTCTGCAAGACACCCTTTATGAAAACATCACTATTGTTTTGGGGTTTTCCTCATGTAAATGAATGAAGTACTGTGGTGGCACATTATGCTTGAAGCCAGATTGGATAAATGAATGGACTCTGTTAACCTTGAAATCTATGTAAGCAAGTCACGTTAGCATGTTGCATTCTTTAGCTGGCTCTTAGTTTACTTTTTTTTTCTTTGGGTCATGGTATATTCTTAATGAAAAATGCTTGTGAGTTAATAAAAAAAATATTACGAAATAAGCAGTAACTGAAGGACAGTAGCTGAAATTGTGGCCAGTAATTCTTTCAAGGCAGAATATTGTTCCTTAATATAAACTGTTACCTAACTTGTAGGCATCTTTATACTAGGAAGAACTAGTAGTAAGGATTACTTGCCCTCCTCGATAAAGTGGTACTGTGTGTGGTGTCTTACCATGGAATCTGGACAAAGGAATTTCTTAGCCAACATGCCTGTTCTAATATGGATACCACATGTGGTCTTTGACACATTGCTGATCTCTTGACTGTCACATTTCAAAAGGAACAAGAATTGTTTTACCTCCTTTGGAGGTTATGTTTGTAGGATGAATAAATTTATAATTATGAAGGTACGTATTTTGAAAATGTTTTTATTCATAGTTTTGGTAGTGTAGATATTACTGTAGAAAATGAAGCTTTTAGTTGAACTTTTATTTATTCTCTAATTGTTTTCAACCTTTGTTCTAGGAAATTTTGCAATAAGAAAAACTTTGTGTGTTTCTAAAAAGTCATATGCCTAAGCAAAATTTTCAGGTATCTGTTACAGTAATTGAAAGTATCCCCAAACCATATATACATAGATAGGAAGTTCAGCTTAATAGATGGGTAGAAATACCTTTAAAAAAACTAAAGGAAATACAACATAATTTGGTGCTATTGAAAACTACTATGAATATATTTTTTAAATTTCCAAATACCTCAGATGTTTGACTTCATAAGGTTTCTCAAAACAAGTTAATTAAACACTAATAGATAGAGTCTTTAGTGCAGCTTCACAGAATTAAACTTTTTGGTAAGTTAGCATTGGATGACTTGTTTAAGATGTAAGGTTAATCTTTTCTCCTGCTTTCTCTATCTTTGCGACTTTTTTGAATGTTCATTTTCAGTAATTATTAGATTTTCTTTGGAATATTGTCCTCTTTTAAGAAATGACTTTATGACTAAAGGTGAATGCTTAAAATTGTAACTTCTCTCCTGTCCCAAAATTTAAAAAATGCTGTCAAAAAAAGAAAATTCTGTTTGTCAGAAGTGTTGTACCCGCTGCAGCAAAAGATGACATCAGAGTAAAATAGAAGAGATGGTTTTTAATTGCTTGGTCTCTGCATCTGACAATACTCTGAATGTAGAGTCTTGGGTTTTTTAGTGCAGTCCAGTTTGATATTTGTATGCAGCCAGAGCTGCTAGTATTTTGTTAATCTTTGTTACTTCTGTTCTTTTATATCTTGACTCTGTGTTTGTGTATTACATACACTTTAAAATCTCTGGACATACTTTCATTTCTATTGTTCCTTAAACACTGTCTTTCATCTAAAATGTGTTTTCTGGATTCTTCCACTGTATGCATTTTAATGCTCATTTCATCTTAAATATATGTAAATGTTTATGCAGATAGCTGGTTTTAGCGTTTTTTAAATTACAAGTTTCATTGGTCATAGGCTCTGATACTTTAACAAGGCTCTAGGTGCTATAGAGTCTGTTTTGTGTAGAAGTTGTATGCTTTGATCCTTAAAGAAAATGACTAGTATTTCTTGCTTTAGTTAGGTGTTACTTTAGTAGAACAGTATTTAAGCCTGTTTGTTGTTTAATCAACTGGCTGCACTTTTGAGTATGGTTTTTATGTATGATCTCAATAAATGGCTTGGACCTTGTTTTCTTGGGTTTTTTTTAAGAAGTATTTGGTAGTCACATGAAACAGTTCATATTGGGCCCACTGAAGATTAAGATTAGTCAAATGAACAATAGAAAATTAGGTGTCTAATGCTAATCCCTCATGTCATGTGCTGTTATCCTTAATGACAGGAAATGTAATAATACATTTATTCAATTTCTTTGTGTTATTTTTGCTTATAGACTAGTTCTTTAATACTTTTCTAAGAACTAAATTTTCTAGCGCTATACTTAAATCACAGTGAGGATTGCATTTTTTAAATATTTTGCCGTACTGTAGAAGTGTAGTATTTTCATGATCTGTTATTAATGAAAACTTCTTCTATAAAAGCCTTTAGCTCTGGTGCTATACGTTTCTTTGTTTCTTTAGAAAAGAGTTAGTAAAAAGAGGACATTAATATAGCATCTAAGAAGATAAGTTCTTACACTGTATATCAACTAGTGGTTCAAGTTCAGCTAAACTAGGTATAGAGGAAATCCCTGCTCGTGCATGTTTGCTCTTTCTGTGTAATGAGCCACTGGTTTTATAAATTATGTAAGAACCTGCAGTGCATAATGCGTTTTGTGTCAACATCGGAGAGTAATGAATATGCTATTTTACGCCCCATGACAGCCGAGGAACATCACAATATTAAAAACCAAAACCACTAAGAAAACTGACTTTGTCAGTTACTACAGTTTTGTGTAGCTCTTCTGAGAAAGCAGAGCTTCTATGACACTGTAGGCACAAATGTAAAAAATGCGTGTGTAGGTGTAAAGGAATAAACAATTTCTTTTTTTTTTTTTTTTTTTTTTTACTTCCTGCTAGATAATAAACTTAAAAGTGGCTTAATTTTTTTTAACTTTCTAGGCGGTGCTTTATCTTTGATGTAATTTCTGGTAACGTTTTCCTCTCCTTCACAGTGGTGGTGTTTAAATTTGGCACTGAGGAAAAACCTAAAAAATGCTAGTTATGCCTAATATATGAAAGAAGGATATTCAGGTGTCATAGTTAGAAGCTGTGAAATGAGAATTAGAATAAAGCAAACTTAATCTGAAACAAGTCTTATCCTTAGATGATGTACAGTGTATTGTTATCTTCAAGAGCTGCACACAGATTGCAGTCCAAATTTTCTTCCTAAACTAAACCCCAGAGTGCCTCCATGTACAGCTCTGCTTATCACAAGATATATAGTTTAGATATCTAGGATGTCTATTTCAGATAGTTTCAATTATTTATCAAATACTTATTCAATTAGAAATGTAATTTCATTTAAATGTAAATGAAAAATAAGTTTATTAATTGAAAACCAACCAGCTTGACCTATCTTCCTTTTTTAGTTTCAGTTTCAATTTCTTAACATCTACCAAAGTTCATAAGTTATTTTTTCAATAGTTTTGTTCAATTTAGCTAATGACACTTTCTTAAATACTGCATTACTTTACAGTGTGGAGTTTTACATAATGTATGCACTATATATTTGAAAAGGAACAAGGTTACTCAGCTGACGTAGTCAAGTACACACTTGTTTCTCCATACAGTCATCAGTGTAGACCTTTTGCTTTATTTTTTTTAATATATTTTGAAATTCTCAAGTATTGTATCTTATAATGACCTGACTGTATGTTCCTATATATTATGTTATGATGAACATGCAAGTTAAGCCTAACCTCAAACAGCAGTTTTTTCCTGTGTAGTGAGAGGTGACCTCCAGCTTTAATGGATGCTTAGTCATTTTAAAATTGAAACGTAAAATAAGAGATTGATTTGTTCACTCCCAAGGGTCCATAATTATTTTCCTCAGCCTGATGATCCTCAAAAAAAAAAAGTTATCTTTAAAGAAAAAAAAGATAAATTGAAACTTCTGTGGTTGATTTGCCAGTTAATAGAATCTTACCTTTTAAAAATGGGCGTTTGTGCATGCTACTGTAAACAAATGCTGAATCCTAAATAATTTAAGGATCCTTTTCATGATACTTATTTCTTGTTACAGTTTTCAGAATTTCCAGATCCCATGTTGTGTTCAGATTATGTGCAGTTATTAAATTCCCCACCTTGTTGTGAGCAAAAATGCAGCACTGTATCGTGGGAGGAGCTGAAATCCATGGATTTACCGTCTTTTGAACCTGCATTCTTGGTCCTTTGCCGAGTCCTGCTCAATGTTATCCATGAATGTCTCAAGCTAAGGTTGGAACAAAGACCTGCTGGGGAACCATCTCTTTTGAGTATTAAACAGGTTTGCATCAACTGTTTTTTGGTGTTTGGTGTTTTTTTTTTTTATACCTATTTTCTATTTGAAATGACTTTGTCATTTTGTTATGGTAAGGTGGTCAGCTTAAAGAGGATTAGTTTAAGAAATGACAATGTATAATTATGTAATAACTTTTATAAATCGTCTTGTATTTCATATGGAGATCTATTTTTTTGCATAGTAAACAACTGGTCATAAATACCTCTCTGATTTAGACTTCCAAATTAAAACTGGTGATTAAAGAATTACCAGCCAGCAAAGGTAAACGGAATTTGTTCCATTTGCATTGTAAGTTTTATATAAGCTTGTTCAATATATCTTCCTCCATTTGGGTTTCTTAGGCAGTGTATCAGTTTTAAGGGTCTGTATATTTCTTTTCTTGGATTTGATCTTTTCTTCTTTGCAAACATAAGACCTCTGCCAACATATGGTGGTCACATAGTGAAAGTTGTTTAAGAAGAAAAACAAATACAGAAAAAAAAATTTCTTTCCTAGTATATTGTTTTATATAAATATATATAAATTTTATATAAAAATATAAAAATACATAATTTTTCTGTGGGTAGTGACCCAGGACTGTCAGTCTTGTCACTGGTTGAGAATGTTGTATGAGGATTTATTTTCTGGTGGTTATCTGATAAAATGAAGGCTGTTTAGGTCAATGCCATTTTTCAAAGTCTAGTCCAGGACATACTAAAATTGTCTGAAGTAGTGTCCCTGCAATCATAAGCAGATCAGGGTTTTATCAGGTGGTCTTTAAGGGTAAACATTTAAATAAGCTCTTGGGCTGATTATGACTTCACATTCCAGTTATCTGCTGCTCCCAAATCAACTGCTAAGTTACTTTATGGTCCCAAATAAATTTCAGTCCTCTCTGTTACCCACCTTCCTCCTCTTATTTCTCCCCTCGTTTTTCTTTCCTTGGTATGCTAGGATTTTGGATGCCCTTATATCCAAAAGCACGGTACCTACAATTTTAATCTTAAGAGTCACAGTTACAGTAAAATATAGTATAGCATACTGTATTGTAAAGCACAATATATCCTTTTTTTCCCAGAGACTGGGGCTATTTTTTTGCCCTTACATTTTGTATTCTTGTGAACTTCAAGTTAAGTAAAAATGACACTTTCTTCCTGGAAAACAGTGTGTGTGTTACAGACTGTTTTGATGGTGTATACTGTCTTGCTAATTACATTGAAAAAATGAATTCCACTCGGCAAATGCTTGCTGTCCCACGCAATATTTCTGAACAGGCAAAGAAGCTGTGGAGGATATTTCATAAATAGATCTATTTGTTTCCTGAAGGATTGTAATTCCTAAAATCTTGAGCAGGCTCAAAACATGGTCTAGAGTCTGTTTTGTTCTAGTGTTCTGCAAGTTCACAGAGTACTACAGAATTACAGAGAAAAACAAACTACCAAAAAACCCCAGAAGACTTTGTAAACTTTCTAAACTTCCTTGCTGTAAACTAGACTACCTGTGTGACCTGCCCTACCTGCTCTGCAGAATATAATTTCTTGTACAAACTCCCTAAACAAAAAGCAACCCATCAAACAAACCAATAATAGCGATAATGTTTTCAGTTTAAGCTGCATATTCTTTAGCGTGCTCAGTATAGACCATTTTTTTGTTTGCCTATTGCCTTGTGAGTTTCGGTTCCAAAAGTTGACACTTAAAATGAGTACTACAGAGTTTTTTTGTAAATCCTGTATGCTGTTATTCAATAGCACTACACATCACTGTATAGCAGTATTATTTAAACAAAAAAATCACTATTTTTAATGAAGTTTTGAGGGTATTTTATTTTGGAATGGACAAATGTTACTCTGCAAGTTTTAGAAGTGAACTTTGCTTTTATCTGTAAGATATGCCATACTATATATTAAAGTTTTATGGATAAGTGATATTGCCAGTTCCCATCTGTCTCTGTGAATAATGGGTAGTTAAATACCAGTTTTAAAATCTTTGAAGAAGTTATGTTTTTTTTGTGGATCCAAGACGGCAGAGAGTGCACATTTATTTTTAAATATGTGACATGTTAGGGATATAAATGTGTAATTCTTGGATTTCTGCCTTATAAAAAAATACTTTTTTTCCCCGCGGTTTTCACCTAACTTAGTAAGTTTTAAACTATAGAGTTCAAAATATTACCCGTGTTTCCCCTGCATGCGGGGAAGCACAGTGTAACATGTTCTGGCCTGTAAAAGAATCCAAAGACTCTTGTCATATTAATAACATTATTGTATGTGTTTTGCTTTCATGCCATTATAATTTCACATACATTGAATCCACTATATTGATATATTATTTTGCCAGGATAGCCATTATAAGCAAATTTTTAACAGCAGATTAACGAACTAACAATTCCATTCCCACTCGCCCTCCAGATGAACCCTTCTCTTCCTCTCATACTCTTGATTTAATGAAGTTGTTGCTCAGAAAAGGTCAGGGGTTGTCAGACCTGGAGACTGATGATAATTTCAGAAGAGCAGACATTTAGCACTAGAAGTGCTTCTGAAAGAAAGGCATTTGTTAGTGTAGGTTTGAAACTGTTCTTGCTTTTTGTGTACTCCTGTGTCTGTGCAAGTTTCTTCAAATAAACAAAAACCGTAAGCTTTCAGGGAGGGTTGACAGCTGTTTGGCCAAAAGTGACCACTTTCCCAGTTGAAAAGATAACTTTCCTCATGTTAGCCTTGCCCAGGGAAGCAACAAAAGAAACACTGACTGCTTTCAGGTCTGGCATGTGTTGAGGGTGGTGGACACCTGCCCAGTAGATCGACAGTGAATTTCCTGTAGTAAAACGTTTCTCATTGGTCTCTAAGCGTCTGTCAAACACATTGCATATTATTCCTGACTTGCTTCCATTTAGGCTGGTGATCTGATGATTGTGAGCCCTCTTGCGTGCTTCTGAACTTTTTAACTATCCAGTTAGTTACTTGCTGTGGCCCTGGGCAGGGGATCTAAAATATCTGCCTCCACCTACATTTACAGTTCTGTGGCAAATGGTATAGAATCATACAATCGCTTAGGTTGGAAAAGACCTTTAAGATCATTGAGTCTAACCATTAACCTAGCCCTGCCAGGCTCGCTACTAGAGCATGTCTCTAAGCAGTACATCTACATGTTTTTTAAATACCTTCAGGGATGGTGACTCAACCACTTCCCTGGGCAGCCTGTGATGGAAAATGAGTCACATCTTTCCTGCCAACATATAGAGCAACTGTATTAATTTCTAAAAACTGTAGAAATAATGTAGTGATAAACTAACATATTTAGACAAACTGGACTGGTAAATTAAGCTTTTACTTCCCAAGGAGAACATAAGAGTAATGTCTTGACTGATGGCAGTTTTTGGTTTTTTTCTCTTCAGCTAGTGAGAGAGTGTAAAGAGGTTCTGAAGGGCGGCCTGTTAATGAAGCAATATTACCAGTTTATGTTACGGGAGGTGTTAGATGACTTACAAAAGATTGATTGCAACATTGATTCTTTTGAAGAGGACCTGCATAAAATGTTAATGGTAAGCTTCAAAAAGGAGAAAATATTTGGGGTCCTAGTAAGTGTATTGTTAGTCTGAATACTGCTAATAGAAAGCTGTTGTCCCTGTTGGGTATAGGTCTTGCTAATTTTTTTGTTGTTGTGCTACTTTAACATAATTTTATTGTTTTAATGGACTTGTAACAAAGTAGCCATTGTCATTTTAGCAATGATTTTAGCAATACTGATTTTTGTTTACTGGACTGTGGTACAGTATACTTGTAAATTGCTTGTATTTACAATAAAGTGGTTCATATATAGAACTGTAAATTCTGTACAATTAAACTAAACTTTTAATAACCTTTTAGTATTTAATAAAAATAAATACAGTTGTTTGACTAACATAATGTCTTAATATCTTGGTACTGCATTCATCCATTAATGATACCTTATTTTTAATGTGTATTTGTTATTACAACAAGTTAAACATGACAAAGTATTTTCAAGACAAACACTTAGTGTCTGAAAGATATTAAATGAAATATTCTTTAGTAAATTTAGTTTAAATTACTGTACCCTTGTATGTGACTTGATTTTTATTCTTTTTTGAGTTGTTTGAGCTTTGCCCTCAGTATTCTGAGGGGAAAAAACCCCACCAAGATACACCTCAATACCTCATCACTAGTGTTTTGCCAGCAGAGCTGTTGCTACTATCTATTGTTGAGTACGCATGGATTTTGCTGTTACTTGCTGTTCATTGTCTACAATGGTGAAACCAGACTGTTTTACTTAAAGTTTTTTATGCTGCATGCCTCCTTTCATTTCCATCTGAAATTTCTAGAAACTTCCAGCAGAAATGGCCTGGCTAGATGAAAGGAAATGGTTCATCTTCTCCATTTTGAAATTCCTTACCTGTTTGGGGTTTTTTTAGGTGACCGTAACGTTTTTGTGCTTTGAGGCACGAGCTTGAACTTCAGCAGCAGTTTTAATTGTAAAAGGATTTTGCTTTTTGTAGATCTTGAAAGGGATGGTAACAAGACTGTGTAAATAGGAATAAATATATTAGACTTGAAAGAATCACAGCTTGTGCCTGTTCAGAGTAGCAGATTACTGTAGCACCAGGAGCACTGGAGAAAGATTGGATGAATGGTCAAGATAGTCAGAGTAGTCCTGCAAGGTGCAGGAAGTTGGACTGGATGATCCTTATGTGTCCTTTCCAATCTGAGATACTCTATGAATCTAAGATTGGGACAGCTGGGCAAAGAAAGCTGAAGAGATGATCTGGACTGAAAATAGGGATAGGGAAAACATGTATACACTCTGAAGGTTAAGACAGGATTAATGAGGCATGGAGGGTTGGAACTTTCTCTTTTTCTGTGGACTCCTTGTATAGGCAGGCAAGGTAGCGAAGAAGAGTACTGGAAGAGGAATTAGGCTAAGAGTGAAAGGCGAATTAAATAAAGTCAAGAATGGGGCTGCAGCTTGAATCTATCAAAACACAATACCTCCCTAACCCAGAGTAGGGTTTTAAGGTTTTCCAGATATACTCTGCTCTTGTGAGATCCCACCTGCAGTACTGCATTCAGCTCTGGGTCCCGCAGCATAAGAAGGGTGTGGACCTGATTGAGTGGGTCCAGAGGAGGGCAACAAAGATGATCAGAGGGCTGGAGCACCTCTCCTGTGAGGGCAGGCTGAGAGTTGGGGTTGTTCCACCTGGAGAAAGAAGGTTCTGGGGAGACCTTATAGCAGCCTGCCAGAAGCTAAAGGGGGCCTACAGGAAAGGTGGGGAGGGACTCTCTATCGTAGAACGAGGAGTAATGGTCTTAAGCTAAAAGAGTAGATTTAGGTTAGATATTGGGAAGAAATTCTTTACTGTGAGGGTGGTGAGGCATTGGAACAGGTTGCCCAGAGAAGCTGTGGATGCCCTGTTGCTGGAATTGTTCAAGGCCAGGTTGGATGGGGCTTTGAGCAACCTGGTCTAGTGGATGGTGTCCCTGCCCGTGTCAGGGGGATTGGAACTAGATGATATTTAAGGCTCTTTCCAACCCACATCATTCTATGATTCTATAATGTTGTCATTATTGCAGTGTGGTCTGAAAATACCTGAAAGCATTAGGAAGTGTCTTAACCATTTCTAAGGAGGCACATTGCTTGATGGTAGGGATTATTGAACTAAAACAAATTGCAGCTATTTTTTTTTGCATTCACTATGATCCTGAAAGGCAGATGTATGAAGAATTGTACTTAAATGGTTTTTTTATGTTGGTTTAAAACAATAATACTTAAATAAGGGTGAGAGATAAGACGATGTAAAGGAACACACGGTATAATGTAGAATCTGAGAAGCCTGTTCACTGCCCTTATCCATATCCAGAAGGATATGTTCAGATAAAACCTTTTGGACTAATCCAGTTAACAGATTTAGAGACTGTTTTTCAGTAATTTATCTTTAAAAACTCTGGCCACTGAGGGTATTCACTGATACAATGGTGAATAGCAGCACAGCAAGCAAGGTAGTGATACTGTCAACATTTTTAGAAAACTATTGTGGAGTCATAGTATTTAATACTTTAGTAGGACTTTCTACTTCCCAAGCCATAAATTGCACCTTTTGTGTGGAAATATGTAGCTCATTTTTAGTCATAGCGAGTGAAAAGTGCTGTAGAAATATTTTCTACAAATTGTATAATGTTGAGGTTGGTCATTGATTTGAGAAGTTATAGTCCTTAGTTACATGTTGTGTAACAATTTCTGTTTAAATTATCTCTTCCCATGTACAGGTTTACTTTGATTATATGCGAAGCTGGATCCAAATGCTACAGCAGTTACCTCAAGCGTCTCATAGTTTAAAAAATCTGTTGGAGGAAGAATGGAATTTCACCAAAGAAATAACTCCTTATATAAGAGGAGGTGAAGCTCAAGCTGGAAAACTGTTCTGGTAGGTTTTATTTAATTACTGTTCTTATGGTGTTGATTTGTGCCAGATACATACTCAAGTTAGCAGTTGTTCATGGTTCCCAGTCTGGGCTTCTTGAGGCCTCATAAGCAGCTGATAAGTCTTTGTGATTTTGTGGATTATTACAATGACTGTAGCTATGGGATGCAGTAAGTGCAGATTGCTTTTGCTCTGGCTATAACAGTAATGACTGCTTCTGTGAAGAGTCTCTGTTCCTGCTAGCCCTGTAGAGTAATTGAGGGCCCCCAAGATGCTGCTTGATTCTGCAGGCAGACTTGGCAATGTGTCTCTCTTGCATTGGACAGAGTAGGAAGAAGCGTAAGGTGCTATGCTACCTGAATAAGACTCTGAAGTTCAACCATTTCTGTTGCTACAGTGATATTGCAGGAATGCTGCTGAAATCTACAGGAATATTTTTAGATTCTGGACTACAGGACAGTTGTGATGAATTTTGGGCCAGTGCCGATGACAGTACTGCATCAGATGAAATCAGGTATTAAGCCCTTCAGCTTAATAATAACAAACACACAAACACACTTACTCATGTTTCTATACCCCTGACAGGTACATACTGCGTTTTATTTCTTAGAAGGAAAACTTGGTAAATCTAAGACTCCATGGACTTTATTGTTCATTACTACTGCACACAGGAATATCAGCAATAATTTTGTTTGTTTGAAGTCTAGTAACCTTCTTTTTAGTTCAGGGTATGAGAGATTGTTTATGTAATATTCTTTAAATTCAATTTTTATATCCTTATCAAAAATATACCTGTGCAAGTTCAATTTATTTCAGTCAGCTGCTTATGACTATTTCTTTTCTGTGTTCTTTCTATTGAGATATAGCTATTAGCAAATAAGAATTATTTACGTATATAAATGCAATCTGATTTATTAAAACATTGTCACTTCGTTCTTACCAATGTTTCAGGAGGTCTGTTATAGAGACCAGCCGAGCACTCAAAGAGCTGTTTCATGAAGCTAGAGAAAGAGCCTCCAAAGCTCTTGGATTTGCTAAAATGCTGAGGAAGGTAAGTTAACAGTAGAGTCTCATCTTATATATATATATATATATATGCTTTAAAGAAATTTAATCTGAAAGCATATTCTTTGGTTTTGTCATTACTTGTAGGACCTTGAAATAGCAGCGGAATTTGCATTGTCAGCCCCTGTGCGAGATCTTCTGAATGCTCTGAAAACGAAAGAGTATGTGAAGGTAAATTCAGTTTAGAAGCATGAAAGTGGAGTGGGGATGCTAAGCAAAATGTTGATGGATATTTATTGACATACTTTCAGTTTTCAGTTTAAAACATCATGTATGTAATATTGAATTGTGGCAGTCAAATTATTTTCTATACCTGTGTTTGTGTGAGTGAGAATGCTAGTCTATGTTTTGGGAAGTCAGTGTCCAATTCCTTGTCTTCCTAAGGATTCTTTTTGTGACTTAGGAAAAACCTTTTTGCTTCAATTGTATTTACACATTTGTGAGAGGGGAATATTATGAAAAATAAGTGCTTTAAAGTTTGAGGTAAACAGATACATCAGTAAATGGACAAGTTTAAGTAGATAATCTGAGACTATGGACCTGCATGTATGCTTTTATAAAGCAACAATATTATAGTGGAGGTCTGTTCTAGCAAGCTTCCTTGAGAGTGTTAAGGTGGTGAGGGACCGTGTTCTGTTCCTGAATGACTGTTGTTAGAAAACTATTGTACAGCAAAAGTAGGATAAGGTCACAGTGCCTGATATTTGCTGTACTATAAATTCCCACCTTTATGGTTTTGCACTTTATTCCTTAAAAACTGCTAGGTGTACAAGTCTTTGCTGTAGTTTGAATTTAAGTAAATCAGTTGCTTCAACAGATTAAATTTATTTGGATCTGCTGTTCTTTTTTGTCCTGCCATACATTGAATATATATAATTCCCCATTGGGATATAATCTGTTAATTTCTGCATGACAAAATTATAGTTAGATTTGTATAAATGATTGCTGAAAATAGAAATTGGTCCAAGGGGACACTGACAAGTTTACAGGAGAGAAGTTCATTAAAGGTTGTTAAATACATGGATGAAACATCTGGCTCAGCAGGACCCTGGTCTGTGAATTGTTTTAAGAGTGGGAGAATAGTCAGGGAGATCAGTATATATTTACTTTTTAAAAACATTTCCCCCAGATATCCACTCTTGGCTGCTTTGAGACACAATACTACATTTGGTACACCTTATAGTTAAAGATAGTATTACTGTTCTTATGCACGTTTTGAAGAAAAAATTGAATCTTGAGTTTGAAAAATCTGTGTAAGCACATGGTTTAAATAATCTAGATGTATTATTTGGATCTCAGTATTTATCCCTCTTTATGTATTACCTCTCCCCTTTTTTCCACCACTCAAAATGACGCACATTTTGGTGATTAATACTTCATATATTGGCCCTCTGCATCATGTAGGGAGTTTAAATTTTTAACAGCTTTATCAATCAGATGCTCATTAGTTTTGGGAAACTATTTTAGCTTTCAGTAACAACCATCTAGTTTTTACATTGACCTATAAATTATAATGGTTTTAATTATAAAATATGGCTGCCTAATGGTAAAAATGTTGAGTCCAGTGTTTTGTCTTGGATTGATGATATCAAAACACTGAAAAGAGAGAATTAAACCTCACTGTAGGTCAGTTACCTCATGTCAAATCAGAGGTATCAACTATTTCACTGTCTTCACAGTCTTGATTCTGATGCCTGACTTGGTTAAAGTATTGCTACCAATGTGACAGATACAAGGCAGAAATCGTTCTTACGTAGTATAAGTAGTATTTTATTAAAAGAGAGCACTCTTACTGGACTTAATTAATCTTTCATGAATAGTGAAAGAATAACTGATACTCTTTTAGCCATATTTTTGCTTACTTTTATCTTTTGTAGCCATTGAGAAATGTTATGTGGATTCTTAGAGATCCTGAAGGAATTTTTCTTTTACTATTCCAGTCTTAAGACTTAGGAAGCACACATTTTTAAACTAGTGTTGACTAATTTACTTTGTAAAATATGTGTATATATAATTCTGTACTTACATATATACACAACTATAGTATATATGTAAAATTGGACTTTTTTTGTAACAAGATTCCTTTAGAAGAGTGTGTAGAAGGATCAGTTGAAGGTGCAAGGAAAGATGCCACTGAAAGTTGGTGATTTAGCAGATTTCAAGACAAATAATTTCTTAAAATGCATTTTGACTTTTAGTACAAAAATGGCTGAATGTATTGTTTTAGTGTGTATATTGTACATCTGTTCAAATTGGAAGCTCTTCATGTTGCTTAAATGAGATGACATGTATCTGTTTTATTTTGTGTATCATAGAAAACAGTGAGATTCACTCATTCAGTATATTTTTATGTTTTTCTACAGGTACAAATTCTTGGACTTGAGAGTTTACAAGTATTTGTACCAAATAGTATTGCAGGGGAAAAATCTGTGATTTTGCAGCTCCTCAATGCAGCTGCTGGAAAGGATTGCTCAAAGGATTCAGATGAGGTTGCATATGAGGCCTATTTACTAATGACCAAACACAGTGATAAAGACCATGAATCAGCTGACAGCTGGAGTGCGTGGGAGGGTCAGCCAGTCAAAGTAGTGCCACAAGTAGAAACTGTTGATACACTGCGCACCATGCAGGTGGGTTTGGGTTTTGGTTTTGGTTTTTTCCCTGCCTGTGATCTCCACAATTCTGTGAATGCTTATCCTTTCATGTTAACCACAGTAATTTAAGTGAGGCGTGTGTCCTTTTATAGGTAATTAAAAGTTAAATTCAAGGATAAGATTGATTCTTAGTTGTGTTAATGCAAGTATTAAATTCAATGGGTTTTAGCATTTCTTAGAAGGATTAATCTCTACAATGTGCATTTTTCAGGTCTGGACTTTTATAATAAAGAGATACTGTCAATACCTAGTTGAATGTTCGGTATCAGAAGTGTGGCTAAGACTTGAAAACTGTACATTTTATTAAGAAGGCACCAGTTCCCAAGAACGTGTGGTGGTTGTGTGCTTTCCACACACTGAGGCATGAAAGCAGTTACTTTCGATATTGGATGAATTGTGACATTTAAAGTCACGTTTCTGTGGAAGCTACTGGATGTTTAACAGTTCCGCAGAAGCAATCTTTCCAGTCATACTTTCCTTCATCCCAAGCCAAGAGAGGTTCCCTGCCAGCAGTTCTGCTATGCTGTAGCAACTGAACCAGCTGCAGCTCCCTGCCCCTCCTGTTCTCATATCCTTATGTTAAGCTAATTGAATTTTCCCTTTGGTATGTCATGCAGTTCCTTGGATCTCTACCATAAATGGGCTCTACTGTCCATGAACAGAGTGACTTTCCATGTCACTGTGCCTGGCCTCTAGCATTCAAAGGGCTCTAGCAATTACAGGCAGTTGAAAAAGTCACTCCTGTACATACTGCTGTTTTTAACATGCAAGCATGTTACTACTTGTTTGTCTGTTGCCAAGACTGAACAACAAAAAAATAGCCTTTGATTAAGTGCTTAAAATTTCACTGGACTCCTATCAAAGTTAGCATTTCACTCAGAAAATGAAAACAGCAAAAGATAGAATTTGGGTTGCAAATGGTATTCTATCTGACATATGTAAGTGCACATAAAACACTGTGTTTGTGTATGTGTTTATATGTGCATATGTATAACACTGTTTATGAATTTTTTAAAATCCAGTATTGAAAGGTTAGGAAGTAAAATGACCTTTAGAAAGATCATCCTGTGTTTTTTAAAAAACATGTTTTGATTGCAAACTGGAAAAAATGTAAGCTGATTTAAAAAATACTTATAAAATAGAAGAATGCTATCAACAGTTAAATAATTTTGAGCATGAAATTATTCTTTGGGGATGAGATATTGAAAATAGAGATGAAGTAAGTCTTGTTTGCAGAGTAAATTGTTGGATATGTGTTGTCTGTAGTTTGGAATTAACAGAGCTTAGTATGTAATTCATAGTGCCACAGGAAAGGCAATGCCACCTGTGACTGTACTTCTACAGACTTTGGCAATATCAGAGCTCTGGTTTCTAAAAGATATTCTTACATCTTATTAATTTTCAAAGTCTGAGCAACTACTGTGCGGTAAATCTATGGCTTTCCCTGTTCAATAGTAGGTTTTTGTCCTGAGTGTATTACATTACTTGGATAAAACCTGCTTATTTATGTGATGGTTGTTACATCCACCTGCTTTGAGAAAATGTAATTCTTTTGCTTAGATGCTGCCTTTTTGTGTATAACTACTCTGAAGGTAATTTGAATAACAGTGTTTCCCAAACCTTTCCAGAAGTGAATAGGAGCGTATTCCCCTTGAAAACTTGCTGTGGCGTTTGCCCTAATAGAACTCTACTCACAAGATGAGAGTTTATCAAGTTCAGTTGCCAGCATCAAGCGTGAATTAAAGATTTTCATAAATAGCAACAAGAGAGGTCTTTCATATTTTAGAATTTGAAAAATAACTGGTTGGAATTTGCTGATATGGAACATGTTTCTATAGAGAGAATTTTTTTTTGTAAGAACTAGTGGTATCTTGTACTCCTAGGTTGATAACCTCCTCCTTGTAGTCATTCAGTCTGCTCACCTTGTGAGTCAGAGAAAAGCTTTCCAGCAGTCTATTGAAGGGCTCATCTCTCTGCACCAGGAACAGACATCTAGCCAACCAGTCATCGCCAAAGCTCTGCAACAGCTAAAAGTAAGCAGTTTTTGAGGTTATCTTGGTTAAAATTGATAGTGCTTTGTTCACAGATAACTAAAAACATGCAAGGAGACCTGATTGCAATGTTAATGACATATTCTGCAATTGTAATTTATGTAACCTCTATGGACTTCAATTTCAGTACATTTTTCATTCTGTTTCTGCAAAGGATTTGTGAGTGTATTTTTGAGCAATATTGGTGTAATCATTTTTGCACTGGGAAGTGGGAAGCAAGTCCATAATGCAGTAGAAATATGAATAGCAATAGAATAAAGACATCTTTACCCAGCAATAGAACAAAAACATAAATAAATGTCAACTATTGATTTGAAAGAAAGTGTTTAATTTCATAAAAATAAATTCCATCAAAATCCCTGATCTGAAAGAAACAACTTATTTTTCCTCAAATTTGGAGCAGATTGCTGCTTTGTGATGTAAAAGTGGGTAGGTCTCTCTCTGGTTTTTGGCTTTTGTTTTTGGTGTGTGGATTGGTTTTGGTGGGGTGGTTTTTGTTGGTTTTAGGGTTTTTTTTTGTTGTTGTTGGATGAGGGTTTTCTTTGGTGGTTTTTTTTTTTTTTCGTTTGCTTAGTTTTTTTGGAGGACCCAGAAAAGCAAAGATTTGTTAGGCTGAAGTTGCAATATCAGCCCCCTACATTTCCCCCTGAGTTCAGTAGAAGCTGTGCCCACATACCAGGGTGAAAATACAACCAATGACTTGGTCATGTTATAGATAGACAACAGAGAAAATTCATTTTGGTGTCTTGTTTTGATTGGGTGGTTTTTTGGGGTTTGTTTTTTTGTTTGGGGGTTTGGGTTTTTTTCTGGTGGACTCCCCACCACTGTTTTTGTTTTTAAAGTTAATGTCACTCAAGCAAACAAGCTTAACTGTAATGCTTCAGTTAATTTTAAGACTTGCTTAGTGCAACTGCTTGAAAGTGCTGTTCCAAGACTGAATGAGTTGTGATGGCATTAAAGTACATTTCCATTTAAAAAAATGTAATTGTTAGATTCATGTTTGCTTTAGTCTTGTCAACTGTAGAATATAAATAATAATCTGATGCCCACCAATCCCTTTTTGTTGTTGTTACTCAGAGTGATGCATTACAGCTATGCAATAAGATAAGCAGTGCCATTGACAGAGTTGATCACATGTTCACATCCGAGTTTGATGCTGAAGTTGATGAATCTGAATCTGCCACTTTGCAGCAATACTACCGGGAAGCCATGATTCAGGGTTATAATTTTGGGTTTGAGGTAAGGGAACAAAAAATTAATGACACATTGTCTTGTTTTGGTAAGAACCAATTGAAATTTTTGGTTTTGCATTTGTGCAAATAAATAAGTATAACTGTGGAAATACGAAGAATTCATAGAATCTTTTAGGTTGGAAAGAACATTTAAGATCATCAAGTCCAACCATTAACCTCGCACTGCCAAGTCCACCACTAAACTATGTCACTGAGCACCACATCTACACATCTTTTATATACTTCCAGGGATGGCGACACAACCACTTCCCTGAGCAGCCTGTTCCAATGCTTGACAACCCTCTCGGTGAAGAATTTTTTCCTAATATCCAATCTAAACCTCCCCTGGCGCAACTTGAGGCATCCTCTCATCCTATTGCTTGTTATCTGGGAAAAGAGGCTGACACCCACCTGTCTACAGCCTTCTTTCAGGTAGTTGTAGAGAGCAATAAAGTCTCCCGAGCCTCCTTTTCTCCAGTTTAAACACCCCAGTTCCCTCAGCCGCTCCTCATAAGACTTAATTTCCAGACAAGGGGCCAAAACTGAGCACGGTATTTGAGGTGTGGCCTCACCAGTGCCCAGTACAGGGGGACCATCACTTCCCTTGTCCTGCTGGCCACACTGTTTCAGGTACGAGCCAGGGTGCTGTTGGTGTTCTTGGCCACCTGGGCTCACTGCTGGCCCATGCTCAGCTGGCTGTTGACCAGCATCCCCAACCCTTTCCCACCAGGCAGCTTTCCAGCCGCTGTGCCCCAGGCCTGTAGCACTGCGTGGGATTGTTGTGACCCAAGGTCAGAACCCGGCACTTCTCCTTGTTGAACCTCATACTGTTGGCCTTGGCCCATCGGTCCAGCCTGTCCAGATCCCTCTGCAGAGCCTCCCCACCCTCAAGCAGATCAACTCCCCGCGAGCTTGGTGTCGTTCGCAAACTTACTGAGGGGGCACTCGATCCCCGCGTCCAAATCGTCGATAAAGAGATTAAACAGAACTGGCCCCAGTACTGAGCCCTGGGGAACACCACTTGTGACCGGCCACCAGCTGGAGTTAACTCCATTCACCACCACACTTCGGGCTCGGCTGTCCAGCCAGTTTTTTACCCAGCAAACAGTACACCTGTCCAAGTCATGAGGAGCCAGTTTCTCCAGGAGAATGCTGTGGAAAATGGTGCCTAAGACTTTACTAAGGTTCAGGAGGACAACATCCACAGCCTTTCCCTCATCCACTAAGCAAGTCACCTTGCCATAGAAGGAGATCAGGTCAGTCAAGCAGGACCTGCCTTTCATAAACTTATGCTAACTGGGCCTGGTCACCTGCTTGTCCTGTATGTGCTGTGTGATGGCACTCAAGATGATCTGCTCCATAACCTTCCCCAGCACCGAGGTCAGAGTGACAAGCCTGCAGTTCCCTGGATCCTCCTTCCAGCCCTTCTTGTAGATGGAAGTTACATTAGCTAAGTTCCAGTCAGCTAGGACCTCCCAATTCTAGCAGAACATAGTGTAAAGTAAAATTTGTGTTGCTGCAGAATTCTTACATGAAAATGATTGAAAAAGAACAGATAGATCTGTTACATTCAGACTACTATTAGCAATGCCTGGAACTCTTAAAAAGCTTTAGGAGCTTGATGATTTCAAGTGTAGTCTTGTAGACTCTGCTACTTGTCAGCTTTTTAGATGAAATAAGAAATATCCTTTGATGTTGAATGTCATTGTGTAACTTGGCTTCTCACAGTTTTTCATCCTAGAATAGTGTAACACTAACATGAGCCATTCTTTCAAAGTTTGTGGTTGTTCTTTGATGCAGCGCATACAGCTTTTGAGTGCCTGCCTTAAAGAGCTGATGAGTGTCATGGGTTAACCCCAGTCTGCAACTAAGCACCACCCAGCCACTCGCTCACTGTCTTTCCTGCACACACACACACCCCCACACCCCCAAATGGGATGGGGGAGAAAATCAGAACAGTAAACATGAGAAAACTTTTGAGCTGAGGTAAAGACAGTTTAATAGGTAGAGCAAAAACTGTGCACGCAAGCAAAGCAAGACAAGGAATTCATTCACCACTTCCCATCGGCAGGCAGGGGTTCAGCCATCCCCAGGAAAGCCGGGCTCCACTCCATCACACATAACAGTTACTTGGGAAGACAAATGCCGTCACTCTGAATGACACACACACACACGCGCGCGCCCTTCCTTCTTCTTACCCCAGTTTTATATACTCAGCATGACGTCATACGGTATGGAATATCCCTTGGGTCAGTTGGGATCAGCTGTCCCAGCTGTGTCCCCTCCCAACTTCTCATGCACCCCCAGCCTCCTCGCTGGTGGGGTGGGGTGAGAGGCAGAAAAGCCCTTGGCTCTGTGTGAGCACTGCTCAGCAGTGACTAAGACATCCCAGTGTTATCTACACTGTTTTGAGCACAAATCCAAAACATAGCCCCATGCTAGCTACTATGAAGAAAACTAGCTATCTCATCAAAAAACAGCACAATGAAGAAATGTCATGTTCAGGTGCTTTTAGTATGTTGTTTCACTATTTGATTCCTGTGAGCTTTGTAAAATTTTTTTAAGATTGTGTCATATACTAACATATTTCTAAGGATGGTCTTCTAAAAAACAACTGACGTTTCTGTTTAATTTTTTAAATGTACATATATAACTCCTTTATCCCCTAACGTTACCTGCAATATAACTAAAAATAAACACTACTTTGCAGTTCAATCTCTGATTACAGAACTGAGCATTTATGTAAGTTTTCTTAAATCATGTGTGTAGACTGTTAAACATCAGCACATGCCTGTTTACACATAAAAATGCAGTATGGCTCAAGTGTTGCCTCTCACTGTAGCACATTTTGTACCATATACTTTTTTATGATTTTTTTCTATAAATATGCATCTGCTTATATAAAATCTTTTTGTCTAAGAATAGGATGTGACTGTTACCATACTGTAGAGTTTTGTTAGCCTGCAAATACTCCAGTGGATATTGCAAATAATATTTTTTGTTCTTATTATTAATACGTGAAAAGTAATCTTTAGTTTCTTACAGTACCATAAAGAAGTTGTTCGTCTGATGTCTGGAGAATTCAGGCAGAAAATTGGAGACAAATATATCAGCTTTGCCAGGAAATGGATGAATTATGTGCTAACGAAATGTGAGAGTGGCCGGGGCACTCGACCCAGGTAACAGCTAACTTGTGACTGCTGTAGTAGTGTGTGTTTAAATACCATGCAGGACTTTTCACACTGTGAACAATGCTTTGTTGTTTAGAAGTAGTTCTTCTGAACTACTGATGCTTCTGGCTCTTAAATTTTGAAAGTAACTTGAATAGTAAATGCATAAAACCAAATGAACACTCCAGCTGTGTAGCAAAAGATTTTGTGGAATGCTTTGCCTCATGTTAGCTGACAGAAAATGGGAAGAAAAAGTGGAGGTTGTTGGACACAGATAATTAAAAGACTTCAGAGAAGGGTCATTAAGTTGGATTAAAAGTGCTATGTAATCAGGAGTCAATATGCAACAGTCATTCTTTGGATGTTCTACAGAGGAAGCTGTATTGTTTTCTGCCAGTTGCAGAAACGAGGTATGTGTGGAACCTCCTGTAGAAGTCCTTCTGTTAGTCCTTTCTGAAAGCATCCAAAGTGTGGCCCACAGATGAGGAAGAAGTGTTTCCACTCTGCTGAAAATTCTTTAGTTTTATGATTGCAATAATGGGTGTACTTGTGGGTGTGTTTTGTTGTAGTCTGAAGTACTTTCTGTCTTGTCTGGCAGTAGTGTTGTGCCTAGTGGTCTCTCAAATTGTGCTTACAGTTGGTGCTATGAAACTCTGCTGCTGAGCACTAATGAAAAAAGTTACAGTTGCATCACTTTGATGTAAGTGGAGGAACTGGGAGACTGGTCCAAGCAGAACAATACCATTACTTGATTAATTTAGGTGGTTTTGCAGCATTTTGCAGCATTTTGCAGCTAGTATATCAGAAATTTAATATATTATTTTGCATTAAAATAGGTGCCTGTATATTGATCTGTGCTAACAGATTACACATAAGTGACAGTTTTGTTTTCTTAAAGTATAGGGCTGATCAGTTTATCCTGAAGGTGGGTTGCTCTCCTTACTGGAAGAGGAGGAGGAAAGAGTGGGTAGCCTGAACCATGTGTGGATAGGCTAGTTAGCTTGGTGTGCTAATCTTAAAAACAAAACCAAAAAAAACAAACCCCAAAAAACAAAACCAAAAGGAAACAAAAAAACCCCAAACCCCAAAACAACATAAAAGGCTTTTTTAAGTATGTTAACAGCAAAAGGAGGACTTAAGATGACATTGGTCCATTACTTGGTGAGACTGGTCACCTCACAAATAGGGATGAAGATAAAGGAAAGACATTTAATGCCTTCTTCACCTCTGTCTTTAGCACAAATGATGGGCCCTGGGACCCCTGGAGCCCTGGGTTGGAGGACCACAACTAGGGGAGTGGTAAACTCCTGTCTGACTTTCAACTTGAACAAGATTTGCTGGTGCAGTGGAATGCACACAAGTCTAGGGGGCCTTAATTCATTCCGAGGTTCTGAAGAAGTTGGCTGATGTTATTGCAAGACCCCTCTCAGTTATTTATCAGTGGTCTTGGGAATCTGGAGCAGTGCCCCTTGACTGGAAGCTAGCAAACATTGTTCCAGTTTTCAAGAAGGGCAAGAAAGAACATCATGGTAATTATAGGCCTGTCAGTCTCATTTTAGTTCCTGGTAAAATTATGGAGATTATTCTGGGAGTTACTGAAAAACACTTCAGAGACAATGTAGTCATTGATCAAAGTCAGCATGGGTTCATGGAGGGCAAGCCATGCCTTATTAATTACCGTTTTATGACAAGGTTACCCACCGAGTGGACGAAAAGAAGGCAGTGGATGTGGTTGGGTTTTGTGTGTGGTTTGTTTGGTTTCTTTAAAATTACTATTTTAGCAGAGCTTTTGATACTGTCTTTCACAATATCCTTCTGGACAAAATGTCTAGTATACAGCTGGACACGGGCACGATATGATGGGTGAACAACTGGCTGAAGGGTTGGGCTCAAAGAGTTGGCATAAATGTGGTAACATCTGGCTGGCAGCCAGTCATTACAGTTTTCTGCAGGGCTCAATTTTAAGGCCAGTTCTCTTCAATGTTTTTTATCAGTGATCTGGACACAGGAGTTGAGTATGTACAAAGTAAGTTTGCCAGCGACACTAAATTAGGAGGAGCTGTTGATTCTCTTGAGGGTACAGAGGCCTTACAGAGAGACCTTGATAGATCAGGAGTACTGGGTAATCACCAAGCTTACAAAATTTAACAAGGACAAATGCCAGATTTACACCTGGGACTGTGTAATCCTGGATATGCATATAGATTAGGGCCCAAGAGGTTGGGGTGCTGCCCTGCAGAAAGGGATCTCAGGGTTCTGGTTGATGGTACGCTCTATGTGAGTCAGTGTGCCTTGGTGGTGAAAAGGGCCAGCCGTATCCTGGGGTGCGTTAGGCGGAGTATAGCTAACTAGCTGGAAGAAGCGATTGTCCCACCGTACCCAGCATTGGTGCAGTGCACCATGAGTACTGTGTTTACTTCTGGGCTCCACAGTATAAGAAGGATGTAAAAATATTACAGTGTGTCTGAAGAAGGGCAATGAAGATGTTGAAAGGACTGGAGGGCAAGTCTTAAATGAGAAGTGGTTGAGCATACTAGGTTTGCTCAACTTGGAGAAGCAGAGACTGAGGAGTGACCCCATTGCTGTCTACAGCTTCTTGAGGGGAAGTGGAGTGCGAGGCACTGAGCTCTTCTCTCTGGTGATAGGATATGAGGGAATGCCTTAAAGCTATGTTAGGGGAAGTTCAGATTGAATATTAGGAAGAAGTTCTTCACTGAGAGGGTGGTCAAGCCCTAGAAGAAGCTCCCCAGCGAAGTGGTCGTGGCCCCAGGCCTGTTGGTGTTCAAGAAGCATTTGGACAATGCTTAGATATATGGTTTAACTTCTAGGTTGTTGTGTGTGGAATTAGGAGTTGGACTCCAATGGGTCTCTTCCAACTCCGTGTATCCTATGATTTTACCTAAGATCTAAGAGGAGGCAATGGGGGGAGAGCATGTTGCTGAACTGGAGACACAACTTACTTCAGCCAAGTTCGTTACTTGTTTTGCTTTACCAGTGTAGGCCTTGAAACCATTGATGCCCAGTTACTGCTTATCAGATAGTCATGAAATCATGAGTACACTTTCAATTTTGTTTCAGAAATGAGAATTTAGGCAGGGAACATAGTGGTTTGGCTTGTTGCTTTGAAACATGTTATGAGTGAATTGGTGATACTGTTCCCGAAGAGAGCATGTGCATGGATTGAAATATATGGCATCGCCTGCTCACTTTATTTGGCAGTGTCCTTGCTAAAATCAGACTTTATCTGAATAAAACTTGGCAAATATTAATACATGTTAAAAGTTTTACCTCTTACATATTAATCCATTTTCTTACAAAGATTTTACCATATTTTCTAGAAGAAAAATAATTAACTGCCATTTACTGTTCTTTGATGTTGTTGAAACTCTTATGATGGCTTTAGCTGAAGAGCAGTTAATTTTCTGTCTTTTCTTTTTCTTTGAGCTAGGTGGGCAACTCAAGGTTTTGATTTTCTTCAAGCCATTGAGCCAGCATTTATTTCAGCTCTCCCAGAAGATGACTTCTTGGTACGGAATAAGTTGTTCTGCTTGTTTATTTCTAAATGCTCATGAAGCTATCAGTATATGTTTTCAGGGATAGTTTTTATAAAACAGTCTGAATACAGATGCTGTTGTGAAGTGATTGGTGTTGTATGTAACTGTTGATACCTCTTCAGATTGTAAGATACTGAATAGAATATGTTTGTGACAATCAGCATTAATGTTTTCAAATTGCTGACAAGTTGCTATTTTGGGAGGTGCTCTCTTTGTCTCTTGGGAAAGTTTACAGGAGCTTTTCTGCAGAGTTACAGTTTATAGTTGTTGTTACAAATTTCTGAATCTGAGCTCCTGAGACTTAGCACCAGAGTTCATTTATGGGTATGAATACAAAATCACAATTGTTTAAGGGTATTTCTTCAATTTTTTTTCAAATGGTGCCAATGTGAAAAAGACTTTAAAGCATCATTCTTCTGTTTTTACTGTGAAAAAAATCAGACTAAAACTGGCTTTTTGTGTGTTCTGTGTTCCTCCTTTTCCTGTGGAAATAAAATTTCTGAGAATTTATTTCTCCGATCTTGGTACAGTACTACAGAGAAGTGAAAGCACAGTTGCCACAAAATAGCAGAATGTGAGTGTCAGCACCTCTGATATTTATAAATTTTGAGATGTGTTATGAAATGCCAACCATGTTAATCTTGCATAATACAGAAATGATAGTTCAGTCTTTTTTCGCATATATTTTTATCAAGAGCTCTTAAGTAAGTTATGTTTTAGTTCCATGTGTGTGTTGCTGGGAAAGGGTTGTCTTCCTAAATGACAAAGTTAAGCTTGTATTTGAAATACCCTGATACTTTAGCTTTAGGAAGTAGCCCCTCAACTTTATTTGCTTTGACACAGTTGCTAAAAAAGACTTTGAACAAGTGGGAGAGAACGGGGGGAACCCAAAACCTTAACTGCATTTCTGAACTTTTGCTTTCTTAAATTGGGTTTCAGTTGTGGAGAGCATCACTTGAAGGATCACATTGCTTTGATGAATCTGACTCTGTATAACGCAGGCCACAGCATTTTGCTTATGTCAGTCCTAATCTCTTATTTAGAAAATACCTGATGTCATAGAGGAATGATGGTTTAGATTTAAAGCTCTAGATTTAAAGCTGAGATTCTAGCTCAGTCTGGATTGGTAAAATATTGCTAATCCCATGCTAAACGCTTGTTTTTTTCCTTCATATTTTTTTGTTGGACCTTTGAGATCCTGGTCTTCACTAAGTTTTTTGATTTCTGGAAGAAATTTTGACTAGTCTGAATGACTGGTATATAGAAGCAGCCTTCATAGCAGCTGTACCACAGAACAAAACTTTAATTCTTTATTGTGAAGGCATATTTTATCCCTGTGGTTCTGACAAGTAAATTGAACCAGAGGAAGATTTAATAACTTGTCC
The DNA here is from genome assembly GCA_035590275.1 of Ibycter americanus. NCBI lineage: Eukaryota > Metazoa > Chordata > Aves > Falconiformes > Falconidae > Ibycter > Ibycter americanus. Next base: position 42,230,644 of record JAVJGI010000062.1, on the reverse strand, counting down.
AAGGTTACATAGACAGTGAATAGAACACGTAGCAATTAAGCTTTGATTGCTTGAGCCCCAGTTCAGTGGTTTAGCTATTGAACACCTTTCATGAAAGTTTTGCTAACTTCATGGGTAGGTAAGGAAAGTGGATTTCTTTTAATATGCAGTGCTTTGTATTTGTTGTTTTACAGGCTTTAGTCTTGTGATTCAGGCCATCATACTCTCACCCAATTTCTTTGGGTGTTTCTTCCTGGGGTGGGGAGAGGGAGGACAGAGGAGGTTTTTGCAGCTTTTTCCAGCACGCTTGATTTTTAATTTTATTAACAATGGGTATTTTTAAGTTCCACTAGCTTTATATTATGAAGTATTCTTTAAGGTGTATCATTGTTCAGTTCTTATGATTAGGTAATTTTGACAAGGTCAAAAGGCAAGGCAAGACCAAGACTTTCTAGTTTAAAAAAAATAAAAAGAAGTAAAAACCCTAATGTGGATCCAAAAGTTTAACGTAATTGATAGAATGTAGGGGTGCTTACTTGACAGATTACATGTTTACCCAGTGTAATTTTATTACTGTGAGCTTTACCATATGACTATCAACTCTTTTGTAACTTAAAACATCACAACTTTTTCTGTTTGTCTTTTCTAGAGTTTACAAGCTCTGATGAATGAGTGCATTGGTCATGTTATTGGAAAACCTCACAGTCCTGTTACAGGTTTGTACCTTGGTAAGGCAGAAGTTACTGGCATTTGTTCTGGAGTTTTGCTGCCATTGTTAGAGAATTTTGACTGTAAAGTACTTTTAAAATGCTAGAAATACCAATAAAAGTATTTTTAAGCTTGTCGTGATTGTTGATGTGAAACCATTATTTCCTGACAAAGTGTAAATACATGTTGGTTTTACTCAAGAAGTTGAAAAGTTTTACAGATGTTTTCCTCTTGATTTGTCCTTGAATTTCTGTGAAGTCTTGCAGATCTTCAGGAAAAAGAATGTAATTTTTAAAGGTTGTGTAAAGAAGTGATTATAACTTTAAGGAGGTGTCACGAACAAGTGATTTAGGTTAAGTTGCTTTAAAGAGTCACCATCAAAGATAGGAGTGAAAAGTTTTAATAGGAATTTGTAGGAGTGTGACTTCACAAAGTTCAGTGGCAAGGTTCACTCTATTACTTACTGCATAGATAAGTCACACAAAGAAGAATCAAATTAAAATTAAGCTGGCACGATTTACACAGAGACTAAAAATGTAAAAGGCTAAGGGAGACCCACCTGTTGGGTCACAAGGTTCAGAATGGACCCCCTTGCTTTCTAAACTCTTAGTAGAGTTTAGATGCGGCTACATCCAGTCTTAGTCTCAGATTTGGACAACAGTTTATATCTAAAGAAATACAAGGATAAGGGAAAATGCCCTGTTGAGTCATTAGGTTCAAAATGGACTCCCTTGCTTTCTAAACTCTTTAAGAGTTTAGGTGCAGCTAGATCCAATCCTGCCTGTGAAAGACCATGTACTATGTAGTGCTACTGCAGCTAGGTTTAGACCAGGTGTGGATGCATCAACCCATGCCCACCCTGTCATACAGGAGTTGCACATTTCACGTTCAATATTCATAAAATAATAGTATCTTATAGCAAGATTTATCATTGTTTCTTGGTTTAGAAGAATCTGTATAATACATTTTAATTTTGGTGGGGTTTTTGGGGGTAGATCCATTGATTGCCCAGCATCCTATTTTTATGTCATCCCCTGGTGTGGCTTGAAGTGATGGTATTTGATGAATGTTATTACTGTTGTCAAATATCCTAGTTCCCTTCTGGTATAGTGTCTCCAATCTTCATTCATCCTTTAGATGTGCTTAGTTTCCATGTATAACCAGAATAGCGAGGTCCAAGTTTGCCTTATCTTTTGCTGAGATCCCAACACTTCTTGTATAATTTAGTAGTGCATGGTCACAAAAATTTTGTGTTTGAATTGGAAGAATTAGATTTGTCCCAATTAAGAGGAAAAACAAAACTGCTCTGGGAGTATACTGCCACTGTTGTCATTGATTCATTGTCTCCTGCAAGAGAAAAGAGAGGTCTTGGTGGGGAAGGCTGAATGGGTTACCCCTTTCATGATGCAGGATAAATCCATCTAGTACTGATCTTATGTTTTGCTCCACTGCTATCAGTAGCTTCCCAAGTAAGTGGCCCATGAGGCTTAATTGGAGTCATAGGCACAGTTCCAAATTGTGGTGAATTTACCATAACAGGTTGTCCCTGGTATATTTTCTTAACTTGTTTTACTGTAGTAGTCTGAGGACTGAAGACAAAAGTCCTTTTTCCCACTTGGAATATCTCTGTTCTGTCTCTTTAAATGCAGTCGAGCTGAACAATAAGGGTCTTTTGGGGCTGTCAGGGCCTGTTTGGAATAGTTTAAGTACCATGTTCAGCAAACCCCCATTCTTCTATAATAGGGTTGTGGAGGTGTACAGGTCCCAATGACTGATCTGTTTTTAATTCCTGTATTAGAGTTTTGACTGCTGCTTCATGTTCTGTGTTCCATTTCCATGGTTTTTGTAAAAGTGAGTATAGTGGGCAAGTAATGATAAAAAATCCAGGTATATGTTTTCTCCAATATCCTAAAGTACCTATTGTAATTTTTTCCTAGATTGCTGCATATGCTGTTTTTCTCAAGGTATCTGAAGGAATCATTGCACTTACCTCCTATCCACCAAGTACCTAAAAACTTTGGTTCTCTGGTCCCTGACATTTTTCAGATGGAGTCTTAATTTGTGCTTCATGTAGCACTTGCCATGCTGCTGTTGCTGCTTTCTCCACCTCTTCAGGGGAGTCTCCTCCGACAAGAATATATAGATGCTGTATATATTGGTACAGTTTCACGTTCTGAGGAAGTGAAACTCTTCATAAAAGTTCAGCAAGGACAGCATGAGCAATTATGGGTGTTTGTGGCAATGTGCGAGTCTGTTAAAGATACATTGTATACCTTCTCAACTAAAGGCAAATTTCATTTTATCCTCCTCTTGCAAGTGGACCATAAAGGATGTATCTTTTACATCCAGTGCTGCCACCCATGGGTGTGCAGCTGCTTGCAGAGTTGCTGTTTAGGTACTGCAGCTGTTAGTGGGACTCTATTGACATTTAAGTGCCAGTAATAAGTCGTAAGACACCATCTCCTGTCCAGTTTTCAGAGTGGCCAAACTGATGAATTATATGAGGGGTAGGTTCTGGAGATGATTTATCACTTTTCCAGATCATGACTTCAGAAATTCCCTTTCATGCTGCAGCAGAAATTGGGTATTGTGGTACATTAGTAATTTTTGAATCAGGGAGTGCAGGTGCTGCGCAGAGTACAGCCTCTCAATATTTATTCTAATAGAGCTTAGGTGTGGCTAGATCCAATACTAGTCTCAGACTTGGTCAACTGTTTATGTCTGAAGGATATAACGAACATCCGTACTTTAAGGTTGATCATAGGATTTTAGCAGCACTTAATCATTGACTCATTTATCATTTACAAAGTGAATCAGATAGGATTTACTGAAGTATGAAAGCAGCTTAACTATGGATTTGAAATCCTAATACTTATTGCGAGTTCCTAAATCAGTTCACACACATAAACACAGACATAAAGGAATAGAAGTATAGAGATAACATGTACAAAGCTACACCTGTACAAAGTTCCCCATGAGTTCAGTGACATACAAACGTTGAATGCCTTTGCATTGCTCAGTGGGCTAAGGGTTGAGCCTCGAGAAGCAGGAAAATCAGCCCAGGTTCCGTCATCAGCTTTTGGTGATGGTGCCCCTAGTATCACAAAGTTGGGTGTTTGTGACCTCTGAGAGACGCCCCACTCAGGGAGATGCTGTTCGCAGCCCACTGCAGTCCAGGAGTGCTCAAAGCGCCTCACTTAGGACCGCTGTTCATAGTTTGGAGGTGATTGGCTTTAGTTTTCATTAATTTTCCATCCTGGCCGCAATCTGAGTCTGTAATCAATGGAATTTTGAGAAAAATTCCATTGACAGTGGTATCTTACCATTTGGAGTCATAATAAAGAGCATTCCCAGGCTTGTTAGGGATGATACAATGCAGATAAGGAATGCTCCAAAGCTAGCAGGTGGCAGTGGTGTTCAGATAAGGGATATTTCTGGTACAGCCATGCAGTTTCCCCTCTCAGCTGTGCAAGAGTTGCTTGTACAGGCAGGGGATGCTTAACTGCTGAACTCCTTACACAGATGCTAAGGCCTAACGGGGATTCCTGAGACTGTAGAGCCACCCAGGGGAGGGAGTGAGATGCACCACCACAGGCGGCAGTTACAGCTCCCTTTCATGAAGTTTTGCTGTGGCAGTGCAGATATTTACACTTCTGATGGACATTATATTATTGAGGTACAGAGGAGTTGTGCCTGGGGGCTTGATGATAAAGTTGTGGGAAATAGTTCTCCAGTATCACAAAATTTGTCATAGTGTAAAAAATATCTCTGGCGTTAGAGTGAAATCAACATATTTCATTGTTTATCTTGAGAAAAGGACGTTTCCTCAGCTGTGTTTCCCTTTTATGTATCTCTCTTAGTACTGTTTCTGTCTTCCTCCTCCGAAGTCCATTGACAGGTTTAACTTTCAAGATACCATGTTGTAATGTTTTCTTTCTCCTGATGTCCACTTTCCGGACAGGGTTGATGGCAGACGACATGAAGGGGAGGGTAACTTGACTCAGGCAAGAGGAGGTTTTTCAGTATTTCAGGAAAGTTTCGATTTTGATACAATTTTGGTGAGAAACTCTTATAGCTGAGAAACCTTTCACAATGAAAGTCAGTCCAATCCTTCAGAAACAGTCTAAAACATATCCTAGCCAGATCTGTACTGTGATGTAAAACTTGTATATTCACTATTGATACTGTTGTTCAGAGGAAGGTCAATTTTAGGTAATTCACAAGCATGATGATCCCAAAGTACTGAAACTCTTGTAAATGTGATTGCAGACACAGGGGATCACACAAGCTAGTTTGACAGCTTTTGGCTCAGAGGCACAGGCTGGGGGGTGACACAGATGGATGGTGCAGACTTGAACAGCAGGCTGAAACTTCAATACATGTGAAATAAACATAACTAAACATAAACTGTGTCCTGGCTGCAGATATTGAAGATACCCCTTTTTGTCTTGTGATCAGGAGAAAAGTCAGAATTCCTAGTTCAATTTGCATACTGTGTTGAGGGTCTTTAAACTCACTGTGATCTTTACCCCTTTTCCCAAAGCTGAGGATCCATTTGTGTTCGTGCTGCTGCCTGTAGGTACATAGCTAGGGGCTCCTGGTGTTCTATCCTGTCTTTTTGCTTTGTGAAACAGCCTATCTCTGCCCAAGTGGGTTAGGTTCTGCTATCTGCATCTTCTGCTTGTGTCCTTGCAAATTATAACAAGGCAGCCAACACCTGGCCCTGGCATCTTTTACTCGTCCTGGTAGTGTAAGCAAGGCAGAAGTTCACTGTTAGTAACCTAGCCTGGCAGTAAGTGCTGACTCATGTTTTGATGGGCAATCAGCTATTGTGTGACGTGACTACTACAGGATTTTTCTGGCTAGTTAAGGAGGGGTTAAGGGAAGGGGAAGACGCTGCAGACTACTCTTAGGGGCACTGAATGAGCTAGGCATGAGGGCAGTGATGGCTCATTTAGGTTTGTCTGTGTTCCTTTGTACCGCTTTCTTGGGGCAGGCTGTCAAGAGGGACATTTAGTATGGGTAAAACTGTCATATGTGGGGCTTTTTCCCAGCTCATTTTGCTCGCTGTTATTGTCTGAGAAAACTAGTTCTGATGCAAAAGGAACATAATAACACTCTTTGCTTTTTATTATTATCTGGTTTGTTAATATTTATTTTGCAGTAAGATAACAAATAGTCTTTCATCTGTGAAGTTGAAATAATGAAGATGTAGTTTTAGTGAAGCAAGTACGCATCTTTTGATAGCTAGTTTTTAATTGTGTGGAGATCTTTCATTATTTTATAGATGAGTTACATGATACAATAATATGAATAGTATTAATACATAAAATTGATTTATTTAAAATTGAAATGCGTTGCATTTTTCTTAAAGGATAAGAAAACATATGCCAGTTCATACTTAACTGTAAAATAGGATTTTTCATTAATTTCCTGCCTTGAAATGGCCCTGACAGAGTTTTTCTGGCATCTGAGTAAATGTGCTACCCTTTTTATGTTTGCAGCAATTCATCGAAACAGTCCCCGTCCTGTAAAAGTACCTCGGTGCCATAGCGATCCACCAAATCCTCATCTTATCATCCCTACGCCTGAAGGCTTCAGGTATTTAGCATTAGTAGAGTTCTAAACTGGTTTATCCTCTCTTGGCTACGCTGGCTGTCAGTAAGTGGAACACTTTTTCTTTCTTGTTGAGGGCAAAGCAGTAGAAAAAACTAGTGTGTTAGTGGTCTGAATTTTATCGATGTGCTTTTAAGGACAATATCTTTTCTTTTTCTCCTCCGTGCCCTCCCCCTTTATTTTACAGGTTTTTATTGGTGCATGCTTTCTCACTTAGAAGTCATTCTTATCCCCTTTGTCTTTCCTGAAATGTCTTTCAATGTAACAAGCATTAGTTCAGTAAAGACTGCTCATTAACAAGATTTTTATTTCCTTCCCCACTTCGAATGTCTGCATACTTGCCCATGACAGTACTTCCTGTAGCTTAGCGTAGATAAGACTTAAAAATGTAGCATTCTGGAATATGGTGGCATTTCTGCGTAGTTACCAAACTGCTGTGAAGAAGCTTAAAGCAATGGATGGTTTTGCTTCCCTTTGAAAGAGTTGACATGAGAACTAATGCAAAAAAAAGTTTTGAAAAATTTAAAAATAAACTTCGCCATACATATTTTCACACAAAAAGAGGGACTTATTTTTCAGGATCAGCACAGTGTCAAGCATTTCATTTGACTTTTTTTTTTTTTTTTTTTTTAAAGTTGCATTGCTGTTGGCAGAAACTGGTACTACTGTAAGGATTTGGAGATTTTTATTTTGAAGATGATTATTATGGTACATATTGATAGCCCCTGAAGCTTCTGAGTCTCTGAATTATTCCACATAGAAGTCTTTATGTTATGTACTTGAAAAAGCTTTTAAGTCAGGCCTTATTATGCACGCTTCAGAATTTTATTTTTTAAATAAACTTTCAACTCCATACTTTTCTATACTGTTTCTTGAAGTTTTTCTTCTTGCCACAGCACACGGAGTGTCCCTTGTGATGCACGGAACCATTGCAGCGTTGCTGTCAGTCGCCCCGCTCCCATCGGTAGCGACTCAGCTCAACCCAAACCTGTCAGCAGTGCAAATGATACCAGGTAGCTCTGCTCCATGACGTAGCAGCCTCATTCTACTTACATCACCCATATAACTGTTTCCACAAACTTGCGTCCTAGTAGATCATTTGCACTGTACTTTTCCGTCCCATCGTGTCTTCCACTGGCTCCTTCATTCATGTTTGACTTGAGCAAAATCTTATGTCTTAGAAAGAGATAAGACCACTTTCAGATTTGAAATGTCGGAACAATATGGTTGTTAACGCATGCTGTTGTGATGTAGGTTACAAATTTGCTCAGTAAAAATGTCCATGAAATTAAAATGTACCAGTCAGTTCATTGGTATAACTTTACTAAATAATTAGGATTGATAGCTGACTCTGCGCTAAGATGACTGTAACATGCAAGTAAGCCCAAGGATATATTTTTTTCATGTTAGCTAACAGTTTTGGTATTGTTATTGTCTGCCATAAATATTTTGAAATACTGTATAGTGGCAAACACAGAATTATACACATAAGACTTCAGGAGGGCTTTTTTATTTCTTGGTACACCTTTGGCTTCTCGGGCTTGTGCAGAATAAACTTACTATGAATAAACCCATTCCTGTATCAGGATATGTAACAGAAACTACTCCTGTATCATCTGTTTGCAGAGGTCACGAGTCAATTTTTTGGCAGACCTGTGCTATATCTTTCTTGCTTTTTGGCCTCTGATTTGGCTGCAGTATTTCAGACTGTTCCTTCTTCCCACACCACAGTCAGACCACTGACATGTCTCGCAAGTTCCCTAATGTTACTCTTTTTTTAATACTTTGTTTTTAAATTATTTTCCCTGCACCCCTGACTCTGAAAATCCTGCTATTCACACAATGATATTATCTTAGGTTTTATAAATAGCTTTTTAGATTTTTATTTCTACTGCAGAGTTCTTTAGAACTCTTGTACAAGAGTTTAGCTGTCTTGTACAAGAGATCCATATGAATGGAGACACATGATCTTGACTGTTTTACAGAGCTGTGGAGAAAAGAAAGGACAGGTAGTGAAGGAACAATAGATTGATAGTGACCAAAGTGAACTTAGATATGACTTGATTTTGAATTACTTATTTTTAATAAATAATTTCCAGTTGTTAGCTAACAAACTGTTGTGGTTTGTAGATTTGTTACTGGATGCACAGTAGAAGCATGCGTTAAGGTGTTCAGAGGGAAGTTGCCACTTCTTACATCAGATCTTTCCTGCAAGTCTGTTCAGCTTATTTTTATGGGATGATGTGACTTGCACCCTACAGTAGCCTCTAGATGTACAGCTTGTGAGTCTAGGCCCTTTTTTTTGGTTGAAAATACATCCTGATTTTTTTGTCATTCAGACTACATGAATTTGTTATATATCCTTCATACTTCTAAGTCCCCTGTTGAAAAAGACAGTCTGCAGCACTATCTACTTGAAAAGCCCTTTTTAAATAAGTAACATTCTAGAGAATTTTCACTGACAGGTTCTGGTATCTTTATAAGCTGACAGGGTGATGGTTAATTAGTATTTATGATTTTTAAAATGCAGAACTTGTTTGTTTGATAATTAGTCTTTACACAACATATGAAGGGAATTTTTTCTAGAATATGTACAGCACTTTGAGCCAAGGCAGATCTTTGAAGTTAGTTAATTTTTCAGGAGGGAGATAGGAGGCTAGTTTTTAATACTTGAAGGCTTTGTTGTGATTTTATACCACTTAATGCAACTGTCAGGTTTATAATTTGACACACTTGAATACAGTAGTATATTGTTTTAATGTTTTCCGCATGTGTGTCCTTTACAACTGTTGATCTAAGTGTGAGGGTTGGCATTTTGACAGCTTCTTCTAGTTCAAGGAGGTAGTCATTAGGAAGAAAAACGAGAATTCTACTTCTTAGTTGCAATCAAATGCATAATACTTTCATGGGTTGTAACATGAAAGTTGATGTGAATGCAGCATTTTGGTTGAATCACCTAGGCCTATTTTTCATAGACTTGCATTTTTCTTAGGTCTGTTTTTACTTCTTGTTAATAGAATATCCCATGATTATTATTATTTTTTTATTATTTACTCCCTGGATTTTAAAGTAGTATTGTTTAACCCCCCTGTTTTGCCTAGGAAGAATTTGAAGAAAAAAAAATTACTAAAGCAGAGGCAGAGTTTTGGAGGCTGTTGGGGTTATTTAGGGGCTTTGTTTATTGAGAAAGGCAAAATATTACAACATAATATATTTATAGAAAATTTCTGGTTTTAATATAGTTAAAAGAAAGTTGCAATAACACATTGTAGTCCTAATTATGTATTTCATTTATTTGTGCTCCAAAAGAGAAATGGAAGCTGTTGGATCAAGAAAGTGTTTTGTGGTTTTATATGCAAGAAGTTTCGGGTCCAGCTGCTGGAATAGCACAAAACCAAAAACTTCACTTTCCAGAAACTCTTTAGACATTTATTACATGACTGTAGGCATTAAATATCTATTAAAAGTTGAATGGAACTTGAAAATCAATTGTACTAGGCACTGTGTAGTGCACAAATGCCACCATAGTTCTGTTGAAGTTGATTGTTGTTTATTTTGGGGTTTTTTTTGTTAAGAAATAGTTTAATATAACTAGAAAGTAAGGTCCATGGCAGTAGTACCTGGTTGTTTACATTGTGCTTTCTGATTATTACATTTACACTATGTTCATACTAATGACCTTTATTAATATGTCATTTCTGAGCTAGCTAGGGTTATTATTCATAATTTCATATTTATCCAGGACTGGAGCAGAAATTTAGCAAGTCTTCTCTTTTACTCTGTTTCTTTGTCTAATAACATACACGCAATCTTTCTGGATGAAACAGTAAAAGATCTGGGTGGCTAAGACAGACCTGAAAAGGATTTTAGACACCTGCATTCAAAGTGATGATACTTAAGGTCCTCTGTTCAGCTACTGGCCTCATTTTAGAGGTGGTTTAGCTTTGCTTGTGTTTGAGCTCTTTATGCCTCTAGAATTGTTGCTCTCTATGTGCTGAGAATAACCTCAGCCTTCTTGCTGATTAAAATCTCAACTCCCTGAAGAGTACTGAGGATTTTCACTAATGCAGTTTCAGTTCCTCCTCAAACTTCAAAGATTTAGTTGGCAGTAGTAGGGAGTGGAAAGCAAGCATCATATTGAGAACATTCACATGGGAGTAATGTGTCTTGGATTTTTGGCTTCGGTTCTCAAGATTGTGAAGATTGTGTCTCTTTTTTAAAAAAACTATGATTAGGTAGTAATTGGATACAGTTCGGAAGCAACTTTAGGGATGTAGGGAAGTCCTCTCATAGTTGTGTGCACTTTGATGCCAGAGATCTTTCGTCTTTTGTAGTTGTCAGCCTTCAGTGAAGGATTTAACAGTGTTCCCTGCTTTCCAGTAACGTTTAGCTCATACCTCTAAAGTATTATGTTAAAGGAGTCATCAGTCACAGCTCTTTCCCCCATGCTTTAAAAATTGAAATGGAGCCTTGTCTGAAAGGAGTTATTGTAGAAAGACTTTAATGAGGAATTTATAGCTCTAAAACAGGAGTGGATTGATCAATGTCTTGGGCTGGAGAAATGTGCCTGAAGATTTAAGGATTTAAGACTCATTTCTCTCAGTATTGTTTCGCTTTCTGTTCAGCGTGCTTGTTCATCTGGGTCTTATTCTGACGTATCTATTTCTACGCTGTGCTGTCTGGAAGAGCTAGGGCCTCCAAGTAGTCAAGCTGCTGTCGTTTAACAACTGTCCTTCCTGTCTACTGGCTTGTGGCTCTTCCCACTAGTTTTGACTTAATGACTATGGACTGTGACTGTATTTGCAGTGCGCTAGAAGCATATGAATGCAGTTACCACCCTTCATCTGACAATGTGGCTCACATTGTCACCCAGCTGAATCGCTTCTGATTGCATATCCACACCTGGCACCAGCTGCATCCTGCAGCAGCTGTCTTAGTAGTATGTTGCAAGTCATTAAAGTGGATTCTGTTATTATGGGCAAGTAACAGTTTGAAGTAGTTTATGCTTTTGTAGCTTAGGGTTTTTTCATAGAGTGACGTAACTAAAATTATATAAAAAGTCTTTGTTCAGGGGAAAAAATAGGATAGAAAGGGTTTTCAGTTTACTTCTCAGCATCAGTTTTTCTTTCATGTTACTTTCATGGTTCACGTCCTAGGCTTCAGAGGTTCTTTCTCTTTGAAACTGCAGTTAAATTGTCACCAGTAGTTTAGTGCAATGCTAAGTTAATTAGTACAATGGCTCTTTTTAACAGGGGTTCCAGTGTCCCTGAAAATGATCGACTGGCTTCAATAGCAGCTGAGTTGCAGTTCAGATCCCTTAGTCGTCACTCCAGTCCCACTGAAGAGCGAGAAGGTGATTGTCACAGTAACAGATTGTGACCTGGATGTGCAGATGATTTATGTCATTAACATATTTCTCTCTGTTCCCAGTTCTTATCCTTTCAAAAAAATTTTTTTCACCTTTTCCCATTCAGAAATCTTAGATTTTAAACTTTTAGGCTTATATTGTCAGAGCAAGTTCTTCTGTTTTCAGACATATCCACTATTCTCTTGCCTTTCATATTGTTTCTGAATTGTACCTGAAGGAATTTCCTGGTGTCTTACTAAGTTACAGTGTTCAAAATTAAATGAGTAACATTACTGCTGAATTATATACCCCATTTGATAGTAAATTTTGAAATGCTGTTAATGAGATGTGAACTGGACCCATCAGACAGTGAAGAGTTTTCTGACCAGTTCTTTGACTACCACTGTGGTATTCATCGCAGAAATACTTGCTGTTATTTGAATCCTGGAAGAAGGGAAAGGGTGTGTAACTTGATGTCCTGATCAGGGCTCCTCCTTCAAGTTTCCACAGCCGCTGTGTATGTGGTATTTATTACAACAAATACTTGGAAACATTGATTGTTAAGATAGCGTGTTCTGTGCCAATTAAAATGAACTACAAAGTCCCAAGTGAAGTAGAGTTGATGTGGTCATCCTGCAAAATGAAGTGGATTTCAAAGAAAGAAATGCCTTAAAAATTTATACTAAGAGGTGTGAGGGATTTTTTTGGTTTGCTTTTTAAGCAGATGTTGAGAATACTGTCTGCCTCATGCTTATTCCCTTTTTAATGTATCTGTATGAATGGGAAACTAGCTTAGATTGGAATGAATATAGGTCTCTCTAAGGAACCTTAGAAGATTGTTTTCCTACAGATTTCTTACATATTTGATTATGAGTGCCCTGACTTGCAGTGCTTCCCTCAATTGTGGAAAGAGATCTCTGTTCCTGTATAAATTAAACCCTGTTTCAGAATAGCTTTCACAATTTGTTTTCTGAAGAGAAGTCCTTTTTGAATTCAAGAGCATACGTTGCTATATGGTTGCCTCGTATACTTGATAGATGCTATTAGTCCTGATATGTAAGATCTCCGCTTCTACTGAATATAGTGGCATAATCTTTAATATGAGATAAAGCCACTTTCGTGCTCACAGTATTATTTCTCTAGAACCATCATATCCAAAAGGAGATTCAAGTGGCTCATCCCGGAGGAGTTGGGAGCTCAGAACTTTAATTAACCAGACCAAAGGTAGGTGTTTAGGAGTCACTATAATGTAATGCCAGTTAAACTAGTGCTGTGATAAAAGGTTGAATCTTAATGCTGATTGTGAAGAGGTTTTCACAGCTTTGTGCATAGGAAAGGGAAAAAATAAAATCCTGACTGCAGATAGAAGATACTGCTAACAAAATCACAAAGTGTACTCTCTTGAGGTAGGAGTTGTTAAATTCTATAAAAGTTAAATCTTTTCAGTTTCTGAAAGATAGTAGCAGTGTTCTACAAAATGAGTACATTCATTACTATACCATTTACAGAAGTTTGCTGTCCCTATTCAGTGCCCCATTATGAATTGCGTGACAGTAGGAAGCGCTTCCTTACTTCCTAAGAGATCTCCCCAGCATGGGATTTTTTTATTTTGAGTGTCTGATAGTGCATGATCCTACACATTCCCAAATTTGAGGCTATTATGGGGCCCCTTCCTCTCTGTCCTGCTGCTTATTTTCATGAAACTTAAGTCACTTGATTACTTCCGAGACTACTGTGCCATACAGATATATACATGTAGCTTGCTTGCGTATATTCTGGGAGGGTGGAACCTCATGAAACATTAGAAAAAAGTCTGTCACATAAAAACTGGTCTCTCATTACGTGGCTGAGATGGAGCACAGGAAGAACAGTAAAAAAAATTTCTGAGCTCTAGAAGGCTTATTTTTTGTTTGGAACATAGGCACTGAAGGGATTGAGTTTGTTTAAACTAGAAAAGAAGAATGAGGGAAGACTTGAAAGTTTCTAGAAGACTGCTGTAATGGGAACTGGTTTCACTGTCCACTGTGAATAAGACAAAGATTTTGGTTTAAACCTACAGCAAGGCAGATTTAGTGTAGATGAAGTGGTATTAATAGTAGGTGGGCAGTAGAATATATCATTTGGGAGTATCGATATCTCCATCTTTTGGAGACTGTTAGAAACAGGTTAGACTACTGTCAGTCAACAGTGAAAGATGTGTAATTTTTGTGCTTTATGATGAGAAGGGATAAATTAATGCTGCCCTGACACTTCTTCCGGACTCACTCACTAAGATTCTGTTTCATGATAAGACTTGAAAGCTGGAGTTACATAATACTTTTGAATCTTCTGAAACAACAGATGCTGTGAGTTTTCCAAGAAACCTCTTGTAACTCTGTCAAGCAAAACATTACCTGTTCTTCTTTCCTTGGTGCTCTTAATGACCTTGACATATTTCCACTGGTGGTTAGCTGCAGGCCAAATGCAAACAAGTGCATTGCATTTCATACATTTAATTTCCTTGAATCAAGTAAGAGATAATTAGAAAAGTACCAGTATTTTCATTTTACTTTAGTTTCATATGTGGTTGCTAAAATGTTTTATTTTTTCCCTACATCTTAAATTAGACTCACAAAATAGGTGTCTTTGAACTCAGGTCACTTCACGTGATATCAAAAGGTAACAAAATACAAACCCAGTGAATATTTCTCAATCAAGGAAATTGTTCATCACTCTTTTTAGACACTGCTTCCAAGCAAGCACCGATTGAAGCTGTTCAAAAGTCTGTTCAGTTGTTTGAAGAAAGGAGATACAGAGAGATGAGGAGGAAGAACATCATTGGCCAAGTTTGTGACACACCGAAATCTTATGATAATGTCATGCATGTAGGTTTGAGAAAAGTGACTTTCAAGTGGCAGAGAGGAAACAAAATTGGTACGTTTATTATACCTTCATTTATCAGGCTAAAGTACCAAGCTTAGTATTTTTGAAGGAAATTTAAGACTATCTTTTGAAATTTTGGGTCTCAGCATAGGTAATAGTAGCTTTACTGAAATCAGAATGTTAAAATACTGTAGTAGCTAGGATTTCCTTTATGTAGGACTTCAGTGAAGTTTTCACTGGTCGAATAACAAGAAACAAAGGAGAAGGATTTGGTTAGGACAATTACTTAGGTATGATCCTGTGATTCCTGCATGTGTTTAACCCTGTAAAATGTCTGAGGAGTTCTGCTTCTGGAAGAACCAGAAATATGAATAGAAGTGAGCACAAACTTTGGGATTTGTTTAATTCACCGGTTGTTTCCCCCATACAATCATTGTTTACTCTCTGGTTTGGGATTTGTTGGGAAAATCCTCATATTCATGAGAAGTTTTCTTTCAGGTCAGCCTGTTAATGTAATGTTTTTACTCTTCATCAGCTTGAATTCAGGACTATGAATGTAGTATTAGATGTTACAGGTTAAAAGCTACTTGAAATTTTAAATGAAAATAAAAGTAAATAACCTTGACAAGCTGTTTCCAGTGATGTTTTCATATTGCAGTTGATGTACATGTTGCTTATTTAATGTAGTGTAATTAATTTTTCTTATTTTAATTGTGCAGGTGAAGGCCAGTATGGAAAGGTCTATACCTGTATCAGTGTTGACACTGGAGAGCTGATGGCTATGAAGGAAGTGAGTACTCTATACAGGAATCACTGCCGTCCTTGTTTTTTTCCCAAACCACATGTGCATGATTTAGCAGGCATTAAGGATTTCTGAACACTGTTCTTAGGTAACGGGAAATGAATGGGAAGACGAATTGTTTCTTCATGTAGCTACATCTGCTATTATCACTTGTTCCTCCTTAAGTTCCTTAAGCTTCTTCTTTTCAGTTTACAACTTTCAATTTAAATCTATGTAAAATGGGTAATTTTTTTTTTACTGATCTCATGGGGTGTTGTGAACTTAATGAATGCTTGCTTTAATATATGTGAACTCCCATTAAGAGATCTTAAATTATTTTGGAAAGACTTTTCTGATTAGTGAAAACTGTACACAGACTTATATTTTACTTTGTGGTATTCCCTCTCACATTTTATTCCTTTTTTCTTCATTCCTTAGAGCAAAAAATTGGAAGTGTTACATTGGATGTTTTTAAGCTTCTCCTGTAGTTTAAATGAGCTAGGCTGAGTCACAAAACTGTTGACTAACCTGGTGGGTACAGAAAATTTAATTATCAGGATAGAAGAAAGTAAAGCTGTGTAGGCAGAGAGATCTGTTTTCCCTGCAGCACTTTGTTTTCAAGAATATTTGTATTGTTCAGTTTTATTGCATTTCTGCATCTTCAGACAACTGTGAGCATCAACTGTTCACAACAGTTACCATGCCAGCCATTTGATGCCACAGCAGTTATATTTTATGAGCCAGTTCTTCCACACGCACAATATGTATGTGATCTCAAAGGTGTGGAAAAGCAGGACTGGGCTCGTGCTTAACTACTTATACCATACTCATTCACTGACTAATACCAACACTTGGAATATTTTTGTTGTGGTTTTTTTTTTCTCCTGATGAAATAACATTTTTCTGCCCATCAGTAGCAGTCTGTTTCTGGAATTCAAAGTTGCTTTTTAGATGCAGGTGCTTTTTACAGATTAGCATGTGTGTGCTCTTTAGCAGAAGTTCAGGTAAGTTAAATGGACCTTGTTTGGCAGACACTTCATTAGTAGGCTAAATATACAGGATGCTGCCTTTTCTTGTAGTATTTTTAACTTCCAGAATTATTTCATCAAGAAACATCCCCAACCTTCCCACTGCGGGCTTAAATGCAAACTGTTTGCAACTTCCAATTAAAAGGCTTTTCTGGATGTGCTTAAGGAATACCTTGGGAGAAGGTTTATTTGTTTACTTTTAAAGTGGTTGAAAACATTACATTCCCCCTGCCCCCCGAGATTTTTTCAGACTTTATTGTCTTAACCACAGTGTCATTAAAATCTCTTCAAATTATAGAGCTCTTCCTGATGTTACTTTCAGATTCTCTTGTACTGTCTACCACATTTAAACTAGAAGGCAGGCTCGGTAGAGATACATATGTGAATATATGTGTGTATTGATACATTTAACTAACAACATTTTGCTTTTATGATGTTTATAAATCATCATTTTTGTATGCAGTTTTCAAAAAATAGTTTGGTGTTGTTTTTTGTTTACGTTTGGGGTGGTATTTTGGGGCTTTTGGTGTGATGATGCTGGTTTGTTTTTTTTTTAAAAAAGGTAAAAATGCTGTTTTCTTGGTTTGTGTTTAGGATGGGTTGCTTGGTCTTTTGTGGGGGTTTCTTTTTTGTTTTTTTTGGGGTTTAGGTTTTTTTTTGTTCCTTAGTAATTTGAAATAGTGGCAAAATAATGAAAATTCTTTCTTGCAGATAAGATTTCAGCCTAATGATCATAAAACCATCAAAGAAACAGCTGATGAACTGAAGATTTTTGAAGGCATCAAACACCCTAATCTGGTTCGTTATTTTGGTGTGGAGCTCCATAGGGTAAGAAAACATAAATTATTGGGGCTGTTTTATAGGGCAGTGAAAAAATTTTAAGAAGCTTTGCATCACTGGAGGTTTTACTTGAGAACATTCTAGTTTAGCTTAATTGTCTGGATATCTGTGAATTGCAGTGTGTCTTTTTTTCCTCTGAATGTGGAGGTCTCTGAAATACAGTTTGGACAAATTTTTTGGAACTGGTACATGAACACAGAAGGTTCACAATAAGTGAATAGACCGAGTAATGCTGGAGCTACTGTATGCTGCTACTCTGTTTAACTGCTCTAAAAGCAAGCTATATCATATATGGTATGGTAACTTTTGTGTGCAGATAAAGACTAGACAGGCTAAAACCCTTCAGTGTTAGCAGCAAAGGTTGTACCCATGTCTTGTTGATTTCTGGAAAAATTTTGTGCTGGTGTTTAAATCTTGATGCCAGACAAGTATCTTAAGAAAGCAGATCTTTTGGAATTCAGCTAACATCTCTTCAGAAGGAAGAATGAGTTTTCTTGCTTGAGCAGCAGAACTAATGAAGCCTGGTTTTCTTACAGAGCTGGATTTCAGAGTTGCATGCTGAGATACCCAGTATTTTTATTGCTCTCTGCTTCCCACATCCCTTCCCACCTCCCCGTGTGAGTCTCAGGTCCTTCCTGTATCTCTACCCAGTGAGGTGGGGAGGGAACAGGACACCTGGTGCCTGGCTGGAAAGCAGTGTGTGGATTTGACCGATTTGCTCAGTATGAGTGAGTTGATTTGGTGACCAAATGCTGGTTAAGAGGGGCACAAAGGCTGCTCTCTGCATTTCTCTGCTTGGGGACACAACTTTGGGTGTCTGTGCCACTGGGGCATTGGTTTTTCAGGCTAGTTCTAACAGCTTAGTGTCTTTGCCATCTTTTTGTATTAAATTAAGTCTGGCTGAAATTGCCTGGGCTTGGAGACAGGGAGAGGGAACAAGAACGTAACTTTTTCTTAGAGTTAGAGTTGGCATGCTTGTTCAAGCCACAGAAAGCAACAAAAAATTTGCCCTCCCTGAGCAATCAACACATGATATTGGAGGAACTGGGGCAGGGGGGAAACCAACACCAAGCCCAAAACATCATTTTACCTTTTTTCTAAACATGCAAAGGATCTTTTTGTATTTCTGTGTACCTACCAGAACCTACAAAATTTCCAAAGTGCTTTTTGGTTGATGCCAAAGTAACACATTTTATATCACTAAATAATATGAATTACATACAAATTATGCAGATAGACATGTAGCATAGATTTTCGATTTTCCATAGCTGTGCAATGGAATATATTAGGTTGAAGCATGCCCAAGAGAATAGAGCTCTGAAGAGGTGATTTATTAGATCCCACGGTAAGAGATACTTCCATTAAAACATTACATGGTACTTCCATTACCTTTTACAAACAGCAAAGGATGGAAGGAAAACTTGATCCTAATTCAGTGTTTAAAAAAAAAAAAGTTTTAAAAAACCAAAACAAAACATAAACAAAAAAACCCAGAAAAAAAACAAAAACAAAACCCAATCAAATCGGTTTGGTTCCCACAACAGGAAGAAATGTACATCTTCATGGAGTACTGTGATGAGGGCACTCTGGAGGAGGTATCAAAACTGGGCCTTCAGGAGCATGTCATTAGGCTCTACTCAAAGCAAATCACGGTTGCTATCAATGTACTACATGAACATGGTATTGTTCATCGAGACATTAAAGGTAATGTTAACCAAAAAAGGTAATGTTGTTGTTTCAGTGTTGTAGATGAGGGCGGAGGGGAGGGATGGGAGACATATTTGCAGATTTAGCGCACATTATCTATACAGTCATTAAGTGTATAAAGCCTTCCACTCATTTTTCGATATTCAGTTTATAAGTTATTGGCTAGTTACATGCTCCTTTTTAAGTGCAGAACATAAAAAAATGTTCACGGTTGGCATTGCAAACTCATAAAGTCTGCCCCCATGATTTATATATTTTCTGTAGAGGTGGTTAAGATTGTTGGGATTCATCCAAACTCAAATTTTGGTCCTTGTATTTTTATATACTGAGTTATGTAATGTTGTTTTTCTTCTCATGTATGCAAGAAACAGTTGCGTTTTGTGGGAGCTGACGAGCAGTGTACAGTGCTAGAGTTGTTCATCAGAACTTTTCCTTGTGATTCCCATTTTCCAGAAGAGTGTTAGGATTCAGATGAATGGTTGATTAAGCATAGTAGTAAAAGCCTTGTTAAAAGAAGTTAAAGGGATATGGTAAAATTACTTATCTAGTGGGGGGTTTTGCCATACATTTATCTACTCATGCCTGGCTCTCAGCATTTGATTATAAAATGAGCAGACTGGAACTACAATAACTGAAGGGGGGTTGGTTTTGGCATTTGCTTAAGACACCCAGTGTCAGTCCACATTTCACATTCATTTTTCTTTTTCTGCACCTTCCAAGAACATCCTCCATGTCTATAGTTATCTTGGTTTTATTAGTCTGGCATATTTTGCTCACCTATGGCAGAAACTTAACAGAAGGTAGGGGAAACAATGCACACAATATGCCCTGCGAATGCTCATTTTATGACAAGGCAGTGCAACCCAACGATGCTGGGTTTCTATGTCGCTCTTGCTCACAGGGTTTTGAATCACCGCAGCAGTGTAGGAGGTTCCCAGTTGCTCTTGGTCCTTTGGCCTCGTGCTTCTCATTTGGGAAAAGAACTATCTACGATCCAGAGGCCTCCCACCCAGGTAGGCCACTCTTGAGTCAGTTTTGGCTTTTTTTCCTAGAAGATACTTTCCCTCACTCCCATTCCCTGGCAATCTTGCCTTTTCTGGTTCTCCTTCCTCACCAAAGGTTTCTCTCTAGTTGTGAATTTCCCTCCGTGCTTTTCACAGTGCCCTCCTTGCCCTTTACTTGATCGTTCCATATCCAGGTTCTGCTTAGCTGGATTACACTCTCGTGGAAGTTCGTTGTGATCAAAATCCAAGGCTGGCTGACAGCGATTTCTTTGTGCTGCTCTATGTCATTGCTGGTTTCTGGATATGTTTCTAAATAGGTCTTCCTCTCATTGGGGAAATGCAGTGAAGTGAGAAGAGCTGTTTAACAGGACTGTAATGCTATGTTACCTGAGAGCATTTCTGTTGCAACAGGTTCCTCATATTTAAGGTTGGGGTATTCCTTGAGAATAACGGCAGCTGTAAACAGAGGGTGACTCCAGACACATCTACGTATAGAGCTTCCTGAAACTTAATGACATATTATGGTGACAGACCACAGAGGGTATTTTTGTAAAGGATGCGTGATGTTACATTGGAAGTCTTCTGCTGTCTGTCTCCTTTTATGCTAATGTTGCATCCCCAAGTTTTCAGGCTAACAGCAGTAAAGAAACCGCTGGTTTTAATTTTAGCTCTTATATAGTCAGGTACTCTTATTTTTCTGGTAGGGAAGAATGATGTCATTCAGACTGCTAAAACTGCTTTTCTGTGGAAATCTTGCTGTCGGATCACAGTAGATCTCTCATGGCCAGTTTGCTAATCACTGCGGACCTGTTTCTTTTAGCAGAAGATAATAAATTCTTAGAGTAATTGTTTATACGTATCCTTCAGTTGTTGTCTGCAAGTACCTTGCGCTCAAAATTTGAGCCTTTGAATTAGTCGTGTCCACTTGTGCCACTGTTGTCTTTTAGATGGCATTATGGCATCCAGTTCTATGAGTGTAAAAGGTGAAGCAAGATACAGCTGCCTCGAATCCTTTTTTAACCTGTGGGTGTGAGAGCAAACTGAGGGTAGCGTTGGCTGGTTGTTACACTCGGCTACACTGGTTTTGATCAGTCTGCATCAACGTGTAAAGTAGTTGGTGCTAGTGTGTAGCAGGTGATTAAACCTTTTGGGCTACTTTTTTAATCTCTGTTCTGGGTATTGGATTTTAACCCCTGTGGCTAAGCTGGGATTCTTCAGTTATAATTACTTCACTTTTCGCAAGGAAGCTGTTCTGCTCAGTGATTGAGAATGATGGAATATTTAGCGTGGAAGGGAACCTCTGGACATCTCTGGCTGAGCCCTCTGTTCAAAACAGGGCCAACCTCAGTGTTGGATCCAATGTCAAATTAGATCGGATTGCTCAGTACCTTGTTTAGTTGAGATACGTGTATCTCCAGGGGTGAAGATTCCCTTTTCTCTGGGCCCCATCCTAATGACTGACCTGTCCCCATTGTGAAAAATGTTTTCCTGATACCTCCTTAGAATTTGCAGAGGTTGCTATTTGTGTCCAATGCCCCATATCCTTTCACAGTGTGCCTTTGAGGAAAAAGTCTGTTCCCGTCTTCTTGATATTCTCCCATTACACAACTGAAAACAGCAGTAAATTCCCTGCCTGCACACACTCCCCCGTCTTCCCTTCTTCAAGCTAAACAAACCCATCTCGCAGCCTCTCTTTGTACATCATGTGCACCAGCCCTCTGACAATCTTGATGCCCCTCTGCTGGGTCTGCTCCAGTATGTCAATGTCTGTCTGGTACTGGGGAGCCCAAAAACCAGACACAGCACTCGCAAGTGTGGTCTCGCAAGTGCTGAATACAGAGGAATTAATCACTGAGGTCATGTCTGGTGCTTTCTCTCTGGGGGAGAAGGGCATATTCCCGAAGAACGCTCAGATTGCATTTTCAGAGTGAATACAGAAAATGAAGGGATTGCATCTGAAGCTTCAGTAAATCAGAAACCTGTGAAAGAGACGCTCCAGGCCAGGAAGTTTTCATCAAAGTGTTACTGTCCTCTTGTTAACTTTGTTGTTAGCTCAGTTTCTGCCTTTTTTGCTTTCATGTCTTCATGATGAGCATAGGGGAAGGAAGGTCATTCAGCAAGCGAATGGAAGGCTCTTCAACAGGAGACCATGGGCATGTGTCACTCTTTCTAAGAGACTGAGTAAAAGAGGATGCCAATGCTTATTTTTCTCATTAAAGGGTAGCATTTGGCCTGCTTGTGTCTTGAATGAATTTGGCTGCTGCACTGCTTAAGTACCAGCTGAGGAATATCTGTGAGCTGCCCCTCTTTGTGGAATTATGTCACAGTCTTTAGTAAGGCTTTTGGTACTGCTCCTTGGACCCACAGTATTTACACCAGAACCTTTGGAATACCATGCTAGTGCATTTTTCACTGCGCTTAATATGTGGCTGACTCGGCACAGAGATATAGGGCATGAAACTTCATCTAAATGTTTTGGGTTGTTCCTGTTGTTTCCTCTAGCAAGGGTATGGCTTTTGACTTGCGCTTTCTTTGCAGTCTGCCCAGAAGGTCTCGTGGTATAAATGGCAGTAGGGCTGTGCAGAACTGGGCTACCTCTTGCATCTGCCAGGTACTCCCAATGAAGATGCTTTTGATAGTGTACGTGTAGGAGGAGAGAAGTAACAGATGGGCATGTTGTGCCTTTTTGCTGTTTTAACCATGGTCTCTGGCTTTATTTTGCTTATTAACCATTCAGATACGGTAGGAATTTTGTTACATTCCCAGCAGTATTAACTGTCAAACATAAAAAGCATTGAGCATCCTCAGAGTGTTGCCCTTCTATCTCCTGTTCTCTTACCCAAGTCCTGCTGTGTTTGTGCAGGTTTCATCTAACAAGGAGACCCTTTTTAAAGGCTCCTAGAGTTTGGTCATTGTTTCTGAAGTGGAGACCAAGTGGCTTACAGAACAGAGGCTCCAGCAGACAATACATCAGTGGAAGCCTTATTCAGCTGACAGAAAATGTCAGCAACATGAGTCTTCAAGTGCTGTCTCTTTCTTTGTGGTGAAACTTTGGCTCATTGCTTTGTTCCATTTGATAGTCCCAGGTGCTTTTGGGAAAAGGCTCACAGGAGCTTTCACAGTAACATTTATGCTAAGTTGTCATTACTTTGGTTTTTTAAAGGGACAGACTTTAATTTGAAAGGCCTTGTAAGTAAGTTCTGAACTGTGATAAACCAAACTGTCACAATAGCTTTAGATTCAGTCAGAAGAGAGATTGTTGCACTTCAGCTCTGCCAGTTTCCACCTGCTGCAATAGTCAGAAATGACTTTGTAGCCTTCTGTGAAATTTGCCTGTGCTTTCTTGAGGAATGGGAACACAGGTTTCCAAAACATCCTTGTAGAAGTGTTTGCTAGTGATGGCCATTTTTCCTAAACTCTTTGTGTGGGCTAAGTGCACCTACTTCTTGTATGACAAGTAATTGCTTGAAAATCATTATAAAAAGAAAAGCTGCGGGCAGTAGTTCAAAGGAAAAAGTTGCTGATGGAGTAACTGTCACTCTTGTAATGCATTGCCTGCACTTGTGTCCCATCGAGCTGCCTTCTTTTACTGCTTTGGTGTGGTTTTGGATTCCCTGTCATTCAAGGAGCTGAGGGGTGGTCTGCTGAGCTCCATTACACATGCCTGTGATTGTAGGGTGACTCTGGACATGTACATCCCTTTGATGGCAAACTGCAGAATCTAGCCAAACAATTCTGGTTTTGAGTATGTGCAGGCACCTGAATGCCAGGCGTGGAAGACTTATGGACACAATGTGCAGAAGAGTTGTCTTCACTGAAAGTTAATTCTTCTTTCAGAACTTCAGAACAGGCTTACAGTAAGGTAAAGGTTGGAATTTATTTCTGTTAATGATTTCGCACCCCCTTTTGGTGCAGTTCTGTGCAACACTTTTTGGACTAAATAAATCTTGCTGTAGTTATCAAGCATTCTTATAGTAGTTAGAGAAGCCCTTTGAGAAATGGGCAGGGTTTTGGCATCATTGACCTGCACTGCCTTTTTTTGATTTGAGCTGTTTGAGGATTCTTTTCATTTTCTGTGAATATCTTAGGGATGCCCAGCCAAGCTAACTGGAAAAAGTCATTACCTAGGAGAACATAACACAAAGGAGGAACAGCCAAGAATTCCTGCACTGAGCTATGTTCAAGGTGGAACAAAAGTGAGAAACTTCTGAGGGTTGTATTCAAATGTACCATTTTTAAAAGAATCTTCTGTGTGACATCGGAAAAGGCTGTGTGTAATGAAGTCCCCAATATTTGCCTACTCCTAGAGCAGGGATACAGTTTTTTTCTGTGTGTACCATTCATCTTTCCTCAAGAGAGATCACAGCTGAAGCTGTATTTCTGCCAGGTGACTCTTACAACCTACTTGCGGTTTCATTGTGATACTTGCAGAATCCAGGCCTTCTGCTCTACCTGTTACCTGTTGGCTGTCAACACGTGTTTTGGCAGAATGAAAGAAAACCAGTGGCTATCAAAACCACTTGGCTTATTTTGCAGTGTTGTGTAGAGCCAAGTGACTTCAAGCCAACTGCAGATTCCCCTTGGAGATTTTCAGCTGTGCTAGGGAAACTTTTTCCAGTGTAAGCTGGAGTGTAGCCAGGAGTGTAACCAGCTAATGTAACAGTAGCCTTCCTCCAGAAGTTCTGAAGTAGAGCACAATAGGAGTGGACGTTTGGTAGTACATGTACTAAAATGCTGTAGGCTCCATTTTGCAAGTTGGCTGTGACAACACAGCTGTACGATGTCATCTGTCTTGACTCAGCAGAACTGAGAAGATGGCTAGTGGGAGGTACGCAGCAATGGCCTCTGCCAAGGAAGCTCCTTAAGGACAGGTGTTTTTTCGCAGTGCAAAGCTCACAAGGATAAGCACTGGAATTCATAAATCCCTGGAGGAGTAATTTCTCGTAATGAGCATGTATCGAAAGCTGATGAGTTTGGCTGCCGTGCTGCTTTGTATTTTGAACGCTTCTTGTTGTCAACTTGCAGTACACTTAGTGTTAACACAAGCCCACCAGAAATCCCATTGGCTAATGGTAGTGTATCCTTTGGGGAACATATCTAACACTATCATATTCCACGCTTAATCCACAGGTAAAGATCTAAGTGTGAATTCAGCTGTTATCTACTGGGTAACTTCCAAGAGTGTATTAAGGGGCCCTCATTCCTCAATTCAGCACCAGTTTAACAAGTGTTACTGTTTTTCATTGTGTTTCCTAGGAGCCAACATCTTTCTTACCTCATCTGGACTGATTAAACTAGGTGACTTCGGCTGCTCAGTGAAACTGAAGAACAACACCCAGACGATGCCTGGAGAAGTGAACAGTACCTTGGGGACTGCAGGTAAGGAAGCATGTGCTAGGCAGGTACTTACCTAGTTACCATAGAAGAAGATACCTCTGTCAAAAGTCTGGGCAGGAGTACAACGATGTGTTTCAGGGAAACCTTATTTTACCTTAGCTAGTTAGATGTGCTTTACATCCAGAAGCCAAAATAATCAGTGAATGATGTAACTGGAGAGATAAAATTGTATTTGGTGTCTCTAAAGATGCCGGAGCTTGACATTTTCTGGGGTTCTGTCTCTTCAGCCTTATTGAAACCATACTGTTCTTAGTAAACAGCTGCAGCCTTACTGAAACCATACTGTTCTTAGTAAACACTGTTCTTAGTAAACAGCTGCTTAATCTGTTTTTTAAAAAAAATGAGAATAACTGAAAGCATATACTGTACCAGCATTTTAACTACCACTTTTCAAACTGAAAGACAGTTATGCTGCAAACACGTCAAAGAACAAGAAGTCAGCAAATGACAAAACTTAGCAATAAAAGCTGAGTGGTAGTTTGTTATGGATGTAATAAAAACATTTGGTTTTCCCAGTTAATCGGTTTATACTATTCCTTCTGCTGAATGAACTGATGACATCATATGTGTTGTTTCAAAGCGTACATGGCTCCAGAAGTAATTACTAGAGCTAAAGGAGAAGGGCACGGCCGTGCAGCAGACATCTGGAGCCTGGGCTGTGTCGTTATAGAGATGGTCACCGGCAAGGTAGGGATGTTTCACATACTGACAAGTGCAAACTGTTCATAGCAGTTCCTCTGCAAGTTCTGGTCCTGCTCCCAGCAGTTTGTCACACTTAAGTCTGAAAGTACTGGGGTGGTTTTTAATTTCCTGGGGTACAGAAATACATGCTCTGTTGGATAGCAAGTTACTCACTAAACCTTGCACTTACCAATGCTGTTACCTGTTGCAGAGGCCTTGGCACGAATACGAGCACAACTTCCAGATCATGTATAAAGTGGGGATGGGTCATAAACCTCCTATTCCTGACAAAGTGAGCCCAGAAGGGAAAGACTTCCTTTGCCACTGCCTGGAAAGTGACCCAAAGATGAGGTGGACTGCCAGCCAGCTCCTCGATCATCCTTTTGTCAAGGTTTGTCTCATGGCTTTGGCTACAAAGACTGTAGATGGGAATCAGAAACAGCTTTTAGTTGGCTTCATGGTTTGCAGCTATGCTGCAGGGCTTTGTATCCCAGTGGGAGGCTGGTATCAATTTGATGCTGTCATCAAACAAGGTGTGGCAACTTTTCAGAAGCGTATGTGAAGTTGCTAGCAAACATTTGACAAGAAGAACCTGGTGTGCACCATGCTATAAGCTTTCACCGCTGTTTCGAGATGCATTATCTTATGTTAAAAAGACTTGTCCAGCTTCAACTCAGTTAACTGGATCTGGAGGGCTCTGTGCCTAAAGCTTCAGTTAGTTTTTTATGCGCCAACTTCTATTGTATAGAGATCAGCCCCTCCATAAACAGTGAAACAAGTACATGCTTGAGAACTCTACCACCCTTCAGTGCAAGGGTCTGCTTTTAAGTTCATATTGAATGTTTATCTGGCACTTGGCATA
Source organism: Ibycter americanus (assembly GCA_035590275.1). Taxonomy (NCBI): domain Eukaryota; kingdom Metazoa; phylum Chordata; class Aves; order Falconiformes; family Falconidae; genus Ibycter; species Ibycter americanus. The sequence goes on along the minus strand of JAVJGI010000062.1, from coordinate 42,203,832 downwards.
ACAATCTGCAGTTCTTGCATGTACTATGGTTTGATTCTTTGCTTAAGAATAGGCAGATATTCACAGCTACAAATGTAGGTGTCTTAGCAACTTCTTTTTTGAAAAAGCAGGAGCACAGTAGGTTATTGAATTCTGTCCCATTTTCCAGCATGAAGTTGTTCACTTTGGTATTCTGGTTCAGTAACAGCCTGTTTGGGATCATCATGCCTATCCCTCTCATCAGTGCAACTGTAGCCAGATCCCATCCATCGCAGGCAGAATACTTCTTTAGGCACATTAAGAGTAGCACGGTGGCAGTGGAAACGTCAGTATTCCCATGTCAGCGCTTCTGATTTGTTACTGTATAGGGAGCTTCAAAGATGTTTGATGAAGGTGCTAAATAAATTGATCTGCTGTCATCTTCTTGCTGCAGTAGGGGGACAATTAAATTAATTGCCTTTTGTCCCCTTCACAGGTTTGCACAGATGAAGAATGAAGTTATTCAATCTCTGGCCTTTTTTATTCTGGCAAGATACCTTTTAATCACTACTGTATGTAATATTTACATAAAGACTGTGCTGAGAAACAGTATAAAAGTTGAAATTACGAAGACTGCACAGGTGACGAGCGTCACTTTCTCTGCTGCTCCTCTATGTTTTACTTGGCACATGTTGCTCATGTGACAGTGTCCGCAAGTTGGAAGAAGCTGCATGTTTCGGTGAAAGTGCCATTACTACTGTATATGGACCATACCTTTTTTGTTCTTTCTCCTGTTTCTCATTTGATTGAGAACCGTAATGTTAATATGTAGTATTTTTGAACTGTTTAGGTTCAGAGAAATGCTGTAGTGTTATCAGGCGTTATGGACCTTGTTTTTTAATCTGTTTGTTGAGTGCACTGACTGTGAACTTTTACCGGATTTTTGTTTATTTGTTTTTGGCAAGCTTCAGATTTGTTATGCACAAGGCTGATTAATGAAATTTTAAAAAAAGTTTTTTCTCAATAAATGGTTTATTTTAGGAGTTGCTGGTGAAGGGTTTTTCTTCTGAAAATAAGTATGCGGGGGTTTATCACACTGTAAACAATTTTCCAATGCTTGATTAAGACTGCTAAGCTAACCTAACTGCAATAAGCTTCTTTTATATTACAATAGTCAATGTTTTGCCAAGGTCAAGATGTGCAGTGTGAGATGCTTCTTGCACAAGTGATAACAGAATTAAGGTGTCCCCCTTCATCATCTCCTGAGGAAATAAAGGTGATGTGCAATTCCTGACACTACCTGTTATGTCAGGGATAGAGTCGTGGTCTGAAATAACTTTCTTCTTGAATGCAAATACTGTGCACAGGGAGTGGTCTGCACGGCATTTCTGTGGCCAAGAGGAGACTCAGTCAAGATTATTCTTGTGTTCTGTTTGGTAAAAAAAAAGAGCTCACTGTTAGCTTTGTAAAACTGATTTCTGATTCTGGACTTTGACAATTGGGGGTGTGTGGGGAAATCAGTCTCAGAAAATGGGGAAAGGTTAGAAATGGTTAGCAATTAGAAGAAACAGTCTGCACCACTTGATCTAGTTAGATTATTTTGTTTGACTTGTTATTACAGATGACTTAAAACTGTTACTTTTAAGTATTAGTGCAAGTTTACATATTCCTGTTACAGCTTTAGACCTTAAAATGGGTAACTTATAAAGCAGAGAACTTGCTTTTAATATCTGGCTTTATTCTAAATCCTGTCTCTCCTCTTAATCCACATCATCCTTGGTTTTCTTACAGGTGTGGGGTTTTTAGCAGCTGGGTGAGCTGTTGAGAATGACATTAAAAGCTAGAGGTCATTCATTGAAATCTAGAAAAGCACAATGCAGTGTATCTCTCAAAGAATACAGTGCTGAATTTAAACAAAGACTTTCCCTTCTCTTCAGTTCTCTATTTTGCAGTTATGCTAGGAGGGGAAGTAGCGCATCATCCTCAGCAATGGACTGTGAAAGTACCCGAGGCAAGTGTGCCCCCTGGCCTGCCGTGTGCTTCACTGTGTGGTGTATCAGAAGTATCGAGGAATGGTTTGTGTCCTCATTTGCCTTGTTTCAGGTGCCCTTGTACACAAACAGGAACTGTGGACAGCTTCTACGAGTCAGGATAAAGGTGAGAAGTAAACTTACTAGTTCATTGTTGCTGACAAAAAGAAAACTCATTCACTGCACATCAGCTTTTTATTCTTTTATTTTTATATAAACAAACATTAAGACTACTTTTGTTAAGGCAGTTGTAGAACATACAACAGTTGCTTGTGGGGACAAGGGGCAAACACTGCTTCCTAATGACATATGTCATTCTTCTAGTACAGTGAACTGGACTCGTTTAACTTTGGCAAGTAAATTGAATCTTTCTGTTTGCCAGTGAACACTGGAAGGGCCCAGTGCTGCAGTCCTGGTATGCCAGGACTTCTGGAAGTGCTTGGGAGGACGGATCTGGGAGTGGCATGTTAGGCCCTCGGCCTGTTCTAAGGGTTGGTCCCAGGCAAGTGGGTACGAAATAGTCTAAATACTCTTTCAGAAGTATTTACATGTTTGGTATTTTCCTCTGGGTGAAGTGGCACTGCATGCAGCTGGAGGAAAGGACTAAGATTCATAAGGAATGCTGAACATCTCTCTACCAGCATGTTAAATCAGTGGCTCTTTAAAAAGGCAAAAAAAGCTAGTCTCTATCACTACATGAATCTGTATCTGCTGCTCAGAACTACTCACCCTTGCATACAGGGTTCATTCTACCACCCTAAGAAAAGCCCACTGAATCCACCAGGTAAGGCATCAAAATGCTAGTTTGGACAGGTTTTTTTTTCTCTCTCCCACCCCCACCCATTTTTTTTAGCATCTTGTGTGTCCTGTCTTCAGGTCCGGCTCATGAGCATGCCTGATGCATTACTATAAGATAGCTGGACCTTCAGACACTACTACAGGTTATAATACTCAGGTTTCCGCTGTTAAGATTGTTTTAGCAAATAGAGTGCAGGGCATGTGCTTTATTAAAAGAATAGCTCTGTAAGCATGGCAGTATTTTCTGATTTCAGGCTCTGTTTCATGTGTTGGAAGAACTACACTAAAGCCCATGTTTTACATTCATGACGACATACAGTCTATTCCAGAAAGGTTCAGAGCATGGGAAATGTATAAGTACATAAGATGGGTGGGGGAAAAAAGCCCCCAAACCTAGTCCCTCACACTTCCCAAGGCCTTCTCCTTCCTCCACATTGTATGTTTTACTGCCTCCACTCTCAAACAACTTTTACTTACAGTACTACTCTACCTGCTCCTCAGGTGCTGCATACTAAAAAGACTAGTTTCTAAATGATCTGGTGCACTGAACAGCAAATGCATACTTCATGGAATTATTTGCATTCTGTTGTGTTAGCCCCTGTTTCTTCTGCCGTCAGTTTTATTACAAGAAAAATGTTTTTTGTACCAACTGTTAGAACTAAAGACTGCTCACTTTCTTCTTTAGAGACACATAGGCTGTTTATTCCATAGGCTGTTCATTCCTAGACTCTCATTTAATCCTATGTGCAGTGAAAACGTACCATCACTGAACGTGCTTGTCCTGCTTCCCACTGCTCAGCATCAGTATCTTTAGATTTTAAAGACTGGTTTTTTTTCAATCATAATTGCTGGCAGTTGGAAGGTCCCCTCTTTTTCTTTTCCTTTTTTCTTTTCTTAAACAAGCTCTTTTTAGTAACTTCCACATCCTTAACTCCTGAAGTTTAAAAACAAGAGGAGGCTGCCTGGCAATCAGTACCAGGGATGTCAGAGCAACGCAGTTTTCCCAAGGAGCTTGATTCTAGTTTCATTTAATTCAGAAAGGTGTCAAAGCAAGTCCAGACAGCCATAAAAAAACTCTTAAGCCATACCACTGTCCTAGGTCTCTCTCCTACTTCCCCTCTTCTCCCCAAAAGACAAGCAAAAGATCATTTAACTATTACCTCAGGCTGACTGTTTTGAGGCACCATGTAAACTAATTTATCGGAAAAGACAGACAAGCAGATTAATTGGGATCACAACAGTATGGGAGCGGGGCATAACTTCCAAAGCATGCTTTGCATTTACTTAGTTACAGCATACCCAGTTGTTTTGTTTCCACCATTGTTGGGAAGGCCTAGAATTTTAATCAGTGTTTAAAGCTGAAAGGAATTTTATTACCTCAGTTTTTCCAAACTATAAATGGCATTTGCTCTTGAAAGAATTAGAGGTTTCAGCTATCTCTCTGATGTATTGCCTGGGGAAAGATGTTGCAGTGGGTAACTTGGCTCTGCTCAAGCCACAAGGCCACATTCCAGTCCAGGTTATGCCACTGCAAGGCTCCAGTGTCTGGATGTCTGGGGTCTGGCTGAAGTTTTAAAGGGCCCATGTGGTACACACTGGGGGAGTAAGTTCTAGATGTCGAAAAACTCTACTGCAGTTCTGCCAGTTCAGCAGAGCTGCTTCAGTCCAATACTGGTATAACCAAGCAGAACATCTTACTGTATTTAAACATTGACAGATTATGGTTGTTAAACTGTTAACATGTGATCTACACCACTATCAGTTTTAATCATCTTGTAACATTCTTCTGACATTTATCCATTCCTTAGAGCAAGTTAAGATAAAGCCTGTACCTGTGGTTAGTTTCCAGGTAGAATCTTACCATACAAGCACACTGGAATTTTTATTAAGACTCTTTATAGGAAAACAAACCAAACAAATGCAAACCTGTTGTGGAGAGTATACAAAGGAGTGCATCTGTCAAGCATTTCATCCAGCCCAAACCCCCAGAGAAAAAATAACAAGGAGCACAAATTCAGATACGCATGGCAATTGCTCATCCTGCCCTTCCTCTGATCTCGCTTGAAGGACCATGATATGCACTTAAGAGTTTTCAGAAGTTGCATTTGTTCCCTTTGGATTGAAGCAGTCTCTGAAGATACTACTTTTGTTTCTGCTTGTTGTCATTGTTGCCATAGGTGGAGCCCTTGTTAATTTCTGTAACACCTATCATCCATCTGACACCAACAGAAGCTGCAAAGTAAGTAAAAGTAAAGTTAAAAGCTGCTTGCAGACACAGATTCAAGATCTGTACAAGTGTGGCATGTTGAAAGAGACTAACTGTTCTCAGACTTACAGCAGCACAGCATTAAAGGTAACTACCCGTACTACCCCTGCTTGACCTTTGATTAAAGGTACACCCTACACCCCCGCACCAAGTAATTTGCCTACAGTATTTCATTAAGGCAGATTCTAGGTCACTGGCCTGAGGCTACAGATGTCCGCTCCCACCAGCAGGGAAGAGGCTACATGAACCAACGTCGGTGTGAGAGGCACAGGAACGACATGCTCAGCCATGTTAAACCTTGGACAAGGCTGGCTGTGAAATGGGGGTGCTTTGGGGCTGCTGGTGTTAGCTGGCTCCCAGAAGTCAAGTGACAAAACGTACTCATGTGTCCGTGTGAGAGGTGTGACAGGGGAAGGGAATTCTGCTTGCTTTCTACAGCACCCATGCCTGGAAAAGCACGAGCAACTGCAAGTGCACTTCAGATCTTGGTAAACAAAAAAAATGTAAGTTGTGGCATTTTGTAAGTATAGCTCATGAAACAGTCCTTTGTAAGAGGCTAGGTTTAATTTAAAAGTTTTATAGTTGATTTAGTGGGAATAATTCACCATATACAAGAACTTCTTTTTATTTGTACACCTGAAATGAATGTTTTGAGTTAAATGCAACTTAGCCTAAGCCCTTTCCTTCCCCTCACAGTTTCAGGGTGTTTTTTTTTTTGTAAAGGGTCTCAGCTGCCTGAAATCTATTTTTCCCCAAACTTCTGCTGAGCTACTGTACATACCCAGAACTGCCATGCTTCTTTCAGGCCTAAACCTACTTGGAAGTCACAAACACCTTCCCTCTGCTCAGAATGCTTTTTCCAAAAAGAAAAAACCAAAACACAAGACAGCCTCCCCTAAGCCTCCAAATCCCACTCTCTTCTGGACTGATGGTGAAAAGGCCCAGTCCTGTGAGGTGCTTTAAATATCTCATCCCCATCAGCCTTCACCTCTCCAAGTTGACCCTGAACAATTCCTCAACAGCCAAAGGACTCTATGGACAAGTCAGAGCCCAAGATCACCAAGAGAATCCAGGAGGCTTCATACCACTACCAGGCATCAGCTGTAAACAGCAGGGCTGATGCTCTTTCATGCCGTTTGCGGTGCTTTAGCACTAGAATGGGAAGATGGATGTCACTGGTAACCAGTGCTGCCCTGTGCATTACCAGTTGCTTGCTTGTCCAGCTGTAACCTGGCGCTACCACATCAACCATGCAAAACCATCACTTTTTTAAATAGCTACTTCTCGTGCTTCAAGCAACCTCTTCTGAAGTGGAGCAGAAACTATCGAACAAATGTTGTAACTGTAAGTACAGCAACTTGAAAAAGCTGAATATATTATTTAAGTAAGAAGATAGGCTAGAAAGCAGCTCTGCAGAGAAGGACCTGGGCTTCCTGGTAAATACCAGCAGCATGCCCTTGCGGGAACGAAGGATGAAGCTGCCCAGGGCTGCGATAGGAATAGTGGTTCCAGCAGGTCAAAGGAGATTATCCTTCTTCCTGCTCAGCACTGGTGAGGTACACCCGCAGTGCTGAGTGCAGTTTTGGCTCCCTGGTACGAGAAAGACACGGACATACTAGAGCGAGGCTAGAGAGATCATTAAGGGAGTTGAGGGAGCATATGCCATATGAGGAGACGCTGGAAGAGCTGAGACTGTTCACAGCGTGGAGAAGTTTGGTGCAATCTTATCAATGTGCATAAATACCTGAAAAGACAGCGTAAAGCAGATGGAGCCAAGCTCTTCTCAGTAGAGCTCAGCAACAGGACAGAAGGCAATGGGCACAAGCTGAAAAACAGGAGGCTTCCTCTAAGCATAAGAAAGGAAGAAAAAAACTTTTACAGTGCAGGTGGTTGAACACTAGCATAGGCTGACTGGGGAGGTTGTGGAGCCTTCATCCTTGGAGATACTCAAAAGCCGATGGGACACAGGCCTGAGCAATCTGCTGTAGCTGACCCTGCTCTGAGCTGGGGGTTTGGACTAGATGATCTCCACAGGTGCCTTCCCACCTCAGCTGTTGTCTTCTGTCTGATCTGCTTGGATGAAAGGTGTGTACCGTGTATTTTGTTCTTTCAAAGTACCAGCCCTGGAAAACAAACTAATCAACTTCAGGCTCATGTTTTGCAGTATGACAGTAAATTAAGTGACAGTTTTTAGAAGTGCAGGTGGTAACTGGATACAAGGTGAGTCACACATGATGACACAGCGATGGCTGAACAGCCAGTGGTGCAATGGGGAAGCTGGGCTGCCTGTGAGGCTGCCCTCAAGTCTTCTGGATGCCAAGACACCAGGAAAGCAGAGCCCTCTCACAGGCAGATAGCTGTGCGGTGAACAGCGCAGAAAGGGAGATGGCTCCTGTGGAGTTCACTGTCGTTGACACTTCACTGTTAGCCCATGAATGGAAATGCACACAACTGGGACAAGTGAGGGGTTTCACTCTCAAACAGACAAGAAAAAAACCCACCTCCAACATTTAACTGGCCATGAGCTAGGGATGACAAGAGGAAGATCCAACGTGTAGCCTGCCATCTGGAATCATAGCATAATAGTAAGCATGAAATCATCAAGATTTTAACTACAAGGAATAGAAACAGCATCTGGAGATGGTCACAGACCATAAGTAAGAGCAGCTGTTATATAGCAACCACATAGCACATATTGCAGATTTCATCTGGTTCCAAGAATGCCACTGCCTGGACACCAAAGAATAGCTAGTTCAGCAGTGCAGGTATTTTTTTTCTTCTCTTTTGCTCCCTGGCAGAAGCTACCACTGCACTTCTGTCCTCATTTCACCCTGCAGCCCTCAGCACCCTGGGAAAGGTGGGGTGCAAGGAGAAGGGTCTGCTCATGTTTGCCAAGCCTGTGGAAGCAAAGTGGGGATAAGTGCTAAGGTGCCTCAGTGGTTTCTCCCTGCACTGCCTGCCTCCTGTCCACAACTCTCCTGGAGCCTTAGTGCATACCCTAGTGAGACCATCATGTTTAAGGATTTACTCTGCCATTGTTTTAAATACAACTATAGTAAGGGAAACAGGTTTTTTTTACTACAAGGAAGGGGAGAAAGGGAGACCAAGCAGGAATTGTGCCTAACAATCATCAGCTGTGAGAGTTTAAGCCCACTCTCAGAAGAGCAGGAGAGAGTCACTGACGCACCCCTGCACTGCTCCATGGCAAACCACGGAAGGTAACTGAGTTCCTGCCACGTTTCTGCCCACCATTACCCACCAGCCAAAGATGCAGGAGGTTGCTGAGGACCTGCTGTGCCTGCCAGAACATTGGCAGCTGACAGAGGGCTGAGCTAACACAAATCGACAGAGCCAATAATATAATCTCTTTCTTGGAACATTGTGTAGCTCCAAGAAACCACCACTTCCACGCATAGTATCACATCCCTCAGCAAAATCTTAGCTCAGAGCAGAGGATTTCCACCTTTCCTCTTGCACATCTGGATTCCTTCTCATCTGTTACCTGGGGTTTGTACCACACAGCAAATGCTATAAGCAGCACAGCAGGTAGGGGCAGAAAATTTTTCCATAGATAGTCTGCTGTATATAGGCTATACATTGAAATGAAGGTTTGTGCAACTAAAGCTTACATGAGTGGCAGAAACTGGCATTGAGGGCCTATCTTATGTACTATGAAGGAGGAGAAACAAGTAAGTAACAAAAAACCCACCAGTTTTAAGCACCAGGTTGAAAGGCCAGATTGTCTGGCAGCTCCACCAACAGGCAGAATCAACACAAGCAGAATCCTACACATGGTTTGTATCCTACTGTCAAACTTAGTGTAACACTGCTGGCTTGTGCTTTCCTCACCTTCTACTCATCTCAGCCTACGGGCATCAACAGCCTTGCTGCCTGGGATCACATCATGCTCCAACCCTTTGGGTCCACACTCTGCACTAGGGCACTGTCAAGTCACTGAGGACTCACAGTTTGTACTGTGATCCATGGAAACAGATTTTTTAATAGCACTGTGCACATACTGTCCGCTAGGGCATACAACAGCTCCTGCAGACACTGGCTCATTACTACTTATACTTGGTTCAGATGAAATACTTCTCTCGCCTGTAACTGATACTTCACGGCTGGCCCAGATGCCATTGTGCTTATAGCATTAGACGTGCAAGAGTTACTTCTCCATTTAAAAGCCAAGAGAAGCCCTCTCATCTTTACGAGCCAATGTTCCCTTTTTAACTACTGTTGACAACTCTATAATAAAATACTTCTAGAGCATGAAGGCTGTGCCCTTCAACACAAGTTACCACAACATGAAAGGCAATATAACACTGGGTTCTTTGAAGGCAAGTGAGATTGGGGAAGTAGGAGGAAAGGCAAAAAGAAGCTGCTGTCAAATACAAATACTGACATTTGACAGACTCGCTTCAACACCAAAGCATCAACCCCAAGTTTTAAATAGCAGTTGTGAGCGAAGTACATAAATCTCTTGCCATGTGTCCTGTGAAACTAAAGCCAGTTTTCAAAAGACACTTTTGTCCCTCAAACTACTTGAGCATTTATCCTCTGGAGCAGGGACTGCCTTGTGTTGGTGCAAGTAGTACCACAAAGGGCTCCTGGTCCCAGACCAGTAGTTAGATATTAGCACAATGCAATGATTATTAGGAGTATAAATAGCCAAACTGCTGCACAGCAAAGCAAGAGGGGATGGCTCAGCATTCTCAGGATAAAGACGAGACAGCATTTATTTAGGGCTGAAAGCGTTTGAGCTGAACCAGCAGAGCTATATATACATTGGTTATTCACTCCTTGGATCTGTGAGTTAGGGTCTGAGGGATTACAGTGCTTTCACTCCAGCCTGACCGCTGTGAGGCATTTCACTCATGGCTCTTTCAACCTCAACAGCCAGTTACTTACAAGCCAGTAAGTGTTTTTTACTGGAGAGGACAATTAGCAGAGACTGTGCAAAAGACAAATGACACGCTGGAAACAAATGAAGCAGAGGGCATCAGGTAGAAGGATCTCCCAGTCCTCTGCTCTTTCCTACCACAAGGTTTATGCATATTCTTGTGCTATCTGCACCTATGCTAATAAAGGTAATGTTATTAGGTATTGAAATCTGCCCTTAGAAACAACAATCTACTTAAAAAGGGCTATCAGGGACTGCAATAAGCTTCCTGATTCTGGATTATCAGGTGAGCTGTCAAATTGCCATATAAAAAAGTAATGTCCCAGACACCATTTGTGCAGTGGGAGAAGATCTACTAGGAGCAATGTGAAAAGGGGGTTTCATCATCAGATCACAATGGTAAGCAAACCCCTCTCATTTACAGAAAAAACTTCCTTTTAGATTGTTAAGCCACCAGGTACCAATTACCGCTCAGACTAGAAAAGACAGCGAATACAGCCCTCCCTGCTTTGCTACAAACTGGATCTGCCAGGCAGACAGTTTGAATTGGCACCAAGAGTCACAACCTCCAAGGTACATTGTTCATGGACCACTACCTCCCAGCCACTGCAGAAGTCACTTCTGAGACCTTGCCTAAAGCTGGAGACAAACTGCAAAATAAAATAGTGGTTGCTTCTCTGTCAGATGATGGCTGCATCACATCCAGGACATTTATGACAGAGATACCCCTTAGGATATAAAACAGTCTTGGGAGAATGGCCTTGCTACAGAAACTCAGCTATTGGCTACAAAAGTCAATGTGACAGCTTGGGCTGAAGTTTTGAGATGCTGCCACAGAAAGAGACCCGTGATTCCCAATTAGCAATAACATTGCTTTTGAAGGGATATAGTAAAACAGAGACAGGCAATAATGCACTAGGGGAACTGTTGCTCTGCTGGCAAGTAATGACACATCCACTTTTAAGTGACCAGGATAAACCAACTCTGCTTTTTGTTTGTTTTCACTCAAGACTGAGCTTCCTTCCACTCCCACAGATTCTCTTCTCCCCACATCTTCACAGCAGCTGCTATCTACTAATAAGTGACAATATCATCTTTTTGCCTGGTCATCAGCAAGAGCTGGCTGGCTGTGTCTAATCAGGTGACAGCCTATACTACAGGCAACACAGTGTCTTCTGCTGCGCTGCAAATCCTAGCCAATTACACTTCGGGTCTGATCACACCAGGTATTCAGAGTGAGAACAGAGCTGTTGCTAAGCTCAGGGGTCTTTCAAAAGTTGCAGAGGAGTGCAACCTGCACCATCCCACAGATGTGGTGGATATGTGTGGGCAGCAATGCACATTGCACAGTGGGCCGTTAATCTCACCCTTCTTAATGCGCTCCTCAGCTGCGCTTTTGCAGCTTGGGAGCTCGTGCTCATTCTGGGAGCAGACTGCTGCTGTAGTTTTCTGTTAGCTCCAGTGTTACAAAGAACCTGAGAACAACTCCTTTGGATTAGCACTGTATTCAAAAGAGGACTCACAGCAGCCTGGTTATTAATCTTCCCTTGTGGCTAGGAGCACAAGCAAGTTAAGTGGGGATTAAGACACCAACAAAAAAAAAAAAAAGGGGGTGGGGTGAGGGACAGCTTTTGCTGTCCGTTCTTAGTAGCATCACAGCTTTTTTTCTTTACAGGTTCTTTCCCTCACTTCCTGGTAGAGCAAAAACATGACATACCTGTAAAGGCCACTAATGGCAAGATGATATTGGACTTGGGTTGGGGGGTGAGGGGTGTGGCGTCACTCAACTAAATTAATAAATTCTGAATTTCTAAATTCTGAAACATCACAGATGCCACAATGCCCAAGCATTAAAGCATCCAGGCCTGAGGTTAAAATCCAGGAACGCTGAATTACGCAATGAGGCTCCCTATAGAGGGTACACGAGGCACGAGGCACTTCGGAATGGCACCTCAACAACCAGCCCACTAAGTCAAGAACCTGAATTAAGCGGAAAATGCTTAAGGAACGGTCTAAAATTGAAAAGATGAGAAGTAAACAAAAAATGCAGTGGCTAAGCTTCAGTGCCCTATTAGGCCGTTGTTCCACAGCCCGGTACCTAATATAGACTATGCCAGCATTTTTTCCAAAGGCAGAACAAATCCCCCCTTGAGTGCTGTTGCTAGGGATGTAGCATTTGCAATGCTGCCATACATCATCCTGCCTATTGTTGTATATCCATTTTGAACTAGAGCATAGGGGAGACCAATTGACCTCTCTCTGCTACTGAAGGAGATTTGAACCTAATGCCTCCCATTCCTGAGGAGCACACCCCAACCATGGTGCTCACTCTTCACTTCCATCCTATTCACTGGTCAGAGAAGGCGTGGAGGGGGCCACTACTTGTGCCTTGCAACAAGTAAGGTGGGCAAAACCAGGTGCTTCTAAGTTGTAGTCACGGCTCCAAGAAATTCTTACACTTTTTTTGTAAAACACTCCCAGGGTAAAAAGCATCACCAATTTCTCCAAGTGAGGACAAAGGCAGAGGATTTCCCTCCCTCTCCCTTGCCCATGTTAACCTACCAACTATTATGTTGGACCTTATCCTTGCTTTTGTTTTCATTACTCTCACTCAAAGCATGATGAAGCAAATTTCCTGAGTGTGTGCACACACAAATTCTTCCTTCTCCAGTTACCTTTATAAGAAGCTTCTGCAGCACCTTATGCAGTTTGATCTGGTGGGCACTTTCTGAAAAAGAATATTGTGTGCCTACCATATCAAGCTCTTCACAGATGGGCAAAAGGACAGTAGTTATTTCACCTTGATCAGACTAGTATGGGACCTGCTCAAGATTCAGACTTCTGAGAATGCAAAGATATATATTTCCTAGATAGCCAGCAAAGACACACTTCTAGGTGACTTCTGAGACAAGAAAATCTTCCATGTTTTCCTGTTTCCTCTGGGTTCCTAGTTTGGACATTGCTTTTTAAGCTAACTCTAATATCTATGCATCCAAGTTCACTCAGAGCCAGAGTTCTGTTTCTGTTTCAAAGGGTGTTTGTTTGTAGCATACACAGATGTTAAGGTGATGAAGCCATAAATACATGTGATGGTCAGTGCAGCCATAGAAAATATTTGCTTTATAAGTGTATGGCTTATTCTGGAAGGGAACTTACTCTTCAAACAGGCACCCAATATGCCATAAAGCACAGACACCGAGATATGACGTTACTTGCCAAACTGACCTGATTCCTGCTTCCATGAAGGACACCAAATGAGATCTCCCTCCCTTTCTGTGGGCCAGCTGCTTGTTTTGTTTGCCTTCTTCCTCTTAAATAACATACTAGTTTAAACACAAACCAAGGCAGTTCAGAACTACCCCAGGACCTGTAGGAATCACGTGTGACAGTCTATGCCCTGTGCTACATAAGTCAGAGTAGATGGCCACAACAGGCTGTCCTTAAATCACAAGTTGATAGATTTCCAGTGGATGATCATTGGACTATGATTAGATGAAAGAATTCTCAACAGAGTAAGTCATCCTTGAGCATCTCTTCTAGGCAAAGTGCAACCCAGCACTACACAAGAAAAGAAAGCCTTTTGTAGGCAACTCACTGGAAAGTTACTGTTTTGATTTCTACAGAAACAAAATTTTGTATGCAGCTCTTACAAAAAATAATACAACTATACCAAAACAAGCAAACAAACAAATCTATTTAACCTATTCCAGGCTAAAGTTCAGATGGTTTGTTGAATTCACCAGTTGCGTTTATATTTCATAAGCCTCAATAAATCATATCTGATAGTCACCTTGTAAGTAATCTGTTTCAGAAAACTTACCCATTACAATGACAAATGCAAAACTAGCCAATGTCAGTGATGATCCACTGTTGATCATGTTGATGAGCAGCTTGAATAAAGGATATAGCAGCAATAAGGCCCAGAAAAGCCAGTTCAAAAGCGTCCATGGTCGTCGAGGTGGTATGATAGGAACTGCTGGGTAGGTTCCTCTTTGGTAGTATTCTTCCTGGAATGCATCCTAGTAGAACAAGGAGGGCAACAATTAAATCCCCATCTGCCAACAAAACTAGCCATTCCTGACTTTGATGTTCCTCTTTCTGCATGCTTGTAACTATGAAGGAAGATCAAACACCAAGTCACGGCTGGAAAGCTTGTACTTTGAAGTCAATGAACACACAGTCAAAAAAAAAAAGCTTACAGCAATGTGCGTATTCTTCCTTTCTCCTACGAACAGAAGCCTGAAAAATGGAGTGCATAACAAGCCCAGTAAAACTAGAAAGGTGAGGGGATGTACACTCCTGGAGCAATGCAGACATCATTGTTGAACCTCCTACAAGAGCCACAGCCACTGGCCAAATACTGCTGGCAAGCCAGAGAAGCGTTTGGGCTCTGTGTTCAGCAGCCAATCCTCTGTTCCCTTTTTTCTCCAACCACTGCTCTAAAACAGCATCCACAGCCATGTCAGGAAAGGTGAGCAGACACCATCTTGTCCTATACTCCAAAGAACACCACCCCCTCCAGTCTGCTTTGTCCCACAAATGCAGTCTTGTTCATCTTGTTCCCATAACGGTATGGAAGTTTGGGTGCTGAACCTCTCTACAGACAGTTAAGCATGCAAACAGTTTAGAATCTCTCACTGGTTTTGACCAAAGGACTCTCCCTTTTAGTATAAGGAAGATAATGGGGTGGGGTTTGGGTTTTTGGTGGTTTTTTTTTGTGGTATGTGGTTTTTAAAGCACAGAAGACATAGAATTCAGTACTTTCCTCTAGAGCCCCTATGGGTGAAAAGCATTGCCTTTAGCAATGTGATCAACCCAAGATATCAAAGTGGGTGAGGGAAAAACCCTTCCTACTTGTCCGAAAGCAAAGATTATTAATCTGTGCTGCATAAAACCGGTTAATTAATTAAGTCAGAATTAGACTGACATAAAAAGGAACCTCAATTTAGTCAGAATGAAGTACTAAATTTCTTCAAAGGAAGGAATGCTTCATGATGGTTTCCAAGAATTCTGGCAGAGCCAAGATTGTCCTAATCAACCACAAGAACATTATTTCTACTATGCTATGATTTTACATTTACTTACACTCCAGCTGACAGAGACAATTCTTTACTTATTTAATGGCAAGTTAGGCAATTATAGGCTGCTAGCATTTTATCTATTTCAAAGGGAACGTTCAGCTTTTAAGAGATTACACAGTAATTAAAGCCTTGCACTCTCTTTATTTAGATTAGAAAAATTATGATTCTTTTGCGCATGTGAGCTAGATTATACTGGGATTGCTGCGGCCAATTAATTAGCTGTCTTCAACAAATTACACAGCCTATGAAATTTTCTTTACAGTGCCTTGAGGATTTTGGTTTATGACTGGTTTAACACAGAGCTACTAATCATCAGTAAATTGAATTCTACTATATACAATTAGGTTTCTAAATACTGTTATTACCCAGAAGTCAGAAATTTCTATTATTGGTATCGCCATTAGAGGGCCTATTACTACAGACAGCAAGACAGACTCACTTCAACCAGCACAGCATTTTTTTCTTTATTGGCTCTGCACAGCATTAGGGGCAGCAAAACCACTGACCACATCTCACCAAGAGTTTTAAGACAGATGGAAAAAATATACAAGGGGCAAAACAATGTCAATGCCATCACCTGCACTACATGTTTTACATCATTGTGGGGACCAGCTCTTCAGTTACGATTCCTTACCCTTAAAAACATTCACATTCCTTGCAGAAGAGATCTGTGGGTTGATCTGTCTGCAAGGATGCCTATGGTACCTATCAACAGCTCAAGTCAGCATTTAAACCCATGAGGTACCTCAAAATTTCCCTCAAACACCCTGCCTACATTATGTTCCTTTGATTCCCCTTGCATACAGAGCTTGTTTTCAGTTTGTGCCACCCACCAAAGTATCATATTCGGGCATAGAAACATGCTCCCTTTAATGGCCCACCAAATCTGAGTTACTTCCGACAGTGGGGTGGGTAATGCAGTGGGGGGAAATCAGAGAACATCCATCATCTTGCAAGAGGCTAACTGGATTCTTCCTCCTTCCCCAGGGAACTCTGACTGTAGAGGTATGCCACTGCCCTTTCATGAGGAAGCTCACAAAGAATGAGTATCCAAAAATACATCCTTTGTTCCCAAATATGGGAGTTCTGTGCACTTTCCCTCTTCAGTTGTGCTTTGCTAATTCCCTGGGGCACTCTGGCATATATTTTCATGCTCTGTTTTCCATGCTTCTCTTACAAGTGAGAAGAGTTAGAAGCTCGCTTTCTTTTTAATGGAAATCAAGATTCTCAAGCAGAATTTCTATTTCAGGCGCTGAGGCTTTAAGGTGGTGAAAAAAGGAAACAAATATGCAAGGGCTAGCAGAGTTGTGACTAATACACGATACCCCTTCAGACCAGGCACTAAGATGCTCAACCTGGTCCTTGAAGCCAAAGGGAGCTTTTCTAGCAATGGCAGTTTAAAAGAAGAAAATAAAAAAAAGAAAAGGCAATGTGCAATCCAAATTGCACCTCTGTCATAATTTGGCATTAACTGATACAGCACTGGCCATCTGCAGAAGGACAAAATTCACACCAGGTGAGGAAGAAGCATGCGGACATGGTACTTACTGTAAGCCTGGAAAAGGAAGAACAGTGTTTGGTTTAGAACAGCAGGGTGCTATTGTTACCTGGCAAGGCCCTGTTCATTGCATTTGCAACAGTGGCTAAACTAGAAAACAAAGTAGCAAGAACATAAACACGCCAGATTCCCAGAGAGCAGTATCTCAGACTGAGGTACATGGGTACGTGTAACTGAGATCAGGCAATGAGGGAAAAAACAACAGAACAGGCTTTTCTCAATGACTCTCACGCCTTTACTAACAGCAATCAAAAAAAAAAAAAAAAAGTCTTGTCCCTTCATGTCCAATAACTGCTGATTTCATTACTCATTCAAACAGCTTTGTGGCCTGATTATCATGACTGCACAGCACTCCAGCCTTGACCTCAGTACCCGTGGCACACCCACCTACTAAATCATGCTACTAGAGCATAATTCAGTGCACAGTATGTAAGTCTTGAGAAGGTACTGCAAAATTACAAAACTCACTGAGACTAAGCAATGGCACATACAACCGTAATGCAAGATAAAATAGGGGTTCTGTTTTTCAGTAGTGTGCATACCTTGTATGACTTTGGAACAGAAGTGGACTGCTACCACAAATATATGCATTCATCCCCTGCTCTGTCTATCCTGCAATGAATTACTACATTTGAATACAGATTTGTACATTTTATCATAAATATTTACTGACTCTGAAAGTATTAATCTGAAACAATTCATTTTTGGAAACAACACCTAGGTGGCAATGCTGCTTGTTATCCAACCTAAAATACATGGCAGAAAGGTGAAACAGAATTGCATTTTTACCCTGCAGGTGGGGGCTTTTATCTCAGAACTCTTGAAGAAGTTGTCCCTGCTCTGTATTCCCCCAGTATGGTTTTACAGAGATACCGGCTTGTGTAGTCCAGGAATGACTGCAATTAAGTAACAGTTTTGCTAATGTAAAACAGCTGAAAGGAAGAGGAACCACCTCCAGAAAAAAAACGGAACCACCACCAAACCAAAAAAAACCCAAACCAATTGAAAAAATACCACACAGCCAGAAAGGCTTTAATGGAAAGGAAAACTGAACACACATTCCTTCCTGCTATACTTAAATAGGAAACTATGGATCTAACTAACCAGCAAACTACGCTATTATGAAGAAAGCAGGATAGATGCATGCCCTGTTTACACTAGAAATAACTGAGTGTCTGCCAAAGGTGGAGTAACAGAAAAAACCTGAATTACTGCAACCTACTAATAAGGGATTCAGGATAACAATCACCACATTCTCATTTGATTTATCTTCTTGTCTTGCAGATGTCCAAACAGTTCTTAGGAACATGAAACAGGGTTAACAGATAAAGTCATAGTAGCAGAAAGTGGACTTTTGCAATGTTCAGAAAAGGACCATTTACATTTCTATGCCTGTAAAGAGATCACAGGCCCATGGGTAACATAATGCCTTTCTGCAGAAAGGCGTTAGGGGCGATGTCTGAATTAGGTGTTAGTGGCACAATTTACAAGAGAGGTTAGCTAGCAGATGTACAACTAGCCTCAACACACATTTACTTTTCACATTCCTGTAAGCAAGCTGCTTAGACGGGCTATGAATTAAACCAGAAACAGTCATAGTTTGAAGCTGAGAAATACTAGAACACAGTCAATACAAAAATGCTAACGTGGTATTCTAGGTAGAGTGCAATGAATGGCACAGCAGAATTCTGCTGCCCTAGTGAGAGGAAGCCAGAGTGGAGCTATATTCTATTCACTTCTAAATCCAAAGCACTGCTGTATTCCAGTCTGAATACGTAACTTAGATCAATTTATTGAAGCAAACTGAGCTGCCAGGCCCTCATGCCTTGCATACCTACAACTCCCACTGATTGATATGGGAGTGCTGTGTGTATTCGAAGAGCGCATCCCCCAACCATTATCTTGTATATTCATAGAAACAAAACCCAAGAGAAACAGATTCTGAAAGTCTGAAAGATTCATATGAAAGTATTTGGAAAAAAATAATAAAAATCAGCAGGCATCTACAAACACACAGTCATTATTATTCTGCCCCCATCCCATGTAATTAGGAATCTTAAATGCATGCCTTCTATGCACACAATGTGAAAGCAATTTATCAGCCTGTCCTATTAACGTTGGATCTTTGCCTTGGTAAAAAAGACAGGGTAAAACAAGGCACAAAACCTGTAATACGTTAAAGCAAAATATAACTCATTTAGCCCATGAATTACTACTTGATTTAGGAGGTGCCCTTAAGGGGAAGGGCATCTTTCTACCAGCCAGGAGGTAGTTGTGTTTTTTGTAACCTTATGCAGCTTTCTAAAGAAAAATTTTAAAACTACTTTATCGAGGCTTGCTTAAGTTTTCTTTCTGTTGCTCTTCAAATACAAAGTAAAGGCAATCATGACTGACAGCACAAGACCAGTTCACGTCTGGGGAAACAGAGCACTCATCCTGAAAAACAAACCAACCAACCAACCAACCCACCCCAAGTCCCCATAGGAAGACCACTACAGATGCACACTGTAAAGGTCTAGTAGTAGTATAAATAACTGAGCACTAGTAGCTCTTACGTGCTGTGCAGACAAAAACCAACCTTTTCTTGATACAGTTTGTGGAGCCAGTTAGAACATTCCTGCTCATCTTCTGGGACTTCCTCTAGCGGAATCCGCCTGCCAATGGCAAACAAGAGAAATTGAGTATTAAATACTTCAGCTCCCATGAAAAGCACTTACATTATACAGACAAATTATCCATCTGACAGGAGACTCACTACATTTTCCACCTTTTATTTGTGGTAACAGCTCCCAGATCAGCAAAGTATAGTCTGCTTCTACAGCCACCTTCAGTTTTTAGATGCATCTGAAATTCAGAAATTTAGATTTCTGAAATAGTAACGCATTATGTTTGAGCTCACTAGAGCCACTTTCTAGATAAAGGTTTGCAATTTTCTGTTTCCAAACAAAGGTTTTGAATGAATTAATTTATTATGCTACCTATGGAGTTCAGGGCTGTATTTAATCAGCTAGGCATTAGACAAAAAAACCAAACTCTTCTTACACCAAGGGTAACGCACTGTAGTATTTGAGGTAACATTTCTAATTTCTATAATTTTTGTTATGTGCAGCTTGGTTGATAATTTCCAGCAAAATGGCTCCTATCACTGGGAAATCTTCTCTTGACAAAGTTTTCATCAAATTTCATGAATTTTGGTCAATAATCCTGTGACAGAAAACAATTTCCTTGTCATCATCATTTAGGTATGCTAATAGCATATTTAAGAATTTTACATTTTTCAGTATAGCATATATTTTAATTAATATCCATTAAGAGCAACATCAAATTAACTTCCTTCGGCACACGAGAGTGCACTTTTCACAGCTGGGACACAATTTAGATTAAGAGATGCAACACTACTATTTTGTTCCTTTATTTAAGAAAGTCATGACAAACATTAGAAGTCAACACAATTTAAGCAGAGACAAACAAGGCCATCTAAATTTTACAAACTCCTACTGAGTGCAACACTTACAGCACTTCAATAAGCAAACATGGATGATATTGAAGAACATCTGTGATGGTCCCCAATTAACTGCCAAAACAAATTTTGCCATGAGGTTCACCCTGCCTGTAAGAGCTTTTCAGAAAGCTCAAAGAACAGAAGGCCAAAGAGCTAACCCAAGTCATGAAAAGGAATTTCCACGCTCTGCCAGACTGACTTGCGGCAGGCTGGAAGGGTGTAAAGGGAGATACACGAAGACACACTTCTCTACACTGTTGGAAGAAGGGCCAACACATGTAGGGCCACCTGCTCCTCCATGAACACTAGCTAGGCAGGCCACGTACACCAACAAAAGGCCACTAGGCTGAGCTACCCGTGAGAGCCAAGTGGGAATGCAAACTCACGTTGTGTCCATGAGAAATCAAGCTAAAGTTTCTTTTTATCATTGGACAAAAACAGTTCCAAAGAAAATATTTTTTTTCAAATAGACAGAAAAGGGGAGGTGAGAAGAAAAGACCACTCTACTCCACTGCATGTTGGTACCTAAAATAAACCAACTGGACCTGTCAATGATAGCTATAAAGGGGTTATGATGAACTCCTGGTCACTTGTGGGACCACTTCTAGGCTCATACGCTCCAACCCTAAACCATCACATATCCTGAGTACCTGCAGCATGGGTGCTGCTGATAGAACCTGGCCTGGGAATAAGGGCCTTGGAATTGGCCCATTCTCATTACGATTATGGGAAGCAACTGGGTATTCATCACTTACAGAAACATTAATGATACAGAATCCAGGTAACTTTTTTCATTAAACAACCCCCTTCTTGGTAGGGAGTGAGTGGCAGTCAAATACACCAACAACTACACCAAAGGGAGATGGGAATGGTCCTGAGCCCAGCTTCCATCTGAGCGGGAACTCTTGTGCCAGAGACAGGTGTACACCTACTCCTTCTGAGCACTTAGTAGATGTTTGGAATTCTGGTCAAGTGAGTGAAAAGAGGCCCCACTATTGCTGCTGAGCTGACAAACAGACACACAAAAGAAAAAAAACAAAAAACAAAAACCCAACCCAACCAAAACAAAAAAACCACCAAAAGGTCCTGTAGACCTTTATATGGTCCCCACATATTTATAGTCACAGAACTTTACAAGAAACCCTTCCCATCCCATATGAGTTTTTATCTGCAGGTCTGTGAAGCCAGGTTGGTAAAGATTTGCTATCTGTTACCTACTTGAAAATATTTCCTTATTTATGCAATTGTGATTGTAAGTACACACTCCTATATGCCAAAAAGTAATTAAAATATGGATTACTTGCCTTACATATAAATCTGCATGATATTTCTTTCCATTCAGAACTCCCAGCAATGTTGGATTCTCATTATTTCTAAAATTGAGAGTAGAATCATAGACGGCAGAAACTACAAGAAGAAAAAGAGGTTATGTGGTTACTGTAGTAATAAAATGAAACCAAGTCATTCTCTCTCAGACAAGGAGTAATTTAAATATGAAGTCATCAGCAATAGCACCATAGTGTCAGCTGTTACCAAGGTAAAGACAACAATGGAATATTCAACATGCACGTTTTAAGAAGCCAAACAACCAGTGACCCTTTCAGGAACTGCACCAGTAGAACAGAAAGGTCTTCTCTCCACCCTTGTCTCCTTCCCAATCAGGTGCAGAATTTTGGGCATAGGGAACACAGCTACAGTTTCTGACAGTTAATATACCTAGCCCATCCTAGGAGTCAAATGGTTGAAAAACTATTAGCTTTCTCCACTCACTGTGAATGACACAGCTCCCCCGGAAATCTGGGTAAATAACCAGGCAGATACACACTTTATAAACAATGAACAACATACACAGTTTGACTCAGAATGGGCAAAGTGTGTGCATGAGAGACATCCTACAGCAAGCAGGCTTAATGCAACCATGAATTGTCTGGGTTCAAAACAATGTCTCCTTCATGTCCATTATTTGATAACTGAGGCACTTGCTGTAGGGCAAAGGCAGAGGCAGAATAACAGACCACCTGTGTGAGCTGGGCTTCACTGCTATGAAGACATGCATGTGAGGAATACAACATCCGAGTCCCACAGAACAAAACTGCAGCCAAACTTTCAGCCTCAAGAATGCTGTTCCCTGCAGTTCTGTGTGGTAACAGTAAATGTATTTGCAAAGGTGGTTCGCAGTTAAACTTAAGACAGCATTAACAGCAGCTTCTACAGAAAAAAGTGTTCCCTGTTTTAAACCACATTAAGTGTTTCAAAAAAGTCTCTTTGAACACATCCTTAGAGACACTATTTTCCTGATGTCACAAAATTACCAGAAAGCAATTAATCTTCCTGACACTGAAATGAACTGTGCATTGTGGTACAAATTCCAAGATAATGACAGCACTTTTTTTGTCACAAAAGTGACTAACATGCACTTCACGTGTACCTTGTCGTATTTTACGTTTCGGGCTCTAGAGTTCTGCAATAACACACACCGTGATGAATCTTTGTTGTGAGAGCTCTTGACCCACCTAACAAAGCCTTTTATTACACAGAACAGATCTGTGTTTGGTTTTGAAGCCTCTCGAGCTATGAAAGATAAATATAGGCTGGTCACAACATCCAGCCCCCACAAACTCACCACGTCGTTTGTTACCACAAAACAGAACTCATAATAGCGCAGAACAGAACAGGCTGGCCTCAGTGCTGCAAGGAAATCCTGAAAACAGAGGCCAAAACCCTGTCACTGCTGTATCCCTCATTAACAACTCTGTTTCCCTACTACAGTTAGGTTTTTAGCCCAAACTCAAAACTACAATACATAAACCAAAATCTAGTTCAAGCACACTACTCTCCCCGTACAATGTAAGTAGGAAATGACTTTTTCTGAAGAAATTATCTACCTCCATTTTTAAGCGTCTTAGTGTAGAAGGATTTTACTAATCTACTCTAATTTACTAATCCAATGTAATTGAAGGAAGACAAGAGCTCAAGTTGGTTTATACAGGGTAAGCTTCTTAGTTTATTCTTTAATAGCATAAGATTATTCTAACAACAAAAGGGATGTAGTAAAGGAAAGTATGATGTACACAGAACTTATTCTTTCATCTTTTAGGAAATGTCTACATTTGAGTTTTGATACAAATTGTGTGCTTGTTCAGACACATTGGAAGATGCTTCTCCTGTTCTAAAAAAACTTCTGCAGAGTTGGTCAGGAACATTATTCTTTACGTGCTGATGGCCATACACAGAGGTTTTGTTCACTCCAGGAAAAATATCCCACTCCAGTTTGTAACTGGTCTGTAGTTTTGGTATTCAGTCCAGTCCTTTTTAGTACCAGACTGAAATCTTTTGGTGTGAAGCAGTGCCAAATCCAAGACAATAACAGCATATGCAGGAGTAAACAGACCTCTGTTATATCCATACAGAAAATAACTGAAGACTTAAGCTTTTCCATTTTGAAAGTGTAGGAGAAGAACAACAGTAGAAGTGTCAAAGAAAAAGACTGCACAGAATTAAAATTTGCCAGAGAGCCTCCACAGCCAAAGCAGCACTAGCATGCTGTGTCACACACTGGAATTGTTTCTCATTAAATGTGTATTTTGTATTTACATAATTAGAATTGGACATCTCATGACTTTCTCCACCCAAAAGCTGAAGAGTCCAGAAATTTCATGTTCTGAACCAAGTAAAAAAATACCTCCACAGTATCTTGAAAACATTGCAACTGTCTCACTCTCAGACTAATTTAGGCAGCATTTGAGAAGTTTTGCTTCAATTGTGAAATAAAATATTTTCTCAAGAGAGTTACCTTAAAACAAAACATCTTTTTCATTAAAAAACAAACGCAATTCAGTATTTGGAAGTCTCTGCAAAGGCTCAGAACAGATCATAACTGAAAACAAAATCTTCCCATCTGAATTGCTGTTTTGTGACAAAAGAGGCTTTTTTTTTGGTTTATTTTCTAATATCTGCCCAGCTTTTTTTCATATCTTTAACTTCTGGTTTCTTGTACAGCATTTAGACAGAGTGCTACATACATAAGAATTTAAGATTTAATTTCTTAATTTTGACCTAAGAAATCTTCAGATTACATATCTAGAGAGGATTTTTCTTATCTCAATGGTCCTTTTGAATTTCATGCATTATTTTGTGGACATGGTGGATTATGCCAGAATGATCATCCAACAAATCAATCTATAGCCAATGAGTATGCATACATACAGCTTTGTACTAGCACATAGCGATCTGAAGTGAAGACTGGGAAAGGGAGGGGAAGAAATGGTGGGACTGTACTGCTGGTATGACAGCGACCTGGACACAATCCTTTCATTTCACTGTTCCTGGTCAAAAATCACTCATCCTCTCAAACCTGGCAGCTTGCTAAGGAGGATGACAGGAGCCTCACTAAACACTGAAAACAATCCAGGACTAAAGTACAGCTCACGGGGAAAAAAGTCTTTACAAGACTCCCAAACACTGTCACATTGAACTCTATGAGAACATCACCCTGGAATTTATACTCATGCATCCCCTCTAGGACAGTAGTTCCCAGCATGCACAACTGGAGGAAAAGGCTGACAGCTGGAAATTATCTACAATCCATCATGAGCCATGTTTTTAAATACAAGTCTTAACTAAATAAAAACAGCTGAAAGGAACTGCCTGATACATAGCCAGGCAATAAAAGTAACAGTTAAATGTATCTTTTGCAGCATTTATGACATTTATTTTTACTGTAAGTAATGGATGAGTGTTTTACAAACAAATCTGTATTTTCATTTGCTTCCATGAACAGTACACATAGCAAACTCCACAACCTAACAGCTTAAGACAGGAAACACTTTCTAGAAATGAAGTTTCTGGGGACTGTGTCTGTACCACAAGACTGGTAGAGGTAGAGATGGCCTTCGATAAAAATATCAGAACAAGTTCAAAACAATATTAAAAGTGCTCCTTCAAGAATCAAACTGCATGCAGAGATCTGAATTTGTGAAAGAGAATTCCACTATCACTTATAAAAGAAATGAGTTATGAGGGCAGGTTCTTTACTTGTTCTTTTGTGTGAAATATTTTAATCCAAATATACCTGCTTATTCTGACAGACATGGCACCACTGGTATGGAGGTAGTTTCCCATGTATGCACATTAAATAAACTCCTTCTGAAGCGAACTTTTTCAAAACACAGGGACTTGTCAGACTGATGTCACCAATGCCTGCACAAAACTGCTGCGCCAGGTAGCATTAAGAGTTGATAAAACGTTTCAAAAAGGACCAATCTGTGATCACTGCTATTGTGGGTGAATTACCTCTACAACCACAGAAACCAGCATCCATCCATCCTATAGTACTACAGCCTGAGAGAGGTTGAACCACACCCTTGTCAGAAAGGAGGAACAAAGAATAGAGAAAAAGGAAACACTGACCTCTGTCACACCCAGCCTGGAACTGGATCCAAACATCTGGCTTGCCTTCACTGCTACGTCACGCTGCAGCTACCTCCCTTAGCAAGGCACTGCAGCCAGGCCCACCACCCCTTGTGGAAGAGCAGAAAGTGCATCAGCCAAAGTGGCAGACCCCAGAATGGGCTCGGGCAGCTCAGCACCAGTCTCTCCCTTCAGAGACATGCAGGGATACCCCACTGCAAACTTGGCAACTGAAATGGATGTGAATTGTACCACAAGAGAGAGAGGTCAGGCTGCAAGAGTCATTCCTGTAGATCATTAGAAATGCCACAGGCAGAGCAGCAATTCAGCAGTCACACTGATGCTGTTTGGAACAAGCAATTTGAGGCTTTAATAGAAGGATACAGTCACTTGCCGGGCCACATTATAAGGTAGAGCATAACAATGAGACTCGGGGGATTTACAGTGAACAAGTCAAATAGCACTATTTACCAGTGTAAATATTCAAAAGAAAAAAATGCCCAAATTACTACAGCAGATAGCCTCTGCATATACTGACACCTACAACATGTTACTGTTTATAACATGGGTACAAAACGTCAGTGCAGGTTACCAGAGTAAGTGGTCAAATCCTATCTGTATTCATGCAAGAAAGGAATAATTTCTAGATAGAATTTACATGTCTAGATTATGGACTTTCAAAACAGACTTCCATGATGTTCTCTACTAAAAAAACATGTACAGACTTCCTGTCCATATTAATGTTACAAGGAGCTCTAAAAATAAGGTATTGTTTACAAAGGTCTTTCAAATGCTCTTCACATGTATTCCCTGTCTCTACAGGAGAGACACATATAGTAACCCAGCCAGTAACTTACTATCTCCCTCTCATTGCAAAAAGCAACAAGGCAAGTAAAACAACATACCCAGAATTTCTAACACCAATCTGGGGTCATCAGCAGTTCCTCTCAGAGATTTGTTGGCTGGGTTTTTAAGCTATAGAGTTTCAATAAAAACTATCTATGAGAAGTTATGACTCTCTGTGCTTCTCCTTGAACCCTCACAGGGAAATACTACCTTCTTATTACCCATACCCTGTTTAATCTAGCAAGTCCCAGATTCTGGAATGAGGTAGTGACATACACTTCCCCCTAAGCATATAAGTAATCTAGGAATCTGAGTCTTCTTTTTCTGAAGGTATTTCAAATATTCAGGATCCTGAGAAGTGTTACTGTAGTATATTACGTGAATGCCCAAAACTTCTATAAATGTCACTTGGGTTCCCTAGAATTGTTTCCTTTTGAAATGTTTTCCCACACATCACCTACTTGTCCACAATCACATAATATTTTGCTTGCTTTACACAGAGTAGTGAAAAGAACAAAATCACCACCAAAATAACCTGTCTCTGATTCCCAGCTCAGAGCACTGGGGGTCAAAGAGTTTTGACTCAGCTGTTCTATGCCTCAAGCTTTCCTCCTCCAACCCTCAGCAAAACAGTCACCCTTATTCAAAGTGAAGGTTAAACTGTGCCCTTAAGGGAGTTACTAGATGCTGCACATAACTTACCTCTTTTTCTCATATCAGAAAAGATCCAAGCTATG
Organism: Ibycter americanus; assembly: GCA_035590275.1. NCBI lineage: Eukaryota > Metazoa > Chordata > Aves > Falconiformes > Falconidae > Ibycter > Ibycter americanus. The sequence continues at coordinate 42,176,747 of JAVJGI010000062.1, read as the reverse complement.
CTATCCATTTTGGGGGTGGGAAGTTGTGGATGTCTGACAGGCTACAACAGTGATATCATCTACCTGACTTGCAAGAGGATATCTAGAAGAAACATGACAGATACCAAGACAGCTGACTGCAAAGCTTTTTTTACAGCAGCTATCCCAGATATGCCACATGAAAACACGTCTTCAAAGACAAAAGAAGTTTTGACATTAACTTCAGTCAAGCTAGAACATTTTCTTCTAAACCACTAACCACTCTGTCTTTCTTATATATCAGCCTTCTAACAACACACAGATCTGCCAAACCCCAAAGATACTGTAGCACTATGGATACACAGCATTGTCTTTCCTTTCCCCATGAAGTACATTGCAGAAGACTTTGATGGTTTGGATTAGTCAAAGAAAAATCACTTTGAAGGCACATGCCATGTTCTTACTGATGTCACTTTAAAGTTGGCAAATGCAAGTAACCAGAAGTAACTGGGGGGTGGGGGGTTCAGAACAATGTTAACAAAGAAAAACTTACTCGTGTTCTGTAATGTAGAAATAATTTATTTAAAAATTTCACCTACATGTATCTTCAGTCAAGTTCTACTCCCCCAGCTCCATGGAGAACCTCTAAAATACATCTATACAGAAATGTAAAGCAGAATATTTTTTGATTTTTAAATGGTGTGATTTGAGGCAGATATTTACCACAAAAATTTAAGACACACTGCCTCGGATTCTCTAGTGGTGTATTTGCTTAATTTAGAACAGGACTGCTTAGTAAATACCAAGAAATATTACCCTTTGGCAATAGGTATGAAATATGCAACTAGAGATCCCCCGATGCAGACTCACAGCAACAGAAAACAAAACAAAACAATTTAAAAAATAATGAAGCCCAGGACTTCGTTAGCAAAACCTAATCTTTAATTTTTGCAGGCTAGTGAAAGAAAGGTCAGAAAGGATCCCAGGGCTTTTCTGCTAGAACGTATGCTACAAGGAAAAGAAGAGCACGGCAAAGCGCCAGCAGTTAGACAAAATAACCATTTAGCATTGTTGCCTGTGACTTTCCTTACCTACATTTCTCAAACACTGCACGGTGACAGCAAATCCTTTCGTTCGTGGCAGTAGGTGATACTTGAGCTTGGGCAGGCCTTTGGCTTCAGCTACCTGCATGCTAATCTGGTGCTTCTGTTCTGTGAACCTTGTGCCCTCACAATGAATCAGGAACTGAAACCAAGAGAGAACTACAGTTAGGCAGCAGCTCAGGTCTGCTACATCTGTCTAACCAGAGGGCTCTCTAATTCCCACCAGCACAGCCCAAACGAACACTCCTAGCAGAGACAGGTGTAGCCACATACACATTTAGGTAATTTAATTGCCCTGTAGTAAAAAAAAAAACAACCAACCACCCAAAAAACCAACCAATCAAACAAAAAAACCCCCCAACAACAGAAAAACACAACACAGCCAAAAAAGCCAAACCCAAACCCTCTCAATTGCCCGCACCCATCCAACTTGCCATGCTCTTGTTTGAACTCAAGCCTTTAGGCTTTAACACCTGCTCTGCTTCTTGCTATGAGAATTACATGATTTCTCTAAATGGGTCACTCCATCTCTAACGAGATGCTAGAAAACACTTAAAGCATGCCTCCTGTTGCAAATGTCTCACTGATGGTGAAGTATTCAAGTGTCATGGTATCTAAAACTTGCTAAGTGTCTAAACCAAACATTTCTAGGAGATGTTTCAGTGCCCAGCCTGCCTGCCCTCACTCCAACCCACTTGCTTTCACTATGGCATGAGGACCACTGACAACTGCAGACAGCAACTTGGATGCCAATGCCTGAGCTGGTAACACTGTACAGTGGAAGAGCTCAGACATGCACGATTACAATTTTGCCACTGGCAGGCAGGGGAGAGAAGACAGATCTTTGGAGATTTACCACTTGCTCATTTGCATTCTGCCAAGCCTGAATGCAAACTAAAACATTAGGGAGCATTACCAAATTGCACAAACTAAGCTCTCATAACCCACAGCAAAGATTTAGCCAACAAAGACAGACTGTAGAAACTAGCCAAGCAGCCAACTTCAGTTCCAGATCATCTAAGAGCACTTTCACTCATTTATCATACGCATCATGTTAAACAGCTATATGACACCTAAACTGATGAGAAAATCCTCCTAGCCCCCTACCATGCTCTTTCTACCTTCCAAAGTGCTACTGCTGTGCCTTTTGGTATTATGTCATGATACAAAGGCAGATTAAAACTCCACACTGCAATAACCTCCAGTGTATGTCAACAACTGTATCTCTCTTACTGCAGGCGTAGTTTCTCCTTAGTAATCCCTCTACAGCAGCATATAGAGTATGCTGGTGGTTTGTGCTCACCAATTGGAGCTGAACTGCGTAGGTGGTACAGAAAGGCATTCAACACCTTTTAAGAGTCACAGAGCACAGGCAAATCCCTGAGAGAGAGGCTGGAACTAGAAACCAAGAATTGTTCCTTTACTAGACAACCTCCTGCCTGGAAGTCATTTAATCGTTATTGAAGCACAGAGCTTAGTTTTGACTGCTCAGTTCTTATTTAAACCACTGACAATTTTTTAAAAAAAGTTTTGTTTCCAAAAATGCGAGATACAGCACATACATCTTTCACTAGGAAGCCACTTCTTAAGCAACAGTTTCTGTAGGCCTTTGAGAGGCTGCTTAAGGTACCATTTCCTTAACTGAATCCCTCTCTCACCATCATCAGCTCAAAAGAACTAGATTTTTTCTGATTATTGAGAAGAGAAAAAATTCAAAGGCTTTTCATTCCCACATTAGGAAGTGCCAGACAAGCTAAATACTAAAAAATGATGGTGATGCAAAAAATAACCTTCCTGTTACTGAAAGGTGGCACCAATCCTCTCCCTGTAACACACCCAATGGTCCCAGGGGCCACTTCTCTGACCAGGTGCTTATCTGTGGTTTCCACTTCTACCGGGCCACGTCTGAGCTAGCAACTTCACAGGAATAGCAGAATCACAGGGAAATGGAAGGAGAAAATACTAGTATGAGCTCTGCCATCTAAGGCACAAGGGGAGCTTAGGTAAAGAATACAGCTAATGTGTTTCAATACAGCATTGTCACTTGCATCTGTTACACCACCATGAAACACCATCTACCCCTCTCCAGCTCCTGTATTTAGAGGACCACAAAGTTTACTGAATGGATCACAGTGGTGATATTTTTACAATAACATCTGTAGGGCTCCATACTACAGAGGAAGAAATGAGACAAGACAGACTATTACATGAGAAATTCAAGAGAGAATTCATTTCTTAGAGAATATTCTCCTGATACTGCCAGGAAGCTCATGAATCACAGATCTCTGGAGCGAGCTGGTAACCATCACATACTGTCTATGCCCTTCATCCCTCCCAAGCACTACAGAACCTCACACTCCACTTGTCAGTCATCACTTACCCAAAAGTTTTCAGGGTAGTCCCGGAGATTCAGCAGCTTCTGCATGACTGTTTTCCGATCTTCCTCCCACTTACGCTTGCAGAAGACTATCTCTAGGAAATACCACATCCAGCCAATGACAGGCATGTAGGAGAGCTCCTTCTTTGCAAGCACTTTGGAACTCTGCAGGACAGTCAGAGCAAGTAAAACAGAGTTACACCACCTAAGAGTTCTCTGTGGTTATGACACATGCACTGCTGGACACTAATATATTGTTTCAATATTGACCAGTCCCAGTTTTAACACCAGTGCAAAAGCAAAACAAAGAAACTGTAGTTTTTCTCACACGATAGAATAATCCAATCTAACCTCAGACATCTGCATGAAAGAAGACTTACAGAACTAAATATATATGTGTGTGTCTATCCCACCCAAACCCTGAAACCCAAAACAACACAAGCCAAATTCCTTCGAACACTGAGGAATTTATGCAAAAGACCCAAACCACATAAAACAAAATTCTTAATTCAAGTGGGCCCTGGGCAGTGGCAACTCAAGTTCCTTCAAGATATCTTACAGATACACTTCTCCCCAAAGCTGGTACATCTCATGAAGACAAGAAAAACCCATTCTGAATGAGAAGCAGAGTCACAGAGCCATTGCTACACAACAATATATTGATGCATGCACATGGTTTACCAATGGAAGAAACCTTAAACAACACTAGAAACAACAACAGCAAGAAAAATACTTCATTTGTGTTTAGATTTGTTTATGAAAGGGCAGAAATACTTCCACTAATGAATTTGTCTCAAAGCACGCTTCTGGTGGGGAAGTACTGTTCCTGTCTCACAAGCGTGACAAACACTGAAGCGTTTGTCCAGACCCTCCACAAGCAGCCTATGGTTTATCAAGCATTCAGCAAGTTTCAAATCTCAAGTTCTACTCCAGAATTTAACTCCATGATCATCTCAGACTGACATCCCTTTGTGCAGCAGAAATTATTCCACTTGCTCCTTTCCTGCCCTCCAAGCTAGCCTGCCTTGGTGAGCTGTCTTATGTTTCACTTTGTTATTTAATGAATAAAATGGCACGTGCGTGCGCGTGTGTGTGTGTGTGTATAGAAATAGTTGCTTCGGCATTTCCTGAAAACTAGTGACATTTTCTCAGAGGACAGGTGGAGCAATTGTAGTCCAGTTTCTATTGATGATATCATTATAAGCTATCTCATCAAAATGCTCTACAAATGAGTTCCAGGACATCACATCTGACTAAGTAGGAATTTTTTACTGTAGAAATTACCATCAACAAATTATTTTTTTTTGGTCACTGTTGCTCATTTCGTTACTAGGGGAAGAGACTTGACCTAATTCTTTATCTCAGCATATCTCTCTCATCTGTTCTCCTTCCTTGAGAAAGAAAACACCTTCAATAATTAAGCTCCTAAGACTGGAATGCAAGTGCACATCATATAGCTTCACTATCAACTGTTACACAGAAGCAAAGCAGAAGACAACATGAGACAATTCTGTTACTAAGAATGCAGGAACCATCAAATGATTTAACACTCTGTAATGAAGTGTTCCCTCTTGACCATTCAAGAATTTCAGTGATGGGCCCCAGATCAGGTCTCCAAACCTCACTTTCCCACAAGGAGCAGCCATAGGATTCAGCACACTTTTTGCCATTTCAGCTTCAAGCCACGTTGGACATTAATCCCTACTGCATGGCAGCAGTAACACAGAGCCCAGCCTCCTCTTTCAGCTCCCCAAACTGGCCACAGAGAAACAGGCTTTCCTCCCATCGCTTTCCTTAGCTCTCTCTTTTTTTCCTTCCGCACTACTGTTCCTCCTTTTCTCAGTCACTCTTAATACAAGTAATTTTCGTATTTCCAAAATATGTTTAAATAGTTCTAGCATACAGCTTTAAAAACCTCCAAAGAGCATTTTTTCTTGTAGGCCACATACAGTATAGCTTTCATTCAAAGCTCACAGACCAGTTCATATGCTCTTCCATTTCTCTCCCCTGTACATGCCTGAGGAAGCCAGCAGAGCCAAGGCTTTGCCCCAGAAACACCAACAGATGCAAAGTGTTTCTAGCTGAGCAGGGAGGACTAAAACCTTAGCGAACTACAGCTGACCTCAGCCACAACCAGGGCAGCCATCAGCCACAGCTTAGCGCAAGCCACTGCACAATGAGGCAAAAAGTAACCAGTGCCACCCTCCAAGAAAAGAAAAAACCCTATGCTCTTGAAGTTTGTTTACAGTAAGTGTTCAGTCTCATAAAACCTACCATAAACAAATAAGCGTGCTCTACATAGAATGTACAAGGCCTCCAGAGCACAGTCAGAAAAAACAATCCAACAGTCCTCCCTCCCAGACTTTAAAACACAGGAATCCTAGTCCAAAAAGCAAGTTAAAGTAACTGTTTCACCACAGCTATTTTCTAATGTTTTGCGCAATTTAAAAAGCATGAGTTAAACAAGGTGCAAGAGAGAAGCTGCCACCGTTTTGGTTTTTTTTCCCTGGTGAAACCAAGAAATTATATTGTGAGCTCAAGTGTCATATAGTGCAGGTATAACCACAAAAGCAGAATAGATGTTTGAACTCTTCCCCAGGGCACACGTTCTTAATCTTCTGTGCAGACGCATTTTTAAAATTTAAAAGCGCTCTTTTAGACACATGAGAGTACAACTCCTTAGATGTACATAAAAAGAAACTAAATCACCTTATGCATTTTGTGCACCCCATCTATCCTAGAAGAAAGGCTAATGACACAGAACTAATTAGAGAAAGGAAACTCCTTAGTGCGTTATACTGGCAAGACTGCTCTCATGTGGGAGGAATACATTAGGCCTCCCCTCAAAAGCTACTATCTTCTCTTACAATAACTAGCGCTACAGTCTATTCTGTCTCAGTCATCTACCCATGTACAGCTCCTGTGTAAATATCTGAGGGCAAAAATGTAGCTCTGGTTGACTTCAGCCACTACCTTTACCAAAGTGCTTTGCTAAGTACATGACACTCACCTCTAACCATCAAATTCAGCTTGTTCAACAAAGTGCTGACTTATTCCATGTAAGGTGCCTTGTTGAAGGAAGTCAAACATTTCCAGTGCTCAGAACTGTGTAACTCTAACAGATGTTTAATGAAATTATCACTGGATGGGGATAACTTGTCTACAGTAATAGCATTTTAATACAGATTAATTTCTTTTGGCCAAGTTTGTTTAGATGGAAATACCCATGAAGTTCTCATTTGTGAATGACTGCACTAACATCACATAAAAAAAGAAGTATTTTTACAAGCTTACTTCAGATGCATTTGCACAGCTATGCTGTCACAGAAAGAAACTCTTGATTTGTACATCCAGCCTCAGTTATTCAAGACCTCTTGATGAGAGAATTCAAAAAACAGCATAAAATCAAGCTGCAAGCTAAGGATGTCTAACAAAATTTATTCCACAGTTTCAAAACAAATGCATTGTAGCTGCAACCATTAGCAGCAGCAGTTTGCCTCACAGGTTATTCGCTCTCCAAGCTGCTCTCAGCATTGACATACTTTTGATGATTCCGTTTGCTCTATTTTTGAAATGTAGCACTCCTTCATATTATATTCTCTGGGACATAAAGATGGAAAGATGTGTTTCTTTAGGCCCTCAAAGCCATCGTTCCAGAAATTTAGTTAGGCTCCTAATTTCTAATGCTTCATGTTGAATAAAACTTTTCGATGTTGGAAAGGTAACACAGCAATATTTTAGAGGATGTATGCCCAAGCACATGCTAAGATGCTGTATTAAATACAAATGATAATGTAGTTTTGGCTGCCTACATGAACAATTACATAATTTAGAATCACAGAATCATAAAATCATTTAGGTCGTAAGAGACAAGATCATCGAGTCCAACTGTTAACCTAACACTGCCAAGTCCACCACTAAATCATGTCCCTAAGTGCCACATCTACACGTCTTTTAAATACCAGGGATGGTGACTCAACCACTTTTCTGGGCAGCCTGTTCCAATGCTTGACAATCCTCTCGGTGAAGAAACTTTTCATAATATCCAATCTAAACCTCCCCCGGTGCAACTTGAGGCTGTTTTCTCTTGTCTTATCGCTTGTTACTTGGGAGAAGAGACCAACACCCACCTCGCTACAGCCTCCTGTCAGGTAATTGTAGAGACTGATAAGGTGTCCCTGGAGCCTCCTTTTCTCCAGTTTAAACACCCCAGTTCCCTCAGCTGCTCCTCATAAGACTTGCGTTCCAGACCCTTGCCCAGCTCCACTGCCCTTTCTCTGCACATGCTCCAGCACCTCAGGTCTGCCTTGTGAGGGGCCCAAAACTGAGCACAGGATTCAAGGTGCAGCCTCACCAGTGCCAAGTACAGGGGGACAATCACTTCCCTCGTCCTGCTGGCCACAGTCTCTGATACAAGCCAGGGTGCTATTGGCCTTCTCGGCCACCTGGGCACACTGCTGGCCCATGCTCAGCTGGCTGTTGACCAGCACCCCCAACCCTTTCCCACCAGGCAGCTTTCCAGCTGCTCTTCCCCAAGCTTGTAGTGCTGTGTGGGGCTGTTGTGACCCAGGTGCAGGACCCGGCACTTCTCCTTGTTGAACCTCATACTGTTGGCCTTGGCCCATCGGTCCAGCCTGTC
>JAVJGI010000062.1:42121159-42168388 GCA_035590275.1 Ibycter americanus | reverse complement strand
CCAGGAGAATGCTGTGGAAAATGGTGCCTAAGACTTTACTAAGGTTCAGGAGGACAACATCCACAGCCTTTCCCTCACCCACTAAGCAAGTTACCTTGCCATAGAAGGAGATCAGGTCAGTCAAGCAGGACCTGCCTTTCATAAACTCATGCTAACTGGACCTGATCTCCTGCTTGTCCTGTACATGCCACATGATGGCACTGAAAATGATCTGCTCATAAACTTTCCTTTTTTCCCTGAGTTCCAGCCAAAGCTCTCTGTTCAGCCAGGCTGGTGTTCTTTCCCACCTGCTCGTCTTTCTGCACATGGGGACAGCCTGCTCCTGCGCCTTTAAGATTTCCTTCTTGAAGAATGTCCAGCCTTCCTGGACTCCTTTGCCCTTCAGGACTGCCTCCCAAAGGACTTCGTCAAACTGTCTCCTAAACAGGCCAAAGTCTGCCTTCTGGAATTCTGAAGGAGCAGTTCTGCTGACCCCCCTCTCTTTACTTCTCCGAGAATCAAAAACTAACCTTTCACGATCGCTATGCCCAAGACAGCCTCTAACCATCACATCACCCACAAATCCTTCTCTGTTCACAAACACCGTGTCCAGAGGGGCGCCTTCCCTGCCTGGCTCACTCACCAGCTGTGTCAGGAAGTTATCACCTTCCACACACTCCAGGAACCTCCTAGACTGTTTCCTCTCTGCTGTATCTCCAGCAGACATCTGTTAAGTTGAAGTCCCCCACAAGAACAAGGGCTAGTGATTGTGAGACTGCTTATAGAATATTTTGTCTGCCTCTTCATCCTGGCTGGGTGGTCTATAACAGACTCCCACCATGACATCTGCCTTGTTGGCTTTCCCCCTGATTCTTACCCACACTCAACCCCATTGTCATCATTAAGCTCTAGACAATCAAAACACTCCCTAACACGCAGGGCTACCCCACCATCTCTCCTTCCTTGCCTGTCCTTTTGAGGATTTTACAGCCATGCATTGCAGCACTGCAGTTGTGCAAGTCATCCCACCATGCTTCTGTGATTGCAACCGTATCATAGTTTCCTAGCTGCACAACAGCTTCCAACTCCTGTTTGTTGCCCATGCTGCAAGCACTGGGGATTGGTGTAGATCCACTTCAGTTGGGCTATTGATCCCACCACCTTTCTGGGGGGAGAAGCCCTAATTCCTATGTGACCATTCTCAGGCACTTCCATGGTTTCTAACACATCAATAACCCTTGCACCTTTGCTGTCACGTGGATCTCCATCCCCTACCTCCACTGAGATGGCAGACCAAAGGACCTGGCTAGCACACCAAATCTCAAATACTGGCATGCTGCCCCCAGGCTTATCTCTAGCCAGCCTGGTTTTATCCCTTTCCCCCTTCAAACCTAGTTTAAAATCTATTAATATATTAAAATGTACAAGCAAACTACTGTGTTCACACACCTATCAGTCCCATACAATAACCTACAAAAGTCTCTTCTCACACCTGTATTTAAGGGCATGTTCAGTTTTTCCAATAGCAAGCTTCAATATAACCTTTAAATAAAATTTGGGTTTCCTGGCATATGGAACAGATAGTTAGGGTTAAAACTTATTATGTGTTTAGCAATTTTTTAATGAGAAACTTAAGGTAAGATAGTTAGCAACTAGTTTTTCCATAATGGTTTTCTGCCTTGTCTACCCTGCCAAGAAATAAACAACTATGGGCTCTCAGTAATGCACATATTTTGATGACAACATAATGAGCCACTCAGAGTAATTTTTATGTTTTGCCAAGGTAGAAAGACCACCAGCATTAATAACTTGAAACTCATGACACCAGACGATGAGCAGATAAACTAGCAGGTTTAGCTTTAAAGCGCAGGCAATTTTTGCTAATATAAATGTCTTCATCTCAGAAAAAGGGTTACTGAAATTACTAAAAAAGCTATTTTATCACTGCTTGGAGAGATCTAGCAATGAAGCAGAAGGGTACAGTGAATCTTGGCAGATAGCGTATTAATGTGCTTCTGGTGTAAGTCCTGAATAACACCTCCCTCCTCAGAACACACCTATGTCCTGATTTCAAGTTCTGGTGTCCAGTGGGTCTGTTTTCAAAGGGATGCTTAGCACACACCTTGAAGAAACTAAATGCTACTAATGTGTTTAAATGCTGATACAGTAGCTATGCTGTCCACCACTAAGAAGAAGGTAAGTCCTAGGACTGGAATGTCACAGGTAGGAAAAGGGAAGGGCACAGCAGAGCACACGGACCTGTCACCAAAACCACATCTCTATTTACACAACAGAGCAACACACAGACACTGGAGTCAGCATCTCCCCCAGCCATTGCATCAGCATGGGGTGGAAAAGCAGAGCATCCATAACACAACCATCACAGTCACCCTGACTCAGGATCATAACAACAGCCCTGCCTTTTACTAGAAAACACTGGTGTGGACAAACTTCCATCCTGTTGGGGCTATGCTGTTTCTAACTCTACAGAAAGCCACGTTGGCAGTACAGCTCCTGCTTCCCTTTTTGCGGCCTTTCCCTTTAGCTTTTTGCAGCCACCTCTGTCAGGAGGAGTCAGGATTCAGCTGTTCCCTTGGACATCCATTGCTGCCCACAGCAGCATGATATTGACTTGGCATCAAGCACCCCTATGTTCCCTCCCTCCTGCACATATCACTGAGGTCTGGCAGCACAAAGATGTAGCTGACGCGTGTCAAGGACTGAAAACAAAACAGGAAGATCCCTTCACAAAAAACAAAAACAAACAAACCCACAAGTGGAATACAGGTATAAGTAATAAAGTTTGGGCTGAACACAGGTTTGCTTGAAATCCCTGTCAACTTCTAGTTTTTGTGAAGTTTCCTTCCTTTTTCTAATTTCTAACAGCAACCAAAAAATCTTTTGGTGCTGCAAACAATTACACATTAGTATCTCCAGCTGCATAGAGTTCAGCTTCAGCTAGCAAGACAATCTCAGTGGCTACAATAACTTGCAAGAGTAAAAGCAAGCATGGAATTGCTTCTTCATGTGGTTATCTCCTTCTCCACTATAAACAAATAGATCCCTGGCTGTCACTCAGAATTGTCAACCCAGCGCCTCCTAGCATTTTCAATGGATGCTCCAGAAGTATCATATTAAAGAAAAAAAATCAAAAGTAAAATAGATGTTAGAATTGCCATTCTTGGGTTTTTGCCCCTCTTCCATATACACACACTTCTCAAATTCTTAGCACCTTCTTTGGTTCTTTGTGCTAGATCTTCTTCCACAGCCATTTAAAAATTTTCATGAAAGCAAAGAACCTCATGCCATCTGAGTCATTAGCAGAGGACTCAGGTTCACAAACCTAACAACATGCAAGAAACTATGCCATGCCCACTCCATCCCTCCACAAACTGCAAAAACCCTAAAACGATATTGATGAAAACAGAACCACATTGATAGAGCATTATAAACCTATTGGGACTTTAGCAGTTTGGCTATAAGGAGAAAGGAGAAAACCAGCACAGAAGAAGCGAGACAAAAGAAGCAGAACAATGCACAGATTGATTCTTGCAACTCAGACCAGGAGGGGCAGTTTTCCAATGAGGAAAAGGGAAAGACTTTTTTTTTCTTTTTGGCCCATACAGGTTTAAGGAAGCTTAATTTTGTTTTTAAATGAGCAAAACCAATGTCCTGGTTTTGGCTGGGATAAAGTTAATTTTCTTCCTAGTACGTGGTATATTTCTGTGGTCTGGATATAGGATGAGAATAATATTGATAAAATGATGTTTTAGTTGTTGCTAAGCAGTGTTTCCACTAAGTCAAGGACCCCACCCCACCAGCAAGCAGGCTGCAGGGCACAAGAAGCTGGAAGGGGACACAGCCAGGACAGCTGATCCCAACTGATCAAAGGGATATTCCATACCATATGACGTCATGCTCAGTATATAAACTAGGGGGAAAGCAGGCTGGCAGTCGCTGCTCAGGAACTGGCTGGGCATCAGTCTGAGTGGTGAGCAATTGCATTGTGCATCACTTGTTTTCTATATTCTAATTCTTTTATCCTTATTATTATTAGTTTCCCTTACTTTTCTGTTTTAATAAACCATCTTTATCTCAAGCCACAAATTTTAGGGTTTTTTCGCCCAATTCTCTTCCCCATCCCACTGGGGGTGGGGAGTAAGCGAGCAGCTGTGTGGTGTTTAGTTGCCTGCTGGGTTAAACCACGACAACCAAGCAAAAAATTATAGCATTTAATGGCTTCATCTAATAAAAGTTTAAGCTGTAAAACACTGAGAGTTTGGGCACATGCTTGTGACACTGTTAAGATCAGGGCCACTGTCTGCCAGGGCTGCAGGGTACAGCTGGATGTTGTAACAAAGCCTTTTTGTCTGCCTGCTGCAGCCAAGCACAATCAGTCCCAACTCTTTGGCCCTAAGTTGTCTTCACCTTCTCCCTCCCCAGTCATCTCTGCTTTCTTCACTGCATTAGTTAAAGCAGGAGAGAGAGAAGAGGTGTCTGAAACCTGTAGATTTTTAAGACTATACTGGAGAATGCAAACAAATTCTACAATTTACTGGGAAAGAATCACAGAACAGCTCATCTTTTTGCAGCACAACGAACCCTAAGAGTTACCTAGCAAGCACACAGAGAAATACAACTGTAATGACCTCCACAGGTTAAAAAAAAAAAAAAAAAAATCTCCTTCAACAGCTTTAATGACAGTGCTTTTAAAACTTCCATGAATGCCCAAGCAATCCTGTCTCAGTATGGCATACACTTGCACTGCATTGTTTTAAGTTCACTTCTCTAATTCTGGACGGTGGCTGAGTGAAATTTGAGCACAAATCTGTTAACTTTCAAAACCACAAAGGATTTGTGTTTTGGGTTTTTTCCCACATCCAAGAAGAGGAAGTTTATTTTAAATGCTAAACAAAACTCACCCCCAAGACCCCAAATCTTTCACAAAAGTTCCAACCACAGAGAAAGTCAATTTCAAAGTTGTGATTAAGAATTACGATGGCATTCTCCTTCCCATATTTGTGGTAACTCTCTGGGTCAGTGTAGAGGGTGCAATCGGTGCCTGACCACCATTCCAACAGCATCACCATCTCTGGAATAAAGAACAAGAAACATATGAGTGTACACAGTATACGCAAAGCCACAAATTAGTAACATGTTGAAAAGCATCAGTCACCTCAACGGCACATGGCAAAGAAAGGGCTGTAATGAACCTGAAAAGCTGAACATGAACCACGCAGTCACACATCTTGGTACAGCAAGGCAGGGACAGAGAAGAAAAGGAAATAAGAAGATTGAATTGAAAGAGGGACCAGAAATTTTCCACAGAGATACCGAGAAAAAGGAGTTTAATTTGAAAACTGCAAATTACTTTATCAAAGTACATGTAAAATTAGCATTTATGGTTTACAAAAGTACAACAAAATTACATGAAGAACAGAACATGTTTGCAGGAGAAACAAACATACCTATTCCTGCCACATACAGGTCCTCATGCTCCTCTGAAAACTGTACAATTATAGACCAGAAAACAGTTTGGACAAGACACCCGGAACCAGGTCTGTTACATGTACATCTTATGCATCATCCTGTTAACTTGTCAGAAATAAAAGCCATATGCCCTGCCACAACTGATGCATTCTACATTTGACGGGTGTATCAATCATCCAGAGCAAAGCCAATAGCTCAGACTGGATGAAGAACATCCATCCTCAGCCCAAAGACAAGGTCGGTGGGGTGGCTGCCAAAGTGTGTAGAGCGAAGAATAGTTACTAGTAGTATAACTATCTGCACATCCCTTAGTTGATGAACTGATGAAGCAAACGGGGGTAAGGGGAGGAGGGATGAGGAAACAGGGAAATCACTGTTAAATACCTCAAAACCACTCTGGATTGGCATCCAGATTTGTTCCCAAAACCTAATTGTAAGAAATAATACAAGGATTGGTAGGACTGTGAGGGCTGTCTAAAACAGTCGTACTTAGGAGCTGGAGAGTGGTTTCTCAGCAGTCTCCTAGTGACTATATACATAGCTTTCACCTTCCTATTTGCTTATTCCATTATCAAGCACAGGCAAGAAGCAGGCTTTGTATTTGTTTTGCTTGCACCTACAAGCCTGACCACAAGACTTGTGATTCAAACCTTTATTTAGCAAAGTCTCTCTGGTCTGGGGCATGGGAAGTTGAAGTAAGTGAGTAAAGCCAACAAGTTTGGGGAGTTCTGTCTCCATGGAGATAGAAAAAGAAAACCTAAAAGCAGTGGCTCTCCTCAAGCAGCCCCATGTCCTGAGCTGGGGGGACCATGGGACTAAATGAAAGCTGTCTATCAAGATGGAAAAGAAGAGGGGTTAAAGGATGCATTCGCTTCCTGTCAAAGCCATCACAAAACTTCTGCACCAAAGCAAAGGGCTAGTGTGAGGGCTTATTCTTTGCCAAGTGAAACATATCTCCTTCTCAGAGCGTATCTGTGCCATATGAATGTCTCTGCTGGAAGGATGACACATCTCAGATACTCTCCTGGCTTCAGGCAAGCCTGAAAGCACCACAAAATCCTCATTCACCTCAGAGAAGATCAAGACCAGGCCAGTCTTTGAAACACTTCTGAAATCCTTTCATTTTGGCCCTCCACTGGCCTCAACTAGCGACCGAAAACAGAAAACTGCTAGGAACAAGTCATCTACATTTTCAGTCATCATTAGTGAAATTAATTGCCTGAAGCTTTTGGATGACATTGTGCTGTACACTGGAGAACTGGCATTAGTGACATGAATGAATTTTATCTAACAGTGTTACAGCCAGGCTAATAAACAATCTCTATTCAAATAAAATTACCTTAATATGCTAAACCATATTTATGGTACAGATAAATGACTGACTTGTCAGTCCCCCTGCTTCCTTCTCATCGGGGCAGGTAACTACTACCGTGGCAGGAGTACATATTATTCAATGCATGCTAGTATGCATTGAAGCAATAGCCAGAGATGTGGAGGGAGACCTCAACCACCTACGTTAACTGAACAATGATTTCACTTGTTGGAAACCGATTTCTCAACAAAAGCTGCAGATGTTCACACCAGCAAGAACATTGTGGAGACACAGAAGTGTATACACGACTGCGCTTCCAGACTTCCCCCAATAACAGCTGCCTTAAGACGCACATCACAACTTTAAATCTTTTTCCAAGAGTGTCACTTTCTATTGGATTTGTGCTGAAAATAAAAACCCTCCACTGCCCAAGACAGCAAAATTGAATAATAACTGAGGGATTACGACACCATAGCCCCCCAAAAATCCCACGTTGCAATATGCAAACCTTTACAGAATCTACACTCACATCCTGGGGCAGAACACAATCACAGAAAAGAAAGGAGGTTAGTTACAGGATTAGGTTGTCTTTTGCTTAACTAGTAACCCAACTAAGAAAAGAAATGACTGCCAGATGGGATTTTCTTTTTTAACGTCTACTGCCATTAAACCTATTGCCTATAACAAACAAGTAGAGATGATGACTGTGAGGCCCTCTCAAAGAAAAAAAAAAAACAACCACCAAAATTTACCTGAAGAAAAGACAATTTCAAAGCCATTCCACTTCAAGTGTGGGCTTTTTTTAAATTCTGTCTTTTCCTAACAAATCTGAACAAAACTATTAATATATCACAAATCTCATTATACGGGTGTGTCACATGCATAGAGCTCTTCAGTTACACATCTTCAGTCTCAAATACATTCCAAAAAAGCACAGACAAAAGTATTTCTGTATGTTGTTTGATTCTTCTGGCTTCACACAAGCAGGATTTTTATTTGAATAAATACTGCAGAAATAGGTCCCTATCCCTCACCTCGCATGCCTATTTGTCACTGATGTGCTCAGGCAGTTGTCGCAGAAAGACAAAGCATGCACTGAACGCCTCTGTATTAAATACAGTAAATACCATCTGCCAGCCTTTAAGTTCTTAACATGTTTCTTCCCCTCATCTTCCCTACTCTTTCTTCCCCCTTCCTCCCAGCCTCCTTTCTCTTTGCGGCTCTCAAGCAGTGATTAGTAGTGCCAGTTTGCGCTACTCTTGCATCGTGTCACCAGCTTACTTCCACAACGTGCCACAGAAATTTATTATCCCAGCAACGTGCATGGTGGCTCAGCAGCACAAGGTCACTCCTACACACTCTCCTTTCTTCCTTCACAGTGTAGATGATCAGTGCAAGTTTCCTCCTCTTTGTACATCAGTCAGACTGTACAACTAAAACTCAATTTATATAGGGGGTAAAAAGATTCTCTTGTTCCCAGCCAGGGCTGGTCCAAGATTTCTAAGGCTTCTCCCTACCTCCTTTCATGAGGTTTTAGAGTTTGAACATCACAGCTGAGCTGGTAAATACACATTCACCCACATCATAGGGGTTCCTACCTTACAAAGCAACTCCTCCAGTGACACTTCCATACAATTAATGCAAAGGAAGGAAAAAAACCAAAAGAACTTAAGATTTCTCATTCCTGCTTTGAAGGCAGAGTCCTTGCAGTACATTACAACCAGCTTCAAGAGATGCTGATGGTAGGGAGAAAACATGCCTTCAAATGCCTAATACGGACACTCTGTCTGATTAAGAATTTTGAGGTTTTCTACCTTTCTGGAATAAAAGAATCCCCCTCACCCTGCTACACAGAACAGACCCTACCTCCTATGAGAGTAGACATAGGAGGCTTCCTAGCCCTTCACTGCACCAGTCTGAACTGCCTCAATGCCTGTACTTATACTAATATAAAATAAATAACTAAAAAGAAAACATCTCCAAGGCTGACCAGAACTATAACTAGTTACATGAAAAAACATTTAAGGGAAGAAGAAAAACACACACATAATTTACTGAGATTTGTTATTTTCCACCTTAAAGTTTTGCAGGAATGAGTCATTAAAACAGTTGACACTGTTCTTCTACAGAAGTTAGTAATTCCTTTAGCTAACTATTCTTCATAAGCCATGAAAACATTTGCTTACAAGATTAACCATGAAATGCCTATTTTAAATTGAAACTGAAAGCACAGTTATGTATTAATAAGTACAATAATTTGAAGATCAAGTGAGTTCATAACCTGTTTTAAAGAACAACAGAACTGTTTCCCTATATGACATTCTTCACTTTCTTTAACCTATGCATCAAGACAACACCAAGAAAGAGAACTCAGAAAATTTTTATGGGAATATACGGTAAAAGCATAGTAAACTCTCCAATATAAATAAAAAGCAAGACAAGTGGGCAAGCTGTGACCACGCTTTCAAAGACCAGACAGGGTGAATGGTTGCATGATGAATGAGCACATTGCATAGAATACTGGAGAAAGCATTTTAAAAAAATATGTAAAAATAAGGCTAAAGACAGACAAACAGTGTAGTCCAGTCCATGCCTGTCTGTGGAAAAATGACTTACAATAATGATTTGATACCCTTCCAGATTTTCAGACTACACCTACCAGGTGTACCTCTTAAATATTTTCCATAGAACGAATTAAGTCTACAGGTAACTAAGAAAAGCAAGTCTATTATCTTCTCTGGACTACTCAAAATCCCTCTGTGTACCACAAAGAGGGTTAAACTCCTAAATGAGAGCTACTATATTAACTGCAAAGCTGCCTAGGAGGTTTTCAAAACACTTCCAAGTATCGACGACTCGACAGCCTCCTTACACAGCCTATTCTAGTGCTTCACTAGGCCATCTAACCAGACCAGTCATTTATTTCTGGTCTCTGCTCCCTTCTTCTCTGCAGGAGCTCCAAGTAATTATGAGGAAAACTTGAAGGACGGAGTTCTGCTGCAAGCTTGCACTGATTAGGTACATGAAACAACTGGAGCTCAGAGCTGGAACACTGTAACACATTTAAAATAACATTATTATAAAAAAGCATATATGTATTTCCTGTGAGGGGAACAAAAAGCTAGTTCTTGCGAAAAAAACAAGTAATGCCTTGCTCCTTTCCCCAAGATGAGGGGGAGGTCACTCACCGTGCCCAGCCAGACAAGGCATCAACTCTTCAGCTTAAAGCAAATTCCCTTCCATTCTTTATTCTGCATGAACAACACATGCAGGCATGCATGGGAGCACCAATGAGGTGTAATAATCTGGTCCACTCCAAGACAGAGGTCCTGAGCTTCAGCCTCCTGTAGAAAAAGGCCTAAGTCGACTGGTTTAAACAGAAAGGAAAACCAAAATCCAGTCCCCTCTTGCCTCAGCACCACCATCTATTACCTAACTGCCCTCCATTTACCCTAGGTGGCAAAATAATCACTATTCTTTGGACTTCTCTTCTGCTCCTTTAAAGCTGTTTTGAAGCAAAAGGTGGGAAGCTGATGTGGGGAAAAAATCATGCACACAAATCTAAAAACAGAAACCAACAAAACCTTTCTCCATTGGCTGCAGGTCTGCTTTTGGAGATTCCTGCCCCAGTCCCCACGGGAGATCCTGTAAGCACCTCCCTTGAATAACATTTCAGTGAATTACATGGCTGTGCTTTTAGGGACAGGAATTACCAGCAGAGAGGAAGGTAGTAATTATGACTCTTAATTCCCCGCCCATCACAGTAAGTTCCTGGGTGCACTTGCAAGGAAAGAGATAAACACAGCCCAGCCCTTTCATACATTCAGGCTCTAAGATCCATTTATTTCAGCAATTGCTTGCAAGAAATTCTTTCAGTGTACTTTTCTTCAGCAATCTTATATTCCAACAAAGACAATGTGCTGCTTTTGCCACAAATGACTGAGGACAGTATAGCATATGCTGACCAAAGGGGTCAACCAACAAACTGTGAAAGAAAACATGCCACTTGGCAAGTTCCTATGACACCAACAATTGTTTTGTATGAGCAAGAAACCAGGCAGTTCCATCTCTTCCATATGTGGTTTCTTGCTGCCAAAACCACCACCGGCTTTTTCCTGTGCAGAGGAGCACCACCACAGAAGCACTGCTTAGCAAACAAAAAATGGTTACAGTCCATTCACTGCAAGTCATTGTGTAAAAGGAACACAAGTCTTGTTTCAATACTTTCTTTTAAGGAACTTCCTATACATACACACACTAAAAATGTTTTTCCTTCATGTATCTTCAGCCTCCTTGTAGGTTTTATTATTTTTAAGCCTGTCTATCTTTTAATTTAAGAAATACTGTCGTTACCTAGCTGAGTAAACCTTTTCACTGTTAAGAATGGTATATTATGACCATTAGGTTTATAATAAAGACCTCAATGTTCGGTTCTTCATGGAATTAGTTATCAGCAGTAGGGAAATGACAGCCTCAAAAAGTCCAAAAGCTACCAACTCCAGCTAGCAAGCTATCCCCAAAAAGTTTTTGGGAATAAGTTACTGATACTCTTTACAGGAGAAGGTTAATTGCAAAGAAGAAACAACATACATCTGTCTTGAGCATGCATGCATGTTTTCCATGTTGGTGGATTCACGAGCAAGTTCTCCTTCCTCTCAAAGAAAGCCTAGTCTATAATATACTAAAACCAGTCAGAAGATGCATTCTGGAGAAGCATGCTCAGTGGTTCTGTACTATGAAGCAGCTTTCCTGAATAAGAAATGTACATAACGAATATCAAGAAGAGTTTTGCTCTGTCCTTAATAGAAGGAAGCATTTTATCTTAGCGAGCAGTAGCTGAGGTCAGGTTTCCGTGAATATGAGATTATGCTTTTTATTAAATTATTCAGTATTTGATGTACACAAACCAGGAAGTCCAGTACATTCATCTGTACAGGCACTGATAGTCATATGAGATGACTGCTGGGAGAGGAAACATGAAAAAAGTAGGTGAGAAAACTTGAGGTGTCAAAAGTTCTGCAGTGATCAGTAACACAGTATTTGATAGCTTGGACTTGTGGAGCAACCGCTTTCTAAAAAGACAACCAAACAACTTTCATACTCTGGCACACAGACCCAGTCTAGGACAAAGGAAAATACCACCTGATCCATTACACATCCCTCTCCTGACATGCCTTCATCAAGTATGACCCTGCATCACACCTTGCCCAGGAGTGTGCAAGGACTAACTTCGGTGTTCTGCAGATGAAGTTGCTGCAGCAATGACAGCTTGGATGAACAGTACATAAGATTACTTCAATTCTCATTTTGATGGTTAGGGTGGCATATTACTGTCTAAATCCCAAAACTGAAGCTTAAATGAGAGCAGGGTGACCTATATTAAACATAAGCAAGTGCCATCTTAAATTGATAGACTCAAAAAATCAACTCCAATAGTTATGCAGTGGTTAGAAATCTGCTTCCAAACCTTTATAAAATGCCAAATATATGGACAAGAACTTGCCACTAGTTATTTGAATCTCTACAGTTTATTTTCAAGATCTTTCCTGATACCAGAAGGGCTAGGAGCAACTTGTTCTGAATAAAAGTTGAGAATCTGGCATAACTCAAGAAACTTTCAGAAGATACATCAGCTATTTACAGGACTTACAGCATGTACAAACAGAGGAAAGAAAAGCAAGTAACTGAAGATGCAAACACAAGCAAAAAACTCACTAGGTAACAAGATGAAAAATTATAACGACTGTTAAAACACAGGAGTCACCAGATGGGCACAGTCAGTTAAAGAATTTTATCAGTCTTGACCAGGATTTCAGTGATCAGAAAGAAACATCTGATACATCTGTGAACTTTTGCATTGTATGGGCCAAAAAAGAACCCACTTGCTAATACAAAAAAGGCTAGGAGAGACAGAGTGGAAGTGCCAGTCAGGACTGCAACCTAAGTTTTAAACAAAGTAGATTTTTACTTCTTGTTCGTCTGTAACTGAGGCCCTGGCATTTCTTTCTGTGAAAAGACAGTATGAGTAAGTCAGGTTGGTTTGGATTTCAGTGAATGGGAGAGTAGGGGAATGGATGGATAAATCTGTTCCACTGGGACAGACTCAGAAGTCTGTTGGATGAACACCATACTTCATCTGATTACAGAAGCTTTTTTTCCCATATTATCTGAGAAAAACATATGTTATGGGTTAACCCTGGTTGGCAGCTAAGCAAAGGAGCTAGAAAGAGCTGTGCTTCTGTGAGCCACTCATTTCCCTCATCCCCAGGGGGACAGGGGAGAGAGTATGAAGAGCAGAAGCAAGAAAACTCATGGGTTGATATAAAGACAGTTTAATAAGCAAAGGAAAGAACAAGAAGGGGAGGGGGGAACCCAAAACAAGTGACACAAAAGCAGTCGCCTACCACAAGCAGACAGATGCCCAACCTGTCTCAAGGTAATGGCTGCCTTCCAATAAACAGCCCTCCCCTCAGTTTTTCTTGCTGAGTATGAGGTTACACGGCATGGAATACGTCCTTGGTCAGTTTGGGTCAGCTGTCCTGGTTGCATCCCCTCCCAACTTCTTGCACACACCCAACCTTCTTGCTGCGCTGGCAGACAAAGTGGGAAAAGAGAAAGCCTTGAAGCTGTGCAAGCACTGTTCAGCAACAGCCAAAACACTGGCATGTTATCAACACTGTTTTAGTTACAGATGCAAAACACAGCACCATACAGGCTATCACAAAAAAACAAATAAAAAAAAAAATCCATACCAGCTAGATTCAGCACCACTGTAAAGAACTCTGTCTTTATGATTAAGTTCTGTTTTCTGAATGGTGAGCAGACTAATTACTACAGCTAATGACTAAGGCTGTCATTCAGTCATTCCTAACCAGGATGAGAGAAGTTTTAGATAAGCAAGAGCGTCCCAACAACAAAACATGTTTGTCCCAGTATCACCAATGAGAAAGCAACAAGGAAGACTGTTGACAAGGAAGCAGTATGGAAACAAAGGTAATGCAAAACTCAATCTAATTAATTTAAACTCAGGGAGACCCAGATTACCTTCCAGAATACTGAATCAGAGGTGAAATGGCACCAAGTTTTTAAAAACAGCAAAGAATAGAAACATACCACTAAAACTGGTGAGTTGATAAATGATCAGAGTAACCACAGCCATAGTAATCAGGCCTCAGTACTACATGGGAACAAAACCATAACAAACAAACAAGTTATTCAGAAGATATGTCTGCAAGAGTTGGAATTTAGGAAAACAAACCCTCTGTAATTTTTCAGAGGAAGGTCTATACGTCATTATCTGATAACTCTGATTTTATAGACAAAAAAGAGACTTCAAACCTAATGCACCAGGCTATACTAAGCCATTCATATGGTACAATAAAAGAAACTGCTATTAAACCAAAGGAAAACTGAAGATTAGTAAACATCTGTAAAGGACAACTAAACTAAAAAGTGCAAGTATCTGGTTTTGTTGTCTTTTGGGCAATCTGGATAAAGAAAGATCTTCTTGAAGTGTTTCTGACACCTAAAACATTAAATGCAAATTAATAAATTTTATGGATGATACAAAATCAGAACACACTTTAAGAATCAGATGACCTTGAGAGGTAAGGTAACAGAAATGGAATTAGTTTTCATAGGACCAATCATTGCATGATGCCTTGCAGAACTCATAAAATAGAGCCTCATAATTTGGAAATGACAAGGGAGAGAATTATCTGGATAACTTGCCACTGAAAGTTTCTGCTCTGCTTGTATTATGCAGCTCTAAGAAGGAAGAAGATAGCATTAGGATGTTTGTTCTTGGAGAGAAAGGGAATAACGCATTGCACCACTGAGAGAAACTGTGGGCCAGTACATCAGTACCAGACATCCATGCTCAGGAAGGAAAAGCTGAAACAAAGCAGGATGCAGACCAGGGCTATCAGGATGTCCGGAAAATAGAAGAGCTTGGCTCACTCAAGCTATCAAAAAATGCTGAAAGAGGATTGTGTTGCTCCCCACAAATATGGCTTAAGGATGCAGGAGGTTAACAGTGCAGAAAAAGAACAATTTAAGCTAAATACCACTAGCACAAGAACAACCATGTCAAAAGTGACTGAAAATACAGGTATCTGATATTCTAAGGCTTCTTCTAATTACTCTGGCAGATTAAAAATACTTAACAGCTTTATAAAGTGAACAAGATTTATCTTAAAAAAAGTATGTTATACTGCTGCTAGAAACAGTATGAATTTACTTCTATGATACAGGAACTCCTTTCCAGTCCTATTTCCTGTCGGGGGAGTGTGATTTTCCAGACAGACTGTCTTACTGACCAATGTCTCCTCTCTTCCATCACTGCTTGAAAAACACATGGCAGAGCTACACTACTACAGGCTGCAATGAG
This sequence comes from Ibycter americanus, assembly GCA_035590275.1. Lineage (NCBI taxonomy): Eukaryota > Metazoa > Chordata > Aves > Falconiformes > Falconidae > Ibycter > Ibycter americanus. The sequence goes on along the minus strand of JAVJGI010000062.1, from coordinate 42,153,218 downwards.
TATTCACTGGGCAAGGAGGAAGTCAGTATCTTGGAGCAATATGCGAAGGCTTCTGTTTAAGCAGGGTAGCACCAGCCAGGAACCTTTCCCAAAAGAGTTCTCAGCTGAAAACCACCTTCTGGGGGGGGCCAGGATCTGAAAATTCAAGTATGCACAAAAGCAACTGTGAACTAAGTTAATAGATGTCATAGCCCTAACTTGTATGTATTCTATCACAATCAACTTTTGATACAATGAATCATTACATTTCCTTAATTATAGGGTTATCAATATTGTCCATACTTAGGACTCATAGTTTCACTCAGAACAACAGCTTACACACTCATATGACTTCTTTTGCCATATGCATTTCTTTTATGTACTAATTAGATCATCTAAAGATTAGGGAAGTTATTTGACTCTTAAGTGAATCTTTCATGTTTAATACAGATATTTATGAAAAAACCTCACTATTTTCACATAATTTCTTTCCTTCTAGCATGTATTCTTACAACAGTCTTAATTTCTACATATAGCAAGTTTATCCTCTCTTGTTTGGTTTGAAACTAAAATTTGGACTTGGGAAAGAAAGTATTTCAGAACAAAATGGCAACTCAAGAGAGAAAATCCCATTATTTTTGTTGCTCTAAATTCATGCCGTCAACATGTTTAATGAGAAAGGATGTGAATTTATCTCAGAGAAAAATGACTGATGATAAAAGAGACTACCAGTTGCCAAAGAAAGCATTCGCTAGCACAAATTGGAAGAAAAGTTAATTTAATTAGGAAACTGAGCAACAGGTAAATTAAATCCTAAGAAAATCTGCTGTGCTTTTAAATAGAGCCTCTCGTTACTAAGAGTTACATTTCAGTGAGGTGTAAACACATAAAATAAAAGAAGGAATTACCATCACTGCAGAACAGCAGAACAAGAAAACTAGGGGTAATGGTATCTGAGGTTTCTGTACTTTTCCAATAATATTTGTGTTTGGCTTTTGATTTCAGATAACTAGCACACTCATAAGAAATACCCACATATTATCAGAAATAATATGCTACAAAATTTATTTTTAGACAAGTCAAGGCAGATAACATCTACTTAGTCTTCTTAGGCACAAGATATTCTATCTGAATTTCAGGACTGGAAACAAAAAGCTGACTGAGTACCTGTATTATATCATCAGAGTTAATGGTGAATGGCCACAGAACCTCTATCACTTTGAGAACATTGTTCAGAACAAAACCATTACTCATTTTTCACTTGCATTCCATGAATTCCCCATCTCTGTCTGTAGTCTTACAGCATCTCATCACGTGAGGTCTTGAGAGACAAGAACTATGTCCCGGTGCTTATTTTAGCTTCTTAATCCCTAACGGTGACTTTCACAAAGTGTTCTTTAAAGGGACAATAAGGTCAGAAACTACAGATTAAACAAATGGCTTTCATGAATTAAAAATAAAGTGCTACAGATCAAATATACCTATCAAGTACACATAAAGCTGTGATTTTTGTACAGGATACAGTGTGTAACCCCTCAAGCTGAAGTTATTCAAACATATAAATATACAAAAATCCCCACTTTTTCTTACCAAACAATGTAATACACCTCAGAAATAGTACACTCTGTTAAGACAGACATACACTCAAAGTATACAACAATATTATACCACAGGTAAGGACACCAGTGCCTCTCAATTCACATTTAGTTTGATTGTGCTTGCATTGGTATTTCCTCAAAGCTTAAGTGCAGCAAGAAAGTTAGAAAATTAATCCACAGGCAGAACATCACTACCTGCTCAGACAGCCTGCAGCTCGTGTGCTCCAGCAAGCGAGGATGCAAAGATACCACTAACTTGCCTAATCTCTCCCCACTCAACCTAAAAGGGTGCCCATAAAATAAGGCACTGCTAGCTTACTGTTCTATAGCCCAGTGGCTCAATGTAATGCTGCAGCTTCTTGCTTTTGCATGTCTGCTGCAACAGTGTTGTATCTTTAGAATTACCTGCCTTGAATAATTTTCCTAGGACACACTGGTATAGCTTACATGGTACATGGCAACCTTGCATAATCAACAGGCTCTGAGTTTATGCTCGTCCATTCAATCTCCAAAAAACCCAGCCTCTGTCAGTTACAAAAGGCAAACTGTGCTTTTCTGGTAACCTGAGACATTTTCCTATTCAATGCTCTGCAAATTACAAAGAGTAACAGCCAGACATACCATTTCAAGTAGGTAGAGGAGGAACAGCTATTGCTTCTTTTAAAAGGCACAATCTGACCTGTCATAGCAGTAGCAAAATAAAGACTTATCACACACGCAAGGCATGGATACGTAAGAAGTAAAGAGCTATCACAAGATCATATGCATATGCACTATTGACACTTCTTTCAACTTTATAACAAGTACTTCTAGCACAACAGAATCACAGGGGGGAAAAAAAAAAAACAGGAAAAACTTCAAGATCTAAGCACAGGATACAATATTACACAAAGTATATCAGGCACCAGAATTTTCTCCCGTGACAAACTGATCAAAACTGTACAGAAATCCCAGAACACAGAAGGCAGCCTATTGCAAGGGTCAGTGATTTCCTTGAACTTAGCTAGAAAATTCCTTTCTGAATTATCTTTACCACCTTTCTTGACCCAATTTTCTCAAAATTAAAAGATACACAGAACCATGTGACTCACTGACTTGGATGCAGTGTTTTATCAGCTTGCAAGGTGATGGAGACAAAGTTATCCTCTTCCCTCCAGGCCATACACACTACTGATTTACAACTGACCGAAATATTGAAATACTCTGCTTTAACTCATGCACACTGACGTTTCCTCTTTGCATTAGGAAGACTTACAGCTTTTTAAGATCACCCCTTCTTGATGGTCACCTGGCCTTCTCATAAGACTTCAGCCACTTGAAATTAAGAGAAGCACAGCAATCAGGACTGGTGCTATTACTATACCAGACCCATCAAGGGCAGGCTGCAGAGTTGTTAGGTTGCCAGCTGGCACTGTGCCTGAGGTCTCTGAGGTCCTATGTAGGCCACTTGGATTGTCTCTAAAAGTCTCAGCCTAAAAAGCTGGAAAGTCAGTGCAAATAAATACTATTTAGCATTTGAACTTGCCAACCTTATTTGAAGGTTTAGACAGTAACTTCCCTGTGTTATCAACATTGCTGCTTCATTGTCTTTGCAACAGCTTACACCACAACAGAACCAAGAAAAAGGGACAGGAAGAGCCTAGAGGTACTCCAGACCTCTCTCATTATGGGCCTGTTACTTGAAATCTGTGTAATTTTTACCAGTTCAGATTTTTCTCCAACTGGAATTGCCATGCACCCTTATAGCAGTGGAAGAAGCAATGTCAGCAAGTTCAGCTGAAGGACAGAAATCACTCGATGACCCAGGTTGCTGTGAGCATCATTCTTTTCAATTTTTTTCTGACTGCTGAGGGTGTGACTGAGAAGCTTGCAAAAAACCAGCATGGGAGCAGAGGACAACACTCCAGCCAGATGGGATGCAAAGGCTCCTTCAACAGCATGGATCTGTAGGATGAAGCTTCCATGGAGGCTTCCACAGGGAAGAACTCAACCCAGAGTCCTCCAAATCCAGGTCCTGCAGCACATCATATCTGCCCTTGATACAGTACAGCAGTGGGCCAAGCAAGGAGATCTTAAAAGTTCAGCAAGGAACACTTTTGATTTATGAACTCTGTGCAAGAGGTAAATCCTCTTGCAGAGAAAGATGCACAGGAGGGAGTAGAGCTTCTTCTCCAGAGGGTTACCAGATCAAGGAGACCACCCCAAACCTGAAAAGGAAGTCTCTCTCTGCTCTTAGCTAAGAAAAAATAGCTAAACAGCAAAGGAAAAAATCTAAAACAAGATTCAAAACTGTTTTAAAACAACCTTCCATTTTCTAACCAGAGCTGGCCATTTGTACAACAAAGCCCACACAACTCAACAAGGCATATGGACAGGAAGCAGGGTTTCATCTAACATACCCAGGTGGAGTGCACAAGAGCCCTAGGCTGGCCACAGAGCCCACTGCCATTGCTCACCTTTTAGATGTAGAGAGCAAAGGCAGGGCATGCAGTGTATGGAAACAGTCCCCAGACAAGCATGCAAGGCAGTGTTCTTTGATATGGCACAGGGCACACACAGGCTGCTGAAAGCAGAGCTCACTGACTACTGCTCCAAGGCATGCTCTACGCAGAGGTAGCCTGGGACTGGCAAAGAATAATACGCTAAAACGAACACTTCGTAAGTGTGTCATTTGGAATATTAAAGTACAAGCAAAGCTTTAAAATGATAACAACCACCTCCTTCCAACTCTTAGCAATTTCTCAACATAACTTTAAGATAAAAATCACAGATTAGGAGAGAGGATGATACAATATGTTGTTAAAAACCAGACCAAACTGAAGACTGATGGTATACAGACTATTCCCCCCTCCAATACACACTGACATTTACTTAAATCAGCCAGATCCTCAACTGGCATAAAAACAATTATCCTCAACTCCAATGTAGTCACTTACACCATGCTGAGTTACACAAAATAAGGATTAAACTCATCACACCCATTACAAAGCTAAAGTTTTATCTGTGGTTTGATCTTCCGGTCAATAGAATCTCAATGCTTGCTTAGTCATAGAACTAAAACCTGCATGTACACATGCATGAACTAGCTGGTGTAGTAAGTGAAAAATATGTTGCTTTATTGAAACATTATGGCTGTAATTCTGAAGGCTGACATTACACAATGACAGTTCTGGTGCTTGCTGTGCCTCAGCTCCACGAATACAATCCATTTCATCTTCTTACAGAATGAAGACAACAAACACTTCATTGATAAAAAGTGTTTCACCCTTTTTGATGGAGCATCATCCATGTTTTCTCAGATGTAACATACCAGACGAGATAAAATGACAGTTTAATATGGCCAAGCTTGCATTCCTGTAACACAGCCAAGCTGTAATTGCTTTGGGAACCAAGATCAGAATCAGATTTAATACAAGATCCTAAATGCATAAGCCTTCAACGTATCCTGAAAGTTAAGAGTAATTCAGATCCTCATAGGGTCTATGACAGGAACTGAGAACTTGTGGTTAAAACCTGTACAACATTAAGGCATGCCTCTAGTATTTGAGCCAGCAGCTCTGATCTTGGCACAAGTCTTGCACAGGACCCTTCCAGTTACTGCATGTGTACCGGCACACCACCTCACTTCCCACCTTCCCCCCAGCTCCCATTCCCATTTTGCCTCCCCTCTCAAAACGCACACTGATCATTCAAGTCTGACCAAATAGCTTGTCTTTTTCTAACGTAACGCCCACAAAATGTAAAACACAATTTTTCTTCAGGTGAAGTCAGCATATGTATTCTTGAAACAAGAGGTTTCAATTGCTGCTGCCTTCTCTAGCGCAGTCCTGAGCAAGACGGGTGGAAGAATATGGAAACAAGTTTTGTACATGTCTTTAGCCACTGTTCCTTTTAAACTATCTCCATGTTGAAAGTTAAGAGCAACACTCCCTTCAGAAGAAACAGCTGCACACTTCAAAAATTTCATTTCACAGCTTTTTTCTGTCTTTTATCCCTATACAATCTGTCTACTAAACAGCTTCTTCTCTGCAAGTTACACAGCATGTAGAACAAAGCCAGCCTCGCAAGTACAATGGCTTTAACACACATACAGATCCGCAGTAGTCAGTATTTTGAAATGCTCTTTTCAAACCCTTTGGGGAAATTAATTATTCAACAGCCACGTGTCAGAGATATTTGTCTCACGTTTTAAGGCTCCTCTTATCCTTCTTCCCCAAGGAATTGAGTAATACTCCTACGTTTCAACAAACCAGCAGTTCCTCCTGGCAACAGGACCAGTCAGTGCAGATAACAATCAAGCAGGCATTTCCTCCTGTTCTTCAGTCCACCAGGACTACCCCCAAAGGCCAGCATTTGACTCCTTGTTGAGGACCTAATGAGGCACCAAAGGGAGCAGCAGGAATGTACTTCCAACTCTAACACAAGAATTCAGTAAAAGTACCCTTCCAGACCTACAGGTTGGTCCCACAGGTTTCTTCCACTAACATTTATTTTTCGTATCTCAAGAAAGACATCCTACAAAAGTACCCACCTGCTCATATATGAGAGCAGACAACCATCCTATCCCTTTTCTGGTCTTCCATGTTTAAAAATGCAACCATGATTACAGGACTTTTCTACAGCAATAAATCAATGACACAAACTAGAAATAAAGGACAGACTCCAGCAGCCTGACTCCTACCTTTGTATGAAGGTCAGAGACAGCATTATCATTCCCAACCCATTTGGGACGAAGTACTCAACAATATTTTCAACTTTCTCATACTGTTCACGGGAACCACCTTTGAAAACAGTCCTGAAGATTACTATGGCACTCCAACATCCTACATAACACAGGAAGAACCTAGCATAGCACTGCTCTTAACAGAGGTCAAATTCCCGTATTTCCAACACAGAAAAATAAATTTTCAAGGACTCATTTACATGGCCTATATGTCAAGTAGTAGCATGTATCAGGTTGTGCCTTTCACATTAAGTCACTAAGTCCAACAGCGTAACCCACACAAGCTTGGGATGCTCCTGGGACACTGTTGCCCTTCTGCTCAACTGCACTTGCATAATGGTCTATTTAGCAACGATCATTTGCTTTCCACATGAAGAAATCTATCACTTCTTACCAGAATAAAGTCTATCTCAAACACTCATGGCATTCCTGCCTTTCTAATTCTCACCTGAGAACTGCATGAACCTACAGGAAGCTACAAGCTTTAAATCACCTTTCAGGAAACCCTGAATTTTAGGCGTGAAGTAATGCAGATTTCTAGCACCAAGTCAGAGCCTATGAAGACACAAGGAAGACAAACTCTATGGTAAGCTTCAATCCAACCAGAAATTTTCTGAAGTCTTAGCATTTAAAAAATACTGAAAATGTAGTGTCATACTAAAAGAAAAATATACTGTGGTCTGAATTTTAAACTCTGGATAAACTAAGAACATCTCAGAACTAAAGCCGTATGTCAGCTATTTTGTCTGTGTGTCTTCCTCCTTCTTTACGTGCAGAAAAGGCAATACATGGTCAAATATTAACTTTATCAGCTTTAATTGATTTATTTTGGCGGTCAGGACAGCTCATTGATAAAAATTCAGCTGAGATCAGTTTGCATTCAATTTCTGGAAATATAACTCAATGCAGCCAATGAAAGCACTTTTCTGAATACTGCAAAGTTAACATCCTCCTTCCTATCTTCTGCCTTTGTACAAAGAATAGCATTACAAAAGTCTATCACACAGGCCCTTCAGATAAATGGTTTCAGTTTGAAGGAAGTAACAGATTCTTTAGTTCTCTATAACTACCTTGCAAATATAGAGTCCTCAGCAAAACAGCAGAGTATTAGCACACTGTTGGATGAGACACCATATGAGCTAGGGGAAAAGCCTGGAAAATGTCAGAGAATGGCATGAGTTTGTTTGCTTTAAGAAAAAAAAAAAAAAAAAATTCCAATAAAGACTCTCCACAGCATTCAAGTGTGGTACAGGAAAGGAGCTCCTTTACAGCAGCAAAGCTATATTAATGAGAACCCCTGTCAAAGCCTCACAGCTGCAGATCTCCCACGCTTACCCAAAAAGCAAGGGTAAGCTTCTTTAGAAACGACAGCAAGAAATTAAGTCTATACAATCACTCACTATATTTCCTTACCTAACACAGGCAGCAGATACATTTACTCATCAAAATCTTTCACTGGCAGTGCATATTGATTCCTGGATTATTTTTTTTGTTTTAACAGAGCCACGTAAGTACCAATGAGAAGTAAGAAATTTATGTACAATGTAAAACCCCTCAAGTATTAGGAAGCTCACTTTGTTTTTTAACTTTCAAAGAAAACCCCACACTCAGAGATGCAACATACTGCAGATTCAATTTAGAAACACAGCTAAGTGAAATGAAGAATAATCTGACTGAAGGGTACTTCCCGCTTCTTTAACACCACAAGAGAAAGGAAATGTTAGTTATTGACACTCCAGTGCAATTTGCTTGAGTACAGAAAAAGCACACAGATGTAAAATACTAATAAAAGTGGGCTAACAGAAGAGCAAAACAATCTACCCACAAAAAACTGCACTGTAATCTCTCTGTGGTTCCTTGTTTTGTTTCTAACATTATTTCAGCAAGGACCAAAATGCATCTGGCAAAACAGTAACTGCCTCCCCAAAATCACGCAGATCAAATAATTGCGTTGCACACGTTTCCATTTCGTTTCTAACGCAGAGTTAAATGACTCCTAGTTCTGAGCACGGTGTTGGAAAAAACATGTTTAAGCACAGACCACACCAAGATGGATGATAAAGGAAATTCAGCAACATATATTTAGATTGCCCAACAAGACCCTGCTACATTGCAACAGTCTTCAAAGTGAGAAAACTACACAATCCTCAACCCGAAGCCTTAACCCGAAGATTGCAAACAAGTCACAGGAAATAACCACCCAGCCATACAGGAGTACCAAGCGTGTGCACTCAGAAGGTCTTTCATCTCAAGCGTCACACTGGAAAACTTCAAGTACCCGCTGAAAGGAAATACTGCTTCCTACTGGTTTGGAAATTTTCCTGCAAAAAGTTAGCCAGACACCAGATACTGGACTAGCTGCTGAAATCCTTGCTGCAGGATGAGCCCGAAAACCTTCTCCACAACTTGCTGCTATGTGATTTTCATGCTTTTGGGAGAGGGAGAATCATGTAGGCATACACTTTCACTGGTGCACATTGCTCAAAAGGGAGCAAGGAGGCAGAAGATGTAGTCAACCAATAGCAAATGACACAAGACACACTGCACCTCACTTGGATGTTGTACCAGCAGATCTATTACTCCCTGACCAAACACAGGAGAATTCAAAATTTCCCCAGCAGTTCTGCCTATGGAGGTAGTAGTGTTCTTCCCCAGACAGGGTTGGATTACTGCTAGTCTGTTTCTGCTTGTAACTGGTGATGGTGATCAATGAGCTACTCTCTGCATCTTTGCAGGAAGTTTACATAGGATCAAGAGGCTATCCCTCAAATTTAGTACTATTGTAGCAATTAAAATCAGGTCTATACCTAAAACAGGGTTTCTACAAACACACGGTGTCTCTTAAGAATTTGATCCTCTGATTGTGATGTTTACCTTTAATGAATAAACAACTGTAGCACCAAACTTGTACAAACATTAATGTCTTCATATTCTGTGCTATGACTTGGATCATTAGGTACCATGTTCCTGGGTTATGTCATGTCAGATGGAAGTACTTTCACACAAACACTCCAGATTTACCCCAGTTCAGGAATCTAGGAAGCTTGCTGGCCAGATCTAACGCTTAACAAGAGGTGCTAGAAACCTTGTGATGTGAGATGCCAGACACCAAACAGAATGCGATTCACCTTCTATTGCTTCCCTGCCATCCCTCTCTCCAGTCTGCAGGCTATCACCATCACCCTTCTTCAGATCAGGAATCTGAGGCAAAAAAAAAAAAAAAAGGAAAATGAAGACAAGCAACCTCTACAAAGGTTCCAGTAACAGCAAAATAGTATCAGTGACAGCAAAGATGCTCTTTTCATTAAAGATCATACTATGTGCCTCTCTAGCTCTTCACCAGTCTTGGATAGAAAGCATCAGTATCAAAAGGTTTTTCTCACATCCATTTTCCCAGAAAGTAGTCCCTTTCTCCTAAACTACGAGCTGGTCGTAACAGACCATAACCCTTTTAGGTTGGATCAGGACCTTTGCTAAAGGTCATGCATAGATGTCATTCAATCACACCTTCATGAATAGAACAGCACTACGCTCACACAGCATGCCTGCAATCAGCACACAGTCTTGGCTGATCCACTAAAGCTCATTGTCAATACCTGAGCCACTATGAAAACTGGGTAACAATGCCTAGAAGTGGCATAAAATGAGAGCGACTGAAATGTTATTAGTTGATACAGCAAGTTAATGGTAGTAGGGAAAATATGGAGGCATTTGCAGTCCTCCTGCAAGAGGACTTATTTGTAGCAATGAATATAATTCCGCTAACACAATCTGATAAAAAAAAGGAAGTTCAAGCTGCGATGGATACAGAGAACAAACACGTTATCTTACTCTATAAGCAAAATAATGGAGAACCTGCTGCAGTGACTGGCTCCTTCAGTCTTTCCAAACTGAAGTAGAGAAGTTCAAGGTTTGGTCTCAGTGAGGAACGGTGCAGATAACCAGCAACATTGCCGCAAGCACGTAACAAGTGTAAAAGGGTATTAGGACGCAGGTTGGAGGAAGCCATTAATGAATTAGACTAAAAGACACTTTAGATGACTTCTACTCTAACAAAACACCTACTTTGTCAAAGCAAAGGAAACTAATACTTTTTGAGGGCAAAACTCACTTCAGGGTGATAGAATCTACCTGGACCCTTTGGAAGGCTTCAAATGGGAAATCAACGATAAGAGCGAATATGATCTACCAGAAGGAAACTGCATATGCTCATATGTGGTCATGCACACACAAGCCTATGGGTCAGTAAGGACAGTAATTCAAACAACTCAGCAGTAGGATACCGGGGCACATGCCATCATATGACAAAATACTCAGCAACAAAAAGAAAACATTTCAAAATTGCATCAACAAAAAAAAAAATTGTGTTCTCCCTGCTACCCCTAAAATGGATCCTGACTGACCCACTGATAGCATTGTACAGCCTGTGACTTGAAGAGTCAAGAGGTTCATTTTTCAGTATTATGGTGTACATTTCTAAGTCTAATTTGTGCCCCTCCATCCCTAGAAGATTACTCAAACCCCAGAATGAAGCAAGCAAGAGCTGGAAAACACACCAATACAGGCTGCAGTGTGCTTCGTATCTTGAAACACTTAACCTACTGATCTCTCAGCATTATTTTGTGAACAAATACTGATACATTTTGTTTACCAACTGACACGCTTTCAGGAGAGCTACAATCCAGAGAGCTCTTTGCAAGCCTGCTGACTACTAGTATGTTTTGGGCAAACAAAAACCAAAACCCTGAAGTCATAAAATTTAGATACACGAACCGCTTAAAATTGGAGTGTAGTTTTGCCCTACATTAATGGATATTTTTTTAAAAAACACTAAAAGGCAATCTAGCTGTAGAAGCTAACAATATACTGCTACAGAGTTCATAACTTGTCATACACTATTTTTAAATCAAAGGAATACCTCCTGCTGCCCTTTGATGGCTTCAGTAAATCAGAGACTACTTTCTCAGATTTCACTGTCCTTGCTAGCAACAAAAGGTGAGATCGCTTCTGTCACTTTACTCATTTTTCACTAGAACTTTTTTTATGATGCAGTGTTAAGCATGTTAGTACATTACTTGTAAGGAAGGGAAGACAGAGCAAGTCAGAAAATTAAACATTACCATATGATGACACATACATATACACTCTCCTCTGCTCCAAGTATATTTTTGTATTTAACAAAATCTGTGACACACAATATACCCCTATGAATTTTATTTTTGAAAGCAAAAGAATCAGAAGATTTAGTGATATTCATCATTCTAATAAAAGTACATTTTAAAGACTGCTAATCATCTACCTTACTGTACACAGCTCAATGATCAACCCCGACGACGGGAACTTACAAGCAGGACAACCCCCCAGTTTGACATGTAAACCCCTACTTCAGATTTGCAGTGAACATGGGAGGAAACCTAAGACTACACTACAGAAAAGAGGTATGGCAATGTTTTGTCTAAAGATACCCAAGGTAGCCTAAGTGCTGAGAATAAAACTGCTATAGCAGCATGGAGCTCAACGCAGGCTGCAACAAACACCTCACTGCCCAGGTAGGTACTTGGGCACCTCCCTACTCAGGTCTCCATGGTACCATAACTACTCTGCCCTCAGTAGCAGAGCTGATCTAGGTTAAAACTAACACAGGCATTTCCTTAGTACACTCTACTTCTACAGTCATCCCCATGGTGTGGCCTGAGAGAAAACAAGAAAGCTGAAGTGATAGTCTAGCTCTTCAAAGGTTCAAATCAACATTTTCTCTTTGCATGACTATCAAATCTGGCCTCTGGTTTTCCCTCATTTGTTGTAAACTTTTCATAGTCATTACCAGTGGCTCTATATGTATGTGGTGTGTGGAACCAAGATAACAAAGGCTTATATGAACAAGTAACACTTGAGAAAAAGTCATTTTGCACAGATTGCTTAGAATAACATTGCAAACAGGCTAAGAAAGCAGTCCTAAGTGCCTTTGCTACATCTACATTGACAAGCATAAGTCAGTTTGCTTTGTAAATAAAACACTACAGGATTCTAATAAGGGCACTGTGGCATACTTTGAACAGCGGGAGACTGCTTCCTCTGCAGTGTAAAATGGTGGTAGAGGTAAGTGGAGGAAGAAAACGGCCCAGCCTCTCCAGGACCCTGGTGCTTCCCACCCCTTCCCACCTACTCAACTGCACCAAAGGACAGAATTCTCCTCTCTGCCCCAGCAACACCCTGGTATGAACAACAAACAAAACAGCCATGGGCTCCTCTGAACTCCAGGTGGGCAGTGGGTTGCATGCAGGCAAACAAAATAACCCTGAGGATTAACATGGCCCTGATACTACCTGTGGAGTCTTATTTGGATGCCCGGTTCTCACATTGGAAAGCCTATAGCTGTACATGGAAGGAATCAGCTTTACTGCCTCCTAACTGCCAGCCAAGGTGATGAACTGGAAGCAGGTCTCCATTTCCTCTGATTTTCTTTCTAGAAAGCTCAGTCCTAAGAAGAATCAGCTTGCATCTTGTTTTTGCTGCAGTCAGGGAGCAGGCATCAGAGTGCCTCTTTCCATGCAAATAAGGGCCTTCCCCTTAGAGGGATTTACAAACTGCAACCCACATAGTGTAACTTTACCCAGAGGTGTAATAACACCCCATTTATAGCACAAAGACAGGTATTAGTACTACTATAATTTATTTACGAAGGCAGATTAGAAGCTAAGTCAATTGCTTTTAAAGCACTTATGCACCTGTCCACACAACTGTGCCATTGCTGGCACATCTTTTGTTTATGTAAAGTTCACCTCGCCCAAAGTCAGTGGGAGGCCAGTTTGCTGCTCACCCTGGGAGCACAAGGTGGATCTTGGCACAAGGAGAAGCTAATTTTCCCCCAACACAATGGTGGCAAGAGGACAAGTTATCAACCTCTGCTCTACTCACAGGCAAGTACCTTCCTGAGTAAATACACCCAGCACCACTAAAGAAGTTATGTGTCCTGTATGCGCGTGCCCTATTCTCATAGTCTCGGCACGTGACAGACAAGAGTTGTGTCTATCCCAAACAGCCCACAGGAGCTCCGCTCTGCTCTGCTCACCCTGAGGTAGCACTGCACCAGCCTACCAAGCACAAACGGGTTCAGGAAGTACTTTTCCCACTGCCCCAGCAGGCTATGCAGCCATGTGCACACAAGGCACTAATACCCAAGACAACCTGTTCCCTCTATGTTAGGCCAACTTTACAAGCTAGCGCAGAAAAGCCGCGTGTACCCTTTGTGGTGGTTTGCTGTCCTCAGATAAGGGGGAAGAGGAAGGTTTATTCCCACCTCTTCCAATTCCGGCATAAATGGCATCCATGAGAACTGTGATGTATTCCACACTAAGTGCTTCCTTCCTTGGCATACATCTTAGCTCTCAGTCTTTTGGAAAGAGAGACTGAGGACAAGATGTCCCTGAATTATTCAAAAATAAAAAATAAGATAGACTGATTGCCCAACCTTTGTTCTAAAGCCAACTTCCAAGCACACTTACTTTTAAAATTTTTATTGTTACCACCTTGTTGAGGTTTGCAGTGTTCAATTTCCTTATTAGAGGTGCACTCTGTGGAGTTCAGTATTAGGGAGAGTTTATCAGGGTTGTCATTTTACAAAAGAGGGATTAACAGGTAGTTGAACCAGTCAGTAAATATGTACTTGGAGCCAGAAAATATTTTCTGGAAGTTAGAAGCCCAATGGCTTCAGGTTTCCATTTTGTTTGGTTGTTTTGTTTTGTTTCTTTAAACTTAAAACACAACAGAGGGTGCGTAACACTTACTAGCCTTTTAGCTCATTTCAAGACCAACACAGACAGAAGTCTGTTCTTTTCAAGCTGAATGTCCACTCTCTGCAACTAACACTCTTCAGTAAAGGTCAAGACATACAGAGCAAGGAGGACTAGACCTAACCATTACCTTGTAGATATTTGCCAGATGGGATAATGGGATCAAACAGGAAGAGTTTATTTATATAGCAGTACCTAAAGAGGGCTTACAAGAAAGATGGAGAGGGCTTTTTACAAGGGCATGTAGCAATAGGAAAAGGGGTAATGGCTTTAAACTAAAAGAGGGTAGATTTAGATTAGATATTAGGAAGAAATTATTTACTGTGAGAGTGGTGAGGCACTGGAACAGGTCGCCCAGAGCAGCTGTGGATGCCCCATCCCTGGAAGTGTTCAAGGCCAGGTTGGATGGGGCTCTGAGCAACATGGTCTAGCGAGAGGTGTCCCTGCCCATGGCAGGGAGGATGAACTAGATGATCTTTAAGGTCCCCTTCCAACCCAAACCATTCTATGATGGTAAAACATGAAAAGTACCTTGGAGATATAAAAGCAACCCAAACTGCAAAATCTGGTGCTCCTTTGGGGAGCAGGAGACCCAAGCTGAACAAGGCTTCCAATCTGCAATTAAAGAACATTCACCCAATTCAAATTTCACAAAAAGCTATGACAGAAAAAATGGCAGTTTATCAGAACCAGTATTTTTTCATTCACAACACCATCATTAGAAAGTCCTCCCCAGTGCTAATATATAGCTACTGGGATAATAAATTACAGCCGCTCAAAGCAACATGATGCTGTCACCACTGCAAAGTACATGCCTCTATATTCCCCAAGCTGTTTCCGTGACTTTCATCACACCCATACAGATCCAACTTAAGTTGATTTATCAGTCAGCACACCAATGGCCTGCAAAGGCCATTACCTTACACATACACTACTAGAAAAACACATCCATTTTGATTAATTGGTCTACTGCATTCTTCAGTTCTTCCAAATACTTTCTTTAACTATCATTTTCCCTTTTTCAAATATCACTCAGATAAGAGTGACTCATATCAAATGCTAGCTTGCTCTGTTGTAAAGCTGAAATAACTGTCTTTAACGTAGAGCTACTTTGTTCTGAGCGTGATTGGGCAAAAATCTCACAACACAAACTTTTCCAGTGGCATCAACACTGAAGATCAGCAACCCTGAGTACAAACCCATCTGCCCAAGCAAGGACAAGCATGCAGTATTACTCGCTCTTACACAGTGATCGGCCCCCAGTATTGATGAAACTAGATTGAGGTCAGCTAAAGGATTCAGTCTGGAGAGTCTAGAGTAGCTGATGTCTCCGCATGAAGTACCCATGAGGAAGAATGGGGCAGAAGGCACTGCATGAAAAACATTAATAAAATACCTATATATACCTCTATACAGCTGTACAGTAACTTCTACATTCCATGGCTTCCAACATACACTACGCTGCCAGGCAAAATGTAAAAATCCAGCCATATTCATACATACAAATGAATAGTACTTGCAAACTTACTACTTCAGGGACATACACATGGACAGTAAGAATGAAATCTTTCAGCGGGAACATCCCCTCTTTATTCCAGAAATAATAAAACAGCACCCCCAATTTATTTGGGCCTATACATGCTGATGCAGTTTTATCATTTAAGTCAAAATTATGTTTTAAAAAAATGGTTTGAATAATTGCCCATCAGAGTCACTGATGAGGGAGAAAAAATCCCTAGTGGCCTCCAATTTGACGCATGTGGTAGATTTTTATCTCAAGCAGTTTATAAGCAGTTATTATGAATGCTAACAATGCTTCCCCTTTTCAGGTTCCTAGGAGCAGAACAGGTGACCTGAAGGAAACCATTTTGCTGCATTTCTACAGCACCATTTTTAAACACTGTGTTGGAGGGCTGTTTTCAGTGGTATGAAACCATTCACAACACACTCAGCAGTGACAGTGACATCACACTTGAATAATCTTTAGGGAACCTCAAAAGGCACCCACTTTGCAACAGTTTCATTTTTAGAAAGTACTTTTGAGTTTCAGAAAGGCCCAGGGAGATCTCTCCAGAAGGTGGACACATTTAACAGCACATTCCCAGCTACTGAACACTGGCACATTTTTTTAACAGCTTCTGTGCAGAATGCTCTCTACTGTAAGTTGAGAGCAATTATACGGAAGTCAGAAGTTGCACTGCTATAAATCAGTACTGAAACTGCAGTCATAGCTCTTTAAAAACAAATATATAAGCAGACTGACAATATCAAGAAAACTACACATGTTCTTATAATCCACTGTTGACAGGTAGAGATTCTACCAACCTCCTACTAACAAAGGAGGACTGGATGGATACAGGTCTCATTCATTCCACTGGAATTACCCGTTTAGTCAAGTGTCAGTGAACTGTCAAGTCTCCCAGCTGTTACACACTTCTGGTCTTTCTACAAGTAATAGCCTGACCTTATGCTCCCACCTCCCCCAGAAAATACAAAAAATTGCAACCCCTGCTTCTTTCAGTGCTTACACCCTACCTGCTATATTCTATGTTGTAACTACATGCATATACTGAATACATACAGATGCAGCTTAAAGTCTGAAATGCCTTTTCATAGAAACAGGAGTTTACAACTGGCTTAAGAAAGACGCACATGCAGTCAAAGATTTTTCCTTTTATTACTGTTACTTCCCAGTCCTGAACAATATTTGCACATGAAACAGTTAAACCAAGAACATAAGCAAAATCACGCATGATAAAAAGACTGAAAGCATTATTGGAAGTGACTTGTTAACACTGTTAAGCCTACAGATAACACATCTCAGCAAGTTCAGTTATTATTTGGTCAATATTTCTCATTTGGCTTAATGGAACATGATGGCTAGCCAAACGACAGAGGCAGTCTTTCTTCAACATCCTGAGTCAAGCAAGCATCCCAATATAAAAAAGCAACACATTTCAGCAGAACAGGACATTTCAACAAAGCATACACCTCTTCACACAAATGCAAGTGCTGTAGGACGCCGTAATGACCTTTATATAGGTTACTTTGAAATCCCTTTCAGAACTTTTCTACTAATTCCCTCAAGACAAAATATGAAAATACTTATAAAAACAAAATGATATCTTACGGCTTGAAATGCAGTAAGCCAGCCTGCAGTTGATCCTCCTGAACAGTTGCTTGTTGATTGGCCAAAGTATAAGTGTAAAGAGTTGAATGAAGTTAATGATCAGTCCTGACACTATAAATATGTAGCAGATCAGAAGATGGCAAATGAATTGAGACTTCAGAAAGCCAACGATGTCCATGATTTGCTGACAAAGCAAGAGGGTACCTTCAGACCCAATATTCAGAAGACAACCTGCAAAACCAAATAGTATCAGTGGTTACAGAGTGCATTTATTTCTATAAACAGACTGTTAATATACAGTTCCCATTTTACACTTGAATACACTAAAATGAAAGTTAATTCTATTGTATAAAAAGGCCTGATGACAATAGTTGCAAAAGTAGGTACGGAAAGAGAATACCACATTTCTGAATCAATCCACATTTGGCTTTGGAGACATTTTCACATTTCAGTCCTAATTCTGCAAAACCCAAGAGCATATGACTCCATTCCATGGACTGCAGTACTCCTCTATCAGATCTTTCTTGATAAAATATCAGAAAATAATCCACTTATATAATGATTTGAATTCTTTGTACTTCATAAGACATATACTGTGTCTTCTGACGTCTTCAAGAGCTGCTCCAAAGTAAACACAAGCTTTAGAGCTTTGTTAGAAGTTGTGCCCTCTTCTACAGGCTATGCCACATGCTCCCCAACCAAGAAGCAGCAGCAGCAGCCCCTTAATTCTAGCTTTATTGGCTTGTTCCCTTGTCACATTCAAATACCGGTTGATTTTGGCAAAAGAATAAAAGCTTGGCTATGCACAATACACACAATTTGTTCAACTATTCCTTGACACTATAATTCTGTCAGTTATACTCCATAAGCCCAGAAAGGAAACATCAATAACAGTACTAACTCATGACCCAGCAGTGTTTCCAGAAGAAAAAAAAAAACAAAAAAAACCAAAAAAAAACCAACAAAAAATCAACTCTTAGGTTATTTAAGAAATGTTTGTATAATTTTGGAAAGGACCAGTCCAACCTTAGTAGTTCAGAGGAAGTGTCCTCTGTCAAGTATTCTGGCCTACCAAACACCATATTGACGTCCCTCGACATCACTACCACCAACACTAGTCTTGTGCAGGTGGTCTCATATGAAGACGTGACCTCTCAGTAAACAACAGCCCAGTATTCTGAATACAGTCAAGCAGGAGATGCTGCCATCCTGTTCCATTCCTCCACTGTTTCTCTCTCCAAGGAAGACCTGAGACAGTACTTCTGAATGTGTCAGTCATAGGCAATAACAAAACGGCAGCTGTCACCATCCCAATGAATTAACTGATGGAAAAAAAATCTTTATGCCTATGTTTTTAGTTTATATGAGACCCCATTATGTGAGGCACTGAGTCTAGATCAGTGTCCTGAAACATTTGTTTTACTGTCCTTGCTGACTCTGCTTACCATAGCAAAGCGCACAGGCAAGAACTGCTGCAAAGCAATAGGAAGTTATTTAGCCAGGTATTCAACTGCAAGGAAGATGAAAAAAAACCTAAGAATGAGAAACTGTATTGTTGTATAATTTATATAAAGTGTTGATGGCAGTCCCAAGCCTATTATTAGCAGACAAAATGTGCCCTTTGTGTATCACAGACTGTTCTCTTTATCTTGCTGTACTATTCAGTACCAAAGCAGACACCATCTGTATGTAGCCCAGAATGGCAGCACAGGCCTCTGTTCATCGTAGTAAATACTGTCATGATGCTTGCAAAAAGCTTTTCCAGCTTTAACCAACCATTCTGTTAAAGACATGTTTCTGAGGGTGGCAGATAATTTATTAACATGGGCTTTGACCAAATGCTTTGGTTTTGTTGGCTAAGTAGAATGAGAAATGTTGTCTAGCAGGAACCATTGCAGTGGTTCATGCCCCAGCCCCTCCACCGCACACTCTGAAGACAGAGCCAAACACTTAAAAAAAGTTTAAAAAAAGCAAAGCCAGGCTTTGAATAAGTTTACAGTGAAAGATAGAAGATGTCACTTCCCTAAGTCAGACTTCACCAAGTAGCAGGATTAGATCACTTCTTTAAAACAATCAGAATGGAAGTAACCAGTTACTTGAAAGTGGATGGTTTAAAAGACTGTGCAGTGCCCGAAACCCTGATGACTGGGTTTATCTTAGGGTCCTTGGCTAAAACTGATCCAAAGTTTTTTGTGCTAGCTGGTCTGTTTAATTCCATCCCACAGAATCACTCTAATCTAATATAATTCCCAGAGATCAGTAAGGGACAGGATTTAAAAAAAAAATGATGCATAAAAATAAGATTAAAGCACAGTCTACTTACAATGGAGATCTGCAAATTCACTATTTGATACAACCAACAGAAATCTGCAGTAGTAAGCAGTTGATCAACAGGCTCTCTGACAAGGAAGAATTCACCAGAACATTGGTCCACCAATTCCTTGGGTTTTTTTTCCATTGTAATAGTAGTCAAACTGTGTTAAAATGTTATGTTAATGTGAATCATTTACTTCATACTGGGTCTTTAAAACAAAACCTCACAGTTTTAAAATAAACAAAAATGAGATGACTCTGATAAAATATAATTACTATCTTACAATTTTACAAAGCTACAACGCAATGTTTGAAAGTAATTTATTCCTCACTTTCACACCTCAGTCATCAAATTTCAGTTCTGTAAAGCTCCTAAGACATGTTTTAAAGGCAGACTAAATTTACTTAAGCAGTACCACTGAAATGCACCTAACCTAACTTGCTTGTAAGAGGAACAAGAAATTAGAGTCACTGCTTAAAAACTGCTTTTCTGAGAAGTAAGGAGACAAGAGATTAATTTTCTCTTCTGATTAAATGCAAGCTATTTTCCCTAAAAAATTTGCAACCCAAGCATTGTATGCAGAGTGCTAGCTAAGTGTTCTGTTTCTCAGGCATAAGCTCCTTCTTAGAACACTTTTTTAATATGATACTTTTCAGACTGTTTTCATTACTCAAACTCCAAGAAATGCAGTTTATTCGTGGTACAAGCAACAAAAATGTGAAAATTTATTTTCAAGAATCAATTCTGAGCTTATGAAAGAGGTCTACAAACTTGCTTTTTAAGAGTTCATAGGAATTTTTTCCACTTGCTCACTCTCTTAATAAAAGTTTCTCATGGGTAACATCAACATAACACCAGTTCAAGTGATAAAAGAAGCAGGTCTTTAATTCTTAATCCATGATGCCCGTTTAATAAATTACACTGATTTCCTTATAGATAATGTCTGAAAATTACAGCAATCTTTTGAAAACAAAAGGGCCAATCAATGCTTTTTCTCAGAAGCTATTAAGATCGGAGAGCTGCCAAGAAGCTCTCTTCTATCAAACACCCCTTAAAACAAATTAGGAAAAAACAGCCAGCCAGAGCATCAAAAACAGATAGGGACATTCTCCTTTGGATATAAAACAAAAGATTCAAACCTCAAATGTCTGTCTAGGGAACAAGTCAACAAGCATCTATTCATGCAACTAAGAGATCACAGGATTAGGTTTAAAAGCAAACTCCACCACTATTCATTCTATCTCTTTTCCTTCCAAGTTTCATTCTTCAGCAAGATCCACTGTGTTTTCTACTTCAACTAATCTCAGCATCTCCTTCTGCTTAGAACAGCTGACCAGGAGGGCACAGAAGTGATATGGCAAGGTGAACACCTCCCTTCCAACAGAGGCTGCTGCCAATTAACAATGCTATTTTGTACTTCGAAGTCTGTAAGAGTTTTGAGACTATAACTAGTGATCTGGTAAAGAACATGACTGTTTGCACTTTTACGGAAAGCACAAGAATGAAGCAAAGAACTGTCACCCACCTTGTCCAAAGTTTAGGTAGTAAGCAGAGTCCATGGTGTGTGGAAAGCAACATGGTGCCTACCTGACAGCATTTAGACTAAGCTAATATTGTCCATATTTACAAATAGAGGCAAGACAACACTATACCCATTGGTTTGGCTTTTTTTTCAGAATAGCATGTTTCAAGCCTATGCCAAAGTTTTCACTTGGGTCTACTCTTTGATGAAGTCCTTAGATACTTTGCTGCAAGTTAAGAACAACCAAGCATATAATGATGATGCCCATTGTTGCATTTTCTCATCTAAACCAGATTCTTGGATGGACAAGTTAGAGAGTAAGACTATGAAAATATGCTCAGGTCAGATTACATTAGTTTCAGTAATGCCCCTAAGTGAATTTCAGTTGGTATGAGAACAGCACAGATAGCAGCACTGTATTTCATATCAGAGTCCATTTTAACAGTGCTTCTGTACACAAAATACATATGCAAGGCAAGTCACAGGAAACCCTTCTCTTTGCCAGTGAGCGTCAAAAGTTAGCAAAAATGAGGTTGTGTCCATGTACGTATTCACCTTCAAGGACAATGTATCTGTACATGCCAAACAAACAAACCACAACAACAAAAAAAAAAACCAACACAAACCCAAGTCTGGAGGAAGAATTATCCAGCTATTTGCTTCATGCTTAACTAGGCTTTGAATCACTTCCCACCTGCCCCAAAGGCAACTACTAGAGCATTACCTCCTGTGTGGGGTTTACATGGCAAAGTTTTAAAGGGGGGGCGGAGGGGGATGTGCTGCAGGGATGGCTTCTGTGAGAAGACACTAGGAGCTGCTCCCAACATCAGAGAAAGCCAGTTCCAGCCAGCTCCAGAAGGGACTCACTGCTGGCCAAAGCTGAACCCACCAGTGACACTGGTGGCACCTCTGTGATAACATACTTAAGAAAGGGTAAAAAATGCTGCACAGCAGCTGTGAGTGAGAAGTGAGAAAAACATGACAAAAATGTGAGAGAAACAGCCAAGGTCAGTGAAGGAAGGGGAAGATGTGCTCCAGGTGCTGGAGCAGATATTCTCCTGCAGCTTGCAGTGAAGACCATAGTGAAGCAGGTTTTCCCACTGCAGCCCACTGAGGACCATGGTGGAACATACATCCACCTTGCAGCCCGTGGAGGACCCCGCAATGCAGCAGGTGCCCTGAAGGAAGCTGCAGTCCATACAGGGGAGCCCACTCAAGAGCAGGTTTTCTGGCAGGAACTGCAGCCTGTAGGGTACCCAGGCTGGAGCAGCCTGCTCCTGAAGGACGGTAGCCTGTGGGAGGGCCCCAGCAGGAGCAGGGGAACAGTGCAAGAAAGGAGCAGCAGAGAACAGCCATAGACTGACTGCAACCCCTATTCCCCATACCCCAGTGCTGCTCAGGGTGCAGCAGAGGTGGGGAGGCAGAAGAGTCAGGAGTCAAGGTAAGCCTGGAAAGAAAGGGCTTGTGGGAAGGTAGTTTTGGTTTTGTCTCCTTTTTTCACTGCCCTACTCTTTTATCAATTGGCAATAAATTAATCTTCCCTAAGTGGAGTCTATTTTGTCCATGATAGTAACTGGTGAGTGATCTCCCTGTCCTTATCTCAAGCCATGGGTTCTTTCATCTTATTTTCTTCCTCTGTCCAGCTGAGGAAGGGCGGGCAGTGAGGGGGAGGTTTGATGTGCACCTGGCAGCCAGTCAAGGTCAACCCACCACACCTCCCCAGAAAAGCCCCAAATCGGGGAAGAATTTGAGCATATCTTCAGTCCTTCCCACAAATTTAAGTTTAGGGAAGTTAAGAATGTTTTCAGGTTTTCCTGAGGAGTCATGCATTCCTGAACTGCGTATTTTGTAACAGACACCACTACAAAGGAAGGATCAGTCAGACTGGCTTTTTCAAAGGCCGAAGAATGAACAGCCTCTACCTGCACATTTTATGACTTCCACTTTATAGACTTGCTATAAAACTGAATTTTTATTTATTTTCTGTTTAGCAGAGAGATAATTAGCACAACAGAGTATAAACTGAAGAAAGTAATCCAGGTGGTTTTTAAATGGCTACCACATCATAATGCTTTCCCCTTCCCCTTCTATATTTTCTTCCTGCTGTGATCTAATATAGAGCAAGACAGCTATGCGAACTCTGCATGCCTACCAGGACAAGTTCTCTATGTGCGCATACTCTCTGCTGCTAAAATGTACAGCATAGCTGCTGCTAGCCCTGACAGCCTCAGTGCTTGTCCCCTTACCACACAGAAAGAAAAGTGTTTATACATACAGTGAGGAAAGGGGCATGACGGCAGCCTGGGACAGGAGCAGGAAAGATGAGGAGCCGCTGCCCAAGTTCTGGTGAGAAGCAGTTCAGTCTTGCTCCTTCTTCCAGAAGCATGAAATACTCAGCAAGGAGGCAGCTGAACAAGGAGCCATAGGGAGCTGGTCTTAAACACAAGGCAATACAGAGCTCCTTGGAGGCACAGTGTTTAGGGACTGCAGGGCTTGATGATGAGGGAGACATTTATTGGAAGAGGGTAAATCCCTTAAAGTTAAGCACTTCTGTTCCAAGCTCCTTGACAGATCCTCGAAAAAATACATCAGGGTGAAGTACAGCAGTTATCTCAGGTGCAGAACATTAAGTTCACAAAAACAGCAGTGGAAGGCAAGTTGCTTCTTTCCAGCATGCCAGGCGTTGTTCTTCAACCATATCCCACCCAATTTTTGTATTTTAACACATTCATATATATATATATATATGTATTTCTCCAAAGCACAATTATCTGCAAATTGCTTGGGAAAAAAATGAGAGCTGCATTAAGATATTTAAGGCCTGGAGGAGTCTAGCAGAGTTCAGCCCTGGAGTTCAGGTCTGTGGACCACAGAGTCCCTTGTTTCCTCTTCTACTTTACCTGGGACCATTAATCTAACAAGTTACTTGTGATACCAAGGGCAGCATCACACACACAAGTCAAATTTAGGGACTGAGCAAGGCAGCAGCACTAAACAGCAAACAAAAATTTACAAGGAAGTATACTGAGAATCTAAGCAGGATGTGGGCTACGCTGTCACACAAATATAAGCAACCTGAATAGTTCCTCAAAAATAACCAGGGTGAACAACAGCAAAGAGTCCAGGACAAGCAACTATATCATGTGCTTATAGCCAATTTAATATTTGCTCTTTCAGGCAGCATTAAATGCTTAGTCAAAGGTAACCTGGCCCACACATTACTGTCATCTGGCACCGTCCTCCGTAAAAAACAAACCCCCCAAAATGTGTTTCTACAAAGTCACTACAGTGAATGATCCAACTTGCTGCAGAAGTACAGGTGGCTTACCAGATAACAGAATCTGAATGTCTGCAACAAACTAAACCTTCTCAAATATAAATATATGTAGGTACATACATAGGTAGGGATGCTTTTGTGTTTATGATACATGAAACTGTGTACAGAACAGTCATGGACCATTTGAGGCAACTGTACACTTGAGGTACAGAGATCAGAGTCTGTCTAGTTAAGCTGTTGGTCCTCAGTGCATGGCCTGTAAGACGTCTCTCAATGGTGAGATCCACACCGTCACTCCTGCATGGGAAATTAACACATTAAAAACTAGACGCAGCAGGGGCAGTACAGCAGGATGTTGCCATCGGCATCATGGTATTTACCCAGCATCAATGGTGTACAGCACCATGATTGATCACCTCTGCACTGAGCATTTCAGGAACAGATCCAACACAGGAGTAGCTACTAACTTCTCCAGTGGTTATTACAAAAACAGTTCTTTTAGACAAGCCTAAAGAAATGGGGGGAGGAGGAAGGCAGAAAACTGATTATTCAGGAGCAGGTATAAAACCAGGGTTGCTGGGGTTTTTGTTTGGTGGTTTTGTTTGGGTTTATTTTCTTCTTTTCTTTTCAATTGCGCTGGGAGTCCAAACATTCTCTTGGTAAGGGATAAGCTTTGGAAAGGAGGTCTCTCCTATGAAGACTCATGGTTTATGCTTGCCAAACACTGATCACTCTCATCTTGCTTTAAAGAACTGTAAATTACAATCACAGCAATGCAAAGGGTCAGCAAAAGGTACAGGAACTGCCTACACTCTCAGAGAAAATACTTCCCCCACATCCAAACCAGCTTTACACGTGAGGCAACAATGAAACATGGATCACGTATTCAGTTCAAAGCTTTAAATATTTAATCTCCTATTCTTACCCACAATGAGCTAGTTACAAAGTTAGACTACAAAAGTATCACCTCCTAACTCAGGTTTTGCAACAGACAGCTTTCCACACCACTGACACAGGTAAGCGGTTGTATCTAGGCACATGTTTCACATCCGCTCAGCAGACTTAGGACCATAAGCTAGTCCATTTCTATATGCAGAATCAAGTCCTTTATGGATAGGATTATGGACTTTTGTCAATCTCCCTGAATTTATCCATCCTCTCTCACATGAAAATCTACAGCCATTTAGAAGACGCTAGTGAAGTAGTGAAGTAAGCCTGGCAATATCTGTCTTGCTGCCATCTTACACATGGGGAACTTGGAACAACACTCTTTGAGAGCTTGTGACGGTGACGTAACAAATCCATCTCCAGAACCACAACCTGCCAGTTTCCCAGGCTCCAGCTTTCAACAAAAAATGGTACTTTTCATCCTCCTTTATTTGCCTTCTTGCCCATGCTCAAGTTTCCCTTGCCACAGCTTCCAACAGGCCACACGTAGAGAGCAGAGAGGGAACAGACACATCCCACAGGGACCTTCAGTGGCAGCAGATGACACAACAGATATAAATGCAGGTGGTTCAAACCAGACGTACGTGCTCACCTAATAAACTCTACTTTCCCTTCCTTTCTCCATTCCTCAAGAAATGAAAGACAAGTATTCAGCAACTTGGATGGCTCTATACTACAAACTAGAAGTTACAACTTCAGCACCAGGCCAACAGTATTGTGTGCACATGCACACAAACATGCAACTCTCTCATTATTCCTACCCATGAAGGAATTAAAGGCATTGCTAGATGCTTCAAGGACAACAGTCAGAAGATAAAAATCATCAGCACTGTGAAAAGGATAATTTTATTTCCTCAGTATGCTCCCATAAAATGACCTCTTATATTTTCTGGAATTGTGATTTACATTTTTGGAATTCTGGGAAGCCTCTTTAAGCCTTTTCCTAGAAGTCTAATTCCTAACTTGTGTGGCTTTGTTGTTTTGTTTATTTAAGCAAGCCAGAAAAATGCAACTAATGAATAATAAAGCATTTGTGGCAGCAAAAATCTTAGAAAAACAAAAGACCTGGAAAGTGGCAGAAATAGGGCATAAATCACTGAACTGAGAAAAACACCATGGTGGCAGTACCATTGATTTACAAATGGGACTTCCATCACAAGACTGTGGGCTGGTAACAAGTTTTCTACTGTCCCCCCCCAAACCAGTATAAATACTTCTGACATAGTCTCTCTCTCCAAGAGCAGCATGGCCTGCTGGAGACAGCCATGTTCTCCCACTTGGCAGATCTGAGCCCTGCTGACAATGCTGCTACAGATGCAACAGGCACATGGGACAGACCACATCCTCCATGCTTCAGAATCGGAGGGATATGCGGGAACAGTGCTGACCTCGTCTGTGAGAGGATCCAAAAGTTTCCAGTACAAATTACAAGATGCTGTTAACAGTGATGGAAACAAAAAGTGCTATTCACCTGACTACAACTCCAAGTGAGCTGTTTAGTTTTTTCCATCTTCCACAACAGTAGACTGCCTCCTTCAGCTAAGACATTTGCATATTTTTAATTAATATGAAAAAAAATTCATTAGTATGCTTTCTGAATACTACCAAAGTGTTAAAAAGATTCGTAAGGGTTTTTTTTAACCTCCAAGTATTAATTTAATTTGGCTGTATTCTATCATATGACACTGAAAAGTACGAAGCAGCTGAATTTCTCCTTTATGAAAATCACATCCCAAAATTGGAAATGACAATGTACACAAAAGATGTAGCCACACCAAGACAGAGATACACAGGATATTAATATTTATTCATTAAGTATTTTCTAATGCTTCTTTCTGTAGAATAGTTTCACTGAAGAATGGATGTGGCAGGGAAGCTTCCAGATTTATTAGTCAAAGAAAACCAACTCCTGCCTTAAAGAGGTAACACCCAATACTTAGAAAAACATGTGTCTTACAGCTGAGATGTGGTTGGCATGGTTCCAAAAAAAAAGATGCCAGCTTCAGTGAAAGGTTCAATTGCACCCACATACAAAACAAGCAGACATCCAGATGCCAGGTAACAATCCAGATAAACATGGTGCCCGCTTTACTCCCATTTCAGCAGTCCCATTCCACACATCGCTACCTCTAGGACACCAGTGTTCAGAATATTTTGCTACACCATGAACTCAGAATACTTCCCGCTTCCTCCTTCTCCCTGATCATCAATCCCCTAATAGCCTGATTTAATTTGAGAACTTCAGAGAACAAAAGCCTTTCTCACAGGCACTGGATTTATAAAGTCCAATAATAAAGGGAGGTTTCATTTTGGACCAGATTCAAATACTGTTGAAGCCAAAAGAAATCTCTCAACAAGCTTCAGTAGTCCTTGTTGCTTGGAAAACATTATCCCTCAAAAACAGCCAACCAAATGTGATATAACTAACCAGTGAATTGTATTTTCAGCACTTAATACCAGGGCTAGTCAAAACCACCTTAAACTTCTAACAAAATCATTCAGAAATAGTGCTTGATCCAACAGCATTTACCTTACTGGATAGCAAATGTGCAGACATTACAGTTCCTAAACATGCTGGTAAGAATCCAGTAACATTTTTATAAATTTTACACTAAATTAAGCATCAGGTACATCAACACCTACCTGGATTTTCTATAACTCCACACAACTTCAGGTGCCTAAATCCTTTTAAAAGCCTGGCTCTGAGCATTTGTCCTGCTAACTTCAAATTTGAGACAGTTTTACAAGGCTTAAATTCAGAACAAAGCTTTTCTCTGTCTTCATCTTGGATGAAATGCAGTATTTATGCACAGTCTCAGAGGCACAGGCATGTAAAAACCAGACAGTGACACACTGAAGGTTCAATGAACTTGGGAACAGCACCTTCCTAGTTATCTTTCTGCTTAATTATAACCCTATTGTGGCTCTACCGCTATTGGGCAACAGGAACGGACAGTTTCTTTCAGTTACTTTGATCCTCCAGATGCTTGTTTTACATTTGTTGCTTGTGGGAAGACAGTGGTATCGCTCCAGCCTACCATCTGCACATTTGGCAATGCTGATGCTACTGCATTGTTTTACGGTAATTTTCACTAATACCAGATTGGGGGTGGAGGGGGGTGGGAAATGGATATGTAAATGTCTGTGCAAGTTTCAGTACTGTCTAAACATATCCTTAGAACCATAAAATCAACTAAAGCCTTGTTAAGCCTTGACAAACCACCTGTGACTTGAAGGGGGAAAACCTCATAAATGATTCAAGTGCAGGTGTAGGCTGCTGCAGACAGAATGCTTCCAGACCTTCCTGAAGTGCAAAGCAGCATCTGTAGTAATGGTATTTTCCAAAGTGCTGAAAAACATCGTAAGAGGCAAACTATGATGTATGAAGACAGGAATAACATGGAGGTGGGGGAGAAACAGGACACAGTTTAACTTTCACACAGTCATTATCACCTGAAATGGATTAAAAATCATGTGCCATTTCTACACATAGACTTCCCCAAATACGTTCTTTCCCTGTCTCTAACAGCAGGTTTTAAGTGAGATCTTCACCTTTTTCTGATAGGTGAAAAAACATGCATAATCTACCAACTGAATCTGCACAGAGAAACCTCTTCATTCACCTGGATCCTGCTGGAAAAATGTGACTGCAATTTAACTTTGTTGGTCAGATTAAAAGGAAATCTGGTGCACGTCAGAAAATTTTCTGATGTTAATAAACAGTCACACATGCAAGTGGAATCAGTGTGCTTGTCTCTGCCTGCAGCTCCTAACCTTCTGGCAAGTAAACCTTCTCACAGTGACCTCTACCTCTGACTTCTTTCCAGCCTAGAACTGGTTAATTGCCTTTCCCTGTTCCGGTTATTTATGCTACAGCAGAAACCTCAAGCGAGGTCAGCCCTTCTGCAAGCAGCAGAAAATTACTTCAGTGTTAAGCTCTTCATGGCAGAACGTAAGACAGACAGAAGGGCTGAAGGTGAAAACAGAGGCATAGAGGTAAAAAGGTTTTAAGTTCAAAATGAAGAGCAGACCTCTAGCAGAATCCTAATCCAGCATCTCCCAGTTCTGGGCTCACTACAGTCACACTGCTCTGCCCAGTTCCAAACACATGGTTTATACACCTCTCCAGGAAATCCATAACAGCCAACACCTTTTTCTCATATTACCCAAGAGGGGTCTTTACAGCATCTTCACCCTTACCACAACACACGGTTAGTCTCATTCAGTTCCATTTCCTCTTTCCCTGACCTTACCTTGAACCTGCCACATCTCCAGTCTGAGGCATTGGAGGAGGACAGGGGAAAAGCACAAAAACGAAGTGAGTCAGCAGTTTCTGAGCAGCACGCAAGCATTAGTCAGAGGTGATCAGGGTACTCACCACACAATCAGATGTGAATGAGCTTAAGATCACCAAACAACAGATTGGAGGGCAAACTTTCCAAAGGCCTTAAACCGAATCACGAGGCAAAGCCATCGCGCAGACAAAAGCACTTGGGGAAAAAACACATACTCTGCTGCTGTGTACCAGTGCTGAAACACAAAGCACACAGGGTACTGCTCTCAGTCACATTCCTAGTTTCCTTGCAAAAAAGCTCACTGCATTCAGTACAGCTAAAACACCTGATGAGACAGTTGCCTAGACTCACACAGTGTTTTCCCTAATGAGGGAGGCCCACATCTGCAAAAGCTTTCGCTGACTAAAGCACATGCACAGCGCACTACAGTGTGTTGCTGCCCTCTTGTTCATCTGCTCCCTTACCAGGACACACCAACAGCAGTAGTAATGATGCAATTAGTTAGGGAAGTGTTCTTCTACATCATTCAGTGCACGTTCGACTTTTTAAACTTAAGACCAAATTACTAATGCAAGTTTTAAGGGCCACAAGTGCACGTTTGCAACACAAGAATATCTCGCTGACCTCAGCACAGCTGTGACAGTGTCTTCCTACACTGAAGAGATTTCAAAGGACATTAGTCCATCTTCACCTTCCAGCAAAATCAGGTTATACAACAGAAAGCAATAAACCACCCCTTTTCAGTAGGGCAGAGCACAGTCACAGGGTTCTCATCCACCACGTGCAAAAGAACCCTTTTCCTACAGAGCTCTTCTCTGTTGTGGTACAGTAAGTACAATAAACTGTAAGTGAAGTACAACCATTACTCCAGAAGAGCATGTCTCACTCCAGAGAGATCATGAACACTGCTTCAACGACTCTGGATTTTGGCTGGACACAAGAAGACTTACTGAAAAAACAAACTCCCCACCAAACCGACATCTACTGGGTTTCAAGAAACACAATTAATTACCGTGCTCTGGGCACAGCTTTCTCGGTTCTGTGACTCTGGCTAGTGCGAACCTCTCTGTGCAGTTTCTCCCCTCCTAAAATACAATACTTACAGCTTCTTGTGAAGCACTTACTAAACATTTGTTAAAAGTGCTTGCCAACAACACAACCAAACTTTGCTGAAGAGCAACCTTTACTCATCAGCAGCTTACAACACTTTCTCTGTTCATTGCAGGCTTTCTGATGTATCCTTCACATGAAACCTGGCCCTCTGTCTTTCATAAAACACAGATGCATTTTTAAATACAGCTTATTCAGGCATTATTATGCAAAACATTAATAGGAAAGAGCACGGCCACGCATAATATTTACACAAATTCCTAAAATGAACCAAGACTTATTTTAATCCATAGTATTTGGAAAAACACAGCATTAGATCAGATACAGCTCAAGAAAGCTGTCGGTCAGTAAATGACAGCAAACATTTCCAGTGAAATGCAGTCAGTCTTTACGCAGAGGTAGTCCTGGCATACTATAAACAGACCTCCGTATGACTACAGCAATCTTAACATTCACATGAGAACTTAAGAGAAGAAAGAACACTGCAAATTTCAGCTTAAGTTGTTCCACATCAGTGTCTCTACTCCACCAGCTTTTAATTCTTTCACAACGCACTCTTAGTGTGAAGTGATTATCAGTGCAAGCTGAGGCTACAATTGCCTGGTACAACTTCCTGAGCTGGATGCATCACTGTTTTTAAAGAAAAGCTTGGGAGATTATTTTTTTTTTTTGTAGTTTCTTGCATACTTCCACCTCTTGTTAAGTATTTCAGTTTTCACTTAGCAGCAAGGTTGCTCCTTCCCACACAAGCACCTGCATAAGGGACCTCATTCTTAGATGTTTGCACATGACCTCGGAACACTTGCAACTCTGAGACACACATAACAAAGAACAAGACCAGAAGCCTCCGTGTGACGTTGTTCAGACTCTTTCCTCGGTTGTCTTTTCAGCCATACGAGCGAGTGCTCACTTGTTGAAATAAAAGCTACAAAAGACTACTTGTTTAAACAATAGCCCCCTTGGAGTTTTCCCTGCACCACAGTATCAGCCGACAGACCTGAAGTCGGTTCGTGGCCACTATTTCATTCGGCTGAGAAGTCTTTCATGAAGAGACACAGGCAGATGGAAGGCAGAGCTGCTACAGCAGGTGAGCACATCACCAGGGCGGCGGGCTGCCCCTCTCCTCCGCCGCACCACCGCCCGGGCTGCCTCAGCTCAGGGGCTGCCAGGTACCACGGCACGAACAGCCCCCAGGACCGCTGACTGCGCGCCCGCACGTCCCCCCCGACACCCCCCGCCATCGCGGCACGCCGCGCTCTCGCCACGGAGAAGCGCCTTCGGGGAGCAGGCAGCGAACAGGCGATCGCACCCGCCCGTTTCCACGGCAACCGCCCTACCCGCCCCCCCTCCCCCGCCGCCGCCAGAGGGGA
>JAVJGI010000062.1:42033711-42120367 GCA_035590275.1 Ibycter americanus | reverse complement strand
GGGCGGAAGGGCGGCCGGCCCTGGGGGGAGGCGGCGGCCCGGGGAGGGGGCGCAGGGCAGCCCGTGTGCCCTGAGGGCCGCCGGTGAGCGGGCTGTGACCGCTTGTCGTCCCTTACGGGGGCGAACACGGAGTAACGCTGGAGGGGGCAGGCTGGGCCGTGCCGTGCCCGCACGGAAGCCCCTCCCGGAGGGCAGGCTGCAAGCTGGCGCAGGGTGAAGGGCACCTGTGAGTAGCTGCCACTTCACGTAGAAACTGGGGAACAGAACACCAGCTCCGTGGCCTGGGTGCTGTGGAGAAAAAAAAATAAATGCAGGTGGCAGTCATCCGAGCACCGAGTACCCTGATGCACCATATTCGCGCTGTGAAAACGCAAACATTTGCTGTCAGGCTCTGACTGGAGTGAAAAAGCAGCTTCCCTGAATAGAGAACAGCAAGAACCGAGTCTATTAAACACCCGAAGCATTGGAAGGTGATAACGCCTGGGGTGGTGTGTCACTGGGTCTGCAGGGTGTGCGGCTGCACCGGGGCTGGGGGGTCCTGAGGCTGGGCTGAGCGGCCTAGAGCAGAGCCCCTGGTCCGGAACAGCCAGCATCACTGTTTACCCTCAATGTAAACTATTTTTATAAGTACTTGAAGAAAACACTGAACTATGGAAGTGGTACTATGCATTACACAGGGGCAGAAGAAGGATATAAGCAAGACTTCCCAGACTAGTCACTGGAGGACATTCTTTAGGGAGCAATAGGGAAGTGTTCCCACAGAAATACCACATTTGGGAAGGACAAGAAACAACAACTCCCTTAGGAAGCAGCAAGAGCAAGGCTGCTGCTGAAGCCTGGAGCAGAGGGTGACCACAGTGCAGGTAGTATCCTTACCAGCCAGAGCACTGCCCCCAATACCTGAACAGAGTATCCACAACATGGCACAACACCCATTGACAGTCCTAGACAAGATGAAGCAGTGAATTCCCTGTAGAGTTTGTACAGGGAATCCAGTCATGAGCAGCAGGAGGAGATAGGGCTACAACATGGATCCATCCAGGAAACAAGGCAGGAAACCAAACTGAAAGCACATCCATCTGCTAGATAGCTTAGGCACATACTAAAGGCTCGGACCTGGGCTTAAATGGAGCCCTGGTCCATGGGGAGAGTGTGTAAGGGGGGGTCCCAGGTGAGGCTGATCAGGGCCATTAAGACCTAGCAGTGCCATCTGGGCCCTAACAGATTCCTGCTGGTGAGGTGGGTGAGCGTGCTGTTCAGGAGTTGAAGGTTTGGCAACCTTCCTCCTGTTTGGTCATGACAGAGTTGAATCCAGCTCACTGGCATCCTCAAGCCAGTGGTCCAGCTGCTGAACTGTTACATGGGAAGACATTGGTAAAGCATGTTTCTCCCGCCATACTTTAAAAGACTGGCCCTGTGGCTGCATTTTAAAAAAGGGACACTTCCAGGCAGAGGGAGAAGATTTAAGATCCCTGAATAAGGTACTTAATTGTGGAGAGTGGCTGCATTTGTAGCACAGCTATGTCCTAAGCATTCCCCTACTAGTTACTTTAAGCAGCTTTGTGTACTACACGTACAGATTTTTGGGATCTTATTCTGAGGCATCTCACTCAGGGTCTAGGTGTTATTTTGAGAGCCAAGGGTCCAAAAGTCAGGCACCCTGATGCTGAGTATGGTAGTGCCTGAACGTCTTTTACTTATTTGGCCTTGAGACCAGACTCTGCAGCCGGTTATTTGTATGTTCCCTATTTTCTGGGTAGCCATAATAAAAAAATCAGGCTTCTTGCTTTCATTAGTGTTAAGCTGCAGCTGAATATAATAGGATCTATGGACACTTTACACCTGAGAAAACTCTCCAGTGGAGAGAGAGATCCTAGTTTTGATGCATTACATCTGATTCTCAAAAGTCTAACCAGGAAATTGTGAATAATAAACCCCTCTTATTTAAATTGAGGTTTAAAAGGCAAATATTAATCTTATGAAGCTGTGAGATACCATGGTAAAGATTGAGACTGGAAAGCTCATAGCAAAAGAATACTTTTGTATTAAAAGCAAGGTTTGCAAGGTCCTCACTGTGTATTTTTTAAGGTGCTGTGAACAAGGAGGATAAAAAGGAACCAGATTTTCTTCCCTTAAGCTGCTCTACCCTCCAGAGCGCTGAAGAGCATATTAAAATTTGTACAGGTAATTAAAAAAACCCACACTATATGGCCAAGGGCAGCTAAATGAAATTTTTTCGGGTCTCAATTTTGGGATTTCTTTGTTCTGAGTGCTTGAGTTTGCAACCTCAGTGAAGTACTTTCCTTGTTGTTTGTGGGCATGCAAATACCCTTTTTGCATTGAGCAAGACCTAAGAGTTGAGTCAGGAAATTAAACCAGGTGTTGATGACTCCCAGCTATCCTAAGGCCATTTCACACTGTGTGTGAAAAGGGTGACTCTCAATGAGTTCCCCTGTAAGAAAAAATTGAAACAAAACCACCACCACAACAAAAAACACACCAAAGAAAAACAAACAAAAAACCCCCCAGTCTCCTGCTGGGCAAAGCACAGGCTCCAATTGGTAAGGAACCCAGCTATCTCTCGTGGCTGAAGTGAAATTAACTGCTTGCTGGTTCTAACAGCTGGATCCCAACTCTGCTCACTAACACATACTTTTAAGTGCCTTGTGAATTCAATTTCACAATTTTAATTGCAGGCAAAAGCCTGTCTGTTCTGGAAACTTCTGTGGGTCTAGCTATGCCAGTCTAGAGAAAGAGGCAGCACCCCTGTGTTGATGCTGATAGGGTAGATATTATATGGGGATATGCTATGATATGCTGCTGTGAGTCGCTGGGCTCAGGAAGCCCAGTTTGCTCTTGCTGCATGTCTTACAGTTAGATTCTCTAGTATCTAATAAAGTGCGGATTATAAAAGACACGTTTCCTGCATTTAAAAGCATTCATAATACTCCTCTTCTGTGTAGGTTAAGTGTAATAAAGGCTGAACTGCAGGCTGTCCCTCCATGCAGGCAATAACAGGAAGTCTTTCCTGTATTTGGCTTATCCATCTTTATGAAATCTGTGGGAAAGTAATTGTGTCTGAGATCTCTGCTGCTTTTTTGGGGTTGATTAAAATCAGCTAACAAGTTCAGGAATTCTTGTAAGTATTGATGCATGTAGCATGACTGCACAATTTTTTCCTTTAGTAAACCAGATGAAAATATGTGTACATAGGTTAATATATGCTAACAGTTTATTTAAATATGGAAACCAGAAATGAAAGGTACTCGTATAATCCAGTGTTGTAATGATAGAAGCCCTAATACAGATGCAGGTGTTACCAGTTTAAATATGCTGGGGTCGGGGGGTGGCATTGAAAATCATACACATAGCCTGCATAACTAGCTTTTCAGGGCAAGTTTTCTAGTGCGGAGTAACCCTAACTGTGACACCTGCCAGCTTCTCTAACTCAGCTATACAGTGGATCCACTGTTTTCATATAGGAAACCCCACTTCCCTGCACAGAAGCCACATGGTACCCACAAGTGGAAACATCCTGTTAAAACTAAACCCTGAGGCCACAGTTAATTTTAGAAGAGACTCATTCTTTAATTGAATATGCATTAGCAAAGAACTGTGTGAGATGCATTACAGGAATATAAGCTCCAAACTGTCCAATTTGACCCTTTACAAAGTGTAGTACATATAGAAAGACTATTGGCTGAGATGCAGAAAAAATATGTTTCTTTTAACCTGTTTTTTCTTTCAGCATGCTTCGTTTTCTGCAACAAGTCCATGGCTACTAATCAATTATGGTGCATTTTTCATTTTTAAACAATACCATTCCTTTAATAAATACCAAGGATCACACCATACAAAAAGGTTTTCAAATTACTCTTTGCAGAGTTAGACCAAATATTTCCACACCTACTGACATCAACAAAATAAACACTCCTCCTTACACATGTGCATAGGTAGATTGAGCCTACCTATGAGGAGAAGACGGGGCTTTGTTTCTCTCCACGCATGTATCTAATACAAAATGCCACAGGTTTCTTTTCCTTGTTTTCTTAAAGCTTGATTGAAATGAAGACTTCTGTGTGGACCACTTTGTGCCCAAACTTGGTGGCTCGGGTGATTGACTTTAGAGATACTTGTATATGCAGATGACAGAGCAGAAATTTTACACATGCACACACACACACACACATATGCACAGACACCCACCCCCATGCCCCGTGGCAGGAGGAAATCTTGAAGCTTTTATCAAACATGGTTCAGAAAGTGACAAAATGGTGAGGGCTTCAATGGCACCTTGGAAACACAGAGATGCCAACGTCTGTTAGCGTCACAGTCATGGGGTTGTGCGAGGGGGTGAAATTCCTCTAAGATCTTAGAGGAACATCACTTTGGAGCTGAAAAGGTAAGTGCTGTTTAGAGGGTACTCAGGAAACTGCCGCTCTTCCAGAAGCAGAGATAAGAAACTGTAGAACAAAATCTTAGTCTGAACGACTTGGAAGCTGGAGTAGCTCAGCCCCTGTAATAACCAATGCTGTTTATGCATAATGCTGTTTACAACAAGTTTACCAGGGAAGCGGCACACTGGCTGCTCTCCAGGTCTTCAAGGGCAATACCTAATCTGCATATATAGTTACACAGACGTTAACAGTCAGAAACAAATCCACACAACCATTCTTTTTGCTTGTATATGTACATTTCGTAACCTATAAGAGGAAATAAGTATTTTGGTATGATGAGGACAAGGCTGTTTTATGCTGCGATAATCTGTAGGGACGAGCTATGTGAGCCTGCCATTTTGAATTTTTACAAATTTAGGGAAAATGGCAGTCCCTGCAATAAGTGTGTGCTGCTTGATCTAGCTGGTAATAAATTCTGTAGCAGTGTCCTCACCCTGTGAATGGCTGCATGGTCACCCTGCCCATAAAAGACAGCAGCTTTAAGCCACATTTAAAGCATTCATCTTCATGCTGCCAGGGAGCAACTCTAGTGCCCTTGCCAAATTTACATTGAAGTTAGCATTTGATTATCTGTTTATTCAATTGCATAGAATTGGAAAGCTCACTTTTAAAAAAAAACTTTTAAGAAGTGGCAGGCAAAATACTCATCCTTACACATTGCTCAGTGAAGAACATGTTGCCTGCTGCAGCTCCTCTCAGCAACCCTGCACCACGCTGTCCATACTGGAAGCACAAGACAGGACACAACTCTGTCTTGATCAGCTGTTGCAGTCTCTATCCGGTGTTCTCTTATGTGCTACTTTTGTAAAGACTGCTTTATTGAAAGGGAACATCAAGGAGCTGTTATTTCCCAGTAAAATTACGGGATAAACCCTGGTTAGGTGACAAGAAATAACCACTATGTAGCAGTCTTTATATGGATGGGGATATGTACTTTTTAATTTCTGTGCAGTCTGATGTACTTGAAGAACAGATTTGTATCAAATTTTATTCTGTATACTTTAGAAGAACTAACTAATTATTCATGAACACCTCAGACTTCAGAGACATTCTGGGAAGTATGGCCCTTGAAGACTCAAGGATTAAATTTAGTGGTACACCTTTTAGTCTAAGATACTCTGTAAGAAAATTTGACCCCTCAGAAATTGAGATAACTGGCATTCTGTACTGTTGCTTTCTTTCTTTAAGTGAGCTGGTGGTTGATTAAATAGATTTTTAAATAAAAAGGCATTTGCTAAAAGGTAATTGGGTAAAAGCTGAATACTTACAGTTCTTGTAAATGTCTGTTATGCACATTAAGGAATGAAAAAAATTGGGACAATATCTTTCATACTAAATTGCAGAAACAGATTGCATAAGACATGATACCAGAGCATACAGAGACAAATAGCATTAGAAGGTCAGGACTTAGAGAAAAGGGGTAAAAGTCAGATAAGATTTTGTACTGATTTTGCCTTGGGCTGCCAAATACCTGTGATACCACTGGAAAAAACACAGTACACTATACATTCAGTCCTGTGTGAAAAGCGTATAACGACACTGCTTTTCCTCTACTTTCTTCAAGTTCATCTTTCTCCACTCTGAAGCTGTGGTCTTGGGAACCTATGTATTTCCAATGTCACAGGAGGAGACAGGTTTCCTGCCTTGACCCCTTAGTTCTTCGTTTCCTATGATTTGGCCTGATCTTGCTCCCAGTGGCATTTCATTGATTTCAGTGGATGCAGACACAGCTCCAGAACTGGCTATTGCATAAGGATGCTGTATTAAGAAAGTACTAAGTTCCAGAGAAAAGGAAAATAGTTCCTGAATATGACACTCTTAAATGAGCGTGAAAACCTTAAAACAGGAATGTTTGTACATAAAATAGGTAGAAATCTCATGAAGACATGCCTCAACAGCAGTTGCTCAAAAAGGATCCAGGAAACGAAAAGCAGACTGGACACCCGTGAGAAAAATGACAAAGTAGTTCTCAGAAGCCTAGGCCTCATGGTGCTTAGGCTATGTCAAAAAGCAGAATGCTCTTAAGGCAGGCTGTAATGAAAAGAAAACATTGCTGAAAGTATACTTTCTGAAGTGAAATTGCCTCAATGTGAAAGATTTTCTGTGTGCCTTGCTGGCATCTACTAATTATTTACCTTTGAATCCTTAACTGTAGTATTTTGTACGTGTTTGGTTCCAGTTCTGTACTATGCCCTGTTGTCCTGCAGCCTGTGCATGCAGCAAAACTTAAAAGGATCTGCCAGAAACATAAGAAAGGCGTGTAATCCCGGGCTGCCTTTTGGTAGATGCAAACTAAGTGATGATGCCACACCTTTTCCCTTTCCAAAACTGTGCCAGCCACTGTGCCATGGCAGACCCTCTCCATAAGCACTATCAGACACAAAAGATCAGGCCATTTATGTAAGAGCTTGCTTTTGCCTCCAGCTGCCCCCATGTGCTGTCTGTATTCTTGTCCGCCTCAGTCCTAAGCGTGGCCTCCAGCACAAATCACAGCAACCCCTGCACTGTTTCAGTATGAGGGCCCCGATTCTCTTTGTATGCTAGAAATCAGCCCCTCCATCTTTGCCTCATGGCACAAGCTGCCCCATTGTATCTTCCTCCCTTCTGTTCTTTGACTCAGTGAGACGCTTGGGGGCTGGGGGGATAGCTAGGGGTGTGACAACAGGGTATGGTGCTAGTCAGCAGTCTGAATCCAGCAGAAGATGGTGGTGAATCAAAGGCTGTTTATTCAGACAACTCCTTTGTGGTCTATGTGAAATTGCAATTATGAATTTGCAATTGCAATCCACTTCCTTTGGAAAAAATCACTGCAATTGCTAGTAATTAGCAACCTCTTACAAACCATTGGCAGGCTGTCCTGAAACCAATCCTCAAGTTCCTTGGGCATCGCATTGCCTGAGACTGCTGGGTCCCTTGTCACCAATTTAATATGTTCCTCAAGCCTGAGGCAAAGGCCCTGCTCCAAATACCTCTCCAGTAGGAAACTGTGCTAAGTGACCTTATGGCTCAATGCCCACATGGCTCAGCCAGAAATTAGGCAGTTCTCCCACTTGGTCCTGGAGGGGCAAACCTCCTGGAGATGGCCACCTAAACCGGGTACTAAGATACTAAGGCGGTACCTTAGAACTGTTGCTAGGTGAGACCTCATTGGAGGGCTGCCCACTTCACAAATGGGTCTGAAACACCCAGGACCTTGTGTCAGATGAGTGTCACAACCACAAGTTTAAATAATACCTCATGAAGACTGTTACATACAGTACACAGAATGGACTTCTGAGAAAGACCGATTCTGTAGCCCAGCATCAGAATTGCTTTGACTAGACATGTGTTTGTATTAGAGGAAGGCATAAAAACATCAACAATGCAGTTTTACAGAAAATGCAGTAGGAAATACAGAAGTACTAAAGCTGAGTGCAGTACATGTCAGATATTATTTTTGTGTGATGTATTAAAAAATGATTGGGCTGAAGGACCTGGATTGCTGTTAACAGACACCTCTTGCTCTGCAGAGAATCCTTAATGTCATTCTACTAACTGTCGTTTATCACAGGAGTTCAGTCAATGTTAAAAACCAGGCTTGTGCACACACACAGCCTGGTGAGCCCATGTCTGTACTAACTCCTGGATCTGCGAGCTTGGCCCTAGCTGTTTGATGTAGCTACATGTTTAGCACAACCATTCTCAGAGTGATTTGTCAGCGTCTTATTCGTATGCTCACTTCTATGCTAGCAGCTGTTATTAATCCTACAAACCCCACTGATTCATATTTTTTTCCAATCTGAATAACATAGCTACTGTCATTTCCTGCTCACCAGCTCCCAGATGAGTAAGAATTGCTAGCCCAGGAAACTTTGAGCTCTGAGATCTGACAGTCACCTGGCAATTCAACTACAGAACAGTCTACATAAGCACTCTGCATCTACTGCTTTGCACACCTTTTTTGAGCCACAGGTGTCCAAAGTATTATCAATACTACCAACAAAGCCTGCTGCCTTCCAGGCATGGTAGCCATAATGGTAGCATGAATCATAATTGGCTACACTAACTGCAGGAAATCGACAGCACCGAGCAATCCCATTGCATTAATAAGAGCATCTCATCACCAGCTGCTCCTTGGAGACAGATGGCTGCAGCTGACTCCCTAGGCTTTGCTTTCTCTTGCCACCCCCAATGAGTTGTAGCATTTGAGACATCAGTGACCTAGTAGTCTGAGTTTGTTTATACACTGGAAATGTCTTTTCTGTCCTGTTGTGTTCTTTTCATCTCCCTTTTTCTTCACACGGGGAATCACAAACAATCAAAAAAATTGGTGCTTATTTCAACACAGATAATAGAATCCCAAAACACGTGGCTGAAAAATACCTACCTCACACTAGCACTGTTACAAGACCTACATCAGGCAGTGTGGTACCATCATGACAACTAATTAAAAACTCTGTTGCCAGAGGGAAAACTTTCTTCCTGGCAGGTTCGAAATGCTTTTTTCTTTCTTAATTCAGATACCTTATTTAGGCAAAGAATGAACTCTGAAAACAAATCCTATGCACTGGCACTGGTCAAACAATTGCAGTCCTAATTGGACCCTCCCTCCTGCACTGAGTTGTGCCAAGGGGACTTTCCCAAAATCCACTTGAAATTAACAAAGCTTCTACAAAGGCAAGGGTATTTGCCAGTGCTCAGTTTAGTGCAGCGTAAGGGTCTTACAGCCAGTGTTACATTCACTCATCAAGACATACAGACTTCCAAACAGCAGTGCCCTGCAGGTGCAGGAGTCTCCAGCATGTGAGAAAACAAGTGAGGGTTGCATAACCCCGTGGTAAAGGCTCCTGCATAGCATGGTGTGCTTCATCCAACAGTCAAAAGGGATTCCTGGACTTGTGTGCTGAATCACTGTGTGTCATAGCTGGTGGGGTCCAGCTGCCTTCATAGTATTTTGTGGATTTTGCCATCAAGTTTCAGCTCTTCTCTTAATGGACTAGGACCTTGTGGGAATGTGATGTGTCTCCAAGAGTAACTTGCCCTCTGACTGTTGCTGTGTGTCCTGGTTTTGGCTGGGATGGAGTTAATTATCTTCTTAAGATCCAGTACAGTGCCGTGTTTTGGCTTTGATGTGAGACTTCTCAGTTCCCCAGGCCTTGTCAGTGAAAAGGCTGGAGGTGCACAAGGAATTGGGAGGGGAGACAGCCAGGTCCGCTGACCCAGACTAGCCAAAGCGGTATTCCATACCATGGGACTTCATGCCTGGTATATATACCTGGGGGGTTGGCCGGGGTGGGCAGATCATTGCTTGGGGACTGGCTGAGCATCAGTCGGCAGGCGGTTAGCAGTTGCATTGTGCACCACGTGTTTCTTCCTTTCCCTCTGGACTTTATTCATTCCCTCCTCCTTTTCATTATAACTGTTATTGTCATTGTTGTTATTATTGTTCTTTCATTTTTATTCTATTTCAATTATTAAATTGTTCTGATCTCAACCCTCGAGTTTTACATTCCTTTCCAACTCTCATCCCCATCACTCTGGGTGAAGGGAGTAAGCGAGCGGCTGCGTGGTACTTAATTACCAGCCGTGGTTAAACCAGGGCACTCTGTTACTACAGTAGAGCTCACAAGAGGGGGTGGGAGGGAGAAATACCAGCCATCTGAGTTGTGACACCTTAAGGGCATGAACAGTTCTCTTTTGCTATAATGCTAGACAATATGAAGCGCAATAAGGCTTTTTAAGAGCTGCTAAAATACTACTAGTAGTAATCCACAGCTAAATGGAGGCAACAAGTGAGAGGTTTGGGCAGCAGCAGTTGTTTAACTTTATAGATAAATTATTTTATTATAAATATCTTTGGGACTCTAAAAGCCATTTCTGAATTAGGAAATGAAGACAAACAAATAGACAATATGCATCTTCCCACAAGAAAGTAGCATTTGACAATCTTTTTTCCCAATTTTTTTCATTTAACAACAATTCACATTTGTTCCTTTTTTTTCTTTTAGTTTCCTGTATCCTAAATTTGTGCCTAGAAGCTGGTTATTAAGAGCGTATTTTTGGAAGCATGGCCATCAGTACTTTTAAAGTAATTTAGAGGAAATGACTTTATATTGGATGCTAGCAGCAAATGGAAGCCAGCACAGTAATGGCAGAGGGAGTGGGTTAACAGAGAGCAAATGCTCATGAGGGAAAATACAGTAAGCTAAAACTTCTCTGACTTAAAATATCAGCACTAATGATCACCTCACACTAAAGTGTCTGGCACTCAAGCTGATAAAAATAGAGTTACTAAGAAGATCCTTAAGTGTTTGGACCAGTTGATTGCATCGTCTTAATTAGACAAGAGTTGAATTTCTTAATGTTGCATTCAGCTCGCTACCTGAGTGACTACAAATCACTTTGGGGAAGGTGGTGGCAGCCCTGTTTGGGGTGATGTGAGGGCAGGTGGGAATGAGATGGACCTGCAGCTTCGTAGAGAGGAAGCTGGGCCCTGGCCTGACATGCATCTGGTCGGTGTAGAGTATAGGGAACCTTGCCTTCTGCTGGCTAAATATTTATCAGGGCATGAACTATGAACAGATATAACTGATTAACTGGTGTAAACCTGGTGTTGCTCTATGAGTTTCCATAACACTAGGTACTGGTTTACACTAGAGGAGACTGTGGCCCTTTAATTGTGCTTTACCAACAGAGCAAAGGGGCTTTTTAGCAGACAGATTGGCAAATCTCGCAGGGGCATTTTCAGATGTTTTGGGTCTTCTAGCTGTCCTTCCTACCCTCTCGGGTTATTGATCCTGTAGAATGTGAAGGAGCAACATGTGCCAGTGTCTCAACTGCCTCAAGGCATAGCCCAAGTTATAGACAAAATCACTCCTGAGGGTGAAATGCTTAATGACAACCGTTCATTGGAACAAGGCAAGTAACAGAAGAAGGGCAGGGTACACAGACAGGCATGGTAGTGTCTTCAGCTGCCTCAGCAAAAGTCTTCAGAGGACATTTGCAAAGGTCCTTGCTGACATCAGATCTGTGCAGAAAGGTATGGAAGGTACAGTGACTTACTTCCCACCGTTAGCTCTCCTGAGGAGAAGGGAGAGGGCACAGGAGTGTTGACAGATCTTGAAATGAGTCTGAGTAGCAAAGTGTGGCTACAGCATGAGATTTCAAACTTTGTAGAGCTAGTAAGTGTTTTAATGCCCTGTTTCAGTTCAGATTTATATGCTACACAGACACAAACAGCAAAAGGTATGTTGCAAAGTCAGCAACTCTGAGATGGAAATGCCAGAATGGAAGTGACCTGTGCAAATGTGCTGCCTCCTCTGGGGGCCTTCCTATGTTACGGAGGCTTCAGTTTACAGGTGCCCAGTTCTTTTTCCACAGACCCCTTCCTATATGTACAGCAAAGACCAAGCAGGCCTCATTTAATGAGAAGTTATTCAAAAGTGTTTTATCTTCCTTGTTCAATGCGTGTGGCAGCAACACAAGCTAATATTTACCGCATGTTGTTTAAACCCTTATGGGCATCTTTAATGGTACTGGCTGTTACAGTGTCCAAGTTCATTCTCACAACTCATCTGTGAAGTGAGGCCAGGGGCATGAGTCTGATCCTGCCATCTTTACCCTAAGTGGTGAGTAACTGCCTTCGTGATTACTCATGCTGCACTTCAGAGAAACAAAAGTTCAGGCCTGATTTGCAGTCAGCGTATTTGTGCTTCTTCTAAATGCCCATCCCTGCACCGAAAAGGTATGTGGGAATGTGATAGTCATCATCTGGGAAGGGTTAGATTCTCACCAAAGAGATGTAGAACGAACTTGATATCAGGTTCAAAGAGGAGGAATCTGGATTGTTAATGAGAGAGGGATGTGTCATTAAGTCTAAATTTTGTTCTGCAAATGCAGTTTTTCAATTACCTTACATACAGTTTCCAGTCACATAAATCCTTACATGCAGCCTCTTCCAGTTATAATGCACGGCACTCCTGGCTGGCAGAGGTTGAAGGCTGCAGAGGCAGCCTGAAACAGCAGTAGAGGAATGAGGATGAAATTGTTTTATCATCCTGCGTAACAACTTCCTCTGTACTATAATAAAGGACATTTGATAACCCAGCCGTTTGTGTGTACAGGGTCAAAACATTGTCCCTTAGATATAAAAGCTACTATTGTAATTAATGAAAACCATAGAGTCTGGATGTAAGAGATTGTAACAGCAAAAGGGGAAAGCACGCCTAATACTTTCCTTTATAGCAAAGCTCTTCCAATGGCGTATAACCCTAGACTTAATTCTTGGTGAAATTACAAGGTGCTTGCTTTGTTTAGTTAAGATAATAAGAAGCTATAACTGAACCAAAAGCACTTATTAGGGATTGATTGTTTGGGGGTTTTTTTTGCTATGAAATAAAACCCAATTAAATATTATTATTAAATAATATTTATTATTATTTCAATTAAATTATTATTAAATAATATTTTAAAATATTTGGAGC
This sequence comes from Ibycter americanus, assembly GCA_035590275.1. Taxonomy (NCBI): domain Eukaryota; kingdom Metazoa; phylum Chordata; class Aves; order Falconiformes; family Falconidae; genus Ibycter; species Ibycter americanus. The sequence goes on along the minus strand of JAVJGI010000062.1, from coordinate 42,107,448 downwards.
AACTGTTGCTTCTCAGCAGTTTACTACAGAAGGTGATAAAATTGTCACAGAATAATTCTGCCACAGAGTTCTGCCAGTACATGTCAATGCATTTTGTTCAAGGCCAGACAAGCCATCACAGGCAGGTCAGGATGTGTATTCTAGTGTTCCTGACTTCCCGTGTTGGTTGACATGTTTATTACAAAGTTCATTTGTTGATGCAAATACTACCCTTTTTTTGAATGAATCCTGACCAAAGTTGCTCCAGTAATTGGGGTAGTTCAGCAGGTGTATGGTACCACCATTTAAGAAGTTTGCCACGGAAGATTCACAATGTCTGTAACTAGGAATGACAAAGGGACAAGGTTGTACATAAAAAGCTTATTTTTTCCTTTCTCACTGAAGTAGGACATGAATGAACTACACAGTATCTATAGCTACACGAGAAGATTTTAATATTATTATGCTTGCTCTCAGAGTATGGAAGTCTCATGGTCTCCAGAAACATTAAACCATATTTTGGATAAATGTTTTCTGACAAGCCATTGCTCTCTGCAGAGAGGGTGCACTGTGGTCACTTACCCGGTGGTGCTGAGATTTGCTGCTGGGTTTTCACTAAGCAGTTTGCTAAAATGTTATATGTGGTTTTGAATAATTTTCTGACCAGTGAAGTGTATTATTTTTTTTTCCTTTTGAAAAAAAAAATCCTGTAAGAAAGTTTAAGAGGTTTTTTTTTTTTCTTCCTACAGAAAGAAATGAAAACTCTATCCATGCTATAAAGTACTCTGTGTTCCAAGAAGCATATATAGGAGATAAAATTATACCTGCTATGTGGTATACCTTCTTAATATTCTACTCAGTATCTATAGAATGCAATTTATTTATTCCCTATTAGGTGGTATAAGACAAAACCAATTCTGGGGAAAATGTTTAAAAGTGCATAAATGACAGATATGACAAAATCCTGTTTTAACTTTAGGTTTCTTAGATACTGCAATAAAGAGTGAAAAAAAGCTCTTTAAGAATGTGTCCCATTTAAATTGTTTTAAAAAGGTATTATCTGGCAATATAGTTTATATTCTGCCAATCACCATTGAACAATGAGTTCAAGAAAAAAGAAGCAAAACGTACTTTTAAAAATCCCCCATGAGATGTTAAACTAAGTAGGAAAATACAAGGATGTGATTATGTGGCATTATTTCAGACACTGGCACTTACCGATAAAGAGCAATTATGATCCCCTCTGGAAAACTCTTCCTATTCCCTCCTTGCTGATTAACTTGGCCCAGCCTGGAATCTGGCAGACCAAAGACCAAGATCACTGAAAGCCACCTTTATGTCTTTATGATCTCTCATCTCTCCTCTAAGTGTTACATGCTTTGAAGCTGCATGAAGTGAGAAGGTTGGTTCCATAATCCATGTGTCACCATGCTACTACCACCACAAAAAAAAGTTTGCCTGTAATCAGCTGTGACTTGAATGTCCTCTCTGGTGAGCTGGGGCTTGTGCTGCCTGTGTCCTGGTGATCTTTAAATAGCCAAAAGCAGGCTGGCTGCTCCTGGTGTCATCCCACCAATGTGAGATATTTAATGTAGATACCAGAGTTAGGAATGTTGTTGCTCCAGACTTCATCTGTAGTCAAGAGGCAGACTGGCAGATACTTTGTGAAAATGAATTAGATAATTTCTGTAATTTTCATCACTGATGTGTTTTAATTAATGCCAACCTCATTCTCTGCATGAGTCAGTAGAAACAACACCTAATAATACCACAGGACAAAGCCCAGCTTTTGGGTTGCATCCAACAAACTTCTTCATGCTTCCTGTACAGCCACAAAAGAATGAGAGTTGGGGGGGGGTTAATCCATTTATCACAGCCACCTATCCACATTTATGCAATACTTTCCCCCTTAAGTTAATAGGGAACTTCTGAACTCAATTTAAAGTAGAAATTAAGACTGGACTGGGGAATGCTTAATGCTTTGTGTGGTCATCATTTCATGATAAATGAAGCTGTTTAGCCTCCTTAGCTTCATCTCTCTGACTTTACTTTTGCACTTGCCAGTAGCTCAGCGAGAATTGAATGTAGCTGTCTGGGTTTTAGCCTAGCTTCCTTGCTGCCCAAATCTGTCTGCGTGTGCAACTGTCTCTCAGTCCTCCCACAGAAGCTTTTCAATGTTAGCCAATTGCAACCAGATTTTGCCAAGGCAAAAAGACTGCAAAGATACTAAATTTATACAAATAAGCTGCCAGTCAAGTACAGAATACCTGTTAATACACTGAGAATAAAACTTGGTTAGTTCAACCCTTGTCAGGCATCAGAGCACTTAGGGATGCCAAGGCAGGAGGTAATTCATGCTGCCATGACCATATGTGTAGCAATACCCTGCACCAGATAGTTTAAAGCAAGCTCTTTCTACTGGGTCTGGCTGGTACAGACTTCATTTTCATCACAGCAGCCTCTATGGTGCTGTGTTTTGGATTCATGACTAAAACAGTGTTGGTAACACACCGGTGTTTTATCTGTTGCTGAACAGTGCTTGCATGGCATCAAGGCTTTCTGTTTTTCCCACTCTGCCCACCTAGTGAGTGGACTTGGGGTGGGCAAGAGGCTGGGAGGAGACACAGGTGGGGCAGCTGACCTGAATTGACCAAGGCAATATTCCATGTCCAACAATAAAACCTGGGAGGCTTTCTAAAGTAGCCATTGCGAGACTGGCTGGGCATCCATCTGCCTGTTGGGAGGTGGTGAGTGATTGCTTTTGTATCACTATTACTTTTTTTTTTCCTTTCCTTCAGTTACTAAACTGTCTTTATCTTGACCCATAAGATTTTTTCGTGCTTTTGCTCTTCCTAGTCTCTCCCCCATCCTGCTGGGTGTGGGAGTGAGTGAGCTTTGGGGTGGGTATTTAGCTGCTGGACAGGGTCAACCCACTACATTAATCTACATCTACATGAGGTCTACCAATAGCAGTACAGATGAACCTTGAGGATAAAGAACTGAAACACATTTGGCAAACAAATACATTACCAAACTGCAGGTATTCCCCATCAAGCTCCCAGATTCATTGACCATAGCAGAATTACAGTACTGTAAAGTAGTAAAAAAATGCTCCTGTAGCCCCTGGAAAAAACATTTATAAGACAATACAAATGTGTACAGGGGTGATTACCAAAGGTTGTTCCTGTACTTGCTGACTTTGCAGTAACTTACTCGTATCTTGAGATGCACAGCAGCAGCCAGCTAGCACTGTATAAATGCAGAAAAATAAAGTCAGAAGGGGCAGACACCTCACGAACTGGAAGTGCATCATTTGGAAACAAGATGAAGAAGGCTTTGGGTGAGGTAGACCATCATAGGATGATTATGAATTGCCAGTATGATGTGTCTGTGAACAACGTGTTGTGACATGACGTGTCAGAAATGTTTTCAATAAAGACATGGAGGCATGAATGCCACAGAAGGCAGCGGTGCAACCACACCTGCCATCATATGCAGAAGTCCATCGCTTGTAGTTGAAAAAAGGTAAAGTAAAATTGGAATAACTTGATTCTAGGATATTTAGAGAAATGTTGTCCAAGCTTTCAGTCTTGGCCTGTTAAGCCTATTAAAACAAATTGAGAGGAACTATGATTGCTGTCTACTCCATCCAATCAGGGAACAAAGGCAATAGGAAACATAAACAGGAAAAAGAAAAACTTAAGCTTACTAATGATACTGATATAATGATAAATAATTATAATGTGGCCATTAATACCTTGGAATTAAAAGGTTTCTCATCACTAGCAGCTGGAATCAGGTTCCATAATTGCCTTGCCATGTAAGCAAATGAGACTTAAAAATTGCTTACCACAGCGCTCTGTAAATTTATGGAAAGACTTACATAGCAAGGTGCCTGTGATGGTAGGCTGGAAACAACAAACTAACAAGATCTTTCTACTCCTGGGATCTCAATATCATGAAAGGGCATTAAGTATCAGGAAAACCTCCTGGTATGGAGATCAGCCTGGTAATGCCATTGACTAGCAAAGAAAGCTGCTGGATCTGAGACAATGACTGCATTAATAAGAAAGGCTTCTGGATCTCTCCCTCTTCCTCCAAGCAATTAAATAATTGATTGAATAGTTCTCAAAGTTGGAATTTTCATTTGGGAGTAGGCCAACACAATGCTGTAGGAACATATATGAAGGGACCTCATAAGATCATCTTAATTGTCAAGGACTACTGCTTATAAAAATAGCACTCTTCCATAGTGGGGTGAAGGCAATGAGAAACACCATTTTTCTTTGGATCAAGCACTGCTGCATAATAATAACTATACATAATTTATCTAAGACTTGTTAAAGCTCTGCTAAGGCCTTTTACAATCCAACACAAATGTTTAAATAAACACAACTAGCAAAACATATTTTTTGCTGGAAATGTGATAGAAAAGCAACACTGGGTGCACTCAATACAAAGGGCACTGGATCATGGACTTTTTTGGGTTTTGAAGAAGCAAACTTATTGAATTAAAGTTTCTCAGGGCCAGATTTTTCCATACTGCTCAGCATCCAGAAACAGAGAAAAAGTTTCAACTGTTCTTTTTTATGTATGTGCACTACCTTTGCTTAGAAATCAAAAGAAGGTATTTTTTTTCACAGTACATCCGATGGTGACCTTTGACAGCCTGGCCTTTTCTGGGTTCCTGAGTTGGAGTTGAGTGTGTACAAATATCAGGCTCCAAGTATGAAAGCAGTCTGTACCCCTGCTCACCCAGATGATGATACAATTTATGTGCAAGTAGTTGGACCGCCCCAGCCATCACTCATCACAGGGATCTGTTGGAATGGGTCCTTGCTGGGGAGGGAAGGGGCTTATGAGTTTTCTAGACTGGCAAAGGTCTTAAAAAATGGAATATAATGGCATAAATAAATAGGGAAATTTGCTGATCTACAGCTTATTTTGTGTACTGCACTGGTCTGCCAAGCTGGTATATTGTATCAGGTAGGTTTGTGGTATAGCTGGTACTGGAACAGCAAGAGAAGTAGGCTTTCTGTTGTGTAGACTTGGCTTTATATTTTTATTTATTCAATTCTACCCCGAAGCTTACACAATAAAGAGAACTACAAATGAAATGCCACTGATTGTTTTTAACTTGTGCACCGTAAATGCCACACGACAAGAGATCACTGGTTCAAGACAAGATATCCTACCATGCAGGAGCTTATTGCTAGCACTGGTTTGAAGCCCATGTTTGCTTTCTGTAAAATCCAACAGAATGAGGCAATAGGAATAGCCTTGATCATTGTACTTCTGAAATAAAACAAGGACCTGAGTGATTGCAGCTCAGCTAATAAGCACATTAATATTTGCTAAGCAAAGCCTGAGTAACATTTTGGGGTTTATATACATATACATATACATATATATAGATATATATATATAATATAACATTAGATTCAGTTACATCACTGCTAAAACTTGGAAGCTTGAATCAGAACTGATTTCTGCTTCATTAACTGACTGTCTGTAATGTAAATATTACAGTCATTTTTGCCTTTGAGAAGCAGATTTTGTTAAAAAAAAGCAAACCTGGCATTTGTTGTATCACTGAGCACTTGGAAAATGTCAGTGTAGCTTAGTGATGTAGGTTGTTTTTTCTGGTTTTTAACTCCATCAGCTGTGGAACACATGGATTTCAGATATTCATTAAAAAAATTTCAAATCCTTTAACCATATTGCAATCTCTTTACTTTGGAAAAGAACAGTGCAGGGCTTTCTGGGTTTAGCTTCCAGGCATAAACAAACTCAGCTGGCTGAACCTATTCAGGAGCATTTAGCATCCATTCCAAGAAAAACATTATATTGGCCCCAACAGAAGTCGTGTCTGAATACTATTTCATTTTATTGATTGCTGCTTTTCATTTTAGCACTATCTTTTGATCGTTACTTAAGGTCTTCATCCAACCAGTTTTTGGCCTGGTAACCAGCAGATGAAGTTGGCAGGCTGTCGAGATCACTGTTTATGAGGCAGACAATAGAGTCATGTACCAAGTAAGAATGAGTGTACAGTGTGTTGCTTCAGCTGTACTTAACTAAAAGGTTTTAAAACAACTCTGACATTGGTGCTTGATGGATTTTAGTTTGCACTAAAATGAGGTGGAGAGAGTGGGCACGAATGTGTTTCGTAGATGAAATATTCAACTAACAAAGAGACAAAGAGGAAACTGGGACATCAAGTTCTCCCAGGGATCTCCTATGTACTGCTAAGAAGTCAAACTAAATAGTGTTTCCAAAGTCTCTAAATTAGCCTTCTCCCAGTGAAGCCAGCAGTAAAATTCCCAGTGGTTGCAAAGGATGTCAGGTTAGGTCACTGTTCTTTAGGCCACCAAAAATCCTACCTTTTTTTAATAATTATTATTTCTTTCTGTCCCTAATGTCATACTGGTGTCCTCTGGCCCTTAAACTTCAAACTTGCTTGCTGCTTACCTGAGCTTGTGCATCACTCTGCCAGCATGCAGGTGGCCTCCACTTTGGTGCAGCCACGGATTTCCCCAGTTGCGAGGAAAGGGCTGGTGTGCATTTGAGCTGTTGCCTCCATGTAGTCTGGTTGTGCTCTCTGGACTGAATTCCTTGACTGTAAAATACAGATAATGGCACTTCCCTGCCTACATGGATTATGTGGATTCCTCAAGCTTTCTAGGGATAAAAGCCAAAAAGTAATGTAACAGGTGATATCTTGCTGCATATTTTATCTACTGGCATGGAAACATTACTCCATTATTCAAAAAACTGGAGACACAGACACGAAAAAAAAATTAAAAGCAAAGAAAAAAATGCCATTAATAACAATGAAGAAAAATGAAATGGCATATGACCTGATTTCTAAAAACAAAAAAGATCCCTGCAGATACACAAACCAGTAAATATGATTCTCTGTCTGATTAAATGAGCTTCTCTCAACTTGCCTACCTTGCTGTTTACTTAAAGCCATTTCAATTTTTTCCAGTCTGCACATACTGAGCCAGAATATGAGAAGGGACTACTCAGTGCATGTACTCTAGTAGTTCCTAGACAACCAAGTTGAAAACTGCTAGAGCATTAACTACCTGAAGAGGAGCCACAGCTGGAAATCAGTAGGTGATACAGAAGGGGAACCGCATTGACAAACACATACACAAATAAACATAATGGGAATCAGTAAACAAACATGTTGGGAAAAAAAGGGAGAGGTGTTTTTCTAAATTTGGTAATTAGAGAGAGAAATATTTCCTTACAAACTGTAATCAAGTCAGATAAAATGTAAAGTAGTACATTTGTCTCTTTTTGCTGAATCACTGTCAATGCTGTGCTGTCAGATACATCTAGTTGAAGTTGCTGAAGGACCATCAGGAACAATTAGGCATGAGGTTTCTTTCTTCTGGCAGCTTTGGTCCGCTGCTGTCTGCTTCAGGCTTTTCTGTTGCTTGAAGAACGGAAGGAAGCATGAGAATTTTGCTGCCTGGGAACAAAGTCTAGTTGTTAAGAGCTATACTATAGCTCTCTATCTTTGTGTAGGGTTTCTCTAGATCAGCCATCATAATACTTAGTCAAAGGCTGAATCAGATAAATTAAGTCAGCATGGGGCTAACCAATCTTCAGAGCTGACAGTACACTTTATCCTTCCTACGGTGCTGCAAGTGTTGCTTATTGAGTTTGCTGCACCCAATGATTTACCTGTGTAGTGGTTTGAGCAGCGAAGTGAACATGAGGAACATAGCAGTTGTTGTTGTTACCTCAAAGTGCGAGGCACAAGGGGCTAAATCTTCCCAGAAAAGTGCGAGGCACAAGGGGCTAAATCTTCCCAGACTACCAGGGCAGCAGAATGTCTTGGAATCTGGCCTCTCACCTCCAAGTGCCTCAGGATCCCCTCCACAACTGCAAATTTTACTTCAGTTTACATGATCTACAAGATCTGCAGGCAAAAATCTTTGCCACCATACTGGTTTGCACTATGGATGGTACCTTAATATTCATATGCAGAAAGCAAACCCCACTGCTCACTGTCTTTTGAGAGCATGACTTTTATTTCCCAACAGTGGCATAATGTTTCTTCTGGAGTGCCATTTACTGATATTTTTTTTAAATGGTACATTTTTAAATGAAATTATTTGGCTTGCAGTTTGCAACGAGATAAGGCAGACATTTAAATGATATTTTAGTCAAAGTCACGGCTCCCAAAGTATTATTTATGTTAAGCTTTGAGATATGCTTTTTCCTGAGGGAGCCAAACTGTTATATATTTTCTTCTTAATCTACTCAGTATTCAGATTTCACTGCCAGCAGGAATTAAATATTAAGAGATTTTCGTTGTTGTTATAGAGCTGAATTATTATAGAGATAATTATTATTGAGTATTTCAGCATACATCCTGTACTTAATCCATTTAACACATACTAAAAGAAGCCCAGATTGCAGTACCAAAACCAAGTCTGTAATTGTTTTAATCTGAAAGATGAGGAAGGTTCAAGGTAAAGAGAATTCAATTAACAAAGGCAAACCTAGAGGTAAAAAGATAGACTTCTTTTTTGCTTTGTATCACCATAATAAATCAACTTCTTAGAACATATAAATTTTAGTGTTTCCAGAGTGTATTGCTAGTAGAGACCAAAAACCCACAAGCTCTTGAAAACTGCACCTACTTACACCTTCAGGTTGGTTTCCTTCTTGTTTTGTGCTTGAGTCCTGTTTCTCTTCACTACCCCCACGGCTGCCCAGGACTACTGCGTGCCGACCCAGAGGAACCCAGCCATTTACCAAGGCTGGCTTCAAGAACGCTAGGAAGCAATGCCAGTTCATAATTTTTTAGAAAAGGAAGGTTCACATTCTCCACACCAGCAACAGAGCCAAGAGCCTGTGGGAGCTCTGCAGTCCTGTTTGTCCTGTCAGGAGCTGTACCCTGTCTCTGGCAGGGATGTTGCCATCATGCCTCTAGCCATGACCAATTGTACTTAAAACTCAGCAGGCCCCACCATACACATGGCCAACGGGTCTCTGTGCGAGCCTCTGAGGCTACCAAACCAACTAGATGGCTAAAATTGGGTGAGATGAATTCCATTCTGATATTTCAGAGCTGAAATAAGAGGAACACTCTGAATATACACTGAAGACTTGGTTTGTTCTGTTTTGTTTTGTTTCAAATTACAACATCAATTAGATTTCTTCTTTTTTTTTAAGTTTTAGATTTTTTTTAAAAAGGCATTTTCCATGCAAAAAATTATTTTTCAGTGTAGGAAATTTTAGGTCCAATTCACACATCTCTATAGGAATTCCAGCATGTCAACAGAGCACTAATCCTGACTTTTCATGCCCTTTAAATGGAAACTATGAGAATCTCACTGTAAACAGAAATCAGGTTTACAGCCTGTACCGTCTCAAACTTCATGCACGTATGCATACAGATGTATATGTATTAACACACAGAAGATCAGAACATGCTCTATTAAAATCTGCAGGATACACTTTTTTTTTTTTTTTTTTTTTTTTTTTTTTTTTTTTGGCAGAGTGTAAATCTGGACTGTGCAAAGCAACCCTATGTGACAAGGGCCGATAAAGCCAGTCTCTAATAGCGGGCAATCTTGAGTCAATGCTGGAAGTCCTTTCTTTATTCTCCTTTCCTGCTCTTGCTTATGTCTTAAGATGAATGCTCAAAATCCCATCCACTGACATGTTCTTCCAAAGGAAGAGATGTTTCTGTTCTAGCCGTATGACTCATGCCTCCCATGTCCTGCCCAGGCCAGAAAGAAATGCAGGGGCTGATCTACAGTCCATTGTCGCCAATGGACCTTGATCCAGGGGAATAAATTACATATTTCTATGCGACAATTAAGACATTAACTTGTTAGGGCAGGCTCTAACTCAGTGAAACTGCCTTATAGTGAACAAGTTTTTCTTCCTCTATAACAAAGACACTAAAAAGAAATGTGAAAGAGATTCAGACTTCTTTTATTCCAAATGTTTGTGGATATGAAATGTAGTGATGAGCTCCCATGTAACACACTATCAAAGTAAAATTAAACATTGTGACTTTTCCCTAGCCTGTTGCAACAAGCCATATAAATTATAAAATAGACCCAGGTATAGGAAATTAAATCATGAAATAATCAGAATTCACAGTAAAATATCTCCATTAAGATAACGTACTTAAATGAGCTACACTGCAGTGTTCTATTGCACCCCTACACTTTAATGTAGCTACTTCTGCATACATTTTAGTTCACTACTGCCAAAAAGGAAAATGGCCTTTAAGAAATGGCCATTGTCCTCTTGTTGCCACTTCCTTTTGCTCTCATTTTCTTAATTCTACCAGTTCATTAATTCTACCAGTTTTGGGTACCTCATACCTTCATCTGTTTTGTTTCCTCAGACTTTTAATGTCACTTCTAGCAGGGACAGAGGACTACTACTCCACTGCCTTTAGCAATTAGACATTTTTGTATTGAGCCTGGGATATCTTTGTACCTCAAGCTTCTTGCTCTGCACTGACTGATACAAGGCACACCTGTATTTTCAGGACTTTACAGCCATGTTGTACAAAATATTAATTCAAACTCGATAAAAGGAATCCATGGCCCTGTCATTTATTTTGTGCTAGTAGTATGTTTTACTCAAAGGGCTAGCCTCTCAGCTGGGAGGCTGAATCAGTCAAGGAAATGCGTGGCCCACCCAACATCTTTGTACTCACTTACTTTGTACTCAAATGAAACGAGAAATAAAGTTTAAAATTCTGATCACTTTATTTATTGTGCATTTTTTTTCAGAAACTGAATTGTGCAAATCCTTACATGGCATGTTGGATGTGGACAGTACCTATTTCATTTCAGAATAAGACAGCAATGTACAGCACACCAAACAGTAAGATTGTAAGGCTTGGAAATACTAGTAAGCTTTACTTACTGTGTTAACATTGTACAATGAAAGATGTCCCTCTGCTCCCCATTGTTTGAGCTGTGAATGTATTTTCAGAAATATACCCATATTCTAATTCAGTTTAGGAGAATGATGATAGAGAAAACCCCTGAGCACTCTCCTCCTGCCTCCCTTTTCCATGTCCAAGGTATTGCTGTAAGCACAAGAAAACCGAAGCCCTGTGAGTCTAGCTTGCACAACACTTAATCGGACCCAGTCACCACTGCAACAACAGTCACGGTTAGAGCTGAAACTGCATCCTTAGCTAATCTGCCGATGGTAACAAAGTCTGTAATGAGTACACAGGCAGGTTTCATGTTGTATGCTACAAATACACAAACACAAATACGGCATAAAGCTGGATGTTTCTATGAGAATTTGGTTTGAGAGCAAGACCCCTGCAGAAAGCCTGTTAGGAAGGAACCCTGAGAAAACACTGAAGAGCCACAGTCTTCCCTCTGCCAAGAAAGCTGTTAAGAAATACTGCCTCAAAATCAAAAATTGCGCTGAATGAGCAAAGGAGTGGTCAAAGAAAAAACAGCTGATGCAGGGAACATCCTCCACCCTCCTTGATGCTCGTGCACTCACATACACATACGCAGGCTGCTCCCTCTTGCAAGTGTTACAGATTCCTGACTATAAATGTCAAGCATAGTTCCTCATCTAACTCTGTCTGCTCTCCACACTGACAAACTGCACAAGTTCAGAAAGGTGTAGTTTACCCCTCTTTGTACCACGATAAGCAAGTCTGTCCATTAAAAAAACAATTAACAATTACTTTTTGCTTAGTGGATTTAAAACCCTTGGCATAACTTCAATGTGATTTTGGTATGATTGTATATGCAAGAAAGCAAAAACCAGCCAACAAACTGTGCCAACTTCTGAACTCCGTGTCTCTGAAACCACTGGGAATTTTGTTTAAGCAAGGAGTTCAGAATTTGGCCATGATGAAAAGAAGCTTTAGCAGCAATGTGGGCTGGCCTCAGCACCACTAGTCAAACCAGTGATCTCCCATGCAGGTTCTGTTCCACTCCAGGCCACAGTTCCAGCACCACTCAAATCTGCACTGAGGGCGAGGACATTTCATGTGCATGCAGCCACCTGCAAAATAGCAACAGAATGGCTTTGGTACTTGGCGAACACTTAGAGATGTTAATCAACAATTAACAGTGTTAAAATCAACTTTCTTAGGCATTTATTTACTAAGTAGAACATTTATTAAAAGAGAAGTACAAACCGGAAGAATATTTTTCCTGGGCATTCTAAAACCTGCTACTCCCTCTCTTATTGGGGTACAACATGCTGGTCTCACTTGATGGACTGCAGGAGTAGGAGGAAATTAGAAGAGACTGTGCTAGGGACAGGGAAAAGATGAGTCTGTGGCCTCTCAAAGAGTTATGGAGGTGTCTCAAGAATACCCTTGTTCAGCTGTGAGCCAGAAGATGAACAAAGTTCAATTATTTTTTGAAGTCAGATTCCACAACTGAGACATTTGCAAAGAGAATCAATCAGAAGATAGACTTTGGTGGCTGACTGCTGATTATATCAAAATGACATTAGTAATTTCAGTTGATTTGACCTTCTTAGTATTTGAAGCAGCCTTTTAATTGCATCAGTTTCCTGTGTGTTGGGTTTCTTACTTGCCCATACTGTGAGAGCAGCTTTAATCCCTCTGCTCACAAGCTTGATCAAATGTTTATTTTGTAAGATATAAAACATTAACATTGTCAAAGGTCATTACAGAAATACACTTCAAATGGAAATCATGTTGCTTACCACACAAAGAGATCTCTTGTATAATTTAAACTGAAAGAAAAGCATGCAGTATGAAGAAATGCTGAAATGTCATCTTGGTTTGACTGCAGGTGTTGACAGGAGGTACAGGGATTGTGTGTTCCCTGCTGTACAACCTGCGACCCTTAGACCATCTTTTTTATAAATGCCAATCCAGAATGATTCTCAGAAGGTAAAACCAGCAGGAGACACAAGAACTGGTTTGTTAAAACAGGCCTGTCTGCTTCATCTGACAGAGAGAAAACTAACTGTGATGGCAAGGTCTATTCATCAGTTTGTATCTCTGTGTAAGAGATGCAATTTGCCAGACTTTTTTATCTTATTTAAATGTAAGCATATGAAAAGGTCAGCCTCCATGTTACACTTTACTTGAGGTTTAGAGCCAATCCTCTCTTACGATTTGTATGAAACCATCACTGGGTAAAACACACCTCAGTTCTGGCGCAGGACCCAAACCCCAACAGGCACCCTCTGTCAAATCTGTGCTCTGCCTGCTAAGCTACATAAATCATGTTATCCTCTGCTACACGGCAGCTGAGACCAGCAGTCAGAGTGGAGAGTGCCTCAAGCAACGTGGCTTACAGCTTTGTGAGTGCAGCCGTCCTCTGAGAGATGTGAATGTGTGTTTAAACTCACTTAGACTGGGAACTGAGCTGTGGGAAAGTGTTTTGCTCTTTGACTTCAGCTATTACAGAAAAGTTATTGGCATATATTCTACAATGCCTATAGCTATACAGGCTGTTATAGAAATGTTATTGACATAGATAAATATAGGCTATTACAGAAAAGTTATTGGCATTGCCACTGTCCCTTGTAAAAGACAGTGCACAGAAGCATTTGGGGAGGGAAGGCAGAATTATTCTCTTGTGTGGAGTCAGTGTACTCCTCCCAAATGAAGACTGTTGGCAGACTTTGGTGTACAGTTATCAGCCTCTTGACACTAGCTGTACTTAGGCAAAAGAAAAGTGCTCCTTTCAGTTTACAAATGTTAGCCTGGAAGCTGGCACGTGCCGTACCCATGACCAGAGAAGCAAGCAAGCACTGCACTTTTTAAGCTTCATGCCTTAATTCACAGAATCACAGAATCACTGAGGTGAGAAAGTAGTACCTTTAGAGATCATCCATTCCAAACTGCACTGCCCAAAGCTCGGTCAACTAAAGTAGTGTGCTCAGGGTGGCGTCCAGTTGGGTTTTGAATGTATTCTAGAATGAAGGCTCTTTCTGGGCAACCTGTTCCAGTCTTTAACCACCCACATGGTAGAAAGCATTTTCTTAGATTTAAATGGAATTTCCTGTGTTTCAGTTTATGCCCATTGCCTTCTGTCCTTTTAGTGGGCACTGAGAAGAGTTTGGCTCTGTTTTCTTTGCTCCCCCCATCAGGTACCTATTTCTGCAGTCCTTTTACCATCTTTGTAGCTCTTATTGGACTTGCTCCAGTCCATGTGTCTCTTGCACAGGGAAGCCCAGAACGGGACCCACTACTCTAGATGTGTCTCACCAGTGCTGAGCAGAGGGGAAGGATCACCTCCCTTGAACTGCTGCTGATGCTTTTCCTAATGCAGCCCAAGATGCTGTTGGCCACCTTTGCTGCGAGAGCATGTTGCTGGCTCACGTCCAACTTGTAGTCCACCAGGACACTCAGGTCCTTTCCATCAGGTTGGCCCCCAAGCTGTCCTGGTGGATTTCCCTTTGTTGAACTTCATGAGGTTTCTCACAGACCATTCCCCAGCCTGTCGAGGTCCCTCTGAATGGCAGCACAATCCGCCGATTCCGGTTTTAGCCTGCTGCCATGGCTTTGGCACTTTGCATTACATGGCACTGTCCTGACATGGGTCAGGCTATAAGCAAGGAAAGGTCTTTTCCTGCTTACTATCCATTTTCAATAAATATTTTATTTCAAAGATAAAAAAGTATAATGGCCTTTATTTCCTTTTTGATACACTGGGGATTTTTACAAGCAACTTCCCTAAACATTAGTGGGAGTTGTGTAAATGGTGTCAAATAGGGATATCCTGTTTGTGACAACTGTGATACAGTTTGTGACTGTAACTTAACAGTAAAGAATTTGTAGCAGAGTCTAAGATAAAGTAAAGGTCCTAGCCCTGCTTCAAGCCTGACCAGAAGGTTGGTTTTTTTTTTTTATTTGGCTGTATTTTGCACAAACTGTTAAGTATGAGAGTCACGATTATTGTCTATTTCTAATTCAGTTCAAACTCTAGTTTCCAGTCTGTTTTACAAATGTGTAAATAATTTTTTTGACCTGCCCCTCTGTTATCTCTCTTCTGCTGCCCACCTTGCTCTTTACACTTTGCCAAATCTTGTCTCGCCTTCCCACTCTTGAATTCATGCTTTCTTTCCCTCTTCTTGTGCTTGAAGAAGTCTCCCACTTTCCATCTGCCAACTGCCTTCTTTTCTTTCATCAAACCCCAGATTTCAGTATTTTGTCCTATTTCTTCCTCAGTAGTATTTCTGTGGTATCGCTGCTTGAAGTGTTCTCTCCTTGCAGTTTGCAGTGTCTTATTTGGCATTTTCAGTGTCCCATTTGAATAAGTGATGCCACAAAACTGAGAAGCATCCTGTATTCTTAATATCTGTATAATATTTAGCCAACCATTTTAATATATTTTGAGTAATTAACATAAATAAAATTAAGTCTTGAAACAGCATGAACCTATAGGGTATAGCCTATTTACAATTCCTGTTTCCCATTTTAACCACTCCAGTGGCAGCAGATTACTTTTCTTCCTACATGGTAAACATTGATTAGTGCAACCAGGGTATCAGAACTCATGTTTCTTACTCTGACTTGCTCTTCTACTGTGGGCATGTCACTGGATTGAAATTAGTCTCATCTAAATTCAGCTATATACTCTGCAGACATCTACAGCAGGATTAATTTTCCACACCCCACTTTTAGGTGCAATTCTTCTGGCATACATTACACACATGTTCTGTTTCCTTGTGCAATGAGTTTTGCCCCACAAATGTCTATTTTTTCCAGTGACAATGGAAAAGCTAGACAGTTAGCTAGACATTCAATCACATGAACACTACATCCAGTGGCTCTCTGTGCCTCATTTTCCCTATCTATAAAATAGCTAGGCATTTTGTGAGGCTTAATTAGTGTTTTTAGAACTAAGTGATTTAGATTTAGTGATTTCAAGATAATTTAGACAAAGTGACAGAGGGAACACTCAAGCTCTGTGTGTTCTTCCTCTCTTGGAGTAATAATGTATACATGTACACATGCACATTCATACATTTATACTGTAAAATGAATTAAAAAAGACAGTTAAGTATATATCTAATGAATTTACCATTTTTTTCTACTGGAATATTGCAGCTGGGGCATGGCTTGGTTGTCTTCTTGATTGTTTCTCTAGATGCCTCTTCCCATCGAGCTTGCATGGCTGCATGTTCATCAACTATGTACCCCTGCAAAGAGACAGAAAAAACACCCATGGGCACCATACTGCATGGCTGTGCTGGGACATGATGTCTACACTGAAGTGATAACTATTTACCCACAAGAAACAGACAGGAGTGACTGCAAGGCTAGGTAGACTGGACTTTGTAAGAGATGTAGAATTTTTGCTTCAAAGTGCAAACCTATTTTCTCCCAGTGTGCACAACACGTGTATTGGGTTAGATCCTGGGATGCAGGATGGCGGAGGGGAACTGCAGCAGCTGGAGCATGTGTCGTCCTGGATATCATTCCCACATCCAGCTGCAGCACAGGCTGTGTCCTCCCCACTGCTCTCTGCCTTGAGTGGCAGGCAAAGCCCCAGCAGGGGCACACAGTGAGCATCAAGTCGTGCTGCAAATGCACAAAGACAGGTAAAGCAAAAGGCAAGGCGAAGCAGGAGTCAGATGAACCTCGCTGAGACATGACACATTAGACACCGCAGGTTTGATTCTGCTTCAGGAATTAAAGCCCTTGCAAGAAAAGCAAAACCACCAACACAACGCAAGACTTGATAATGCAGAATGGTGCGGTCCCTGGAAGGAAACTGTTTTTCATAATGAAGTGTACTCCTTTGTTTGGGAGGTCTAGATTTCATTCAGACATAGTCTATACAAATTTAAGAGGCCTTGAGAGGCACAAAGAAGAAACACAAAAAGTTTGGAGAAAAAGTAAAAAAAGAACCCAGTAAATGATGAAGGCAAGCAGCTCCTCAGATAGGATGACACAGATGGAAAAATTACCATGAAGTGTGCTTTAAAAGGGACTCCTGTGTTTGTCCTATTTATGACTGGGACAAAATTACGTAATCTACACAAGTGCCCTACTTGGCAATTTCCTACCTAAAATGATGATACAAGGACAGATGAGATGGTAGTGCCTTGGGTCATTTCTATTACAGAAGGCTGGCAACTATGTGAATAGTAGCTGTAAACAATGTGTGTCAGTTCCAGTTCTGCTAGTTCTTGAAGTTCTGCTCTCTCCATTCATAATGTCATTTTTTTCAAGCATACGGGGAAAATTACAAGCTTAAACCAAATTATATCATTTGTAAAAATCCCCATAATTTCTTTGTATATAACTTCTAAATACTTATAGGCTGTTCTGTGGCTAGACTTCTAATACTTATTTACACGGAATTTTTTTTAATATATTTATTTCTAATAAGACAGAAAAAGGAAATTGGCCCAACTTTTAAACATGCCACACAACCATAACTCCTCTTGATTTCTGCTCAGCTGCTACTGATAAAGCCTGTTGAGTTGTTGCAGTGTCAGTGAGTAAGACCTAGATTTTATTTCTTGGCTGAAGTCTCCTGAGTTAAAATGGGATAACAAGGAGCAACATCTGCAGGAATTAATTTCCAGCTTATCTGGTGGCCATTGCAACATGCATCTTAAAAAGTCCCAGGCTTTTTTAATCAAGAAACCTCAAAAACGTGTTTATGGCATTATTTCTTTTCTTTTACTAACTATATCAGTCTCCTCAGCCCTTGAATCCTTTTTGTTGCTCCTCACTTAATATTCTCCAATTTGCTAATATTTTTGATATAAAGGTGACAAAAGTGAACAGTCTTCTCAGCTGTATCCTAGAAGTGACTTCTACTTTTGGCTCTCTGCTTCTGGAGAGGGAATTTGGCCCTGCACCCTGCCGGGAATTCAGCAATTCGGCAAAAGGATGACCTCTATACAATGGCACATTAGGAAGTTCTGGGAAATAGAAACAGCTGCTCAGGCTAATAGCGAAGAACATAATCTAGTATTGATCTTGCAACACCTCGATCTTTAAGGAAGGATGATTTTAGCAAGCAATCTGAGCTAACTCAGAGAGGCCTGAACACAAGATGGGGAGAGTGGGGAACACTGGACCTGGGCCTCAGTTTGCCCAGTGACTGAAAGAAGGTGAAATTAATTTCATCTCACTGTAATGGGAATTAATCACTTAACACTCATACAGAGGATTCAAGAGGAAAATCATTATAGCAGTAACAAAACATTGCTATTCTTTTAAAAATAATAGCTACATGAGAAGACCAGAAATATTTTTGATTTTTGTAGTTGACCCAAAAGAGCTTCACAGTGGCTCTGTTTTTGCCAAATAGTCCAAATTCAAACTGTGTGGTTCAGTACTTGGAAACATACTTTTTCCCCATCTTCATGTCTTTGTTGTGTCCTAATAGCAAATGACACTGAGGCAAAACTTCATCTGCCGAATTGCTAATTTGATTTGTATAAAGATATTTGATGTTAATTCTGAAAACAAATGCAAATTTGGGAGAACTTAGGAATAACTAAAACAAACATCTTCAAACCACACATATGCAATTCACCAAGAACAAATTGCTGAAAACAGAGGAGTGAATTGTATTAATATTTTCCATTGCAAAAATTCTAGCATGAAGTAGATGCAGCGGCATGATATTTTCAGCCTATTAGAGTTGAAACATCCCTCCTATGCCCAGTCTTGCTGAATGCTAAGTGAAAAACTTCCTGCAGCAAGAAGCAAATGCAGAGAAATGGTACAGTGATGGAGTCCCTCTGATTCAGTAAAGAAATCATACCATACTAATCTATGAGCCTCCAGTATTCATGCACTTTATTTAGTGCTCCACATACAATGACTGCAAGCACACATATATTTGTGTGCATGTTTTCCTCAAACAATAAAGGAAAGGTGTATGACAGTTCTCCATTACCAGTGTCTATTTAAATCACCTTCTTTCATTGTAAGCTAGCAAACCTAACTTTCCTGACAATGGCCTAGGTAACAAGGCAGGTCTATCAAGCTGAGGTGGCTCTCATTTCATTTGGCCTGTGTGGTCTTGGATAGGCAGTTCAGGGATGCTCCAGGTGTGCATCACATACCAGTTCACTGAGAACAGGAGACTTTGATCACTTGTGGTGTTGACCCCACACAAAAATATTTGTCCCATCATTAGTGAAAAGCTACTAGATTCCACTTTTGCCACTTTATGAGTAATTTTTTTGATTCTCAACTGTGCTGCACATTATGACCAGGAATGAATACCCATAAATAACAGGAAGCTACAGTAAGAGCTGTTGCAAGCATTATTCAACATCCCCTCTGCAATATTCCCTTAGAGAGACAGGGGGAAAAGTCTGTCTTGTTATCTCTGGGTCACACTGAAGGACGTAGATTTACTTCTATTCTGTTTCTATGCTGAGTCCTTTGGAAAAAGTAAGAGGGATAAAGAGACCACAGAGACTGCTGAGCATCATACAACAATACAAGAACATGTACATGGAAAGCTTTTTATGCAGTTAATCAATATCAGGTAGTACTGGAAAAAGTCCTACACAGACAGAAAGCATCTTGAAATAGAAATCCTTCCTAAAGCAGTATCTCATTCAGCTAGTAGGGCACACATCGACTTGTCAGTAGAACTACATAAAGCCAACGAAGTATGTGTTCACAGTCAGCAAGTAAGCAGTACTGTCCAGATTAAAAACATTTATGGCAAAACTTTTTGTTCAAAATACTGAAAGCATTAGATATATAATGTTACATTCCAACATCCACTGCATTATATTCTGTCTTTTGTAAGCACACTTCTTTAATGATCATGCTTATTTTACCTAGCCTAGACAACACCTGAAAACTGAAGACCCTTGACTCAGAATAGAATATGAAGCTGTTAACATTATGTTGTGCTTAGCTTTAGTGAATGTAATTTCTGGACTTGGGCTTGTTTGCTCTTGGTGCTTAGCTCCTTCCTGATAAGCAAAAAACCTGGTTATGTGTAACTTTAAAAAATGTATCCTTGTGTAGCTTCCTTTAAATCAGAAATACTTTTTCTTTTGATTAGAAATGCTTGTTTTTCAGTTAATTTTCCTGGGAAAAATAATTTAAAAAAATAAATAGAAATATGGAAAACTATGAGTTTATGTGAAATATAGCATTTTAAAAAGGCTTAGATATCTCAAATCAGAACGTATTACTCATTTTCTAGCATGAATGTGAGGACCACTACAGGTATTTGAAAGTGTTTGAAAGGAAGACAAAGAATAATTCATTGTACACAAAACAATGTTCAACCCACCATAACATTCAGATTAACACAGCCCACTAATTATTTTGGGGTAGACCTCTAAGCAAAAGCAGCCTCATCTGTTGAAGCCTGATCTACATGGGATGGTGACAGTCCAATTTAAAATTCTTTTGTTTTCTCAGCTTCTACTGAGCTGTTTTATGAACATGTTCACATGAATTAACCTCCTGTTGTGTTTAGTCGTGTCTTTTACTTCGGTTGTAGGGGAAAAAATAGCAGATATCTAGGGCACTAGATAGGCTAAAGGGGCTTTGGAAAAGCATGCATTGAGTCATTTAAGAGTCAAAATCTCACAAAGAGAGGTGTACATAGCTATGGGACTAGTGTTCTACTGTACAGAAAGTTTGGGCTAGTCAAAACACTAAAATATGGCTATAGATAAGCAACAGGAAAGATATCCATCAATGGGAATATGTTTCATGCACAGGAAAAATAGAGGTGTCAGTACCACAGTGATCCAGTTAAATTCACATGAAGCAGCTCTTTATGAGCCAATTTGTCTGGTGTGC
Organism: Ibycter americanus; assembly: GCA_035590275.1. Taxonomy (NCBI): domain Eukaryota; kingdom Metazoa; phylum Chordata; class Aves; order Falconiformes; family Falconidae; genus Ibycter; species Ibycter americanus. Next base: position 42,086,705 of record JAVJGI010000062.1, on the reverse strand, counting down.
CTAGGGAATTTTGCCATAAAAAAAGGAGCTACTCTGTGATGACAGCAACTGGCTAAAATCAAAGTGATATACACAGGGTGTCTCATAAAAGATCAAAGAGACTTTCACTAAATAAAATCTAAAACTAAAAAAAAAAGTGCTCTGGTCTGGTCACACTACACATCAAGGTTCTCACTCTGCATGTTTGGGTTATTCATCATGAATTAAATTCAGGTAGCTGGTGAATCATAGTATCATAGAATGATTTGGGTTGGAAGGGACCTTAAAGATCATCTAGTTCCATCCCCCTGACACAGGACACCTTCCATTAGACCATGTTGCTCAGAGCCCCATCCAAGCTGGCCTTGAACACTTCCAGGGATGGGGCATCCACAGCTTCTCAGGGCAACCTGTTCCAGTGTCTCACCATCCTCACAGTAAAGAATTTCTTCCCAATATCTAATTGAAATCTAGCCTCTTTCAGTTTAAAGCCATTACCCCTTTTCCTATTGCTACATGCCCTTGTAAAAAGTCCCTCTCCAGCTTTCTTATGAGCCTCCTTTAATTATTGAAAGGCTGCTATAAGGTCTCCCCAGAGCCTTCTCTTCTCAAGGCTGAAAAACCCCAACTCTCCCAGCCTGTCTTCATAGTGGAGGTGCTCCAGCCCTCTGATCATCTTTGTGGCCCTCCTCTGGACTTGCTCCAGCAGGTCCATGTCCTTCTTATGCTGGGGGCCCCAATATAATACTGAATGTACACTGCTCTAAGGCAGAAAATCTAATCTAATACAGGTCACTATTGTATAACTGTTTTCCACAAGTGGAATAAAGAACATGCCTTCTCCCCTAAGTGGCAACACAGCTACAAATGACTGTCAGCTTAGCCTCATAAACAAAAGCAGCCTGTCACATCTTTTTACTTTATTGCTGCCCAAAATAGGCAAGCTAAAATTCTCTCCATATAGTTCCTATCTATTTCTCATTAGACAGAAAGTTAAGACCTATTCTCAGATTTCCTCTGGTGCATCTTTATTTATAACATAAAGATTAATTTTACGGGACATTTCCCAGTTATAGTTATTTTTCTTGCTCCTTTAATTAGGGATCTGTGGGTTGAAATGTCCTGTGCTTGACATTGTACGTGTACCAGCTACTAAACCCCCAAGCCTCAGTTTCTTTTCCAGTTGTTTAAGACACTTTAGAAATCAAGCTAGGTGTGCCATTTTTTGTACAGCCGTGTTTTATTTAACTTCTTAAATTTATCTGATGGAAAAAAAATCAATGGTCTAATAATAGATGTTCCACATTTCATACTGTGACTCAGGACTCATTGAAAGATGTTATGTATGATGAACCTCTTCAGTAGCTTTTTCTTTCACTAAAATTCAGTGAAAGGGTTCTCTTTTTTTGTGGTCGGCATTTACTATTTACCATTTTCATTAATTTCCCCCTTCATTTGAGTAGAGAAAGAAGTTTCCATAGAAATGCTGTGTGTTTCTCATTTTAACTCTTCCCTGTAGTGCAGCATTTCAAATACCTCACCTTCTGTTTTCCACTGTTCTAAAAGCAATAAGGAAAGTTTGCTGAAATGGTGAAGGAACAATTCTGAAAGTGTTGCTTGCAATAGTTAGAGCATAAACACAAGATGCTGATAACCAAGAGCTGATTCAGGTCATATAACTCTGGAATCCAATCTAATATAAATGTTTTCGCTAACAACTCACCCTTCACTGAAGGTTCAAGCGAAAAAGAAGCTTGCTGCTTCCTTCACACAGTAAGTCAGAAGACTTGTGCAATTGTGTCATTTTGTCAGCATTATGTCTGTTACAATTTAATATGCACGTTGCATAGTTTTTCAATTCCACAGCAAATACAGTAATAAATACATTACACCAACTTCATTTCATGAAGCGTTAGCTAAATATTTCATATCTTAGCATTACAATAATTCAGCTAAAGATATTTTGAAAACGCCTTTATTTGGGAAGTCCACATTAAAATCAAATTCTGAAATATCTTGTGCTCACAGTGGTCCAGCATGTTCTGCTGCATTACAGCAAAGTGCCACCTACACAGAGACCAGGCTTCACAGCTATACCTGCTTGCTAGGAATCTACAGGCATACCAGATTAGACAGATGTTCCCTGGATAGAAAGGGAAGCCTGGCAAGCAATGTCTGTATATTTTATACCACCTACTGGCAATTTCGAGACCTGCATACATGAGGCAATGCGAGGAAAAGACAGACTAGTCCAAGTGAGCTGGCAGCTTTTCCAGGAACGACATTACAAAAGGCTTCAGCAGGGTGCCAGGTGATGTGACAGGCTCTCCTGGACGTGTACGCACACATGGGTGTGCTTTTCTGCCACACCTGTGCAGCAAAAAGCATTTCTGGGAAGTGATCAAACGTGTCTGCTCAGAGCTGGTCGTTTGCCTGAGAGCTCGTGACGGAGTGAGGTTTGAGCCCAGAAACGATGGCTAGGGTTGCAGTCAGGTCGCATGTGCTGATGGATAGGATCAGGCTTGCACTGACTCAGCTGAGGCACTGCACTACTTTTGGTTTGGTCTGATGGGTTCCTGGGCTGACACAGGCTCTGGTTAGTTTTTATACTGCCAGTGGCAGAATAGCAAAGTCACTATCTGGATCCTGCACTAGCTACCTGAGTACTGTAAGGACTGGGTCCCAAATAAGAAACAGCTGAGGTTTGATTTGAAGGTGGTAGGTTTGGGGATAGGCTTTGGGATTTGGGTGACCAAGGTCTCCAGCTGAGGGCTACAGCCGGGACAGTCAGCATCCCACAGGTTTGGAATGGAGTTGAAGTTAAGGTTTAGAGCACTAGCTATAAACTTACACTGAAACAGATTGTAGACGGAAGTTTAGAACATGTAGCTTTGTGGCTCAGCAAAAATGCTGCTGCTGTTTCTTGCACGAGGCCACAGCCTTTGTTCCAAGCCAACAGCCACAGACCTCAGGAGCCATCACGCTTTCTCTGGACTTGTCTTGGCCTGCCTAGAGATTTGGTTTATCAAGTGACAGCAATTATCTAATGACCAGGTGACTATTACCTGTTTTGCTTTTGCTTTTATATAATTTTGTATAATTGTGTGGTTTAACAATGTTACATGTATTTTTGTAACTAACAGACAGCAATGACAAATATAGCTATTATGGGCAGAATGAACAGTCTCTGGCCCTACAGTAAAATGCTATGCAGATGATTAAAGGTGGGGTGAGAGCAGAGGCCCTGAAAGCACAGGCACAAGGTGATATGGGAGGCCCCAGCGCTATAAACAACTCTGCAGTGCTGAGTTATCCAAATGCAGCCTTGAGAGCTGGGTGAGAACAGTCTTAGAGATAACAAAGAGAACAAAGACATAACTGACTTAGGTAAAACACACCATAGATAGTAAATTGGGATCCAACAGCAACTTGCAGACCAGGGAAGGAGGGTGTTAACAAATATAAAAGTGACCAGCAACAGACCATTCAGTAAGAAGGAAAAAACCATCAATAAGGACATCATGCTCCTCCTGATAAGGGACTCACTATGCCAGCCCATCCCAGAGTGAAGCCATTGAGCCTAGGACCCAGAGAGGCAGTGGAAGGTTAAACATAACATCAGAGAAATGAGTGTTACCAGAAGGTTTACCTATCTGTTATTTTGACTATATATAATTTGAACTATAAGTCCTAGTGTTATTGTAAATGGGCTAAAAATAGTTCTTTGATTAGCTTTGTAAGATTTTGGTAAGACTAACAATAAATTTTTTACTTTGCATATACAATGAACCTGGTCTGGAATGAACACTTTTAGGAGGTAATGAGATTTTCAATGTAAAAAAAATGGCAGAAATTCATACAAGCTATTCTGTAACCTGTACACAAGAAATTGCTAACAATTTTTAGCTGCACCAGCAGCTAAAGATGTATGATTAATGATGGATTTTGTTGGATTGCATGGTTTGCAGGGCCAGGGTTGCTAGAACTAGCTGGAATTAAAGCTTGCACTAAGACTAGATATGGCCTGACAGGATTTTTAAGGAGCTTGGGTTGGAGTGTGGAACAGAAGAGACCACTGAGCAAGCTTTAAGACTTCAGTCACCATGGACATTTTATCTAGGCTTAGGTTTACAGCTGTTGCTGGCGTAGGCTTAATAGTGGAGTTTGTTCAAATGAGATGAACTAGATTTACGTCTGGGTCCTACTAAGACTGCCTGATTGGGTTTGTGGGATGATGAATTAGACATCAGATGTTCTTTTAGGTTCAAGTCTTTGAATGTAGGTTATTGGAGGGATTTGTGTACAGCTACACTACAGAAATCTATCATGATGTTTAATTTGTTCTCTTTACTAAATTCACAGCAACCTCTAAAAGCAAACTTGCTAAAGAGTTGTTACCTTTTAATAATCACACACTCTTTGGCTTGACAGGACAAGATAATCAGCAGTTAAACCATCTTGGGGAAAGTTTGTCCATAGACCATCTCTAAAACATACCTTTTTATAACCCATTTCATCCAGTTTCTGTCATCTTTTTCAAACATTTATATCTCTGTGCCCCACTTTCTATTCACTTGTTTACACATGTACCACTTTTACCTCAGTGTCATCGCTACTGCTATTACAATTTACCTTGCAGGTGTCTTACCAACATGTCCAGCACCAAAACTGTCCTGGGAGCTACTCTGTACATGTCCAAATCTAAAATGTAGTCACATTTTATTGTCCAGTTGCTTGTGAGCAGGAAGGTGCATTACTTATTCTGGTAAAAAGCAAAAATGTCTAGAAAGGTTTTGTGCTAGGAAAGCTAGGCTAATTTTAAGCTGGGGATTTACAGAGGAAGCTGGCTTATGGTTAGATTCCCCATCGGCATAGACTGTCTATGGCTGAGGTTAAAAGGGGTCAGGAAGCTTGGTTTTGTGGTGTACATAGCAGGGACTATGTGGTTATTTCTAAATCTAAGTCTGGCTGGAGTCACCTTTACCGTGTCATTGATTCCATCATGCATACTGTGCCTTTTAATTCATCAAATATGACTACTTCTCGCATCCAAAACTTCAACATCTCCAAGAGGCTGCAATGGTTTGAAAAGAAAGCTTCTCAACTGAACTTGCCACCGATACATTTTATTTTCTCTGAGATTATGTAACTTGCACACTAAGATGGGAAATAATCAGCCCTGCTCCAGGAAGTAAATGCTTAAGATGAGCTTTCAATGGCCTGTCGGGGCCTATCAGGGCTAAAAATGGACATTTCAGTAGAAAGAGAACACTTTATCCATCCCAACGGACCATGCAGTATCTGTGCAGAGATCGGAAAGATCATGATATACCAGTATTTAAAACTAGGCTTCTCTCTGCATGCCTGCTGCTCAATTTGCCCTTTCTATCCCAAGAAGCAAGCAGTTGCCTCTAGCTTCCCACCATTATAAGGCTCAAACCCCTTTGTTTTGAATAGTCTTAAGCACCACACATGGCATCTGCTTTGTCCCTCTGGTGCTCTGCAGCCATGGTTGTCCTCTTCCCTTCTCCTGCCAGCCGACCCCATTCCCTGTTGCCCTCCCTCCCTTCACAGTCCCACCAGATCCACTCCGTGCTTTTCACCTTAGGCTGCCTCCTTATGCCTTCTGACATCTGGCCAAGCACAGGCCCCTGTCACCACCACCATTTCTGCTTCCTGGACCCCCACAGCTGTCCCATGCCATCTCACAGACGTATTCCCTTTCTTTTCTCTTCCTCCTCCTCTTTCTGGAGCTTCCACAATCTCTCTGATGGGTCACAGTCACTCCTGCCAGCTCTTGGCTTTCATGGACACTTGAATGCCTCTGTATCAGGCTCTACCTCTCTTTCTGAGGGATCTCTTTCTCCGGGCTTCCCAAGTTGGTGTCAGGCTTTGAGGGCACCACCAGACCTTGGTTTCCCAGTCCAGTCCCCTGGGAATCCCCCGTCACCACCACACCACCCCCGCCATGGCCCAGGATCCCACATCAGCCTCTGAAGCCATCAGCCCCTGCCCCAGTGACACTGCAGCAGGGCTGGTCTCCAGCTCCCCACAGCCCTGCCCTGGCCAGCCATGCCCACCTTCCACAATTTTGGCCCATCTCTGTCCTCAGGGAGGTGCCAGGCCCTGCCCCATCAGAGCCATGGAGAGCCCCCAGGGAGCAGGCGGCCCTGGCAGTGCCCTGGCACACAGACCATTAAGAGGGCTGCTTTGAGTGGCACTGCGGCTCTTCCCACTCTCCATGTTGCCACCAGGTTCTGGCTGCCTGATTCACCCCCAGCAACACTCCTTTTTGGCTTTTCTTCCAGCTCTTTCATGGTCCTCACGCCCCACCATATTCACCTCTATCATGCTGACTTAGGCCTAAACCTGCCCGCAGTGTTGCCTCTCATGCTGGGAACATCAGAGAACTGCGTGCATTTGCAGAAATGTGGAGACTACAGAAGGTCCTTTCACTACTGTAGCCACTACAGGCTAAAGCAACACCTGCATTTTTCTTCTAGAAAGTATTTTCCTGAGACTACATATCCTGCACCAGTTCTGGAGAGGAACAGTTTGGTGGCAGCGTGTCTGGTTGGCCCTGAAATCTGAGTGGCAGGAGTTGTGACAATATGATCTGTTTCTAAAATAAATGAAATGGAAAGGATCCGGAGAGGAGTCAAACTGCAGGAGCTGAATACAACCCTGGAGTGTATTATTCCTACTTTGAATCAGATGATGTTCAAAGGTAAAACAATCCTCACTGCCTCAACAAGCAGTATCATAATATCGAGTTAACTCTGACACACAGGGTCGTGCACCTAGGGAGTGCCAAACAGAACAAAAAGTCTGAAACCCCAAGTGGATAAATGTCTAAACTGATCTCAGTGAGAAAGAGGTGAAAACAGTCCCACAGGCGCTTCATTCCATATATGCCTCAGGAACGTTTTGTATGCACGGTACAGGAGTGTTGTATGCAGGCTAGCTTTGTAGTGGTGCTATTCGGCTGAAACCAACACCTCACCAGCACTAACATCCCACCAACCCTCACAAGGGCTTGCCTTGCTTTAGCTACCTCAGTTTGCTGGCCTGGTGGCAGGAAGGGAAAATATTCCTTCAGTGGGACATCACCACCTTGTGGAGAAGTTTTATTAGTGCGGCTCTCTTAGAGGAAAAGAAGGCTGACCTAAGTCAATTAACTTCAGCTTCAGTCGGAGTCTAAATGAATTTTGGGTAGTCTATGGTCTTGTCTTTACTGGGGAACTGATTTGCACAGCTGCAAGAATTTTTCTGGTACTATCATTTATCTGTTTTGGAACAGCTCTTTGAGAGTTCAGGAAATTTGTCAGGAACAGCAAAAATGTTTACATTACACTGGAACAGCAAAAGTAGTCAACTTTCCTAAGTTAACAGGTCTAATTGGGTGCAATTCATGTGCTGAGATACTGGACCAGATGGACCAAGTGCTCCCATTGTCATCAGGAGAAGCTAAGGCAATATGCAAGTATTTAAAATAGACCACTTGCTTCCTATGGTATTCTGATTTTTCCTGGCACACCTTTATCTCTGCCCTAAAGCATGGAAATTATACAAACTCTAACTTCCACAGAGCCAACACTATTGAAATAATTTGTAAGGTGCCACGATAACTTTCAATACTCTAGGCAAAACCTCGGGCTTAAATAGCTTAATGGATATAGGGCTCACTGATCATGTTGAGATGTATTCCAGTTCTAGCTCTATTTAATTCAGGTAGGGTATTGAGCCTTGGACTCTTACTTTAATAGGCTATTGGATACTTTAAGTATCTCTCAATGTCTCTGTTGAAGTCGTTTTGTTTTTGCATAAATGTGAATGGGAAGTGGAAGACTGTTCCAAGGCTACTGCAAGCAAAAGGAGATAGTTTTCATAGAGGGTAGTTAAGCTGCAAATCTCCTTGTATATACATGGCTTCAAAAAAGGGGTTTGAACAAATTCGTGGGATAAAAATTTGCTGATAGCTGCTAAACACAAGATACCACATCTGAATCAGAGATCACTAGAGGCTGGGAAAGTAGATGGATTTTAGGTCTCATACAGTACACGTGTTCCAGGGCACCAGGGGCAGATAGCCTGACTAATAGGATACAGACTGTTTAATTCTGTTTCAGTGACTGCTAATTCTTTTTAGAAGAGGTTCACTAAGAAAGGTTAAAGAGAAGATTCTACACAGGTCATAGCCTAATGCAGTGTCTTCAAAGTATGGCAAACGAACTGTCTCATGGTAGCGCAGGGCAAAGGTTCCCAGTGGGCCTCCAGCTCCCTCCCAGTCTCCATGTTCGAAGAGTGAGGCCCCAAAAGCCAGCCCCAGACAGCCTGCCTGCAGGCACTGACAGGAGATGGGCGAGCCTCCCTGAGAGCTGGCCAGATGCAGGTCCTCATCAGCACCTGCCCACAATCTTCTATCTGCTGCATTGGACTGTGTACAGCTCAGGGTTCGAGTTCCCTCTTAGCACCAAGCATGCCAGACATCCCAGTATCAGTTTTCTGCTTCCTAGCAGCACACCCTGGGCATCAAGCTGTGAGATATTTAGGGGGTCTCTCTCCTGTTCTTTGCACTTTTCCTCTATTTTTATTATTATTTTTTTTAAAATTGGAAAGACTGTTATTTGTTTGCCACAGAGAGCAGGGAAAGTTGATTCTCAAAGAGAAATGCCGGGAGAGAAAAACTATTTCCTCTCCAGGTCTATTGCTACAACAGCTACAAAATTATAGAGCAGCCTAGAATAATTATCATCTAACAGCTTCCAGCCGTGGCAATCCATTTTTTATTTCTCAAAGCTAAAACATAAATTATCAACAGCATTTTCTGCATAGGCTGTATAAAACCCTTGTTATTCAGTCTAAACCCACATGATTTCCTGACTGATGCGCTGAAAATAAGCTGAAAGAAAACAAGACTACAGAAAGCCTTTCAAAAGTGTTCACGTTGAATAGAGACAACCCCAAAAGCCCATTGGGAAAGCCTTTCCTTTATCAACTGATGGCAGAGCCCTGTGTGTTCCTGACAGAACTCAGCTACGCTATCAATGAAAGCAACTGAAATCCACCACAAAACCAATTCGGCAACCCCAGCGGCTGGAGTAATTCAGCATGAACATAATTGCTTTTACTAAGGATTATAATTAAGACCCATTTGACAAATGTTGCTCTAGATGGGCCAGGGATAATGATCAGGAGTTGTGGGAGCCCTACCTTCTGGGCCATGGCTCCCTGTGTGTTGAGGAGAGAGCTGCATTCCCCTTCATGGTATTCTTCTTTACACTCGCAGCAGAACACAAACTGGAAAACAAACCAAAGCACACAAGTCATAAAAACACATTAGGGATATAGACAGCAGGTCACAATCATGAAGTCATACAGCAGACGATCTCTTGCCCTTCTCAACCCATTAAATTCACATAATCCTCCTAATTGTGCATCTTATTATACACTCCAATCATTAACACAACAATTTTGCTGTTATTATTATACATTTCATCAGAGAAGTGACATAAATGCCGTTATTAAAAATGAGATTTTGCTACATGGTCCATTTAGGGACATAAAGTCATACTAGATACTGCTGGGTGTGTCTCCTACAGTGAAATCCATTTATAGCAAAAGGGTGCTGGCTGAAACAAGCAGTTCTGCTTTATAGTGGTTGCTAACGGAAATAGTATATTCATAGTTCTGAATCAAATGCATCTCTATGGAAAACTATTGCTGACTTTACTAGGGGATGATTGCTTTATATAGGTCATATAAAATACCATTTTCTAGAAAATTATATCCTTGCCATAGACTTTTATAGAATGGTTTAAAAAAATCTGTAGAAGGAACACAACCATAGGTTACTTAACATGGGTTTTAGGGGACTACCTCTAGACCCTTATTGCATTTCTAGCAATTGTTCTGGTTTCATCTTCCTTAAATTACATTGTTCTTTACATAAGGCTTCATTGAAAAGAAATTTCTTTTGCAGATGGGTAAAACAATTCTCCATACCTCAGTCTGAGCTGCTTCTGCCACCTAAACTGGTTCATATGTATCAAGTTTTATGCCTTTTTTTTAAACTGTAAAATGAAGATATCTGTCTTGACATGTGTCAAAATCTTTGACCCATCAATGCTGCATTAAATTCTGTGTCCTTGCAGGTAAGGGGAAAAGTCAATAATGTAAAATGGGTCTCTTTTACGCTGTTTTAAGGCTATGCTGTCTTGATGCAACTCCAGACTCTGAAAGATCTCTCAGTGGTAAGCCATTCTGACTGGCATTATAAGCAAGACTGATAAAACAGCCTTGATTTTTAGATATAGAGCTACATTCACATGTAATGAATAAAGGATATCAGGAGGACAGGACACTAGAACATTTGTCTGCCACAAATTCCACCTTCTGCAATTTCATTTTCAACTCTTTTCAAGCTGTATTGTCACTTTTCTAAGAAGCACTGAAAATCATATTTCATTGTCATGCTAAAGAAACTGCACTTCTAAGAAAAGAAGCATTGTGCAAGTCCAAAAGGATTGACCCTGCTATTCAAAAAGTCAGGGAAATTTGGAGCAGAGGAGTGGAGTGAGTGTTCTAACTTCCAGAGGTATCACACCTAATCACTTGTTTGCTTTCTTGTCACTCTCCACTATTTTGTCAATTTTTTAAAATGTTTTATTGTACTTCAACTAACACTGACTTGTTAATTCACTTGTGCTTGTTAGCAAACAGTTTAACGATGGAGGCACTTTTGCAAGGTATGTTGTACAAAAGGCTGCATTATTGTAATAGAGCATCATTTAAATACAACAATTTGCACCGCATTAATGATCAAAAGTTTCAGCTGTGTTGAGCACTACTCAAACACATAGAGAGAGATACTCTCTGTCTGAATACCTAATATCTTAAATACTTGTTATCCCTTAGCAATTAAGGTTATAGTCAAGCTTAACTGTATTTCCTGCTGTGTGTTATATTTTCTTTTTCCTCTTGTGACTTTATTTCCTTATGAACGCATCTGCCTGAAAACATTTATCTGAAAGGGTTTTGTATACCTTGCTTTATCACTGCCTTATCACACAACACCTCAGCTTGCTTTACTCACCCCAGTCTCTCTCACTTTTCCCATGCAAGTGAAATTTTAAACCTTTCATAAACATTGAAAAGGGGGAAATACTCAAGAAAGAAAAGAAACAATCCAGGGCACATATTTTGCAAAGACATTCCGGCTGCCTCACAATGTAGTTTATGTGGTGTTGCTATAATAATAAAATTCATAAACTCATGCCATATTATTTAAACATGAGAAATGCATTTTCTTATTATAGAGGCTGCTTTTTATACCTATCTTTAAAAGAAAAAATTCTCAGGACCAATGTTACCAATGTTTTCCCCATAGGCTTGCTGTACTAGAAACGTGCGTGAGTGTATAACTGGGCCTTTCACTAACAATTGTATATCCTGCATATAAGTCCATGAGTGAGCCTGCCACATCCTTATAATGAAACAAAGCCTGATTTTTTTGGTGAGACAGGATACTCTTTTCACATCTTATTAGATAATGGATGAGATGTAAAATCGGTTCTGTGGCAAAAGAACACCCCGGAGGCTGATCAGTTTGTCAGAATAAATAGGCATCTCCCAACAGAAATGCATTAAGCACTCCCTTTTTATGGCAAAGCATGCATCATAAAGAAAAGGCATGTCACTTACAACAAAGAGCAGTTTGTGATAGTTTTATTCATTTTTTACATTCAGACATGAAAAATATAATAAAGTTTCAGTAATAAAATACAGCAACTGCAAAAATGCTGTCAGTTAACTTGTATTTTGTGGCTTCATTAATATTAATACAGTTGTTTTGCCCTTGGAAAGAAAAGGATTTAAGTTGTTCAGTCAGGATTTAACACTTTTGCATAAATTTAAAATTAGTAACTGTTTAAAATTACTCTAAGTAGTATAATTACTAATAATAGTCACACTTTCTTTCCCTTCATTTTCCAAAAAAATACTGGCAGATTACCATGATAATATAAACTGCATATAAACTTTCTATGTCTTTGTGTATTTAGCAGTTACTGTTGTTACCCTTGAAAGATGCTTCAGCTAGAAAACAACCAACATAAAGAATAAATCCCAAAGGTCCCAAACCTATCCTCTATGTTTATGAATTAAGAAGAGGATTAGCAGGGAAATCCCCGAAGCACTTAAGGGATTTAGGCACTGGAAATTAATATAACCTGCATGTGTGCTATTACAGGGTTTTGAGTATCTGTAAAAATGCATGAGACAGGCCTACGCAGAAATCCGGAATCCAAGCGATCTCATAAGAGGAGGTATTAAAGACCTCAACAGGGATCCAGATCCTGTTTTTAAAATCCTCCTATCTTTATGATCATTCAAACAAAAGGGAAAACCAGACTAAACTCTGGTCAGCTCTATGGAATTCAAACCCCACAGATGACATCTGAAGTGCCAAGAGTGATGCTGAATAAAAACTGGGATGGTGAAACCAAGATGTAGTCTCAGTTATTCCTGACTGGCCCATTTATAGTGTTTTACGTGTTTTAAGTTTGGAAGTGGGAGCAGAGTATGTAGCTCTCTTTTTGGATGAAAGGAAAATGAGTTTGTCATTTACATGCTATGCTAGTTGGTTTTTTGGAAAGATTTTGCCATTTTCCTTTTTCACATAATTTCAAAGATCTGCTTTCCCTTGGATTAAGCACCACAGCTCTCATTCTCTCTCTTGCCTACTGCAAATGCCTTTTCTTTGGTCTCTGATACTATCTCCCTATAGTGCTTATAAAATATTACTGTTAAAATTGTATTTGTTCCAACTTCAATACAATACTCCCATTCTTGAATCCCTACACAAAGCTTTGAGTTTGAGCTCCCTGCTGTTAAAGTTACTCCTCAACTCAGACATTCCTTTTCTTTTTCACCGTTACCTCCTCCCATGTGTCTACACAGCAGAACGCAGGCAAGGTTGCAGTGAGGTAGTCATAGCCAAAGTTTAATCTGCAGCACGTAGGTGCACTGCTAGGGACTTCTGTGTGAGCTAGCAACTCAAGATTGACCCAGATTTCTTACCAGGCTTCTGCCATCCATGTTGAAATCTGGACTGCCACATCTTCATTCCTACAATTATCAATATTAGCTAGACTGAAGACAAACTATGTATGATACATGGTTTGGCCAAAACGTATCTTCCAGAACAGACATTCACATCCAGATTAAAGACATCAGGTGAGGAAAGATGTACCCATACCTCTGGTACAGTGTTTTAATGGCCCTTCAAAATCACTATTAAAAATTGTATCTAATGTCTGCTTTCACCCTTTCTGGTTTCAGCTTCCAGTCACTGCTTTCTGCTTTGCATTTCTCTGCTAAAATAAAGACCCTTTCAGTATCCCATATTTTCTTCCTGTGAATGTACTTATGTACTGGAATCAAGATACCGCTGAATCTTCTTTGACGTAAACAGAGAAACTCTTAAGTTTCTCACTGGTTAAGCCATTCCTCTTCCCTCTCTTCCTCAGCCCCAAATAATATTTATGACACTTTTCTGGGGATTGTCTTGTTTTTGTCATTAATTATATTTGACTAATCTTTGTATCATTGCTGTGCTGTATCAGCAGAGTTTTTGTACTTACTTCTGGATCACTGTTGAGTATTGAATCACAACAGGTTTGCTGTCAGTCCCTGCTGAATGCTGCTGGCAATAAACTGCTACACATAGATTCTTCACAGAAAACACTGCTTTCTGTGATCTGCCAGTTCTTAATCCACGTGACCACAGCCCAGTGGAGGCATCCATACTGCATCATCTGACAGTGATGACACAATGCTGCTGCACAGACCCTAACCAAGTCAGTTGGAACCCAGTCCCCTAAAGCCTTATATTAATATATTACTGTGATGATTTCCTTATCAGAATATTCTGTAGTTTGAAGTCTTACAAAAGATGAAATTGATTTTGTGCAATTACTTTTTCTTATCAAAATCATAATCTTATTATACAAGGAAATCAGTTTCTTTTGATATGACTTGTCATTGAGAATATATTGACTAGCAACCCTATCAAAAAGTTTTGTCTTATCTGTTCTTCTACCTTTTTTTTTTGATCTTCCCTCATTCAGGGGTGGCTGTCTAGACTCCTCACTACAGATGGGAACCATGAAAATTAAAGCTGCTGAATGAAGGCAGGATCAACACCTCCATCAGTACTGGAGCCTTCTGCCAGTAGTGCAAAACTAGTATGCAAGAGATGCAAAGGTTCCTCAAACCATGGCTATATGAACAAAGAAAAACATCACAGATCTTCTCACCTTTCATTTACAATGCAGGGCTTACAAGTTTTATCTTGCCTTCTCAGGCAAACAAGTACTTCAAGAAATCAACCTTCAGTGCTTCTCCTCACTCTTTCCTCTAAAATCTAGTCCAAAACCAAGCCAAAAGAATACTACATCATCATAATAATAATAATAATTCATGCTAAAGGTGAATTAAACCACAGCTGTCAGGTGTTAATTTTATTATTTAATGAGCTGCCAGAAAATGCACATTAAGTACTACTGTAATGTGAGAAGGCTATAGTATATTCTGAAGAGAATATAAGGGAAACTAAGTATAATCTAAGATATATATGGAACGAGAGAGACTTATTTTTATGTCTTCAAAACCAGTTTGGTTATATATTACACTTCAAAGCAAAATAATGTCACATTCTAAGATACTTGCACGGCTTTGATCACAGAGCACCAGAGCACCTTGGAATTGTAAGTGAACCTCTTGCTGTACTCCTGTGAAGCAGCAAAGTACTATTATTTCTGGTGTAGTGACTGGAACCTAATTCACAGAAATCCCTCGCTGCAGATCCCCAAATTTTGAGGATCTAAATTAAGTTGTTGTGGAAACCCAAATGCTATTGAGGATCCACACCAAAGAGACTTGTCCAAGATCACATAGAAGCACTGTAAGGGAGAAGATTTCCAGTTTTTAAACATGGGACTCCCTAGACTCCCTACTAATAATTGTAGATCACTCCTTAAAAGAGCCATACCCTAGTTTCATAATGTCAAAACTTAACCTAATAAAGGCAATAAGTAAAGTATTTCCATGCTTCCCCCCGCCCCCCCCAATAAATGAAAGTGTGATGGGGGAGTGCAAATAAGTAGTTACCATTCACCCAGAAGCTCCTATGAGTTCTAACCAGCATTGTATACAGCAAATGTATAGTTGTTTGTTTTTTTACCAGACTAGCAGGATTTTTCAGCTACATTTTTTTAACCTGGAGAGTGTTTGATTAAACAGTAACTCAAATAAAACACTGGAAAGGCAAAAAATGCCTTCCCTTCACCCGACAACATGATCACCTGGTTGTCCGTCCATCCGTGTCCCACCCCCCCCAAAATGTAAAATATTATAAGGCACCAAGTTTCAATACTAAACAGCTTTTCTAGTCAAAATATAGGCTGCTGATTGGAGCAAGGATTTATATTGAAAATATGAGCATGCCTTAAGAGATATCAACGCTATCAGAAAGTGACATATTGAATGGCACTGTACATAACACCCAAAGTCATCTCTCTATAGTGTTTCTGTTTAGAAAAATATAGCTTCCAATTGCACTTTCCAAAGTACAAATTACAATGTTATAGTGAGAGATACATACCTACAGAATTATTTTCTTTTAAGAAAAGCCCCCAGACCCCAAATTTCACTGGAAAAATGTTTTACCATATAGTGTATCTTTTGAGTAAGAGAGTAGTTGGATTCTTGGCTAGAGTTCAAACCTCCATAAACACAGACTAAGCATTTTTACTTCAAAACTATGTACATTGTTCCTTATTTCTATCCAAAGTCAATTAAAAACACCTCCCGCCCTCCCCTGAATGTCACAGTCCTTGTGCTACTGCTGTGAACCACACATCTTGGGTGTTGGATTGAC
Source organism: Ibycter americanus (assembly GCA_035590275.1). Lineage (NCBI taxonomy): Eukaryota > Metazoa > Chordata > Aves > Falconiformes > Falconidae > Ibycter > Ibycter americanus. The sequence continues at coordinate 42,070,786 of JAVJGI010000062.1, read as the reverse complement.
TTTGCCTTTAGCACTTTGCTATATCCAGCACCAAGTGTGAGATGGTCATCCACATGCCCTGTCTTTTGGTATTTCTTGTGCTTACAGCAAAAAAAATTAAAAGCAGAATATTTACCATCTGCAGTAGCTATGTCTACTCAGGATTTGTGGCTTTGCCAATCGTCAGTTATAAAAAAAAATGGCAAATACTCTAATGAAGATAAACGCCACAGCAGCAGAAGTATCCATTTTTAATGACACCAGTTTTATCAGATACAAGGCAATTGCAAAGCATGGTAGTACTTGCAGAGCAATTTTGGTCTTTTTCCTTTGAATAAAGTACACACATATACTATGCACATTTCATGTGAAATCAAACTTTTGTGAGAAACATGACAATCTGTCAAAACATGGTGTCAAAAATATAGCTTCAGCCTCTGTGCAGTTTTTGCAATCTAAGGGCAATTTGCCATCAATAGTATGAGTCAATTTTCTATAAACGTTAAAAGCTTTAAGTGTAGGACTGCATCAAAACTTCTTAGAGATTTCAGTGGTTTTCTTTTGAAACTGAAAGTGAAAGCCTCCCTCCAGACTTCTGCAAAATAACCCATGAAACCATTCCCTAAGATCTAGATGACAACATGTACATCCCAAGGCTCTTCAGTGAGTGCTGACGATTTGTGTCTGCAGACAGACTCCCTTGGAGCTTGCCTTATATCAGGTAGCATTAACCTAAAAGATGGATTGGTAAAATGGACAGCACAACCTTAGAGAACCTGTCCCAGACCTCCCCAAACCTTGTTTGCTGATTTATATGGATAGGCAATCTTATATCTTCTTTCCAACCCCTCCTGAATTGCCTTGTGGTCCAAGTGCTGCAAGGGATAGAACAGAATGGAGAAGCTGAGAGGACCCCAGGTGCTTCTCTCAGATGAAATGACTTCAGCCCCCTGTGGGACAAGGGATAATGCTCTTTCCAGATTCCTCTACCCCATACCTACACACAAGGGTATTGCACAGTCTTGTTCTTAGCATATTGGTTGGGATGTGAGACTTACTAGCCCATTCCAGAAAATAAGAATGAAAAGTCTATAAAGCAGAGTTAGTTACAAGATTATGCGGTACACTGAAAGTATGAAAGCCTGTTATTTGTTGTACTATTATGTGTGCATAATAGTCAGGTCTTGTTATCACTGAAGAATCCCACCAGACAGCTGACTACCCAAGCAAACATGAGTTCAAACATTGCAACTTTTTCAAAGTAGACCACGGTTTTGGTTGTCTGAACAGGCATAGCTGGCCCTGGCAGAGCTGTACAGCTTTAACTGGGAGCAGGACAATACTTTGCCCTGAAGCACTGGAAAGGGATGCCCAGGTTGATGCCAACCAAGTTACCTCTGGAAAAGGAAGACAAACAAGCTTAAACAAGTAGGCAGCTGCCTACAGCAGCAGGCTGCTAAACTCAGCAAGACATTCATGTCCCTGTTACTTCCCTCACCTGTGCCAGAGCTGCAGACAGCAAGCAAAAAGAGCAAGGCTTCTAGCTTGTCATGCTGTAGGGACTATGACAAGACCTCAAATATTAAACATCACTACTTTGAGGAGCTCTTCCTAAACCCAGAAACAGCTGCTGCCATGGACTCTGACCCTTCCTTCAGGACCAGCTGTCACAGCCAGGCATCGTCCTCTGGCCTTAATTCCTGAGTACTTCTCCTCTCTGCCTTCTCACTTCTATGTAGTAGTAGCCTAGCCCCTTTCCTTCTACTTCAGGTGGCAAAACTGTTTTTTACTTGCAGCTTACACTGCTGAGAAGCTTTAAGGTAGCCCTGCTGGAAGTCTTACAGCCATGTCAGTAATCTGTAGCTAATGCAGCTATAGTGCATTTGGGACCTGGACTACTGTCTGCATGGTGCTGTATGATGCTGGGTAGGTATTTCAGCACTGCTTGGAGCTAGCTTGGGGATGCAGAACTACAGAGATCCCTTACTTCACTGTGTAGTACAGACATGACAAAGAAATTTAATTCATTATTAGGTTCTTGCTGGCACCACTGGAAAGAAAAAACAATTGTGTATTGCCTTAATTCTGTTCCCATTTAAGTAACTTTAGTAGGTGGTACAGACACCTTACCACATCTATCTAGTGTATAATTATGAGCAATTTTATGCCTGGATGACTAACAAAATGCAAAGTGGATGCAGGTAAACTTAAAATTTCTACAAATTATTTCCAAAATAAATTGCATAGTATTTATATGAGGAAACATTGAAAAAAATCAGTATTATTGCCACCTTATAATTTAATGGAATATATTAGAAACTAAATCCAAGGGATAAGGGGATTAGTCATTTATGAGTAAGAGGAACACTTTTAAAGCAGTTAAAGATGTAAAATGTATCTAAACTGTGATTTAAAATTTTTTTTGTAATGTAGTGAATATTATTCTCTATATTTTGAGTATCTCACAAAAGAATGTAGCATTCCACTTACAACTGTTAAAAACAACAAAAAAACCAGAACCAAACCTCTAAATAAATAATATATATAGGCATATATTAAAATATAAATTGTCTGTCTCTCCCACTTACATTAAGTAGAAATTCATTGTAACTCCAATGAAACAATACAGTATTTACCCTAGAGCAGATAAAGTCAGAGCATGAGTTACATTGTAAAGAAAAAAAAGCTTGTAGGTATGTTGTCCCCACTAAAATGGATAGAAAGAAAAGTAAGAAGTAAAAATTTATATGGAAGGAAGCATTATTTTTAGGGAACTAGGACGCAAAGAGGGAAAATGATAGTTATCTTGAGGTGCCTTTAGGAAGTGTGAGGCAAAGCATTTTATAACAAGTATAACAGCCTATCTTTTGAAAATATTATTCCTGCAGAACATGCATCATTTTACGTGTGTGACATCAAAAGTTGATTTTTTTGCAACAAAGTGGTTGGAAGCTACATTAAAATATCACTTCTTGCCAAGTCTGAAAAAGATGTTTGTTGCTGAATGCATATATCAGCTCACAAGGAATGTCATGAGGAATGAATTTTACTGCCTGTGGCTTTAGCTCCTGCTCTAGCAGCTTTGGAGTTCAATTAATATGCCCTTAAACAGTCCAACAAACCTATTTCCATATGATAACACTGCTGGTATGCATGCATGCCCTGGGCATTTGAGCATCTAGCTGCACATTTATATGTGCAAACAGACCTGGAAATCTGATGGATTCATTAACGTGGTTCTTAAAATGAATTACTGAACATGCAGGCTGGGAAGCTGATGAAAGTTAAGCAATTATCCAGTGCCTAATTCACACTGAATTGCAATAGAAATCAGGCCACTCACTTCCCTGAAACTTTTTTAAAGTATCCCTAACAGAATCAAGTCACCTCACATACAAACTTTCATTCTACGCCATTCGGACTGTGTTCCTGTAATTTTGTGCAAGAAGCACATATTTTGTTCATCTCCTGGTTGCTGGAATTCATCTAGATTAAAAAAAGCCCACCCAGCAATATTGAAAACGTTCCAGAAGATGGCAGCAGTGACACAGGAATCGATACCAACTGGCTTTGCTAAGCTTTTGCAATTGAAAAAGATTCTAAAAAAAAATCATAGTCAACAGCTAAGATCCAGTCCAGGGTTACCAACAGCTGATACATGCAAAACCAGTCCTGACAAGACAGTCTCATAAAGAGGATATGGTATTCAGATGCATTGAAACACATAAAAAGGAGCAAGGAGTGCTCCTTGTTTCAAGGGCATTGCATCTTCTCTTAAATCTGGTAACAGCTGAAGGTCTGTAAAAAGAACATCCTTCTAAATATGACCATCTAGCAAGTAAAATAGTATAAATAACGTGTCTCAGATAACTATGGTGCTGTTTTAAGTATTTTATTGAGTTCATGCTGTCTTCTATGTGTCGCATATGTTTTTTATAACTATAAACACACATCTTGTTTATGTGCTAGGGAGGGCACAAAATAATGAGCAGACTTCTGAAAGTCTCTCGCTTCTAGGGAAACCCCTACCTTCTGCACAAGGGTTGAGTGAATATGCCTTTCCTCTTAGTGACCAGATTAAGCAAGGCATTAGGATATTTCTCTGAAAGAGATTGATTTTTTTTTTTTTTGAGAGGGAGGAGGGAAAGGAATGATCTCAAGCCTTTATTCTGCTTCTAGTTTATGTTTGTCTTATGAAGAAGTGAATCCTTTAAAACTAAGGAATAACTAATATACAATTGTCAAATCCAGTCTACCATTTGGTTCAACAACTGCTTGATTCAAACTCAGTGTGAATAGTACTTTACTGCAAAAAAAATCCTAATTATAATTCTAATTAGAGGTGTTTCTAAGTCTGAATACTGACACTGAACATCACTGGGAAACTTTGGGCAAATTTCAAAAACAGATGAAAATTTCGTGTTAAGCCTCAGTCTAAAATTAGATGTAGCCAGACCTCAGAACTCCATCAACTCTGAGGTCTGAAGAATCCAAGCTCTAAATTGACTCGGGATCAGCAATTCCAAGTCATCTGAAAGCAGAATAAACTAAAATAAAAATTATTTAGAAGAGCAGTGAGAAAGAAATAGCAAGATTTTTTGAAAACCTTCATGTCTGGTTCTCCTGAATGGGGCACCATTTTTGCAAAATGTTCTATAAACACTGCTGGAGAAAGCATTGGAATAATAATGAAAATATCACACTTCACCTTTCAAGGAGGTAAAGCAGGTGTTTTCTGAGAAACACAGGTCTGACCAAAAATCAGTGATAGTTGGGATAGTTCATGCCAGGAGTACCCTGTCACAACCCAGAGCTCCCATTAAGGATCCCTCAATTTCTATACCTTCTTTTCAGTGCAGAGGCTAGTTCTGTGGTTTCAAGTAATTTTCTTCTGATACAAGAATGTTTTTTAAAAGTTACACAGTTTGTGCTAATTGTGGTTACAGAGTATATACCTAGCCAATAACATGACTTCTTGCCTGACCTTTCAAACTGATCCTTTTCTGGTTTGTTGATGCTAGACATTTTCTGTGAAGTAATTATATAAACTACCAAAAACATGATCCCTGAAATGTGAGCTCACATTAGCTTGTTTACAGGAAATGCGAACAACTTGGCACTTTTTTTATGAACCATGAAATAAACATTTTGGCAAAAGAAACTCCATATTCAGATTCTGAATACATACACACGTATAAAACCAACAGATACTGTCCTGTATCAGTATATACTGACAGGTAGCAAGATCCCTGTCTACAAAAAATGTGCTCCATAAATCTTTCATGTTTATCAAAATAATTTTACAACTCAGTAATTTTCTTACGTTTCTTTGGATTTCTGACAGATCTACAAATCACCCAACATACACTATACTTCACTAGTTGCCTGGGAGGCAACACAGCAGGGCATGACCAATCTAGTTTTCCGGAGTGTATTGATGACAATTCCTTGACGTAAGTGATGGAGGAGCCAACAAGGGGACGTGGTCTGCTGTACTTCATACTTCCATCAAGGAAGAACTGGTTGGAGATGTGAAGACTGGAGGCAGTTGCAGTGACCCGAAACTGATGGAGTTCAGGATCCTGAGAGGAAGGAACAAGGCAAAAAACACGACCACAAACCTGGACTTCAGGAGAACAGACTTTGGCCTGTTCAGGGACCTGCTTTGAAGAATCCCTGGATGATGGCCCTGGAGAAACTGGGAGTCCAAGACAGTGGTTCATGTTCAAGGATCATCTCCTTCAGCTCAAAAAGAGTCCACGCTAACCACCAGGAAGTCAATAAAAAGTATTTTTAATATTAATGGAAAGGACATGGAAAAGGCTAAGGCACTCAATGCCTTCTTCACCTCAGTCTTTACTGGCAAGACTTCCCTTCAGGAATCCCAGGTTCCTGAGACCAAAGGGGAAGTCTGGAGCAAGAAAGAAAGACTTGGCCTTGCTAAAGAAGGATCGGGTTAGGGAATATGTAAACAAACTGGACATACACAAGTCTATAGGCCCTGGTGGGATGCACCCGTAAGTGCTGAGGGAGCTGGTTGGTATCATTACAAGGCCACTCTTGATTACTTTTGAGTGGTCCTGGCAACTAGGGTACAATCCTGAGGACTGCAATAAACCCAGGGTCACTTCTGTCTTCAAGAAGGGCAAGAAGGAGGATCCAGGGAACTACAGGCCAGTCAGCCTCAGCCTGGTCGTTTGGGAAGCTGATGGAGCAACTAATCCTGGAAACCATTTCCAGACATATTAAGGACCAGAAGATGATTCAGAGTAGTCAGCATAGATTTGTGAAGGGGAAACGATGCCTGACTAAACTGATAATCTTCTACAATGAGGTGACTGGCTTGGATGGATGACGGGAGAGCAGTAGACGTGGTTTATTAGACATTGAACACAGTCACAGGTTGCCCAGAGAGGTTCTGGAGTCTCCATCCTTGGAGATATTCAAAACCTCACTTGATCTGACCTGAGGAAACTTCTCCAGCTGACTCTGCTTTAGGCAGGGGTTGGCTTGGACTAGATGATCTCCAGACATCCCCCCGCCCCAGCCCCAGTGATTTGGTGCTTCTGTTTTCCAGTTGCTTAGTGAAAACTGCAAAATAGGACTACCACATTTTTATCAGGTATGAATCTGTGCAACAATTTATTTACCTTTTACTTTGGCATATTTTTTATTAAGACCTGATTCGGCATGATCCTAAGAATCCTTTGTACATGTCAACGTCAGTGGGTTCATGTACTGCAAAGGTTCTTTTCAGGTGCAAATATGCCTAGAATCTATACCTAGGAGTCACTTGCTGCCTGGTTTTACCAAGGGCGAGGTCATGCAATAAGGCACCATCAAAGGCATGTTATTTTCAGTGTAGACACAAGGTCCTCCTCCAGCTCTTTGCCCTCTATACATCCATGGGAGTTATCAGTAAAGACAAAAAAATCTTGCATGACTGTAGAAATCTTCCTCACACACATAGGTATAGATGTACGGTGCATTCCTAGGACCCACAATTAGCATAAAATTCATTGCTAGTAAACATATGATACGGAACTACAATCTGGATGGCATAACAGATTACAGGAAACCAAAGGTCAGATGTTCGCCCTTTTCTCAGCACAGTCAGAAAAGCAGATGCAACTCTTAAATCCCAAGGAAACATATCTGCACATACAAAGGTACAGAAGGACCACTTCAAGTTGGAACTTCTGCACAACATAGGAGTAGACCAGACCTCTGTTTAAAAGCAGTTTATGCCTGACTAAAACACATCCATGAATCAGTCTTGGTTCAAAAGATCCATGGCAAGAAGGCAAATCACAGTGCTTCCGAATACCAGTGCTGGCAGGAGCAAAGGCTGCTTGACATCTCAGAAACGCATGATCTAGTCCCTCCAAGTACCACTAGGAGATCCCCACGCCTACTGACATGTCTTGTTTTCAGAAGAACTCTGAACTGGAACATTCATTTTAAAGTTTACAGAATTAATGACTGCAGTGCAAATGATCTACTTCTTTAGAATAAGCAAGCATGGCTGATGAATGCCTCATTCATTTACTGCTTCTAAGCAAGCGATGTGGTAGGGCGTATTGTATGTTATTAATAAGAAAGGGAGTTCAAGAATTTATCTTATGTGATAATTAGGTTGTGTTCTGATGATCTGATTATATGTGAAATGTCTTGCTATCAGGGCCAGATTCTGGCCTCATGGAAATGGGCAGGACTCCATTTTCTCCAGAGGAGCAACATTAATTTACAGCTGCTTAGGATCAGGGACTACCTGCCTGTTTCTGACATCTAGAATATGAACTCACACATCTGTATGGCATCAAGAGTCACTAGACAAGCACAGCACACACCTAAATGTTTGTCATTTCAGACATTCTGCTGCAGTAATGCATCTCCTCCTGGACCTCCCCCGTCTCATTACTCTTCCTATGCATTCCATCTAAATTTATTTTTTCTTCCCATTTCTCTGGCTACATTTACATCTCTCTATCATTTTTAAAAATCTTTTTTTTCATGCCTTCAAAACCTATTGCCTTCAAAAAAAGTGATCAAAATGTCTCTTCTTTTTTGCTTCCTCTCTCACAATATCTTCACTTTCCTTTTGTTCATACCTGGAAGCATTACTCTTCTCACATTGCTCCTGAGCATAGGAAGAGCCTCGTAATCACTGTTAGAACTTAATAAAAGCAATAATATGTTTATAACAATGCTAACAATCTCATTATACCAACACTGGTAAGAACAATACTACTATCTAACACAAGGTGTATCATCTCTTCCTCTCATCCCCTTTCATGCTCTCAAAAGGCTCAGAAGCAGCCACACCTGGAAGCCTTCCAGATACGAAGCCACATGACTTTGGAGTGCTCTTGGGGTAGGAACAAAAAGGTATGTGTTTGGAGACGTTCACCTTTTCTACTTCCTGAGGTATCCTTAAGGCATTCTATGCAAATGAGTCAATGGTAAGTAGGGTAGCATGAACTAAATTCTGTATTCAGGACCTGCATAAAAAGCAGATAATTAATCAAGAGGGAAAAAAAAAGAGGAAACTTTGCTTTTTGCTGTATATTATTCAGATAAAACTGAGCCTGAGGAAATTATTAGTGTGTGTCTAATCTCCACTACTTGAGCGTACATGCCTGTGGTTCTATTCTGTTGCTAATCATGATATGCTGGCCTTTTTTTGGATTTTCTTTTTGCATAAATCAAAGAAGAAAGAAATATACTAATGTGTCACTGATAAATAGAAACGTATCATTTACTCTGAAATAATTATAATCTAGTGGAAAATGTTGTATTTTTTCTCTTTCCCCCTCAAAAATAAAATCCCTTTGCTACTGGGAATTTACTGCAAAGGAAGAAGAAAATAGCCACTGTTAGTGTATGACCCCACTGTATTTTTGTTCTCTGGCTTCAAAGGCAACCTGCCAGCTCACAAAGAAAACAAAGAAAGGTTACTTTTGGAAACTGTATTAAAAGCACTCAACAATAACGACCCCAAACCATTACAAGACAGTTGTTTACTGCAGTATTTGGGGGCTATTACTGTAGCTTTTAATTGAATAAATATCATTAGCAAACCTTGTTTTGAGTCTTATGTTGTGTTACGTTTATGTAGTATGTTTACTGTAACTGTGTGTCACAACTGTGCACCACAAGTTCCTTCTGACTTCAGTCTGATTTTTGGATATGTAGGAGGTCAGAATTTTTCGATAAGCAGCAAAACAAAAAGAGGCAAAGCATGGCTGCTTGCACTGAAGTGGCAAAATCATGTTTGTCAAATAGAGATGGACTTTAATTTGCCCCTGTAAGTAGTGATATGTGTTATCTTTCCACTGGAGAATTCAGTGTGCATCACTTTTCTCAGCTGCTATATTAGAAAACTGTAGTTCATGAAAACCTGGTAGGTATTAATGGGAATATAATACAATTTGACTTACGGTTCAAGTCATCTCTATTTTCCATTAACAGAAAGTGTTATGTTTTCCACTTAAAATGGTCCCAAGCTGCAAAACTCAAGGTTGGTATCAACATTTTGTTCAATCTCATGTTCAAGGAACAGGTTGGAAATGAATCCCATGCTTAGGTTCAGCTCATTTTATATAGTGTCTGCTTGTGGACTCAAGTGCTTGAGGAGTCAATATTCACTTCCAGGAATTTAGTAGATGCTCATCACTTGTTAAGATAAGATTAGAAAGTCAGAATTAACAACTATTTGCCCTAGCTTGTCCACCATTTTGGATGCTTGAAGTAACTACCTAACCATCTGCTCAGTACACAAACAAACAGAATTACATGACAACACCTTTTCTTGATGAATCGCATAAAGCTTCCAAAGGGAAGTAACTACAAAATGCAAACCCACGATTTTCTCTATTTATAATAATGTATATTCCACTTGAACTAGTAATATACAAAAGATACAAGAAAGGAATTGCCCTTGAAGTCAAGGAATAATGTACACATTTGCTGTGTTTTGAAAAACCTTCATTCAAACAATTTATCTGATATTTGACAGATGCCACTGTCACTATGGGATCCAATTAGATGCTTTTGTCTTGCATAATGACTGCTAAGGATATATACACATGGCATTACACAAGGAATTAAGATGTGTAATTCTTAATGAGAGTGATGTCTAATGCCTGAGAGTAGCAGGCTAGATATTAGATCCCCGTTAAGAATTAGCTTAACTTAAACCATTTGAATAGTCTCATTGAAATGGACCTCAAGTATAAGCAGATGCTTAAGTAAAATTTTGCATTAGCTATTTACTCCTAGTTCACAGAAAATTTAATTCAAATTTTTCAAGAGCTTGTATTAGAAATATATAAAGACAAGCAATTAAACCACATATGATTACTTACATGAGGCCTTCCCAATACATCAGTTTTTTACAACTGATAATTGACAAGTCAACCTCAGTGAGTCTTTGTAAATCTTGTTTTATTAATGTCTTCTCTACTGAATTTTTTTCTTAAACCAGAAAATAATTTGAAATATTGGTGGTGGTCTTGTTATTGTTACTGGGGCATCTCAGCCCACTAGCAGCTTTGCACTCAAATTCTGTCCACACTTCTACAGATTTTCAGAGGAAACTAGTGTTATGCCTATCCTTTTCTTGACTTTGGTCTAAGTGCCTTCCCATTATACACATCCAATATACGATGGATGTGCATCTTAGCACTGAACTGTAGACAATGGGAGAGCTATAAACATGTAAAAGTAGCATTTCTGTTAAGACCCTGACACTAAGCTTGTCCATCACCCACAGAAACTGCAAGGCTTAACAAGATGTGTGGTACTCTGAGATAACACATGCCTTGTGGGTGTTGTTGAAGTATGAGGCAGAGGCAAATGGTTTCAGTGACCTGACAGTGTTATCTTACAGTAACATACACACCTTAGAATATCCTGTGAAATTGTAAAATAGCCCCAAACTCACAGAAAATTAAGTATATATTTTTTTTAATTTAATAACTAAACAAAAGAAATGAGGTGCATAATAATTAAATGGCTAGTACAAAGCAAATAGCTTATGAAATGTTTCATTTCTGGACTGCTGAGGAGAATAAAAGGCAGGGTCACAGGTGAGTGAAATAAAATGTCATGTACATTCTTCATGCTATTGAAGCATAGCAATTTCCCCAAAAGGTCCTTCATTAAAACAAAAATAAAATAATGGGAGAGAGAGTTTGGAAAGATTTTTTCTTTTTTCGTGCACCTTAATACTTCTCAAGACACTACTATTTATAATTCTGATTGGCATTTAGAATGCCATAGTTACTCTACTGGATTGTACCACAGCCCTGTATAGACACAAATTTTGCAGCCTGTAATTTAATTCACAATTCTGTAACTAGAATAATCCAATGTTTCCGACAAACTGTACATGAAACAAAAGTTAGTGGGTTCAGGTTTTCTAGAAAATATGGAATCCTTTTCTAAAGGATTCTTACAAACCAACAATCATCACTGTTCAGTTCTTAAACAACTGTAAGTAATTCATCAATTTGCTCTGAAATCTTGCAACCCTGCATGATGTTTAGCAATTATCAGGGACTACTCTGGATTTACAGTGTTTTGTCTTTTGCGTTTGTGAAAAAAAGCTTGTTTAGTTATATGAGATTAAATACAAAAAAATATTAAACCAGCAAGTGCCAGTTTTCTCTTGCAGGAATCTTTAAAAAATGCTGTTAACAAAATTTCTCAACCATGTTCTTTGAAAAAAGAAAGTCCTTCCTAATTCTGTTGAACAATCAATTACAGAGAAAATAGACAGGAAGCTTTTGTCCAGACCACCACAATGAACAACCAGTGCTTGGCCTCTTTGTCCTATCTGTAAATAAATATTGTTTTTGGCTGACATAACTGTCCAAATATTGATTGCAACTCAACTTTTAAAAATATCTCACCGGACAACTTGTCTTAACGTCCTCTTGGAGCAGTGAGTTCCACATTAGTGAAGTACTTCACATTCAAGAGAGAGTTTCTCTTGTTTTTTCTGTGAGTAGTGGTCCTATAAAACTCATATGTAAGACTAAAATACAGCTTTGTATTTTAAAATACAAAAGCAGATGAATTAACGAATAGCTCAACATTCAAACAGCATAAAAGCAAGACTGCACATAGTAAGAATTTCTTAAAATCTTATTTTAGCTGTAAGGATACATTATAAACCTGCCTCTGATATTTATGCAGTTATTTCATACGATATTATTTATTTCAAAGTATATTTGCTGAAAAGTAGTATCTTGTTCGAGGGCAAGATCTCTGGAGACAGGTAATGTCTTTTACTGGACCAGCTGGTATAGCCAGAATACTGAGCAGGGCTTTGGGATATGTAGTCTTCTTCAGTTTAACTCAAAACCAAAAACTTCTTCCTTGTAAGAGTTCCCCAGAATGAAAGAAATTAAGAAGTCTTTTCTATGAGCATTAGCAATCAAGAAGACAGTTTTACAGACATTTGTATAATGAGTTTGAGAGATGATATGGATTTTCTGATGTTTAATCAGGCTTGAGCTCATAATGCAGCTCAGGACATTTGAAAGGTCTCTCTCTCTCTCTCTTCCTCTTCTATCCTACCACCTACCTATTCATGAAATTTGTGGAAATATATATGGTAACATACGGTTAAAATTGGCCCTTCAGGTTAGCAAGTTACTATAGGGGTGTGAAAGATCAGCAAAGACACAGAAACAGTGCTATTGCATAAGACTTATTTCCATACAAAATCAGGATAAAAAAATATGTGAGCTCATCTCACACTCTCTGACAGGCAAAGTCTGCTGATAAAGAGGGAACAGGAACGTGGAGCAGATACATAGTGATGAACACAGGGTAAGGACTTACAGAGTAGAGAACAGAGTGACATGTCCCATTGTTAAATCTGCTCCTCTTTGTGCTTTCTATATAATTTTCTTCCATGCTTCTGTAACTCTCTATCCTTTTTTCTGCTGCATGTTCTGAAAGGCAGAGAGATATCTTTTAAAGGACCTCAATAGATTCTTGGTAACCTATTTTATGTGATCATTAGCCTTCATTATGTTTCCATCATCTGATTTTCGCATTACTTAGCTTCATTTTTCGCTCTCTGTGACTGTGAAAAAAGAAATGCACCTACATCCAGGTTAGCTTTTTGTTTGCTAAACCCAAACACTTTCAATAGATTACTCTAAATCTGTTTTTTTTCTTTTTTTTTTTTTTAGTTCCTACATGGAAAGAAAACCTCATCTTTTCCAACATTTTAGTGCTTAATTATTTGAAACTTGCTATCATTTTGGTTGTTCTGCTTTGTTCCTTTTTTTTAAAGAGCAATTATACCCTGAGGCACAGGACACAATAGGGGTTATGGCATTTTTGATGCAATGTAACTGGTGACTTATGTAACAAGACCATCCCCTCCCAGGCTTTGCTTCATTTGTTTAGCCAGCATCTGATTTGCTTTCAGCACTGCAGCTGTATTTTAGTCCAAAGGCTTTAGGGACTTTTCTATAAACAGCTCCCAAATCTTGCTCACATTAAATAATCCCCATTCTGTTCTGGGAAGGATTTTTTTCCCTGTGTATGCTGATTAGCAAGGTAGCTGAGTAGAAGTTGTTTCCTTTCAACCTTCCTACTGATTCATTTGTGGTAAGACCACAACATGGTGCTCGTGACACCGCAGCTACCTCCAAGAGAGAGATTTTTGATGTCACAAACAAACGTGAGCTCATGGACAAAAGCTACCAGGAAAAAGCCAGTTATAAAGAAGAAAGCTAAAAATAAGTTCTTCCTAATGCCATTATTAACTAGTGGCAAGCCATGAATTGTCTGTGTCTAATACTATGAGATCTCGTAACTTATGTAGACTCTTCCTCAGAGGTGACAAAATAATAATGTTTTAAAGGTATTTGTTTTATGGTTTCTTGATTGATCAGGCTGTGATGCGATATACTACTGCACTGATGACAGCATAGGGCATTAGCAAGTGTACACAATGTAAGGGCAAACAGATTGACACATCAAACATAGCCCATTTACCATGCACATAAATGCATAGTAAATGTCTAAGGGCAGAGATTTTGAATCGTTTCCATATTATGTGTGCAACAGAGGGTACAAACCTGTGCTTCATTTGTAGTTGACTGTAGTCACTACAATATTGTGATTTTGTTAAAAAAGTTTGGAATGGAGAAAAGGAAAGCTACATTTTGCCCTGTCGTGGCTGCTGCCCTCTGGGTCCTGTTGTGTACTCCCAGGGGAGCGGGAGCTTGCTTGCTCCTCCAGTGCATGTGGATGTGGAGGAAGCTGCAGAAGTATGGAGTGGGACAGGGAGTGAGACCTGGCAGCTAGGACACAAATACAGGGTGGGACTCCTCCAGGAGGCACAGGGGACTTGCTTGAAGAAAGGAGCAAACCCTTCATGTTTCAGCTAAGACCTCATGGAAAGCAGAGGAGTTCGTAAAAATCTGGAGTGCTCTCTGAGAAGTTTGTTGCAGCCTACAAAGCCATTAATAGTTGATGGGCTGAAAGCAATATGGAAGTAATGGCACACTTGTAATGACACACTGAAGGAATTATTTTCTGCCAGAAATTTTTGTTTAATGCCTTGGCCACCAGCTTTGTTTAAAATTATTACTTCATTCTAGTTCAGCACATGGGATATAAATATGTATACGTATACAATGTATAGTTGTGGGTGTACATGTATGTATACATATATAGAGAGTATATGAAGAATCTGGTTTGGTACGTTTTTAATAAAATTTACCTCCAGAGATGGAAAATTCTTTCCTGTTTTTTCAGCCTGCTTACTTATAAAGAAAAGTGGGTCAGTTCAGCTTTATGGCTTCTAGATAGTTGGAGGTCCAGCTGTAATATACAGGGTTTGTCTTTCAATCCCCTTATGAGAATCATATTTAAATAAATAAATTAATTCCACTGAAAGCAAACCTAATCACTGAGGTGAGGTTTTCATATCCTCTGAACAACATGAAGCCATTTATTAAAACTGACTTAACTCTAGGACTACGCAATCCCCTCTGGTATGTGTTTGGGAAGGGGTTTGTGAAGGGGATCCTACAGCTTCAAGTGCAGCAGACACAGCTGAGATCCACCTGCAAAAAACTGAGAGTGAGACTCCCTGCAGCAGGTCTCACCCTGGGTCCAAAGCATGTCTAGTCTGTCTCCACGTAAGCTTCCCCATTTCAGTGATAGATGTCTTCAGAGATCCAAAGACTTACCGATGAGAGAGAAGTATGAGAGGAAGACTGGGCAAAAGAAAGACTTCAGCCTCCTCACTGTGCAGACAGCCTCAGCCAAACATTTATCATTCTTTCAGAAGCATAGCTGGGTTTCCCAGTAAAGGACTGTGAAAAGGTAGTACCTTCAAATGCTTTTCTCTTCTACTGTTTCTAGACAAAGGAACAGTGTTGGTGTGTACTTCAGGCTAGATCCAGTAAAGGAATTGGGTGCACAAAAGTTAAACACTGCAGTATTTAATGCCTTAGAATGAAATATGGAAACTGACACACGTACAACAATTTGATTTAGGTGTTTCAGAGCAGCACAGAGCTACCGGCAGATAGATGCGTTGCTAGCTTACAGGGACTGTGTAGTGTCCACAGAGGGACTAGGTAGACTGAGTATTAGAGCTTAAGCCTACACAAAATGAAAAGGTGGTATTTTGCAGGCAGACACAAAGCAGAGAGTAGGCAGTCAGTTTTTGCAGTGCAAATGTGACATGAGTGGAGTTCCCCAGGGATGCGTGCTGGGAACTGCTGTTTGTCACCCCCAGCCAGGAGTCTACACCCAGGTGAGAAAGTTTGTAAATGACACTATGTTGTTTACTGAGGCAAGGGGGAAGGCTGATTGTGAAGAACTGTAGAAGAACCTTACGAGACCAGATGATAAAGTGGCAGGTTAAATTCAGTGTATGTTCTGTGGCTGTTTACCCTGATTCAGTACAAGATTTAGGGGACATCAAATGAAGCTAGTAGGAATGAAGTTCAAAGCAGTTGATTGGAAGGAGGCAGTTCCTCATGCCATACAAATCTGTGGACCTTATTGCCAAAGGATGTTATGCAAGCTAAAATTATACCTTTTCAAGAAAGCCTGGTCAAGTACATGGAAGAGAAATCCAATGGAAATAATTACAGACATATCGGTCTCAGGAAGTATCCCTAGCTAACTGGAGCCTGAGAAGGTGTGAGAGACAGTATCATAGTTGCTTCTTCTGCTCCTACTCGTTCCCTGGGACCTGCATATGACTACTCCAGATGACACCATACAGGCTTGGTGGAGCCTAGACCTGGCGCAGCGTGGCCATTGCCCCCACGGAGGAATGCGTCCTGCCTCTGCTGGAGTGCAGAATCCAGGCATGTGCTGGCGCTTGGCCCTGGGGCAGGGGCTAGCAGCGCTGCAGGGTCAAGCAGGACTCGGCAAGGCTGGATGAATTGCCCAGGGTAGCACAGGCAGGAACACAGTAATACTGGCTGTAATCCAACAGTCACACAGATTTAGAATTGGACATTGTTGTGGTACTGGTACCAGGGCAATGGTGCTGGCACCGGTACCAGCCAACCCTGCTGCCAACAAGCTCTGGCAGTAGGAACTGGTTGGGGAGTAGAGCCTCGTTTGGCTCTAGTGCATGCCATGACAGCTATACCAGCTGACTGCAGGAGCTACTGGAAGCTGATCTACCCTGCAGTTTATTAAACTATGTTGAAGGCCATGTCAATGCCAGAAATAACTCAAAATGGAAAGCATTCTTCACTACTTTACAGCTGCATTTGCACTAAATTGCATCTTCCGTGATGCCCCTGCTGGAGGAGCAGCATAGGAACTCATTCTTCATGTATTAGATGCTGACTACGTAAAAACTGGTCTGGCACAATATTAAGCAATGAAAAACTATATATGGAATGGGAATTTAAAACCAAATTTAAAATTAAGGACTTCAAAACCAATTCTTCTCCCCAGTCTGTTACAAATTATACAGCCTTCAGTATCAGCTTAAAAAAACAGCAGTTCTTGACAGCAGTTAGCCTCTTTTTTCATTACTGGGGCTCTTTCAGTTCCTCCAGATCAATAGCGCTCCTATGTATCTTTATAAATCTAAGTAGCAGATCCATTCTCATAAAGTTGACCCCATCTTGCTTTTCTGCTGAAAAGTGGAATCAAAACTTATTTTAAGGGATATTTGTAACAGGGAGATTAAATTCTCTCTTAGTTACACCATGAACAAAAGCCAAAAAAGAATGCTACATACCTTGGTATATTTTTTTACCCTTGAACTTCCTCCTCAGTTCACAGTTATTTTTGTCATTTCTTTTCACATTGCTTTTTGTAATCCTGAAGATTTTCTAATGTGAATTGACTAGGTTAAAAGGTGCCTGTATTTCATAACCTATTAAAAAAATTAAACCCCTTTAGTTTATAAAACTGACATTGTTTCTATATTTTGAGGTTAACTTTTAGAAATAGCCTGGGTAATTAAATGAGGCAATCCAGGTCTGTTCTTCCAGTAAGTTTCAAACCAAATTTTTATTCAAGATCTTTTATACCAGCATAGAGCTGTTCATTCTGTGCTATAAGGACCGATGTGGAAATTAAAACAGATTTTTCACTGATCAATGGGTATTTTAAAAGAAAAAAAGCACAAGGGAAATGTGTATATTGATTTTAAGTTTCTATCCAGACTGATTTTACTGCATTTATAATCTGAGCAAATTTAGTCTGGTAATTTCATTTTAAAATTCAGTTATACTTTATATTAGCAATTTCTATGTAGATACTTCTCTAATGGAGGAAACCAGGCTGCTTATGTATGTATGTATGCCATCTCATCTTTCTAACAGTTTTGTAGGGACTTTGTCACAGTGGATAGAATAATAAAAAGCCTTTTTCCCAAGCTAGTTAACAGTTGTATACATCATTAGCTATAAATACAGGTAAATGTACTTCAGCTGAAGTTAACCTCTCAGTTAAGTAAAAATGCAAGTTGCTACAGAATAATTTATAACTTGATTATTTGTGAGATGATGACAAGAAAACAAATGCAATACTTTGATCTCCTTTTACTAGGAGCACTAAAAACCCCCCCAGCATATCTTTCCAAAGACAACAGAGGAGTTTTTGATGAGATGCTGAAGCAGTCAGACAACATACAGATTTGCAACTAAATTTGGTTTACTAGCAGGGCTTCCTTTATGTGTGGAAGACATTATGACTGCTACGTCCATTTTGGAAGCTATAGGTTTGCTTCTGCAAGTAATGCATCCATATTAATATTAATATTATTAATATTAAGTTATTATTAATGTTGTTGTTGTTACTATTATTAAATCTGTTGAAAGAATAATGCTTTAACATAATTTCTTGAACTAGTACCTTAATAATCTCCATGGTAGCTCACAGTAGTCTGAAACACCTGTATCATTGCTATCTCAGAAGTGGAATCTAGACGAACACTGACTTCTGATTCTGGTTCTGCTTTTAACTCACTGTGCTGTCTCCAGCACGTCACAACTCCTGAATCTTATCCCCTGCATTTTTGAATGACTGCGAGAAGTCATCCAGAAACTTCTGAAATGTGCAAACTGGAATCCCTCCTGTGGCTTGTCAGAGGATGGATCCCTTTAACTTCTGCCCATGGGACTGGCATTCAGTATGCCCATCAGCACTCAGTAATCTGAATATTCCAGCAAGGGACCTATGTATCAAAGCACTTCCTAATGCTTGCGAGACAGTGCTGAGCGCTGCCGGTTTTGGGAAGCACACCTGAGCATCGGCACTATGCTGAGAGAGGAGAGGGCACAACCTCCCTCCACACTGCACAGCTCAGCTGCGCTGGGGCTGCCTGAGCCACCCAGAAAATGGACACACAGACAGACACCTCCTGGTTGAGGTGATCTGGAGGGTGCAATTACTTACCAGCTTTTATAAGAAAGCTGTAAGTAGCAACCAAAATGGAGCCAGCTGTAACCTAGGAAACTGCTGCGAACTAACCACAGAGTAAGTGAGCACAACTGCTGTGTGAGTTACATCCGCACAGACATGAACATCTGGAAATTGCCCTGTAAGCTACCAAAAAACTCACGGCTTCTCACTAATGGGCTTTTAAAGGGGCTATATAGGCTATATAGAGGGGCTAGGAGCTTGGCCCACGGGTGTTCAGCAGGGAGCAGTAGGTGCTCTGTGTGTAGCAGAAATCAGGGGCTTCGCTGTCTTCTGAGAGTGGGGTTCCAGTGGAAAAACGACAGCAGCTCTAATTCAGGGCCTTGGATGTATTTTCAGCTCACCTGTGAGGTTTACAAGCAGTTGTTCAAAATTTATATTACAAGGTATGCACTCCATAAAACTTTAGAAAAAGCCTTTGACCCAGAAAGAACATGTTAAACAAAACAGCTGTAAGAGAAAGACCGATATATGCAGGCTGCATGCAAAGGAAAGGTACGTAAGACCGTTTGGAAACCTTTAACATTTCCTCGCTTCCAGATAGTTGGGGTTGTTTGCAAATGTAATTAACTCTGAATTTCAAAGCTTTAGGATGTTCACGGGGAACTCCCCCACCTTCCCCCCTGATTCCTGGATTTGACAGACTCCTCCACCTACTAGTCATCTCAGGAGTCCTGTTATCCTCAACAGAAGCTTTAAAAATTGGAAAGTATTTCCCAGCACTCAGAAGGACTCAATGCCTTTTGGGTACAAATATCCCAATGCCCAAGATCAGAAAACCTGTAATTCTTCAATGTCATCAAGCAATTCTGAACCTATGTACCTTTGCAATGTGCAACCTCCATCTCACAGTTAATCTTTATTTGACTTCTACACGTCCTAACCAGCAAAAGCCTTTTGTAAACACAAAAAATTCTGGCAACTTCACTTATTCTGAGCAATGCCCTTCCTCAAAAATATTCTGTTTTTGACGGTGCCACTTTCGAAGTAAGATACTGTTGAATGTGATTATTTCTTCTATTCGACCACCAGGAACAGATCCTATGATTGCCTATCACACAACAATACAGTAGAGAACCAGAACCTGTATTTTCATTTGCAAAGCCATTCCTTTCATACTTTTCTCAGTCTCTTTTCCCTTCTTCCTGAAGTGGAAAATACCAGTGTCCTAACTGTGGACACATTTATTTGAAATACGTAAAACACAGAAATTTGGACTTACAATGACTGCAAACAGAAAATCAGACATCAAAGATTTCCTACAACCAAATGAAGCACAGGCTTTTATAATACTCTAAGTAAAAACAAGACAAATTTAGCGAAGTTTGGATCTGGATTTAAACTTCTGCTTTAGGCTTATCACAAGAGCTCCCAGATTTTAATACTTAGTAATATAATAAACTGCAGAATTTCACTCCAGAGACCCATCTCTATGCTGAATATTGTTGGTCATACATAGTACACATGAAAATGGGACATGAGCATTGTCAGGAATACATGGCTCTGGGATACACTGTACATTTAATTACTGTACCTGCTGAACTTTTTGAACCGTGGTAGGAAAACAGATCAAAGAGCAGGCAAAAAGAGTTGGGATGTTTAAGACTGTTTCCTTAAATAGCTTTCATACTGTAATACAAGAGAACAGGGAATTGTTTGAATAAAGCTTTTTTATATGTATATATATAGCATCATGGTAATTTTTTTCAGATGAAGCTCAAGGCTGATTATGTATGAAAGGCAAATTATTCTTTTGCCCAACGAAGGATGGTCTCCGCAGATCAGAATATCAGCAGAGAGCCGTGGTAAAATTCTCAAGTTGTCAAAGACTGTATTAGACATGGGCTGTAAATGAATGGATTTTGGTTCTAAATACAGACACTTTTCCCATTCACAGAAAATTAAACTTACTCCGAAAAGGAGAAATATCGAGGATTCACTTTCTTTCTAAAATTATCTGACAGCTTCACTGTTTAATGACATACAGTGTGTCATTCCTCAGAAAATCTGTGAAAACCACAGCTGCTGTGTCACCTGAATTTTACTAATGCATTGTTCACACAATTAATAAAACCATATGGATGGACCAGGCTTTATCAGATACAACATCAGCATACACAAACCCTTGCATCCTGCTCACTTATGATACATTGCCGATGACTGTGACTAAGACGACAAGAGTACATATTAGCTATGCCTGTGCAGCTGAGTCAAGGCTGTATATGCTAATATGACATTTTCTTAACTTTAGACTTCCTAGCTCTTCATCCATAATATTTTTGTAACAGATTTTGAAATGGAACTTATTTATCTACAGAAAAAAAACTAATGTCATTTCAAGGTCTTAATTATGATTTCTTGCTCTTCTGAGGCTATACAGTATCAAGAGAGCTTAGCTGTAAGTGCTGAGGACTGCAGATAAAATAATATGAAGAAATAATCTCTAAAATGAATTTTCTTGTACATATAAAGGGAACAGTTGTATTGTTTAGTTTATCAAGCTGTCTTTGTGACTAGAAGTGCCTCATGGATTCAACACGCAGCTCTATTCAAATGTCAGTGCCACTCATTAGCTACTTTTGTCATGAGTGTTTTGCACCTACAGTTTGACCAAAGGCTTTAAAAAATGCAGTACAAATGTGGTCCCTCTCGAAATGCCCTTGTCTTTCCACTGTTGTAGCAAGATTTCTTGTTGTGGTCTGAGATCATTTTCCATCTCAAAACAAAATGCTGCCTATTGGCTCACATGAAAGAAAGAAGAATGTATCTCTACTAACGTGGAAACTTCCTGCTTTGCTTTGTAAAATTCACACTTCTTTTACAATGGATACTTCAGACCACTTGCAACTTAAGACTCAAAACCTGACATGCCAGCAACTGGCAGCAGGGAATGTCCTCACCTTCCAATGCTCTAAACTTGGGTCAGCTTACGTAGGAAAACTCGATTCTCTTCAATGTCAGATTATGCAAAATGCAGATTGAAGAAAAAATAATAACAGCTTATCTGAATGAAAAGGAAGAGATCCTCCTTCATGACACTCATTTCTGTTTCTGCTTATCAGTTGCTGTCTCTGTCCTGAGCGATGTGCTTGTCCGCGTGCTGGACTGATGCTGCTGCACTTCCTACGCCAGTCCTGCCCGGCAGGGACACATCAAGGTGACCCTGTCTAGACAGGGCTGCCGGGCAGCGGGAAGCTACTGTCTTCCCACAAGACTTGGTCAAGCTCCCTTACAAGACATTTAATAAGGGTGAAAGCAGATGACAAGAATTTTTCTTTTTGCCTCTGGCTTTTCTCGGCCTAGGGCAGCCCTTGAATTTACAAGGGCACCAGCTGCTAGAAAGACTTAAAGAGGGGCAGAGCTGAAGAAAGAAGCTCCCCAGAAGGTGAATGCCGCCCTGGGCACAGCTGGGGAACAGACAGACATGTTGCTGAGCGTATGTCTAGGTCACAAATTTGAAATACCAGGGTTTCAGTTTCCCTCGGAGGGGCTCTGGACCCAGCGGGAAGGTCTCCAACTGAACTACAGCCCCTTTTCTGCCACCGTGAATAATAAACAATGCTCTCCCTGCCAAGGGAAAATAACAAAAAAAAAAAGAGAAAAATGGAGGGGATGAGGTTTTCTTAGTCACTGAAGACTGACAGTGTAGTCCTGCACCCACACCCAACTAAAGAAAAAGTCCAGGTATCCCTGGCTGGCAGAAGTTACTATAAGACTGGCCAAATTCAATGTCCTTCTTTACTTTGTAGTACACCTTTGCCTTCGTACACAGGAAAACCCTGTGCCCAACGCAGCTCCAGGTATGACGAAAGTAAAGAATGTCGTTCTGAGAAGGCTGTGTTGGTTCACAGGATGCCTGCCGAGGCAGTGTGCAATGTGTGTGTCTCTTTTTTTATTCTTGACACCAGAGGAGAATGGAATGAGGGAAATTACATCTGAAATAGCAAATGTAGGGGTTTTGAGTCACCACCCAGAAGCATCTTTTTATAGATGAAAACTGCAATCGTTTTGACAAGCAAAGGCTAGTTGGGTGTTTTTTGTATAATTTGACTTATCTGGGTTTGCTTTTTATAGATCTCTTTCCTGCCCACAATGGCAATTTCCTCTTTACTGCCTTCTCCAAGTAAGACATCATTTGTTTCCACTCGTAATTAAGACATTAAAAATTACAGCAGTGTTCAGTCATAAAAGCTGAATACTGTTACAGACTGTACTAGTAGAGCTGTTTGTTCTTACAGACAATGGGGAAAGAGAGAAAGAAAGGAAAAACATTTATTTGTAGCACCACAGCAAATATGTTTTTCAGAAGTAAAATAACCATGGATTTCTAGATTCCGATTTTTGTATTAGAGGTCACTTCCATTTACAGTGGAATGGGAACTGTTATCTGGGACTCTTTATTGCTGAAGATTTTAATGTGTTCTGCAAGTATTTCTGTGAAATATGACATCCAATATGTTTTTGTGAGCATTAGCACAAATAAAGCTTGATGAAATTATATGTTTGCAATGAGAAAGTGAGCAAGCCCAAAACTTAGGTAAGAGCAAACCATATTCACTTTGAAATTGAGGGCTCTTTTGAAGAAAAAGCTTTGTATAATATTACAGTTCAAATACAAAATATCATCTCTACCATAAAAATATGCTTTCCAAATTGGGCAATGATTAACAAACTCAGCTGTGGAATATTTGCAATATTTTAATGCTCTTATGTAAGTCAGCATTCATTCACAGAGAATAAGGTAGAAGAGAAAGCAATCACACTGTACAATGCACTGATTTGCTAAGCTCAATATACTAGTACCATGTCTAACGGTACTAGTTATGTAAGTGTAATATTTGTATTATCATTTGTGAAAATATTTGATTCACTAATGCTGCAAATACAATAACTGTGTTTTTGAAAAGCTATAGTGTACTCAAGGTCTTCCAGTATTAGTTCAATTTGGTTTCGTCTGGCTTCAGTTTTCAGACACTGGTTCTTGTTAAACTCTTACATTATTAGGTTTTAAAATACTCTGATGGATTAGAATATCCATTAACAACTTCCCCAGGGAAGGGATCAATCACCCCTCAGTCTCTTTGTTTACTTAAATGCGTGGAGCAGTCTCACTTTTAAAGGTATTTTCTCTAGTTCTAGAATAAATTCCCATCTGATCCTTCTCAAATTTTCAACTGTTCCCAGTCATGACATCTCTGTTAGCGCATCTAAGGATCACCTGTTCCTGTTGCATCGTTCTGGGAGTGCATGGGTAGTTGCATGGCCCTTACAGCCCACAGATCCTTCTCAAGGTCACCTCTTTCTTAAATGTAGTCTTATACTTTGGAACGTACTTGTACAGCTGTGCAGGTATATTAAAGTGCATTTTGTTTGTGATCTCAGTTGCAGAGAATGCATCTTTGTCTACAGTTCCCACTAGTCTTAGTATCATCCACAAGTTCTATGGTGGGTCATTTCCATTCACCTCCAGATCATGGATTAAAATGTGGCATTGTACCAATGTCTATGAAAGTCCAATGAAATCACTCTCATCCAGGATAATTTCTCATTGGCAACAGCGTTTTGACATCTGTTCAGTACATTAGAATGTCATAAGTTACGAAGTCAAACCTCTTGCAATAAATCATAGTGTATTGTTTCTACACAATTATATTCATCAACCAAATGTCATTACGTGTGAGATTTAAATCAAGTTTGTTGACAAGATCTTCTCTTTATAAAGTCATGCTGTCTGAAATTGATTACTTTCTTGCCCTTTAAGTCTTTATTAATTTAATTTCATTGGCACTTTCTTGCATTTGTGAGGGATAGGTGTCAGGCTAACCAGCATATAGTTAGTTACCTGGGACATCCTGCTTGACATTTTTATTAGGGAAAAGACACTATATACTGCAACTGCAATAGCTAGCACTTCATCACTGTTGTTATTTCATTTTACCAGAACTTCCTCTGTTCCCAGATTTATTAGAAAGATCATCATCAGACTTTAGATCTCCTTACCTGTCTCTTTCAGGACTTCTGAATAAGTATTATCAAATCTACTTATTTAGAAGTATTTATGCCAAGTACACATTTCTAAGGTCCTTCCAAGTCAGTAAAAGGCTGGAAAGTCTGCATGTGAAATAAAATGCCTTACACTACTTCCTTCCAAATACAGAGCTAAAATATTTATGGTGCACTATCGATAATTTTGCTGATTAGATCTAAAGATGAGACTACCAGACTTAGGCTTTCTTTAACAATGGATATACTCGTCTTTGTTATTGTTATCTTCTTTAATTTTTCATATCTCTAGAAGCCATGAATATTTGTTTAGCTCAAGGTTTAATTTCGTTTATTGATTTTCTATACTTGACAAATTCTAATTGATATTAATGATTATCTGTTTTTCCTTCACTCTATTTGTTACATTCTGCTTGCTTTCTTTGTTTTATATCTGTTTTAGACAAACTGTAAGCCAAAGCTGCCTTTTACCCTGTATCTACTATGGTCAATAATGAATTATGTTTCTTGAATAATCATTATTATCCATTAATCCATCTCTAAGAGTTCATTTTTCATTTCAAGAACGCTGTTTATGTACTATTTATATTTGAAAACATAACACCTGTGCTGCAAATTTAGCAATCATATTTTGTAAAAATATTGCTTTTTATTGTGCTCCAACGGACACATGATACATTTTGTACCATTTAATGTATTGTGCTTGCAAAACTTTACCGAATGAAGTGCTCTACAAAGTAGGAATAAGCCTGGTGGTCTGGTCTTTGTAGGTCTCTGCATTTCAATGTTACGAGCACTCTACGACTGCCTGCTGTCATTTTCAAAATATTCATAAATCAGCTTCCTTACTAAAATGTCTTACAAATCAATTAAAATGGTTTTCTTCTGCGTCTTCCTAATTCAGCCTTGTTGTAACCACCATGATGAACTTAAGCCCTATACCAGTTATTGTCAGGATGACAGGCTAAGAAATGTAGTTAGTACCTTATTCCCAACTAATGAAAGTATGTGGAATTTATTAAAACTGCTGAGCATAGAGATAAAATTATTTATAAAGAAATTTCACTGTATCTTCACTGGAGATAGGGTTTGAGCTAGACCTGCAGCTAGATTTGAACTGAGAGTACTATAACTCTGAGTTTGGGGTTCCTGAGACTGGAGTGCACACAGGACTTGGTACCTCCAGAACCGGGTTTAAAGCTGATGCTTAGCACAGGGAAACACAACTGTCATCACACCCCTCTGCTAAACCCCACACTCTAGTGAAGAGGACAAGTGCAGCTGTGTATTTCCTTCTGGGTATACTACTTCTTACATGGCTACCAAATATGATTCTTCTCCATTAATTCTATGGATGACAACACCAAGACCACATACTGAAGCATTTCCGTGTTTCTGCAGGTGGCTTATGGTCCTCAGTAGCATTTGTTCTCCCTGACCATCTTTCCAGCTGTCCATGACCATACAGAAATCAATGACAAATTTGCAGCTCCCCACCAAAACCCTTGCAGGTCCTTGGTGACTAAGTCCCATTTTTTGAGACTCTCCTTGAACACACCACAAGCAACTACAAAACAGTCTAACAGCAGCCTCTGAAGCTATCTGAACGGAGCCTGCACACAGCACAGGGATCGGTAAGGAGCAGTCTCCACTGGCAGAGGGGTGAACTGGATGGCATTTCCCAACTCTGCCATTCCAGAGGCTCTGCAATTCACAAAACCATCAGTGGTTAAAACAGTCAGTCAGTGAGTGTGAGAACTAATGAATGCTTACGTACACCTAACAGGATTTATCTACCAAGAAATGAGAAACTTTCTTCTTGAGTTTGTAAGGCATTCTGATGTGCAAGGTTTAGGGTCAGACTTACCCATGATCACGAGCCATGTACCTCAGAACTGATGCAGCTTCAGAACAAGTTTGCTTACACTTTTGCTGCTTGAGGGATCATGTACAGTGAGCACAGTCCATGACAGGGTATTTCAATAAACTGTCAAAATTGTTATTAGTTGGGGATGGGACAGCACACTGTAAAATTAACTGCAATTATAAAAAAAAAAAGTGCTTGCCATGGCTCTACCACAGTCCCATGCACGAGGGAAGATACTGAGAATGGGACTGTGTCGCTGTACTTCATTAACCTGTCCCACATCTTAATCCAGATTGAACTGAGCCCTGTGGTTGATTGCTTTCTAAAATATGTGCTAATTTGTGTAGCTAGCAATTTGTGTGGCTCTCTAGCACTGCTGCTTTAGGAACAGAATGTGATCCTGCAACTAAGATTTCCTCCTCCCATTGCTATGCAAGGTCCACATAGCAAGCAGAGAGAATCAAGCAGGGCAGGACAGACAATAATTCTTCTGCACACTGTGTTTAAAGAAAATTAAAGCTTTCCAAAGGATGAAAAATATATACACTTAACTGAATTTCAAGGATCGTAATTATCCACAGTTATGTGCAAGTGAGACAAAAAAGAATCTCCCTTTCATTTTAACAAGATCTAAAGGTGAAAACAATCTGTGACTGAATTTTACTGCATGCTTCTTTCTGCTTTTTAATTACAGATTGCTTAACAATACCCTATATTTCCTAATCAGAGAAGCACAACCTTCAGGCCAAATATTTTTATTTTCCAAGTTATGCCATTGATGTTGAAACAGCAGAATGTGAGTACTGCAATCTAGCAATTGACCTGCTCGGAACTGTAAAAAACAAAGTCTGAGACCAATGACAATTTGATCAGTATCAAAACTAGTAAACAAGTGAAAAGAAAACAAAGAACACCAAAATAAGAAGTTTTTGCTTGTTGTTTCAGTTTTGAACAACTTAAAGCTGCATGGAAGGCCCCTGATCATATCTCCGATTAAACTAAACACATATATTTCTCACTTTATGAGTGAAAATAACAAAAGCACTTAAATGTTCTGGCTATATTCCTTGGGAAAAAACATTCTTACACAGTGATTCTCTAAGGCTTGCATGTTAGGTCCCCACACTAATGCAACCGGACTTTTGTGTACTATCAATTTGTTCTCTGCGAAGAAATCAGAATTTGGAAGGCATAGGACAGATTAACGCTTCCCCCAGCTACTTAAACTACTGGATTTTGCATATGATGCTATTTAAATTTAGCATCTTATTAAATTAAGTCTCTGAGAGATGAAGTGACAGCTAGAAAGTCCTTGATACATCAGAAGTAGTGGTATAGCAGGACAAGATCTGACAGCACTAATTTTCTTGGGAATATGAGAATCTTTAATTTACAGCCACCTTGCATAGGTTTGGTTTGGTTTGATGCCCTCAACTGAGAAAAGATGCCCCCAAAATTGCAAGCTCGTTTTATTAAACTCAGTTTCCAGAGTTCAATGTCAAGCTAGGATATTAAGACATTCGAACGCTTGTCTAAGAGTATTATCTTAGTCTTGCTGTGCTGTCCTATATACTAAGATGTCCATACTAAAACTGATACTATAAGAACACTTCTGCTTACATATGCAGTAAAGGTAGTACTTTGTCTCCATCGTGAAGAATGCGCAAATTTCTGCTTCAAAGAAACCCCAAATAAGTCCAAGATGTGTTCTTTAAAGTTGATCTGTATTGCTGCAGATCTACACAATATTGGAAAGAACTTTGGGAAGAGATATTACACTATGAAATTGAACATCTAATTTTTGGTATGGCTAAAGCAATTAAGATGCTCTAAATATGAGTTGGAAGCCAAGGATGCCTTTCAGCTGTTCTCAAAACTGTGGTCTTCCCCAGCTTTATCTTCAATCTCATTTTTGTTTTCTTTCCTAATGAAAGATACAGACATCTTCTTTTTGCAGTTTTCTTGGTTTCCAGGGCCACTTCAGAATATCTTCTTTGCAGAATATCAGAGCTCTGCTTTGAGATCCCTGCCCCTCTTTATTTCTGCCTTCATTAGTTGAAAGGTAAAGTTGTCCTTTTACTCTTAGCCCAGTCCAAAAACATGTGTGGGTAGATAAGGGTGAATTCAACACTGGTTTCATATTTTTCTTAGTTGTTTCATAAAGATCTCTTCATAAGGTATTTGGAACATGGTTTAAACAGATTTATTTGTATATCTTACAGAGTGGATCTGTCTTTGAAAGTTTTTCCCACTGAGAAGGAAGAGGAGAAGCAAGTTAAAATGGGTGCAATGAAGCTGCATAACACACCAGGAATTCAAAGTCTTCTGACTTTTAAAAGGACAGTATTATGCATTCAGATGCTTTTTTGTTTCACGGTCTATTGTGTACATGCTCCCATAAGGTCAAGCTATTTGATAATTATTTCTTAATTATAGCAAAGATGGGATGAACTAAATAAAACTAAAGAGTTCTGGTATAAGCACTGACCTGAGCTGTTTGTTTACTTTTTCTAGCAAAATGGATCCACATCTGCCACTTCTTCCA
The DNA here is from genome assembly GCA_035590275.1 of Ibycter americanus. Taxonomy (NCBI): domain Eukaryota; kingdom Metazoa; phylum Chordata; class Aves; order Falconiformes; family Falconidae; genus Ibycter; species Ibycter americanus. The sequence continues at coordinate 42,041,453 of JAVJGI010000062.1, read as the reverse complement.
TAGGAATGTCATTTTACAGGCTGACAGATTTGCTGATGACACCACACTGCTATATAGCAAAAGGTAAAAAATGTGTCCTGCCAACACCTGTACAACTTTATTACTGCTCCTTTTCATTTTGAAGGTTTGAATATGTTGGACTTCAGTGGTTTTCATTCGGCAGACATATCATGAACTTTCAATTTTATAAAGGCTCCAAAGATGGCTGCATATTTTATATAAAGTTTACATACCTAAACTATTGATTAACTGAAGTCTCAACATTTCTTCAAAATTTCTTGAAATGTTTTCTCTCTAAGGCACTTCTAAGTGAAGGTGACAAACAAATCACTCTCAATTGAGTTTGGGATTTTTGATAGTAGATTTCCAGTTTCATAGAGGCTTTACAGATCCCAGCAAGTGGCAAAACCCATCCATCATTCTAAAAGGTCGCTCCTGGTAGCTCTGAATTCCTCTCTTTCAAATTCAATGTTTTGACATGGGCTAAAACCATGAGTGATGCTTTATAATCGTTGCAGCCTTGCATGGCTGAATCAGCCAGCACTTCCTAAGTGTCATGAACCTTGGTCCCAGCACAATAGAGAACGGACACCTTCTTCTCTCTCCTTTTGAATCAAATACATTAAAAGCTACTGAGACTTTCTCAAAGAAATCTAGCTGTTTTCTTCTCAAATGGTGCACTAAGTTTTTAGCATCTGACATGTCAAGAATCTGAAAAACATAAAAGCCTCACACTTTCACCAGCATATCTAAGAAAAGCAGATAGAAAATATAGCTGGAGGGTTTGGGTGGAGTAGACAGACCCTGTGTGACTCTGGCTGACTTTAATATCTAACAGATGGGGCTCTATATTGCTAGATGTTTCTGTTGTTCGGCATCGATTCTGAAAGAATATGCTTCTTGCTGCAGCCTTGAAGGTCTTTAATTTACTGTAGTTTTTTAACGATGTTGAACTATAGCTGCCTTTGATTGCTTAGGGTTATTTTTCCACAGGTCTGAAGGGCTGTCTCTTAATTTCCAACAGTTATTCTTCCAGCAAGCTCAGCATGCGCAATAATAAATAGTAAAAATAATAATACTAATAATGCTCTGAAGATGTGCTGCAACACCTACCCCTCTTTCAAAGACTAAAGAACACCATCAAATTACTGCTTATGTTACATTTAGTCACCAAAGCCACCTACCACAACTCGAGCCTGAAAAGGTGAAAAACAAAAAAGGAGGCATTCCGTGTATCTGGCATTTTTCCTGCGTCACTTAAAGAGATCTCTTCCACTATGTAAGGTCCTTGCTTCCTCAAAACTTGGTTTGCGACACCCAGTCTAGCAGAGAAAAAGGAGGCATTAGCTTTTCTCTACCTTGCCATGTCTCCAAGTATTAGTGATGGAGTACCGCTCTTCAAGTCTGACACTGCATAATATGATATGCAAAAGGCTGCTCCTGTTAACATTGATCCAAAATATGATAATGAATATGTAAAAAGTGATTTAAGTCTGATCCACATGTCTATGAGCAGCTGGATTCTCAGATCATTGCAATAGTTACATATCTTGCCTTGAAAAAATGTTAGAATATTTCAATTCAGGAAATATCTGTCATATCTGCATTGACATATATCTGACTATTGCATCCTGGGAATATGAGCATTAAAATCAGTGTTTCATCCCATTCTGAGTGAAAACAACAACACAGAGTTGGATTCTTGCACAAGATAGAAAGCCAGAATTTTTTTCAGCATCGTTCTTTATCTCTAATGCTGATAGAGACTTTCTTCCAAGGCGACGTTGAAATACATTCTCCTTCATCTTTGTTACACTGTTCCCAATATTCTTTTTAACATAAATATCTCTTTTTCATGTTTCATACCTCATCCCAGAGATAATTATTCAGCTATTCAGGTTGGTTCTCTGGTGGACTAAAACAAAGCAACGTTATTACTACTACTAAAAGAAAAAAATACAGCTATGATTTTGCTTTGGGTGGTTTATCAGGCTCTTTTTCATGCTGTTGAGGGCCTCAAAAAAATCCCAGACTGGTCCATTAGTGCTAAAAATATTTTCTTCCTTGATCTTTGCCAACTGTATGCAGAATAACTTTGAAGTCATTGTTAAAGTAAGTCATCAACAGGATAATGAACTAAGCTCCTCATTTCCTCCCACCAGAGTCAACCTCCCTGACTGTATTCTTTTTCTGAGGTACAGTTGGTGACACAAGGATATTAGCATTCTTCTAGTCTTCTTTCTCAAAAGAATACGATGCATTTCATCCACCAAAGTATGAAATAGAAATGGTTTCACGAGCTTTGTATGTTTAAAGACCTACTCATGAAGTCACTGTCTGTTTTTTCTTACTAAAAATATCAAATGGGGATCCAAACACTGCAACTGCTACTAGCAGGAGTTGCAGCTTACCATAAGAAGACCACCTCCCTCATTTAAGAATTGTGTCTATTTATAGAGCTGCCTTAGTGGGAAAGTCTACAGGAAAACCCTATAGGCTTGGAACTGAGCTTGGGAGGTCAGTGATTGGTGTTTGTTGATGGTTCAACTGAGAATTGATGATGTTCTACTGTATCTTAAGATGCTTAAAACAGCATTTTAAGCTTAACCTGACCCAATTAAATACACTTACTTACATACCTTATTTTAAGCACCATGTTTGAGTCACATATCTATTTTATTTAGATTCTGTTTTTTTAATCCAACCTCTCTGTGGCACTGCAAGCTTAACATAAAGCACCCTCACCGTTTTCTGAGTTGTTTAGAATGCCTAAGTAGAAAACTGTTTTCTTTGTCTCTTTATCACAATAACATCTTTAAAAAATTATGACATCTCTATATAGCTTAGCAAAAGAAGTACTTGGCGGGGGTAGCAGGGACTCAATTGTTATTTCCAGCTAACGCTTTCTCCTGATACAATCCCAACATTTTGATAGGAACAATGTTATTCTATCTAGAATAACCTATTGTGCCCATTGCATTACAGCTGAGAAATTAAACTTTTTCCACTGCTGGAATCTAAACAGATGTGATCTAGCTTGTCTAGGTATTACACACAGAAATAAAACACTTAGTATTGTACAACAGCCTATTACAGAGATAAAATGGTGCAATCCTGATAAAGTTATAGAAGAGGAAAAGAAATATTCTTTCACTGTGAGGGTGTTTTGTGGATAAAAAGCAATAAAGCAACATTTATTTTGTGTGCTATAATTAATGGACGGTGCAGACTGCAGTTTTGTATTTTTTAGGTCTATGTCATCTCTAACTGTCCTTTGGTTTTTTTACTGTGCAATAAGCTCCTTCCTTGAGATTCTCTTTCTATTTTTTTAATTTCTTTTTTAACTAAGTTTGGTTTCCAGCATAATATGGTTGGCCTTTGCTTTTCTTTGGAAACCTATACCGTGATCAGTTCAAGTAGCATTTTTATGAAGGTGCTGAAGTAATTTTAAAGATGGCTACACTGTACAATCACATGTCTAACCCACACCTCAAACAACCCACACTTATTTCAAAGTACTGTGACTTGGAAAGGTACACTTGGATAAGCTGCATTTTCAGAGAAGCTGTAAAAAAGGAGGAGCAGAGAGGGCTGGGTAGAGGAAGAAAGTTCTGGGTGATCAGGAACTGTGAGGACATGGAGGAAGACAGAATTCAAGGCTAAACTCCACTTATATTACTTGCATTGCTGATGAATCACAGGTGATTCTTTTTTTTTCTTATTGCTTGTTTTTAGGGGATAGCACTTGGACAATGCCTACAAAAATGTAATACCTGATGGATTTTTGCTGACTGCAGTGCTCTAGACTGATTTAAGGATACAACTTAAAAATACATTTCAAAATGTGTATTTCTAAGAATTATTTAGTAAACAGGTGTGAATGTGTATACTTCTCTCTTTTCTTTCATTTGGACCAGCTTGTGAGATAGACTGAATGAGACAGATTTATATATTCAGGTCTGAGGATAGATTCACTACTGCAGGAAAAATCCAAGTGTCTGAGATATCTTAGGAGTTCAGATTTCAGGTAAACACAAACAAGACAATAAGAAGAAAATAAATCACATACATAGAGCTCTGAGTAGGAAATCTGGAAGAATGTGCCCCAGGAGTAGAAGGCAAATACTTGAGGGTGCGGGGACCAAATGGGAAGGGTGCCCCTTCTTACACTGTGGCAACACTGGCCACTGCTGAGGAGCTGCATGATCCCAAGCTCACAGCTGAAGACTGTACATTCATGGATGACGACGACAAGTATGGCATTCCTATCTGAATAAATAACAGCAGCAACAGTGTTTTTCTTCTAGATTGCTCATCTAACAGAAGAAACTGTAGGATGAATTTTTTTGCTATGCTGCAGTTCCCAGCAGTACTGCTTTACCACACAGGTTGGGGACAAGCCACGTAATCTGAAAACTGTATCTATATGCCCAGGTGACAAATACCGTCAAGAAGCTATTGACAAATACCTACTTATTATAATAGTGAATAATAGCCTATTATTTTTTGTGCCACCATTTGGATTTTAGTGACTATTTTAGACACTCAAGTGAAAATACATCCCTCAGTTGTTTGTCAAGTTCATATATTGACTGTAGTAGTAGCACAACCCAAAACCTTAACACCAGGACCTTTGTCTTGAAAACTAGATCACATTTACTCTTTAATAATGTTCCTCTTTTGACCAATACATTCAGAATTTTAAAGTTTATAGAAGCACAGAAGAGGACTAATATGAACTCCTGATTTTAAAATAATAAATTATTCAATTAATTACAGTAATCATCTAAAACTAACAATGGCTTGGACAATGTTATTATCTCAGTATCTTAGTATTCATGCATTCTGAAAGAATATGATGGGTATGCAATTTTGTTCTTTCTCTGGTGTATCTGTCAAAATGGACAAAAAATGTATAGCTATATTCATTCTATCACCAGGCAGCTCTAACTGTGGTATGAAAAAGAAGTCATGTATGGTAATAAGTATCAAACAAATGCTGCCATAAAAGCCTATCTATTTATATTAAAATCCTTTTTCTGATCTGAGAAGGAAGTAATGAAACCCCCAGCAAATACAGTTTACAAACCTATGTGAAGCTTGAAAATATTTGTCACGTAAGCTCAGACACATCTATCATTAGAGGTCAGCAGTGAAAAAGAAAACAAATTCCCAGAAGCCCCAAAGAAAAATGTTCTTGAAACAGCAAGGTCATGCAGCAGGGTGTACTCAAGAAACACTAAGGTCTATCATATCAAACAATGACAATGTGTGCTATTGAAACCTGAAAGAAGGTGGTGGTTAGCCTCAGCACTGGAGTGCTGAACTTTTTCTATCTAGATACATCTTGACAGTGTTCTCCTTTGGTCATGCATGCTAAGACCAAATCTAATTCCTTCCTTTCTTTGGCTGGTTCTGCTTTATCCTCACAGGAGGCAGCATAAGTCCGGTGGCAGAACAATTTGCCCAGCAAAGCAAAAAACCATGTATTATGAAATGCAAAAAATAAAGCACAAACCAACAACATCAGCTGCTTATGGAGGGGCCAGCACAAGGCCTATGTATCATTTAAGTTCTGCTTAAATCTTGGACCTTGACCACCTGCTTAGAGGCGAATTACATGGAACACATTAGCAAAAGCATGAGAAAGCAACAGAGTAATTCAGAAGGAAATCCCCAGAAATTCTGAAATATATTTATTTATTATTTGTATTAGTGTAGCACGACTAAACTTAATGGTGAGATTATTTTTGTGTACTTAACCAAAGGCCTGATTCAACTTCCTTCACTGAGAACTGCTGAGCTGCCTTAGAGGCTTCCACATGGCCTTGCTTGCTGCTTGGCTGCTTGTTTGGATCTGCACGTTCACCTCTATAGTGTGAATCCCTCAGCACCTCATTGAAGGACTGAGGCTCCTGGTTTACAGTTCATCTCTGTAGCAAATGAACATGGAATGACTTTGTGGAAGGCTCTAACTCAGTTTCTTTTTATGAAATACATGAAACGTAAAAAAGCCTACAGATATTTGCTAAGAAGAAATACTTCCAGTGCAATGGTGTGTACTCTTGCATCCTCTTCTTTTAAAGTTGGATGATTCACCTTGAATGAAATAGTCAGGACTTCCCCTGCCTCAATAGTGTCCCAAGACAAATCATCTCTATTTCCACTGGGGACAATGGTCAGAGACATAGAGCTGTCTTTGTGCTTTTATAACCTTTCACTTTTCTGTGGCATAGACTCCTGATCCACTTTGACAGGTTAATACACATCACGTATAGGCAATGTCACCCCTGCTAAACTAACTGTCTTGCACAGAAGCCAACCTATTGCCCTGAATCAACTCTTTTCAGGGACAGAACACCTGAAACTGAAGATTTGTTCTTGTCAATCCTGTGGCTGTGCTTCCTGGGGCTCTCATCACACACAATTAAAACAGGGAAAAAAGGTAACAAGAAAGTAAGAATACTCTCAGGTTCACATGAAAAGAAATGATCCTCAGGATCAGTAAGAACTCAGAAACTGACTGTAAACAGATTATCCAAGTCATCACCCTTGCCACGAGCCATGAATTTCTTTTGGATTTTCTATTCTTGTTTTTTGGATGTGTAAATTCCAAAACATGTCTCCCAAACTTTTTTTGTGAGATCTCAGGCATGATCAGCCTCTTAATGATTGATATTTCATATTGTAATTAAATATTCCTTTTCACCTTTCTTTGTTACATATTTCTACTGGTACTTGATCTACAGTTACTTACACCCCTTCTGCATGTCGAACAGCCTTATTTTGGTGACTCCTACATTAAGCGGGGTCAGGCAGTTTGAGTCTCTTAAATAACAATCAATAATATAAAATAATGTAACTATGTTATAGACATGTGTGAAACTAGATCTAAATATATTGACATATGTATTAAGTGCTTGGCATCTGTATTAGCATGGCAGTACATAAAGCATGACACAATTATATTACCATAAGTAGTAAAGAAGATTAATGTGTTTTATCTCTTTATGTCATCACACAGAAAATCACATCTTAATCCTGCTTTCTATGTGGGGCAAGAATATATTGTCAATTATTAATGCTTCTATTCTATTTCTTACACATTTTCTGGATTGCTATCAATAGTAATACTATAATGCTTATTTAAGATTTTCTCCATAGAAAAGCTGTTCATTCAACTTCCTCTCATTGTAAAAAAGGCAATGTATCTTCCCCTCACTTTCACCATCACACAACTCCTTCCTCTTCCCCTGTCAAACCAAGGTATTTCTCAGCTGTTGTGCTCTTCTGATCCTTCATCAAATCCTCACCCTAGTCTTCCTCCTGATTGCTGTCATACTCATTCTCCTTTTTCCCATTTTCATTCCTTTTGGCCTGTTGGGGCTTTAGATTTTGCTGACTCTTCTCAAAACTATAGTCCTTCCTTTGTTTCCACAACTCTGTCATCTCCATGCTCTCTAGAAAAAATAAAGTTACTCCTTCAGTTTAAGCAGCCTCTTAAGCAACCTCTTCACCCTTTTTCAGTTTTGTGTGACAGTTTGTGGGAAAATTACTTTTTTTTTGGGGTGGGGGTGGGGTGGGGGAAAGTGGAATTAGAGAAAACTGGGACCTAACGGAACAGAAAGCTTTTTAGGGTAAAATACAGCTATTACTTTCAGGATGGTTGGCACGCACAGAATCTACTTTACCACAGCTCCCTAAGCAACACCCCCTGCCAGCTCAGCACCTGCTGATGGGAC
>JAVJGI010000062.1:42020766-42032923 GCA_035590275.1 Ibycter americanus | reverse complement strand
GTTAGTAGAGAACTCCAGCAGCGCTATCTGAGGATGCGTACTGATTTGCACTAGAAGCGAGAAACTTGTAACCAATCGTGTGTATGATAATGAATATGCAATGTACTATGAAGTATAAAAAGTGGAGAGATGAGGGGAGAAGTTAGAGAAGACTCCATTGTAACTTCTGGGATCAGCCAACAGGCTGAACCTGTCTTCTCCCCCCTAGGGACGCCTACTCTGTGAGAACTTTATTCTACGACTAACTCATGCTAGCTGCTATTAAGTGTATTTTTTTAAGCTTGTTTTGCAGTCTGTGTATTATCACCGGCAATCTTCAAACCTTATTCTGTCACAAACTGGCATTTTGTATAATAAAAATCTTCAGCTGAAGTTCATGTTGTATAAGTCTCCGGAGATTTGAGTAGTTGTTGTAAGGGATTTGACTCAGTGATGCTGTCAGCGGAGATCCCTGAATAGGCTGGTCAAATCACCCCCTGATACAGTGGGCTGTCAAAATGCAGGTAGAGAACAGGCTGGTGGGACACAAGGGTCTTGTCTTTCTTGGGAAACTGACAGGCTGATCAAATATAAAGGGTTTGAGGAAAGCCCTCTTCTTAATGTGACACAGTTCTAAGGACTTTGTCCTTAACTCTATTTTCTTCTCTTCGTATAATATATTCTGGTGTGATTTAATCTGTAGACATACATTTAACCTGACAATTCATAGACTTTCTTCTCTACTCCATATTTGCCTCTGCCATCCACACTAAATTTCTCATGTCTCCTCATGGATTCCTAGCCATGCCATAAAGTTAAATATGTTTAAATTAGAACTCTTTATTTTTCTTCCTACTGTATCTTTTGACTATAGTGTGCAATACAACTGTCTTTAGATGTGTAACTTGGTACTCATCTTTCATTTTTACGTGACACTCTGAAGTGTTTTTCCTGTTCATACACATACCTGGAAATGTTTTATGAGAGCTGTGTTGCCTTGTGTTCTGATTAATAAAATCTCTTTTCTTGTTTCCATTCGGATTGCTGCTGCAGAGATCATCTACCTAACCAGTACCTTTAGTTATGTCACTCTCCATCTGCATCCTCCTTCATCTCTTTATTCTTTACCATATTTAGCTAAAGCTACTTGTCATCTCTTTCAACACCTTTCACAGACTATTGTTTCTTTACATACCATTTGTCATTCACCAACACAAAATATTGGTTCCCATTATTAGCCCACTGTGATGTCAGCCTCAATCACCTAATTGTATTATTGCTTTCTACCTTAGTGACCTTCCAGCTCAGAAAAACTCCCTATGAAGACCCACACAGAATTTCTTTCTCCAGTTTCACGTTCTTGTCAGTGAAGCATCTGTTTGCTTTAATGTCTACCTACAAAAATAGTTGAGAACAATTAGGACACTCATCTGCTGAGACTCCTGCTTGTTGTCCTGTCATGTTATTTCCCACATACCCTCACTATCCTATCTCCATCTGTTGTCTTGTGTCTTATCTTTTTATTTTTGTTACCATCTATTTTGATACCTCTCATAGTGGGATTTGTTCCTTGGCTAGTCCATACGAATTGCATGGCACAAAGTAACTGCGTAAGTCTGAATACAGGCATAAGTTGGTGGCAACACCATATTTAAGGTCAGAGTGGTAACAGAAATAAGTTGATGAAGTTAACAGCTTCAAACTCAGTGTTATGTTTTTATTTTTGTTGTTAACGTTTAAAACTCCTTTCAAAACAGTTTAAAACTGCGTCCACTGCAGAAAGACAGATTTATTATAAAATCCACAGAAACGAATTTTTACATTAAGAGATAAACTGCATTCAACAAATTAATGTTCAGTTTTGGAGAGAGATAGACAGGTGATGAGGTAAAAAGCAACAAAAACAATTATCTGTTCCCCACCCATTCTTGCAAAATCCTATTGAAGATAAAAAGTAAATACCAGCATTTTCCCAGAAAGGAATTATTCCAATACTACTGCCTTGGCAATTGCTTATCACTATCCTTAGTAAGTCTATAGGAGATACTGTCTCAAATCTATAGCTATATACTTAAAAAAATCAAAAGCTTTCAAAAGCATGTTGACATGCACTGGTTCTCTGCCCTGAATGACAGTGATGAGATGCCCAGGATACTTTCTGACCAGACAACAGAACAAAAAGCACACAGTTCTACAATTAGGTGTAAATCCTGTGGCTGAATGAAAGGCTGTTATCGAGACTGAAAATGGAGTTTGGAAATCCAGAGCTCTACATGTGCAATGTTACACATTATAACCAAGAACATTAGGGAGTCTATTATACAGAGGCAACCACAGGCCCACACAATAAAAGTGGTGTGGTCATGTTGTCTTTCCTTTGTAAAGCTTTTTTGAAAAAAATGATAATAATAAAAACATGTGGAGCAATTTTGAGTCAGGGTTTCAAAGACTGCAAAATCATTATCTGACGCAGGGAGAACTATCGTATGGAAAATGACTACCTTCAGAATTACCTTGAATACTTGGAATGCTTTATAGAAAAATGAGAAACATTTTTTTCTTATTACTAAGCTTTCAAAAAAAAATTTATATGTGCAGTATCACTCTACTAGAAAGAACAGCACTTAGCTCTACGGTGCGCCAGGCACTCAGATACCCAGGTGATAAACTGTATCAGCCATTCACAGAAAGGCCTGGGAGTCTAGCTCGCTGCTGGAAACTTCTGGTAATGTCTTCAGAATTTAGAAATGTCCTTTCATTTTCATCGACTTTGTGAGAAAGGAAGACTGAAATTTTAATTAGTAGAGTAAAAAGAAATGTAAAACAACCTTTCAGCACTAAAACGCTAGTCAGCGAGACATTATCTAGCTGTGCTTCCTACAGGTTTTGAGATCTTGGCATGTTACCAGGGTGATATGACTCTTATTTACCACAAAACAGTAGCCTGCCTATCCGCTACCCAGAGCATCTTCTTAAAAATAAGTAAGCTGCCCTAGCACTTCACAATGTCCAAATCTGAAGAAATTGTTTGCTATCTCCTGCATTCGACTTAAACCAAATCCACTAGACTTAGTGACAGGGAACATAAGGAATAGGACTGTCATGGCTCTACAGTTTAACTGGGGACTTTGCCCCTTTTTAATTCCAGTTGCAGTTTCTCAGTAGTACGACAAAATTGCCTCTACAAAGCACCGTGACAAAGCCACAGTGTCATTTCAGCAGTGCCCCACATATTCCGAAGTTTTTGAGGCAATCCCTACAACTCTCTCTTGAGCCATGAAGACTGAACCAGTGCCAGAAAAGGAAAGGGGTGGGGTGGGGTGGGGTGGGGTGGGAAGTATCAGACCTGTTTCAGTTCTGCAATTTGTTTTAGTAGCAGAGAAAAGTCTGGATGAGTCTATGCTTTTGTTGTTTCTACTACATAACCTTTGGAAAATTATTTACAGTCCAGCTTTCCCTTTTACTTCTAAGGCAGAAGCTGCAGGACAGGTAGAATAAGAATGTCAATCTCTCTCCATGAAGAGATCCAAATTACATTTTAAATGATAAGTCATAAATGAAATTAAAAAACCCAGGATCTTAGATTAGTTATTTGAGTAAATCTTTCAGTTGTGATAATAAAAGGTTAGCAAAAAAAATAAAGGTTAAAAGAGTAGGAGAGTAATATCCATGCTGGAGCCACTTTTTAGTGAGTGAAAGGAAGATTTTAAGTGCAAGGGAGTGTTTCGGACACTGCAGCAGGAGACACTGTCTTTACAATAACAGACTTCCCCATCCCTTTGAGATACCTGGAGGGTTCAGCCTTCAATTGGTATTAAGTGAGTTCTCAGAAGCACATGGCTTTGAGCTTTGCACTGCAGAAACCAAGACCCTTTCTGGTGTTTTTGGAAAAATATTAAATATTTAAAATATTTTAATATGGAGATCTGCACGGTGTTCAGCAGGTCTGAAGTCTCAATGCTGCCCTGCATTTATGGAGCCAGATCTTCAGCTGGTGTAAACTGATATAGATGTTCTGTTTTCAGTGAAGCAAAGCCAATTTACATCAACTGGGAACTGAAACTACAGCTGGTAAAGCATTCTTGGATCTTGGATACATAATTAATAAAAATTAATATTCATTCAGCAAATAGTTACTGTAGTAATTAATAGCTGAAATATTTACTGTTTTTTCATCTGACAAGTGGAGAAGAATCTATTTCAGTTCTACACCAAATATGCAACTAGTTTTTTTAAAAAAAATTGTCCTTGAAAAAATGTCTTCATTTATTTTTGCTAAGGTTCTTTGAAAAACTGTTTTAAAATGCTCTGCCAAACAAGATCTAGGAAGGTAAATTAAAGCACTAAGTGGCGGATAATTTTTAATATAATTTTTCTTCTTTTTGCTCATGTGTACCTCTCTATGATTATATGCTTGTTGACATTTTCCACGAGACATGCTGAGGTCAGAGTGAGTGCAGCTTTATGCAATTAAATAGAGCGACCACATGCTATCACTTTCTCATTCAGTTCACAGGAAAATGCAAGTGGCATAGCAAGAAGTGTTAAAAGAAAGAGCACTAAATATGAACAGGTTCGCAGGCACCAGCAGAATGGACAGACTGGTTTGAAATCATGAGCAAGACACAAATGTATAAATTTTTTAATTCACTGCACTGAAAGTCAAAAAAGGGACAGCCTCTGTGGCTTGGCAATGTGTAAGGTACTGTGAAAAGTGCATTCTTGCTGAATGGATCAAATCATCAGCAAGACTGAACATCTCTCATGATTAATTATATATATATAAATCAAACAAAGATACAAACTTTTCTGCTTTATCACAGATGCTCCAGCTGCACATTCACAGGACACAGACTTCTTTTAGGACTATGTGCTATTTTAATTATTTATTTATTTTGCATTTCCAATGGTAGAGTAGAAGTTCTTACCTGATTTTGCATGCACTGGATAATGTGACATATGCTTTCCTATTATTGAATGGTTAATGACTTTCTAAATTAGTTTGAAGGCCTAAGGCAAGGAGTGGATGGTTAGATGGTTAGTACATTTGACCAGTCATTAAAGTGTCTCTTGCTGGAAAGAAAACCCTCTAAGCCAAAATGATACTTGGGTTTTACATTAGCAGGCTACCCAACTGCTATCTCAAAGCTTTCATGTAGTAAGTAGCTTTTGAATAATGCTGTAAAAATTGGAGAAGGAGGTGGGGAATCCTCTTTTCACCTTGTTGCAAGCAGGAGATACATCCTGAAATCCAAACTGTATGCTAAGGACTGCTGTAGGGATGCCTCCGGTAAAAAAAGGGGACAGTCCTATTTTCTGTAAGGTAAACCACAGTCACTAAAAAAAATTCAAAAAATTACAATTTTAATTCAACGTGATAAGCTCAAAATCATAATGCTTTTTGATTTTTTCTCTGCATTCAAAGCAGCCTTCTTCAGTGTGCAACCTATCAGATATGAAAAGCCCAACAGTTGGTACAGGAGACGCAGTGTACACACTATTAATGTTTCAGGGGTTTTATTTCAGACAAGCTTCAGTCTGTGTTGTGGACTGAGTGCTCATTAGCAGCAGGAATACGTGATATAAGCTCCTGGACCTCATCGTTCAGTTTAGTTTCTTCAGGACAAAAGGCCAGTTGATGTGCCCTGAGATCATGCTACGATGTGAATCAAAGTGCAATGAGTGGAAACAATCAAGAAATTTACTTCAAATGTGCTCTTCTGAGATGAAAACTCTAAGGCCAACACATATTCTGATATTCTGAGGTAATATGAATTTTAAACAATATTATTTCCACTCTGAAGTTTGTAATTTTTTAATAGAAATGAGAATTTTCTCCCCCCCTGTTGCTTCCCACCATTATTTATCCTGTCACTTTGTGGGGAGTCTTGAATTGACCAAATATTTAACTAAATGAAAGAAAGACACTACACTTTTGTAGCAGTGTGATACTCTAAACAGTATTTTTTTCAGATCTTTCTGATATGAAAAAAATAGATTGTGACACAGAAAATTATGAAACTGTTTGCATGAAGCACCCCAAAATCTGAAAGGAAAACAACCTAATTCTTATCTTCTGATTATGGATTAAATCTGGGTGTCCACATAGTTTATCATATACATGAGCCAGGGGACACACATTATGGTGGTGTGGTTCAGCCTGGCTTTGGGCCACCCAGTGCTGCCCAGAACACCTGGAGAGCTACGAAGGACTAGCTGGCAGTACATAAACCAGCTGCAATTTAGAATTTGAATCTGTTCAGATACATAACTTTCCCATTACTTACTACAATATGATCAATGATAAAACAGACATTGATGCATATATTCTGAGATCAAACTCCATTTAGCGTCATCACTCAGCTGCCTAAACTCTACCCAACTTCTGTGCTTAACGCTTCCAGTTAGATAGTTCCAGGTCCATTGGTTTAGGCTAGATTTAGAGTTTAGGACCCTAATCTTCACTATCAATTATGTTCAATTTATTGTCTATTTTCTGTTTCACAGTTATTATGTGAGACGATGGTATTTCCACTGTTCTGCTAAAATGAGAAAGCTGCAAAGAAGCCCGTATTGCTGTGCAGACATTGTGTGAAATGGCTTGCCTAGGAACTGTGCAAGGTGCGCAGCAACGGCCAACATCAGTTGCTTCATAAGAGAGGAGAGACTTGCCATCATCCACTTGCCTGTGGCTGTGACCTGTGTATGTTCTGCCTGGTATATTTTGTGTTTTGGCTTCTGATCCCATCTTTTAATCTTAGGATTTTTTTCAAAGTAACATTAGTTCAAACCTTCCTGATACTAGCATTCTTCTTCAAAAAAAAGTGAAAGCTTTTTGGCACAGAGGCAGATGTCTTGTTTGAAAGAGCTTGCCATATTACGTGAGCGAGTTCCCTACTTTCTCACACTGTGAATATCTCTTTGTGTTCACCTATCTGTTCACCAGTCCTGTTTTTTATGGTTAGTTTAATTTTTTCCTCTCCTACTGCTTGTTAAAACATCAGGGTGCTGCCTGGTCCGTAGTGGCAGTTTCACTGAAGTCCATGCAGCTCTGCTAACTTTCACCGTCTCAGAATCAGGCACATGACAACCCCTTAAACTCAGGACAAAGAGCTAAAGCTCTGGGTTGCACAGCAAAGGCAGCTCACCAGGGTGTATTTAAAAGCTTTTCTTTCTCAAGGATGAGTGTGGATGTCACGAGCATGAATTTTACTACTGAAATGTTGATCTCCCTGACCTAAAACACCTTTGGACTTTTAAGGCCTACAAAAAGATTTTTCCTCAAAGCCCTAAACTACTTTACACATTTCAGATTCTTACTAATTGCTTTTGACAGATAACAGTGGAGAAGTTTTCAGCAGAAATCCTCTACGCCTTTTATTCTAGAAAAGGAGGACAGGGATGATTCTGCTTCCTCAGTTATCCAAAAATGAAAAGGTATCACAGACTGTAATTCTTTCTCTTGACCCACCAAAGCACCAGCCCTGCACTGCAGGGTCAAGGTATTTACATCTACAGAGGGGCTATACTTCGAAAAATAATCCAAGCAAAAACTAGATTATCAATCACATACCATTTTAGCTATAGGTATATGATACAAGGACAGACAGCTGTTTGGAAACTTCTTTTTGGCTTGAAACCTTACTATCTACAGCACCACTTGATGCTCCTAGATGGATGATCTCTTGGCTGACTCTGAGCCTGGGTGGAGCTGTGCCATCTGAACACATGTGCCTTCTAAATTACTTGGCCAGTATCGTTAAGGGTTCAGTGCCAAGTGACCGTAGGTTTAGACAGGCAGCATACATAATATTGCAAATGCTGGTTCCTTTGTAAAAAATCCTATCCACTCTGACAATGCTGAAAAATTGGCTTTACTTTCCATCTAACATGTGATTGCACCTGTTGGTGCTTACAGAAATCCTCCTACCCCAGCCAGATCCTCATAGCAATAAATGACCATTCAAATGGTATTAGGCAGGGCAGGTCCTCATCTACTTAGGAAATTAGACCCCCCTTCATTTAGATACTAGAAAAATAAGTAGGTGTCTTCAAATCTGAAAGGCCTCCAGGGACTCCTCAATACAATTACAAAGTCTCTTTCAGTATGTCTGACCTCATTGTGACAAGTCCAATTAAATTAATCAGTTTTTTCAAAACAGTGCAGTGTGATATCAGCACACCATTTAGGGAGCCACACCTAGCATGCTGTCTACCTGGCTTTGTGTCCGTACTGACTGGTAAAATCTGGACAGCTATCCCATTATGTTTCATTTGTAGATAAGCTGTCCAGAAGAGATGCAAAATTGCCAACAATTCAGAAAATGTTTGACTGCACAGTGCTGATGGGAAGAAATCCTGGCCAAATTGCTCATGCAGGCACAGTTCTGGGAATTTTTGCTCTACAAAATAATTAGCTTATTAAGTCACTCACTGGAAGGCAATCAAATACCAAACCCTAGCTTCCAGTGAGGACACAACAAAGCTAACTAGTGTGGTTACTATCACTTTGTCACCTAGGCTGCACCTGTCATGGCTGTATGCAGGTGCAGCTTCGCAGGAAGAAACTTTATATATACACGTGTGTGTGTGTGATAGCGTGTGTGTTATAAGAATAGGTTAAACATTACACTCCCATTGTCCACAGGAGTACTTAATCTTACAATATAGAAAAGAACTGCACTTTTAGAAATCCTTCCCCTTTACCTCCCCATCAAAGTCATAGATGCATCCAGCCTTGGGTGATTTACAAACTCAGTCAACTAAGTTGTAGAGAGCATGGAGCCTTTGAGTTAGTTCTTGGATATGCAATAAAAGTCACTAATTAATGATCAACAAGATAAATATCTGAGAGACTTATTTAGGAAGAGAACAACTCTGTATTGATGAATATGGTACAAACCCAACCTCTTCAGACAACAGATTTCTTTTTCCTAGAAACTTAGTGGAGAATGAGACAACAGAAAAGATCTAGGACTTTAAATCCATGGGAGTATTTACAAAAGTAAAATTACTAACAGAAGTCCCTCCCACCTTTCACTATTGAAAGATGTGTTTAAAATGGCTGCCAAAAGAAATGGAAACATTGCTGTGTATAAAACTGTTGTGGTCCCTTGCAGGACTGACTGAACGCTGCCACTGACATTGCATAGTGATCAGCTGTGGGTGCTAAAGCCAACGCAGAATGACTGCGACCTCACCACACTCCGTCCTGAGTCTTACTGGGACATGCCACAATAACAATGGAATGAACTCCTACTTCATGGCTGTGTATCACCATCCATCGCACACAGCACAGACAAAAAGACAAAAAACAGATGTCAAGTTACACATTAGTAACTGAAAAACTACTGGGTGAGCTAAGGTGAACTTCAATTTAATAGAAACCAGCATACGTTACCCTAATTAAGCAGTGAGCCACTCAAGGAAGCAAGGAGGTTTCTTAATTAACTTAGATGATGCCAAATAGCTTTTTCCTGAGGAAGAGCCAAAAGCATTTAATATTCCAATGCAGTTAATTTTCAGAAATAAGTATTCTCTCTCTTTTCGACAATTTCAAGTACCATTTTTAACCAAGTACAGAAAAAAGCAGTTATGGTTTTGTTTGGGAGGATTTTAAGTCATACTTTTTGACTTAAAAAAACATTGTTTACATCCAGAGACACAAAGGCAGTTAAAGGACTGATAGTCAGATATTCCATTACCCACTTAAAATTCACTAGGAGTTTATTTTCTGCTTATTGGCAGAATTAAAATATTACTGCAATTACATATATATATTTTTCAATGCATAACAGTACAGTTTCAAGCAAATCTCTTCCATTTTGCTAGGCTTTTAGTCACTGCTCAACACCAGTCTTTTAGTGCCTTTCAGCAATTCAGGGAACAATGCAGCTAATGTTTTGTACGTTTTTGTTTTCCTGGGGTATCCCCGCAGGGAACTGGGTACATGGTCTTCTTCCAATAGGAATTTTTGTTTTGCTGTTTACATCAACAGAAATTTGTATATGTGTCAGGGGAAACAAGGTCAGAGAACTGTTCCTCTCGAGGAATGGTAAGCAGTATAGTAGTCGTTTATTCCTGCTAAAATGAGCAGCAGCAGCAAAGGAAGATTTTTAGAAGTAGTGAATGTAAAAATATCTTAATCTGTTTACACACACAAACACAGACACATTTTATGTATGTCATCTTTGAAACAGTCACAATAGAATCATTTCCCAAGATGATGATAATTCAAACATCTTTAGCTCATCACCTCAATACTGTAAATTTCTATTATGTTCTATAGAAAGGACCCTTAATAGGCAAGTAAAAAACCTGCTTTGTTTCTGTCTGGGCTCTCCGGTTTTGCTCTGAAGCAAATAACAATCACCATAAAGACAAACTGAACACATAGGAAGAGATAATGCAACACAGGACGGCAGCTTCTATAGCACCAAAATAATTTAGGAACATAAGACACGTTCAGACTCAGAAGGATTTGTGCTCCTAAAGCTCTTTGACGCTTTTAAAAATCTCCCATGGTTTAGGTTTTCTCCTCTCAGAGTTACCCAGGCAATTCCACTCACTGCAATGGAATAATTCGTGATTCACAGTGTAGTACATGAGAGCGATATCATACCCTTCATCTCTACATGACAAAAGAACTTTCTTTTTTTCCAAGGGAGAGTTTGTAATTTAAATGCTTAGAATCAGAAATGGGAGTATGGAACCACTGAAGCTTTGAACAAGTTTTCTAATCTTGCAATTCCAGGCTTTCCATACATAAAATACTTTTTGCACCATAAAAAATAGACAATAATGAGAGTGCCTGCTGCCTCCTGCCATGGGACAGGTGTCTTACTGCCTGGGCCAAGAAAAAAGCAGAGATATCTTACCAACACTTTTGCTTATAATGCCACAACAAATGCCATTCTGCAATTCAAATATGCAACGTATACTACAAGTACTGCTTTGGGGGTGTAAAAACACTGCATTAACTGGCACTTGAACTCACTATTATTATTTTCCAATTCTAGCAGTGAGAGGCAATTTTTAAAATTTTGGGGGACACATCTTCTCATATTTGTCTCTTCAGGGTTACTTATATTCACACCAAGTCACACGGACTGCGCCAGTGGGAAAAGTATTTACTAGCTCCTAACTCAAAGCAGATTCTTATGTTACTTGAGATGCTGAAGCAATGTAATTGGTCTCACAGTTCATCTCCTGCACCACCTTCAGCAAAAACTACCATCCATATTATGCCCTGGTGGGCAGATTGTGTTGGCTTTTGACCTGTCTGCATTGCAGCTGTATCACTCCTAGCAGTCTCATTGATGCATCCCTCAGACAGATTTCTACTTAGGCACCATAACCAATGTGTAATCTAAGATACAAAGCGTCACACAAGTGAAAAGAGAGAGACCTGTTAGCTCAGTAGTTATTGCCAAGGAGCTGGGTATTGGGATCAGCTCTCTTCATAACCGTCTTTCTTTTTCTTCCAGAGTGGTAAACATGGCACATTGCTGCTGACAAGGAAGAGACTTTTCTGCATGTCCTTTCTGGCAACATCATGGAAGCAGAAGCCTTAAGTACACTCTGCCACGTGTCTCCCTCCCAGAGCCACACGCAACTGCAGGGTAAATACAGTAGCCTCCTAGCATAAAGGAAGTACAGCACTGTACAACAATATTGAATAAATTTCTATAGCAAAGCAGACTGAATGCTTTGTGTGCCTGCACTGAAACCTGTGGCATTCTGGAAAATCTTCACTGTTGTGAAACCCGTTCATTGACTTTTGTATTTGTGGTGGTTTGACCCTGGCTGGATGCCAGGTGCCCACCAGAGCCACTCTGTCACTCCACTCCTCAGCTGGGCAGGGCAGAGAAAATATAACAAAAGGCTCGTGGGTTGAGATAAGAACAGAGAGAGATCACTCACCAGTTACCGTCACGGGTACACAGACTTGACTTGGGGAAATTAGTTTAATTAATTCCAATTCAAATCAGAGTAGGATAATGAGAAATAAAATAAAAACTTAAAAAACACCTCCCCCCACCCCACCTTGTTCCTGCCCTTAACTCCACTCCTGATTTCTCTCCCTCCTCCCCCCGAGTGGTCAGTTCATCACACATTGTCTCCGCCGCTCCTGCCCCCTCAGGGGGAGGCTCCTCACACCCTGCCCTGCTCCAGCCTG
>JAVJGI010000062.1:41977616-42020666 GCA_035590275.1 Ibycter americanus | reverse complement strand
GGGGAATCTCTGCTCCGGCGCCTGGAGCCCCTCCTGCCGCTCCTGCGCTGGCCTGGGGGGCTGCAGGGCTGCTGCTCTCACGTATTCTCACCCTCTCTCCTGCTGCAATTTTTTCCCCCTCTTCTAAAATACATTACTCTGGAGGTGCTACCACCATCACTGATGGGCTTGGCCAGCGGCAGGTCCGCCTTGGAGCTGGCTGGCATGGGCTCCGTTGGACACGGGGGCAGCTTCTGGCAGCTTCTCACAGAAGCCACCCCTGTGCCCCTTGCTACCAAAACCTTGCCATTCAAATCCAACACAGTATTAAATACCAAAATGAATATCACATGCAAGTGTGTTTTTTGTCTCACCATTTAGTTTAGCATTTGTATTAATTTTTTTCCCCCTAAGTTGCCAACAAAGTCCCAGTAAGAATCAGGGACCTCACCAAAGTGACTGACTTAAATTGAATTTGTTCTCAGACTGTGTGGGACAAAGCCATGACATAAAATGACCACTATCACAAAGCATTTCATTATTTTTCAGTGACTGAAAGCGACAAGTAGCACCTTCTTACTAGTGCATGTATGAAGGTTGCCTAAATCCCCATCCTTACCAGTTACCCACAGAGCCTGAAGAAGTTGAAACTTTGTATCTTGATTATTCACAAACTTTTGCAGACCAAGGCTCAAGATGACAGAATGGAAGATATTTTGAAACTCAGATGTTTTAAAAATCTCATACTCCTGAATTAAAATTTTAAAAACAGGACAAAAAGCTTCATGTTTGGGTAGAAATGAAGCCATGAAGTAGGAGCAGAAATAATAGCAGGAAATCAGTCGATCAGCAGAAGCTGCTACCTTTCTTTGGGAACTCTTCTAGTGAATCCTACAATTCAATAACTTGCACCACATCTGTGAATCATCATGCCACTATTTATTAAATTCTTTTGTAGTCACAAAATCCTATCAAGGGTCTCCTTTCATTTTAAATTTATCTGTCAGGCTTCATTCCTGGTCCCCACAGACCACTTTTATGATAATAATGCTGAGAAGTCTACATTAAGTTGGATATAAAGAAAATGGAAAAATCCTTGAAATCAAGCAGAGTTCATCTTCGTTAAACTGCAATAACCTACTGTACACTTCAGCTGAATACTGTTTGTAATATCTTCCCTTGAGTACTACAGTAGTGTTGGATACTAGTACTTGAGCAAATTGAAGAGAAAATAATGTAATATTTCTTTTGGCTGTACCTTCTACTGATATAAGGTAGTCTTGTTTGTCTTTTTAATTTAGCTTTTTAAAAAGAAACACCACACAAGGAATCTTTGCTGCACTGCCAAATCCAGTATATGGCTACTGTCACATGACACAGAAATTGCACCTATTGCTCCTGCACTAACATAAAAAGGCAGTTCCTGCCCTCTCAGATGTAATGGAGGTAGAGAAATGGTGGTCTCACCCAGAGATCTAGGGCAAGAAATAAGAACTCTTCTGAAAATGGTTTTGTTGGGTTTGTTGGGGGGTTGAAGACATACCAAAACAGAATCTATGCCGTCTTAAGAAAAAATATTTTCCAGCCTTCTTGGTTAACGGAGTGGAACAGCTGTGAAAAAGTACCTTCCTACTGTCCTGCCTCTATCCCCAGAAGTCCTATGCATTGTATCTGGCCACTTTTCTCCCTTCCTGATTTTTCCCCTCCTTTCCAACAATCTGTCCCCAGGGCCAGCACTGTAGTCTGCTGCTCTTGGGAAAGGGGAAGCTGGGTCATGGACATGCTTGTCACCACTTTTCCAGTTGATCTTGCTACCTGTAGCAGGTCTTTCATTTCTAGCCTTGTGCATGTTACTATGATTAATAATCCATAAATAAAGGGAATATTGACAAAGTAGTTAAAATATAAATAAGGGCAAGGACAGTGGCTTTTTTGTTTCCTCGGTAATAGAGCAATACTTTCTTAAAAATAAAAACTTTAAGCTCTACCTAGTTTAACAAAGAAACTACAAAATAAAACTGAATTGATCCATGAGCAAAACCAAATTTTCCAAGAAAATCTGAAGAAATTGCTGAACTCTCTCTTTATGGTTCAACTAGTAAAACTACACGCCTCCGAGGAATCTTTGTGGTTCTTCAAAGACCCTGTAGAAGAAACTAATGCCTGTTGTCATCCTTGCACTGCTATTTGGCAAATAACGGTCAAAGATATTTTCCTGTAGGCTGATGTACAGGCAAGGGAGAAAATGCCATACTACATTAATCCTCTGGGGAGCTGCAGTAGGTTCTTATGGGAATTCAAACACAAAAACAAAGCGATGAACTTTGGATAACTATCTGTGACTGTTAAATAATGTAAACAGAATGGGATGACTTGAATGCCTAATGCTGAAGGAAGTATGTTTACTTGATAGATCCAAGAAATTTTTCAAGATAATTTCATCCTTGTGAAATTCTTCATGCTGCGTGACTGCTGAAAACTACTGTTTGACTAGAACAGCCAACTTTTCAAGGAAAAAGCTGAAGGCTTTGCATTCATGGATCTGAAGGTTTCACTCATTCAAGCTGAGCCCCAATCACTGTAATCACAGTCTACCTGTTCCACAGCTTGCAAATGATCAGACTGGGTAAATCCTTGTTGCGGGATTCCCCTTGCATATGACAATTTGGTGTACATATTCAAATAAATTATATAAACACTACTAAATCATTCAAAGTCATTGCCCAACATATTTTCACTCTGTTTATAGACCAGTGATTCCAAGAGCAAGAGTTCTTTGCAGAGAAGAAAGCTCAGCTTTAGTATATGCTAGAGTTTGACAATGAAGAAACAGACACAGAAATGAATTCTTGACACTGAATTCTTGCAGTTCTTGTACAAATGATGTCACAGAAATCTGAATCTTAAAAACAATATAAACACATGAAATGGAGAAGAAAAAATTGCCAGAATGCATCTACATGAGCACTGTACTTGTACATGAGCAAAAGTGCACTTTTAAAGCAGAACTAGCCACCTTCACCTACCATGCTTTGGCTGACATTGTGTCATGGTCTGGAGCATGAACTTGACTCTTTTCTGATGGAACTGAACTGAAAGATGTACTCCAAGAGCTCACCTAATGCCATATGCTGCTAGTGGGCATTATGTCTATAGGATGGATTAGAGCTAACCTGAGGCAGAACTCCTAAAATGTTAACAGTGTGGTCACTGTGTCTTTAGCACCATCTGTTTCACTCTGCAGATCCATTACTGCAACTCCATTTGCTAATGCATATACAGACTTAGTATACTGGCAGGACTGCAAATTATAAAGTCAAGCCAGTCATGTTTTGAAGAGATACCAACCTTGAATTGTTATGTGTTGCGGTCTGCAGATTAAACCTAAGTTTTATTGAAATTACTTCAGATTGAGAGTCATAATGCTGCCACCTGAAGTATAGATGTGAGCTGGAAGTCTGGATCCACATTTTTGTCTTGGAGTCATATCTGCTCTTTCAAATACTTTCCAGTCCCACGGGAAATGAATACAATCTTGGCCCCAGTCAATCTAATGAGCATTTTGCTGCTGACATCAGTGGGGCAGGGGTTTCATAATGCATTTCAATACAAACATTTTAGACCATTTTACAAAGCTCCTATTAGACTTGAGTCGAACTAAGTCAAAACACAACACACAGTCATCTAAGAACACACCAGACATTATTTTTAGGAAATTCTGCTACATAATAAACTAGCTACCTGCTTAAAGATTATGATCTGAAGTTCTAAGTGTCTGCTTCATGAACATTTGGATGCCCAGTACACTGAAATGTCAGAACAGACTCAGCCCCTTGTGTCTCATGCACCTCAAGTAAGAATACCAGCTA
The DNA here is from genome assembly GCA_035590275.1 of Ibycter americanus. Taxonomy (NCBI): domain Eukaryota; kingdom Metazoa; phylum Chordata; class Aves; order Falconiformes; family Falconidae; genus Ibycter; species Ibycter americanus. Next base: position 42,016,818 of record JAVJGI010000062.1, on the reverse strand, counting down.
TATTCAAGTAAGAGTATCAGGCACAATCATACTAGTTCCGCATCTGAAAGGAACATTTGCAAACTTCTGGTCAGCTACTGATGGCAAAATACATTCAGAGTTCACATTGTCTCCCACCAATGTACAACTGGACTCTGAAAGAATCGCTTAGGCTGTGAACTCTCATTACTTGCATTCATACACATTACTATTCCTACAAGCAAAGAAGCTGAAATAATATTTTAAAACACCCTTCTCTTATGCCCTGAGATAACATGGTATAATATAATGCCAAGCTGCTAAATCCAATATCATTGATGGATTAACCCCCCAACATTAATAACTACAAGTAATAAGAAAAACACTTTCATTTATAAGGGGCTATTAATAATCCAGCAAAAAAGCAAAGATATTTTATATATGCTGTATAAATATGCAAAAATGACACCCTACAGACTGCAAACAGAAATTTCTAGGGAAAAAAAAGGCTCTTTTGTCCTATACTTTGCAATAAAACATATTTTAAATTACAGAAATCTCTGGCCTACAGGTGTTGGACCCAGATAGTTCAAGGAACCATCCTATCACCATGAGGTCATTGGTTCAGTTCTAACCAAACCATTACCATCTGGTTTTTGCTCAGTAGGTTGTGTGAAATGAACTGCTACCCTGTTTAGTTTCCAGAGGACAAGGGTTCATATTGCAACCACCAACTTTAGCTCGCAGCACAGAGACGAAAAAAAAACCAACCAAAAAAACCAAACAGCTTTGTGCTACTTTTCTCATCCTAGAGATGGTCTTCAGGTCAAAGCACTAGCTTATTGACATGGGACAGCCTTCTATTTTGTGCATAAGTCATGCTTTCCATAAAACACCATTTTACAGTGTTTACAACAGTTGTAACTAGCTTAGCAGGGAGAAACAAATTAAAAGAGACAATAACTCACTACCTTTAAACAAGATTATTTTAAAGGGGACTAGGACTCACTTGTAATTTATATTGAAAGAAAGGCAAGTTCCACAGATGTCAGCTCTATCTCTACTATGAAAAACAATTAAAAAACTCACTACTGCCAACAGAATATTTGATTCAAATTCTATTCCTTATTGACTCTGTTATTTATTACAAGAGTGCTTCTAAGGAGTACAAAAATGATCAGATGGAATCATAGATGTTAGTATCCACTCTTGTTCATGAACATCAACATCTAAATCATCATGAAAAGCAAAGCATACTCTTTACTAACTAAAACCTTGCCCCTAAACAATTTACCATAAATGAGCAACTCAGATTACATCATACTTGTATTCTTCCCTTCATTTTTTCCCTTTCCTGAAAGCAGAGAATCCATCAAAAGATCCCTATCAGTAGATAATTTCACAAGGAACTCTGAGGATTGCTTTCCAGTATGTAGAGACTAATATAAATACCACAGGTCTCAGTACTGTATTTTCATATTAGGATCTTAACATAGTTTCTTTAAATTTATTAATTCAAATGGGTATGCCCTGAATTTATCCCTAGAACAACAGTTAATTTAGTATTCCTCTTTTGTGACAGGCTAGTGAAAGATACTAGGCACTCTTATCTAGTTCCACTCTTTCTTCCAATGAGAAAACTGCCTTATGAAAAGGGTACTTGCTTCACAACTTAACTAGCTTTCTTCCTTTATAATAATTACAGTTTCAGTCTTACATGTCTATTTTATTTTCTCTATTTTGTATCTGGTTTACTGGCTCTCTGTATATTTAGAAGCCACTTGAAAACCATTGTTATTGCTCTACTATGATTTTGTTGTCTCTGATGCATTATCCATAAGAATCACATATTTATTTTTTACTTCCTTCAGGTTACCTTTAACAGAACAGCAGTTTCATTTCTGATTCTTTAGCCATAAAAAGAAGCAGCCCTTGTTTTAAGGGATCAAAGACCAAAGACTGGAGTCTATGTTTTTGTATAAAAAGATGCATCTGATGAAATTCCATTCTTCTACTGTTCACCTAACTTCCCTTTCATAAGCTAATGTTGATAGCAGTATTAAGCTCCGCATACAGTCACATAACATTGAGATTCTGCCTAAGCATACCTGACTTTTCCTACAGTATTTCTGGGGAGCAGAGTTTTCAGCAAATTAATATATATGCATGCTTCATGTCTTTGTGCCTAGTTCGTTGGGGGATGGCAGAATTTATTTTTAGCCTGTGCTTCTGCTTATCCCACATCTCCGTCCATTTTCCTGAAAAAAGTATGGATAAATATACCTTCACCCATAGAAACACATGAAGTGTGAGCAACTCACAGAAGTACTGTAATTATACTACCAAATACTGATTCTTTTCTGGGCTATAAATATGTCAGGGAAACTCAGACGTAAAAGAGAAGTGGTCTGTCAAAGCCTTTTTTTAGTGGAAATGCCAGTAAATCAACACTGATTTAACACAAAAGTACTTTTAAAGCAATTCTTTTTACTAATAGAAGGCACATATAACCAATCTTTACTCTTTGAAAGCGTGGGATCTAAAAGTCTATTAATAGTACTCCCTAGGTAACTTACTTTTGATTCTCCATGTTAAAATGTGAGGATCATCAAAAAGATGTGCAGTTAAGGCTCCAAAATAATAAGCTGCGTTTGGATGTAAATATAAGTGGAACAAGATGAGTTGCAACTTTTTAGTCCATGTTAAGATTTAAGCCAACTGGCTGAAAGTTTTAATATTTTAATACATACTAAAAACTCCAATAAGTAAAACTTTTTTCTTGTCATCTTCTTGATGTTTCACCATAGCATTCCGTGTTAGCTTTCCACAATGTATTCTCTATATAAGCCTCTTCTATTTTACATATTTTGTCTATTATGCTGCATGTTTTGGGTTTGTATATGGGATGAATAAATCTTTTAACTCTAATCCTCTGCACTATTTCTAGTGACTCTCTAAGTCAGAGCCATCTCATTCAACTGAATTGCTCCCTGTGGATGTTCAGTCATAGCAACTGCCTTGAATGGGAAAAAAAAAAAAGACTGTTGCTTACTTCTGTCAAAGTTTTAGGAGACAACAGAGCTACTGGTGGCAATAGCTATAATAGGACATAGCAATAGTGATACTGGTTCTAATTCTCCTGGTGAGTAATCAACAAAATTGTTCACTGAGTTCCTAACAACTACATCAATAAATTACATTTGAAGGAATTGCTTGCATGATGGAGCTGCTTGGTCTCTCCAACAGAAACTTCATCACAAGGAATGCCCCAAGGGCAGGGTGTTCATGTTGATATCTTGAGTCCAACGTTGAGTTAGCAACACAAATAGACTCTTCAGTTCAAGGTGTTTGCTTCATGGATGAGTGTCAGTTGTACAGCAACGGGATGAGCAGTAACAGCGAGTGGTCAGGCTTGCATTCTCCTAGGCACCTTATAGACATGAAATATAAAGGCAGTTCCTTGCTCCAGAAAGCTTAATGCAGTATCAAGTATGGGCTCCTACACTGCCATTTTTGAAAACTGTATTTCAGATTGTATCTGCACTGTAAGGAACTTTAATATGAATTCACCTTTTAAAAGAGCAAGATATTATGCATACTTTTTCTACACAGGCCTGAAAGCATATCATTCAAATTAATTAAACTTTAGTGCCTAAAGAGTCATTGACTACAGAACAGGCCAACAAGCTTGAATAAAGCCAATTTCCAAACACCTCAGGCTGCTCTGTAAACACAGGTCTTTAAGAGATAATAATAGAATAAGGACTAATGTGAGTATAACAAGCAGAAAGTGTTCTGCTTGGGTACTACTTCTGAATTTCCAAAGGGTTTTGAATAATTCCTGTGAATTTATTCAGGGTTGCCAAATGTGTAACTAATTTGGAATCTAGTAATAGTAAAATTTATCTAAATGCTTTAGCACCAGAGGCCACCTGATTAGTTTTGACTTAAAAATATTTCTTTGAAAAGCTTGGAAACGCGATTTAACTGTAGCCTAATGGTTCGAAAATCAGGTTGTTCATAAAAGTACCTGATCAGTCATTAATAAAAAGCCATAATCAAAGTGGACAATATTCTTTTAGGCTATACAGCAGCATAATGCTAACTTCCTAATTAAAATAAATTAACTGCTGAAGACTGTACTAAGTCATATTCAGAATAACAAAGCCTTTTTTCAACAGGCGAGAACTTTTTTCAGTTCTCTTCAGAAGCTCCTTAAAGAACTGGTGCCTGATGAGTAGACAATTATCACTAAATCTTCAGAAACATACTTGTATAATTTCCCCTGGACTCCTGACACTTCTTGTTGATTGAATTTAATTACTTGCATGACCTCCTGCAAGCCAAAAAGCAATTTTACTTCTACACAGGGATTCAATAAACCTGTGCTTTTCCTGACCACAGAAAATGGGAATCTGGTTAAGTTCATAAGATGCAAAAAAAGTAGATTCCAGAAAGCTCTGTGAAAGAGTTTCTCACATATAAATAATTAAAGCATTAAGGAGTGCAAGTTCTCATCACTGAAATTTACTTTCATTTAGTCTTTTGGGAGCAGGGAGTATTTCCTTTACAGAAAAATTAGAACTGGGTTGTGAAAACTTTCAGAAGACCCAGAGCGGTTGTTAGTTGCCCGCCCCTCTGCTCTATGGGAGCCGTACTACTGTGTGACAATGCTGACAGCTGGAGTGTTTTCCCCTGTTTCACAGAGGGTGACAATTGCAAGAAACAAATATTCAGGGAAATCCAAGCAAGTTCAGTGTGACTTAGTGATTTAATTATCTTCATTTTACATATAACTATGTCATGATACGGTGTGTCCCAGCTGGAAGGAAAGATGCAGTTCTAAAAGATGGAGTACAAACCCCATAGTTAGTTCCGTGGGTATCTAACTATATGGGCCTCTAAATTACAGGGGGTTCTGTAAGTTATTCTGTGACCTATAGCACTGTCCAGAATATCCATGGCACTGCAGGCTGTGATTGTACCTTCAGCAAGCTCTTCCTTTCTTATGATGAGATTTACAAAGGGCTTCTTTAAGACAGTTTATGGCTGGTCTCTGTATACCTGTAGCAGGCTGCCAGCCTGAAAGACTAATGCTTTATTAGTACACAAAGACAGGTCTTCTAACAATGGAAAAATAGCCTGAGGATACTCACTGCAAGCTTCTGATTGACTCAGATTGCACTGAGGTCAAATACCTACTCTTAGCCGTTAGCAGTTGGAGTTTCATTAATCTTCTTACCTTAGAAACCACAGGCAACTCCCCTGGAATACAGTAACATTAGCAATTTACATTTCTTTTATCATGGTTTGAAGTATTCTGGCTGTGACAGCCATTCCTTATGGCTGATTTGTTTCTGAGTGATGTTACATGAAAGGCTAACATTTATTACTCCAAATTTTTGCCTCTCCAGAGAAGGGGGGAACCAGTACGGAGATTCTTTTCTGGATTCCTTATTTATTAATTCTTTCTGTATAATCTTTTATACTCAGAGGTTTTTGCTATTGCTGTAAACTTCCATTTATTTGTCTGATAAACTAATACCTGTGATTTTCCAACTTGCAAAGTTCTAATGTGCAGCATTTCTGCAGCATGTACAGCAAAGTAGTGTTAAGTTTGCACGGTTAAAATAGCAAAATCTCTGAATTCCCAAGCAAGAATCCAATAGCACTGTTAGCTCAGTCAGCTTGTCAAGTCTGTGTATTTTACAATGTATACTGACGATTCAGTTATGATCACTAAATTAACTGTTTATACAAAGATAGTTATAGATAATGCTTTCTATAGATAGCATCAGTTATTACCTTGTGGACAGACAGTATCTATATTTATAGATAGCTAAAGATATCTACCTTCCTCCTCTTCGAGTTCTTCCCTGCTTCCCCACTCCAATAACTCATTAAACAGCTTCTGTGAATAATTTATTGGTCTTTTAATTTAATTTCCTATACTAGAATGAAGAAGAGAAAACATTTGCAAACCACTCTCCTGATTTTTCTGAATGTCTTTGGGAGCTAAACAGGGTTGACCTGACTCAAAATGAACCATCATAATCTACCAGGGACCATTATATAAGCAAGAATCAGCCAAAATGCAGAAGCATGTCAAAGGTCCTCCTCGGGGCATTTCCCAATTGTTTTACATTGCCCAAGTACTGCAAAGCAGTGAAAAGTTGAGGATCTGGTTCTTAGATATTAATAAAATGATCTAAAATATTTCTGCATCTGATATGACAGTTAAAACATTTGCCCGGGTAAATCCCCTAGGAAACCTATCCTGTACAGTATAAGTCTTGAAACAAAAGGAAATAACTAAGCAGAAATCAAACTAACCTAGATAATTGGAATAAAATGTTACTGTAACCTTCTTGCTTCCTTCCCTTCGCTCCCTCTTTTCCAATCACCACTTCCTTTCATCATGCCACTTCCAAAGTTTCAGCTCTGAGACAAGGATATAACTTTTCCATGGTAGTATTGATGCAGAGGCAGCAGGTAAAATGCTGAGGACCCCAATGCAGTAAGCATAGAACTGCACGGTGGAATTATGACTATGCTACTCCAACATCTGCAGAGAGACAGAGGCCCGATGCTGCTCCATCCTCCGCTAAACCACTCTGTCTCTCTGTAAACTCAGTTCAGTTCCAGTTATGTGCAATGAAACTGAAGTTCCACCAGTGAGACATATATTTGGCCCTATGTAAATGTCGGCAAGATTAGACAATAAAGTCTTTAACAATAATCTATCATTCCATCCCTTGTGCTTTTTATCAGACTGGTTTTTTAGGGTTTTTTGACTGATAAGAGCTTTAGAATCTTTTTTTAATGAGAGCAGACAGTCTGATGCTACTTCTGATAGGACATCTCTGTTTTGATTACGTACGTTCATTGAACAATCATTTAGGCTGGCTGGACCTAATGTTTGCTTTATCATGCTGTTTTATCCGAATGAGGAAAAGAATTACCACCATATGATGTGAGTGAGCATGTGTTCAGATACTTCTTGTACGTGAGGCTGATTAGAAGTTGCTGTGAACAAATGTAAACCAATAGCTTCTAATAGTTAAAAAGCTTCGTACGAGACCTTGAAGAAACATAACCTTAGGAAAAGCTGACATGGGTAAGGGCTACTGTGTAATTCTGGCAGCTGTACTCCCATCTCATCCCTGTTTCTGGCTTTGAGGTAAATGTGTTTTCAAATGCAACGGAGTGACTGGGGTAGGCAGAAAACGAAGAGAGCAAGAACAGGGAGCATGAACAGTTAACACTGTGACACAAACTATACAAAACCAGAGAGCATTCTCCAAATAACAAGTAAAAATTGCCAGATGCATTAGGCAGACACTGCTCTGCAATTTGGAAGACTGAACAATTTTTAGTATTATAACTTTTCTCTTTGTGGTGTAAGACAGACTTCAGAAAAAAAATATATTTAACTATTTAGCTCTCACAATAGGCTCTATTTCCTTGACTACTAGATATAAAGTGTAAGATTCTGATATATTAACTCACAAACAGATTGAGAGACCATTATTTCAACACTAGTAATACTGCAGGATATTACTAAATTTATTCTGTAATAATGGTGATTCTTGTTCAAATGCACAGGTTTCAATTTGTTGCCCTGCATGAGATTTAGAAAAGAGCAACCTAATGACTGTTGCTGTTTTCTGTCTCTAGATTGCTGAACAGTGATCATACACTGCAATCAGGTTAATTGTCTTTCCTCATGAAACACAAGATATGGTGATACTCAGTTACCTTCATCATTTGGAGATATCAATGAAGAAAAATGTTTTAGTACCAAAAGCTTCAAGTATTCATCCATTTTTTAACAAAAGCAAATTCCTAATGAAATAATAGGAATAACAACTGGTTAAAATTGAGCAATGGGGTTTTTTTGTTTTATCTTTGAAGCTTTGACATTTTTCAGGTTAGAAAGGTTTCTAATCTTGGTCAGCTATTTCAGCAGAACAGTACCAAAGATAATTTCAAATTTGAAAAATCTTAGCAATTCTAGCAAAGAGACAGTTTGGGCCACCTTCACATACTAAATGGCATTCTGTAACAGAAATAGGTCTGCTGGAGTCAATACAGTTCCTGTTATTGCATGTTACTGATAACATTAAAAATTTTATTGTAGTAATGTCAATGAACCCGATTCACAAGGATGTACATACTGCATCAGCCACTGAACAAAGACAAAACCTGCCAAACATGAAAGAATCATAAGTAAAAGGATGACTCAAGCTGTCATCACTGCAAATAATGCTATCATAATCTAACTCTTGGGAATATAATTACTCCTTTGAAAACACTCAGCAGTACCTATTTATGTCACATTAAGTCCATGTAAATTTTCTTGAAGGCCCTGAAGTAAACTAGTAGTATGTAAAAACACCTGAAAATCATGGTGTCTCCAACTTTTGAGGTCACAGACCACTATGGGCCCTCAAAATATCCTGGATATTTTCAATTCCTAGGGGTAAGCACTAGAATGGCATTTCTTGTGACTCTGCAGACCAGCTACAGTAACTACCAACTTCCTTGTGTGCCACAGCCCACTCTGTGGACATCAGTGAACTAATTTGTTCTAGCTGGTCAGTAACACTGACATTCTACAACTGATTTTTAATAGCTTAAGCTATGCTTTCTTTATTAAATCATAGCAACTTCTAAAAATTCCTACTTACTTAAAGGAGTGACATAGAAGTCTACTGCATGGCTCTTTGGGATTCTGGAAACTAAGTGTTCTACATAAGGCTTCCTCCTCAGTCCGCAAGATACATTAAATATTACTACATTTCTTTGTTCTTAATGCCTCAGTGCCACTTAATTTGTCTTCCCCATGGGTATGTGACTTTAAATGGTCTTTCACTCTATCCTTCACCCCATAATACTATTTGCTTTCCCTGATAGGTTTTCATTGAATTCAGAGAAAAAAAAAAAAGGCTGATGTTATCATCTCTCTGACCCAACAATCTGTTAAAAATCGGTTAGACAATCCATTACACCACACCATACGTTTCACAAAAGTGGGTGTTTAACACTTATGCCAAATTTCTCCAAAAATATTTAGAATAGTCCCCAGCCAGTTGACTAATGTGAACCAAACAGGTTTTATTTCCTGATAGATTTTACCCAACAATGTGATGAATACCTTTTCCAAACAAAAATGCAGGGGCTGTAGTTCCTAGCATGTGAAGCGCCTTCAAATATTACTAAGATAATTTTTGTTTATAACTCTGTGCCAGACTGGCTTTGTTGATATGTTCCTAGCTATCTTAAGATCCTATTATCTCTTCTCATGCTTACCCTTTCAACAGAGACACTTGCTGAGAACATTATAGTTGAGGGAGAAAATAAGCTATTTTTCTGTTCAAGCCATCTGTCTGTTTTAACAAATGCAGCAGGGTCTCTCTCATTTGCTCCTCTGTTAAGTTTCTTAGACACCTTTGGGATATTTTACTGGACAGACAGAACTGCCTGAAAGGGGCTTTTTTTTGGGGTGGGGTTTCTCTGGGGGATTATGGAGCCTGCTGAAACTACAGAGGAAATAGCTTTTCCATTTGATTTTACTTTATGACATGACAGAAGCCAAACCCCTTTTCCACATGCTGAATAGGGAAAGTAAATCTAGCAGGTATGAGTTTTATTCACGAGAAAATTTGGTTCAGCTCTACCAATGCTATTTGTGGATTTGGCATGGGCTAGGCACGTAGGCTTGTGGGTTCTCCTTTTTCAGGTGATATTCACAAAACCAAGAAAGCACAGGAGGACATGACAAGGAGACAGCAGTTCCCTCTTCTGCCTGAGGAGCCTTGAACCCTCATCTCTCAAAGGAAATGCCCTGAGTACCACTGCATGTTTGGAGAAGTCCTTTTGAAAGTACTTCAAAGACCATCAGATGAACAGTGTTGGATAAGTAATGCCTACCTCCTGGAAAGAAGGGAAGTTGCAGTTCCTCTTCCTCCTTTGTTGATTTGACTTAAATCTAGCCCAGTGTTTCTGTTGCTTTGTTTATAACAGAAATCTTTCTTGCTATAGAACTGAAGCATACTGTTTTGGTCCAAATATAACATTTTTATATGACATTATGTTGTTTTCCTTTGGTGACTCAGAAGTCTCTTTTCCATTAGATGGCTGAATGAAGAGATCGGTCATTGATGTGGTCTCCTTACTGATCAGGGGAATCATCAGCAGAGAAAGGAATAAGAAATTAATCTAGACTCAGAATACACTTTAGAAAGATGACCCGACCCTGAATGTCCTCTGTGATACGAGTACCAACCTCCATTGATCAGATTTCTCTTATGCAAACCGATCACCTTGATTTCAAACTGGAAAACAGCAATATTTCTGAATAGTAAAAGAAGCAAAGGCCTATAAAGTAGAACCTCTATTTTATTTTAAGTACAGTAGTATTTAAGATAAAGCAGTCATTTTGTTCTTTATGCAAACAGGAATATATTTTCCATCAAGGACTGAGAGACAGTGAAAATCATTCATTGCTATATATGCCACAATAAGAAATATTATCACAAAAATGGAAAATAATCTCCCTCAAATGGGAAATAATCTCAGTAATCTCAAAAATGTTCTCAGTAATCTCAATCCTTTTAGTTTCAGTGACCCATCTTTCACAGAAAAGTAATGAACCTTTCGATAACTATTCCTTTAAAAATTTCACAGAAATGCTGTGGGAATTGCCATTAGAGGAAACAAAGGATAAGCTGTGTTAACAGGGCACAGTCTTTGGGGGAACACTAATTTCTAGGAGCTCCTAAAACCTCTCATGTTTACTAGTGTCATCTGTTGCCACCCTGCTCTGAAACTCAATATATACAATTATTTCCTGGACTGTGTTTGCTTAAAATACTCTGATTTTATTGCTTAGCGGCAGCGTCACTGAATCACAGATACCTTCTGATCACAGGTCAAGATGAGAAACAACAGTGCAAGCAGTGAGTTGCAAAGTTACTATTTGGTTCAAGCAGCAGCTGGGTTGCTTTCCGAAGAAAAATCTGCCAGCTAGCAGGAGAAATGTTAGACTGAGAAAACAATATCTCAGTTTTGTGGAGACAGCTCCTGCAGTGGCATTCATTTCTATCATGAATTGGACTTAGTCTCACTCTGAGCTTTCAGCTGCAGCACAGGGAAGAAATTTTTTAATTCACTCTTTCTCACCTGCACATCCCCCCTGCCCCCTCCATGTCACAATAATAATTCTCTAATATTAAATCTCATATTAATAGTAATTTGCTCACATACTCTTAACTTACTCAATGTCCAGCTACCAATCCAAATTATGGGTTCTCAAATAAGGTTTAACATGCAGGTATCGTTTAATGATCTGGACACATGCAGTGTTGTAAGTATGGCTGGTGGGGAGGTTCACTGTTCAAAAGCTAGCATTTTCAGAAGAGCATTTTACTGTTATTTCTGTAAGAACTTACATACAATGAACGAGGACAAAATGTGCATACACTACTACATTTATTGTGGTAACTATTATTGGCTTTCAACAATAATGGCTTACATAAGGACGTGTCACACATCTCAGACACTGAAATATCTTGTTCTGCACATCTGCTTGTCTGGTCCATAGTTTAAACATAGCCTGTACTACTCATTGTTATAAAGGAAATTGGAAACTAAAGAACAATAAGAAAGATCTAAGAAAGAAAGAGGGGAGAGGAGACTGATCATACAATATGTTCATAATGAATGGGCGCTTTGAAAAAGGGGAGCATTTAAACTCTGAAAAATCAAATGGTCGAATTAAAACACCTGAACAAAGAACAAAACAAAAACCCCCACCGTCTCTCATATAAAACATGCAAATCAGCAGAATTATCATCATCAGTAGATCTACTGAAAATGAGCTACTCACCCAGAAAAGAAGCCTTTTACATCATTCTGTGGAAGGGCAGCCATTTGCATACAAGCGTACTTGCAGACCATTTATCACAACACAGGTGAATTCCTAAATTTGTTCTCAATTTTTTCACTTTCAGACTCTAAAATTAAAATTGTTTGACAAATGTCTGTATGCTACTTCTCACATACATTCTCACATTAGTTTAGTTTGGAAACTCAGTTGTCCTCAGATAAACTAGATTTCCTACTTTCATTATTCTCTATTCCATCACTTCACAAGCAAAATATCTTAAAGATGACTTAAAGCTTTTCCTGTGTATAATGAATAACAAGTCTATGCAAGCTTTATATTACCTTCATCTTAAGGATCTCCAAAGACAACAACAAGAGCAAGCCTCATTGGAGAAGCAATTTAGCAGAGAACATTTTTTTTTCTTTCCCAGCTTCTGAGCTGGGTTGATATAGCTGAGGATGAGGGGAAAAGGTAACTTCATGTTCCACCAAATCATGACCCAGTCACTTTCAGGCCAATCTCAGACATACTAAAGTTTCAGGGAGGCTGCTTTATCTTAAATTGACTTTCCCTAGTGCTAATCTGATTAATCCAGTTTTACCGCTGCAAATAGATGGATTAAAATAAAGAGATCAGTAGGGGAGTTAAGAAGATAGCCTGGAATATTTCACATTCTCTTCTGTTTCATTAATTTGTATATGCAAACATAACATCAAGTCAGGAGTAAATTTCATTAAAAGCTATGAAAAGTGCTCAAAGTCAAAGTATTCATACGCAGTTTCTGAGTTCAGATTCTTTCTCTTGTGATGATTGCTTAGGTATATGCTGTACCTAAAGTTTGTTCTAAACACAACAGCAAATAAAGAAGCACATGCTTGTAGGAAATGTCTACAGCCTCATGCATCTCACCCCCTCAAGTTATTATCTCCAAGGACTTCTGTTCTAGGTCACTGTCACCTTGACACCTTTAAATCAATCTTTTTAAGTTCCTCCATAATAGAGTTTCAATGCCAAGACATTTTCAATATTAATGAAAAATGTATAAAACAACATAATTATCAAAGTAGAAAAGACACAGGAGAAAGTATATTTGAAATGATGGTACACCTTTCTCATGTTCATATGGATCGTATGGCACAGAATTGAATCATTTGTCATATATTCCAATAAGATGTAAGATCTAAATAATGGACTGGATGTTAGAAAGTCTCCCATATTTGATACTTGAATAATCTTTTTAATAAAATACAAAAATGAATGCAAATATGCAATATACTGTTGGTGCAGGGACATCAGTTATGTAATATAGCAAATGTCATTTGAGATGGAACTGTAAACTGCAAACCTGCTGGGGATAGATAGTTCTGTTTTCTTTCCTTCACTTGTGACTGTAATATGCACATACATATGCAATTCACTATATACCTTGGTTCATGAAAAGAAAAAAAATCCCTCACAATATTTGCACTAAACTATTTCTGGTGTGTTTTACTTTGTTTGTTGGGCTTATAAATAAAAGCATGTATGCCCTAGCACGCAAAGGCCCAAAAATTGCCTGATATTTTGTCACATTTTAAAAAATAATTTATTGTTTGGCATTTTTTCTGTAAAGTTTGCTGGTTTATTACTGCATCTACTGGAAAATCATACATGTAAGGGTATATACTTGCATGTATTCAATTACACATTCACATGTATCTACAAGTCTTTTTAATTCATTAAGCACAACCTTACGGGTTAGGAAATATAGTATGCTAAGCATTATACAAACAAATGACACAAAGAAAACTCCTAGCTGGAGAATACAGATGAAAGTTGGTAATGGTGGAATAAATTATATCACAATATCTATAGGCAGAGAGAAAGAAAAAACCCCATCTGTCAGTATATGGAAAAAACATCCAACAAAATATCTATAAACAATTGATAGCTGTAACTCAGCTAAATCTAAAACCAAGCACTGCCAAAATATTAATCCTAGATCCAGACCATAAAGATGCCAGGACTCCATCAAGAGACAGCAGGCAAATGTATTAATGCTGGCAAAACCTCATTCTTATAATGTCCATATCAATAAATCTCCAAAGTGTTTTAAAAATGTAGCAATGTGCAGACTAAATGATATGTTTGGTAATGTTTGGTATTTTTATAATGACCTTACTATGGAAAATATGTGACAAATTTAAAAAAAGATATTGCTATGAAAAACTCTGTGAAAATGAACTAACAGATCTTACAGTTATCTGATTAAACATCTAGAAATCAAAAATATCACATTAAAAACCATTTTGCTCTGCAGAAAAGAAATGCTTCACATGCAACAAATGCATTTTATGAATTAAATACATGATAAGGTAGCACTAGGGGACCATAGGGAGATTATGCAGTGCTTTTTAAAGAGTTTCTCAATTTAATTTGAATAGATAGTAAAATTAACTTTTCTATCTTCCTTGCCAAAATAAAGGTCCTTCCTATCTTGCACCATACTATCCATTTTGCTAAGCTACAGGCTGAAGGGTTATGACACTTCCAGACTATGATATCAGCTATAATCTAAGGAATATCAAGCAAGCCTTTTCATTGCTATCAGGAAAAAAGTGAACCGGGTCTATATTTGAATTTTCAGTGAAGGATGTCAACTCTGCAAGTTAAAATTTTTTCTTTGTTGAACTTTCAACTTCAAAAGTCTGTATAACTCCAGAAAGACACTGAAAATGAAAATAAGCAGCAAGGAAGCATTTATTAGCCTCACTGGTATATTTTATAATACAGATAGCATAAGTGGCTGTTTAAAGTAATAAGAAAAATATAGTTGCCATGTTCTAGTGGGGTTAATTCAGATTAAAATCTGACAATCCATTTTATGTTACAAAACTATTTCTCAGCAGCTACCTTCTGAAAAATAATGCCACTTTTGCAGTCCTAAGAGACATCTGGAAGCACTGAAGAACAACTAGGTAAGCTAAGGTTAGTGCTGCTTTCTTTTTCTTTTTCTTGTTTCTCAGAAAGAAATTGAGTTTAGCTCTAACCGAACATTAACATACTCCTTAATCTAGAATTTGTTGATAGGACTTCTAATTTATTCTGTGATATAAACATCATGGTGTCTAAGTAAAGAAGTCTGCTACAGTTTAACCTGTATAGATAGTATCATTAAATACGTGGAGCCCTCATGAATTTTTCAAGCAGACCTAATTAAGAAGTATGCTTTAATACGTATGCTCCTTATTTATTATCAAGTTGTATCATACACCTTACATTGCGCTTACCTGTATCATGATGTAATTACAGCCATAAGGATACAGTCTCTCACACCCTACTTGTACACGGCTTCGTCTTAAGATCACCAGGAAATTATTTCTGCCATAACCATAGTCTACCTTCATAAATGTAGGCACCCACATAATAATTCTCTCAAAACAGCAGCTAACGTACATTAACACCAATAAGCCATTGATTGAGACTCCAGAAACCTCACATTTCTCCTTCATTAGATGACTTAAAACCCAGTTTAGAATATAAATGGAAAAAACCCAAACTGATGAAGAGTTACTCAAGGGGTTAAAAGTACTTTAGGGTATGTGGGCAAGAAGAGGAGAAGAGGGATAAAAATAAACCTCAGTTTCTGGGAGTCTCTCTCTCCAAGTGGAAGTTTAAAAACTGATACTTAGCAAAAATGTTCTGAAATTGTGTCTCTGTAGGGCATTTTAAAAAAAATCCATTAATAATGTGTTTGCTGTTGTTGAAGTGTCTGTTATGAGTCTCAGGCTGTGTGAAACTTGTCTCTCCACAAGAGAGATATGACAGGCTTGTCGGGAGGGATAGGAGATGGCTGAAGATGGATATGTGCTGCCTGGTTGACAAGTGGTGGGGACAGGCAAGGAGATGGATCAGTAAAAATTTCCATTAAATCAAGAAAAACACAACTTGCCCCTAACATCACCTCTGATAGTTTCTTAGACCAGCTGCTTCCCTGACACCCTACTGAGGAACAAATTGCCTTCCTAGCAGGACATTTGGACACTCCTGCATTAATAGATATGGATCCCAGCATGCCAAGCCAAGCAAGAAGGCAATTTAATATGAGCAACACTGTCATCTCAATTTAGGACAACAGTTAGGATGCCCCACAGGGCATTGCAACAGCTTCTAGAAGTACACAGTGTAAGACATTCTTTCTGTCTTAGGGCTATAGAAAGCTGGTATTTCTAGTAAATAGCCAAGCCAAGGAGAATGGAAAATGTAAATGCATAGATGACAACAGCATTGTACTGTCTAGGAGCATCAGTTTCAATTCAAAGGCCTTTCATTTTTGTAGAGAACTGCAGCAAAATTTGCAGGGAAATTAAAAAGAGAAAACCTTGAGGAGACAGGAATAACACTAGGTGGCAGGCATTTCGCTTTCAGGTGGAGGTAAATTTCAGAACAAAATTTTAGCCAATTCAGATAGCCATGTAGCATAACAGCATAACAGTCCTATGGAACAGGCAGGAGACAGAAACTTTTAATATTTACTTCCTGACAGTGAATGCTTTTAAAATGTCTAGCCATTTTCAGTAATTGAGCTTTTATTTTTGCACAAGTGCATTGTTCATTGCAATCTCCATCTAAGTTTACACAGAAAAATAAAATGGACACGTCATACTTGGAAAACAGCGGGTAATGTAGTGGGGCAAAGTCTCCATGACTATATGGAGGGAAAGGATTGCGGATTTCCTGAGTTAGCAGCACCTGCATTCCTGCAAGTCCTGAGTAGTTTGATGAGGCAATGATTGATTCTTTGATTGTATGTGGTAAGAGAAGGATGCATAGTGGAATCATCTGATGAAGGGAATAACAAGACTATTTTGGAATCTGAGTGTCTCTTTAGGAAGCAAACCTCCTCCAAGTCTGAGGAAGATATTTCAGGATTAAGTGGTTCAGACAGACTGCCTTGGAAGGCAGCTTCAGAAGGAAGATGAAAACTTAGGCCTGTTGGAGGGGACTTAGAGGTGGCTATAAGAGAAGGGGAGTGAGTGAGAAAATGCGTTACTTCACTGGAAAACAGAGTTGTTTCCTCCATGCTGCACACAAAGATCAGATCTACATGGTAGATAAAGCAAAGCTCTGATCCCTTCTCCGGATATCTTGATCAAGGATGCTTTAGAGAAAGCATTTCCTGACCAACTATCTATCCCAGTTTTCAGAGGCAAACTCCACCTGACTTGATCTAACTCCAGGCATGATTCAAGTACACTATTATTCAAAACATATCCATCAGCAGTGCAGGCCCATCTTCCTGCTCACTTGCAGCTCTTGAAGATGTTCACCTGTGCATGACAGTGTGCGCCCCTTGGTACAAGTGTAGCGTTACAATACGTGTCCAGATGTCTAACCAGTGTCAGGAAGACATTACTGGGAGAGTTGCTTCCCGAAGACAGACATGACTGACACTAGATACACTACTTCAAATTTTCTAAGTGAGCATGGGGTTTCACAGAAGTGCTGAGGGTAAGCCTTGTCCTCTGTCTTCAGTGGACCTGCTCAGAGGTTCCTCCTCTGACTGGGTTCATCTGCACACCTTATAAAGATGGTATGAACAGAAACCGCAGCATTGGTTGATTCATCTTTGACCACTTCGAGAAGCAATATATAATGTCTGGATAACTAGTACTCTGATAAACTCAGCAGCTGCAATGGAGGGACAAACCCTTTTTTCAGGAGTGTAAGTGGACAGGGGGCCCTTTTGACTACAATTGTCTATTGTTCTTCCAATTTTCTTATTCAAAATGACAAGGAAATAGAAGGCTGGATGCTCTGGTGACTTTACACATTGCAAAGCCATTGCACAGCCAACTAATGATGCAAGGGAGCTGTGGCACCACCTGAGAAGAAAGAGGATGTATATACTTCTTGACTGCAATGCCAAAAATGGGATTCCCTGACTTTACTGGTAGCTTGGCTGCTGGAAACTGTTTCTGGTCTCCTATGCATCACATGTGTTAGTCACATGGTGTCATGCAATGCTTTATAATTTTAAATTGATCTTGGGTAGAGTGAAGAATACAGACCTGTGTCTGTGGAAGTAGTGATTGTTTGGAAGTCCCCCCAAAACCCCAAAGCACTACTAAGATTATGAGAGTAATAATAAAAAGCCACCCAAATATTAGGAGTCACACAGTTAACCATCTGTGAAACTATGCTGTAAAACTTAACTGCTGTACTTCTTGGTGGGGAAATGTCTAGACACTCAGTGTTTGCTGTGTCTTCTCTGAGTTCTGCTCAGCTCTTCCTGAAATTGTTTTTTTTTGTGTAAGAAAACTAATCAGTTGGTTGTTAAAACATTTTAAAACTACTGCTTCCCTCAATCTTGACTAATCTTCACATTCCAAATGCACTATATATGACAGGAAACAACACACAGTTCTTTATGCTGTTGATACTGCCAGTTTTTTTCCCCGTTGCTTCAAAGCATGTGGAATGAAACAGCTCTCAGAAAGCAAATCAAAGTGGTACTCACTTTAGATATGTGGTGGCGCAAGTCAAGACATCAGAAAAAAGCCTTCAACTTCTTTAGCTGACAAACTCAGACTGAAAAATGTAAAACCAGAAACATTTGAAGCAACATTTTCAGAGTATTTCTAATAATGAAAATTGGGAATTGTAAATTTTGGTGATAATATTTTACTGGAATGATCTTCTGCTTGTATCTCTGCAGCTGTTTGCAGAGCTCGCTTGTATGCACAAGAACAGAATGTTAACATGTGAAGTTACTCCATCCCTATCCTTTATTCTTACTGACAGCACACTTAATTGGTCACTATTTTCAATTCCTTGATCCACAATCAAGTGCTAAACAACGCAGTACAAGTTCTAATGATATGACAGCTATAGTTAAACTGTGCTACATGATGGTACAACTGAAGTAAACATGCCTGCTTGATCTGACTGTACCTATCATGGTCAGAAAGAGTAGCCTTTGTTACTTTTATCAAATTATTAGTTTTTAATCAAAAAGCAAGCTAGAAAGATGCATCTGCAGCTTTTTAACTGTCCATTCTAATTTTTCCTCACTATATAATGTTTTCAAGTTTAAAGGTTGCAAAGGAAAAAAGCTTTCCAGGACTAGTCACGAGAGATCAAAAAAGGCTGTTCTCTAGAGAAGATTCTCCCCACCTGAGTGAAAACAGCATAGCATGCAAGGAGCTTTTATTGTTATTAAGATCTTTGAGCTACTGTGAATTGCTTTGCGTATCAATCAATCAAAGCAGATTACCAGACGAATGAAAGTAGCCAATGACAAAAGTGACATTAAGGCAATAGTAAACTCCCAGTTACAATCCCATTAGCTTTTTCCTCCTGCGTGATAATCAAAGTTTAAAACACCAGTCACAACTACTTCACTAGAAATAATCTTAATGTTACATAATTTTGTTAAATATTAATATAATACTTATTTTCAGCAGCTAGGTTTATATTTCTAGGGATATTGCTTGCAAGGCACACAACCACTCTTTGGGAACCAAAAATAGATCTTTTCAGATGCTTGAGAAAAATACATGCTTTAAATACAGTGTCAAATGCATGAGTCCACCCAAAACCTAAGAATGTTAAGATAAAAGATCCTTGCTGCTCCTAATATTTCTGTGCGAATTCCATCAACTGTTCATAGGTACCATACATGCATATGTGCAAAACCACCTTCTAAACTTACTGAAAAACCTTTGAAAAAATAAATCGTGTCTCCTGATTTGTGTCACTGAAATATTTCTGCAACTTCCATTTATGATAACCTGCCTTTGACAATGGCAAAAACTCCCATAACTTTAATACCAAACCAGATTAAATAAAAAGTGTGGCTGAATTGGATTTTCAAATTTGTTTTATCTGGTTTGGGTGACTATTTTAAACAAGCCTCACATGACAAGGAAACTCAGATATGAGCAATATTCCACTCCTAGAAGCCTAATACCTTTTCTTACACATCTCAGCATATTCAAATAGAAAGGTTTGGCTGCATAAGTCTGAAAAGCAGGAATACATGAAAAAATTAATGGCAGAGTCCCATTGCAACTGTATAATGAATGCTAAAATAAAATGGTCTATGAAAGGGTTTATACTATTTACAAAATAAAAATATCACAAGGTAAAATGCCATAGAAAACACATTTGTACTAGAGGAGTACCTTTAAATGAATAAGACTTGTCTGCTGCCTGGAAATGTTCCAAAATCCATCTTTTGCTGCATTGTGTATGTGCATGTATTGTTCTCTGTGTAAAATCACAGGAAAGTCTCAATAAAGAGATAAAATGGAGAAACTGTGAAAAATGTCTTCAATGAATTCATGTAGCAGGAACAGGGTTATTTAAAAACAGTGATAATAATAGTCAAGTGCTGCATTTGAGAGGATTGTACAACGGGAGAAAATAAACCATACACAAAGAAAGGTAAAAGAACAGAAACATACAAGAAACAGAAATGCTGCATGAATAGCTAAGGGCTGAAGAACAAAATACTACAAATAAAATATGGAGGGAATTAAGAGAATCTAACTGTACACAGAAGTCTGAAGATAAATATGAAATTTCACTCAAAAAAATGAGGGTCTTTTTCTGTTTTAAAGCTGAGTTAGTTGAAAATACCTCAGAAAGAAAGACCGAAATACTTCTTCACTTGCTTGATAACAGCTCTGAAGGCTTTAATTGAAATGTTTTTTTATAGAACTTGGTAAGGAAGGGGTGAGAGGGTGAAACCACAAGACAAATGTTAGGATTGAAGTAGTACAAAAAGGCATGGTAAACCCACATGCACCTACACACATACAGAGCATGTTATGCATCATTAATTCTAAGAGTCCTAAAAGGAGTAGGCTGGACCAAAGGACAGAGGAGAAAACTGCACTGAAGAACTGGCATGCATACAAAGGTTTCTGGATCTCAGTGATGGTGACTTGTTTCCCCACTTCAATACACATTCAAGGGAAAATGCAATAAAATAATTGTGAGATTTATGGGGCATAAAACGTGAATTATCTTTCCTAAGACAAAAAAAGACAGGTGAAGGACATATGACGGAAACCTTTGCTGATTCTCTTTTGCTCTAATTTTAATGCTGTATATGAAGGCAGCTGGACAGTTTCCTTCCTTTTACACAATGCTATGCCTCAAATTGCAGTTTCCATGAACATTTTCAACCAAATCAATTGTGAAATGGGTTCAATTACAGTGTGGGCTGTCCAAAGAGCTGGGAGATAGCTCAAACATTTGGGAGCTCTGAAATCATGGACTGTAGGAACTAGATAGATTACTCTTTTAAAGCATAAGTTGAAGGTTTCTTTCTTAGTAAAATGTCCACAGCGATTTTATGACACAGTGGCTAGTTTATTCTGTGTTATCATGAAGCATCAGCAGTGCCATTTCATAAGCAGCTGGCTATTCGAAGGAAAAAGGTTATCTAATCAAATTCTGGCAGTGGGAACTCACAAGAGAGGTGAAAGAACTAATGTCACTCTGAGCTAGGACTTGCTTTCTTTAAAGCAGTATTTAGAAAACCACCAGGGATATCAACTCTCCTTAGGTTTGTGTAGGTTAGTTGCTGACAGCACATAAGCATTCTGTAACATTGCACTTATTAGATTTTATCTGTTTCAGCTGGCTTTTATTTGGGATTCAGTTTTTGTAGAGCAAAGTCAACTATAGGTTGGAATGAGCAGAGAATCAAGCAGATATGGAGAAAGTTGATGGCACATCTCACCAATTTATTTTCTTCAAAACCAAGTGGACTGGGAAGAGAGTAGAAAAAAGACCCTTTTCTTGGATAAGGAGCATTTTTAAAACAAATGTCTTCCTTCTTTAACTGAGTCGTAACATCAGAAAGGAAAATAGGGCCATTGTTCAGGTTTGGGTTTCCTCACTGTGCATGTAATCTGTTATTTTGGATTAGGAGAAATAGTTATTGTGATTTATACACCTTAGTCCAGAATTTGCTTTTTTTTACACTACCACACTGTTGACTTAAGCTCAGACTGTGATCCATTGCAGTTTCCAGATCATCTCTTGCCATGTTGCTGTCTCTCTAAGCATTTATTCTCTCATAACATATGGCTGCTTGTACTTGTCTAGGTATAGAAACTTTACGTTTATCTATACTGAATTGCTATCAAGTTCCAAACGATTTGCTGTCCCCCAGCTACATATCCCAT
Organism: Ibycter americanus; assembly: GCA_035590275.1. Lineage (NCBI taxonomy): Eukaryota > Metazoa > Chordata > Aves > Falconiformes > Falconidae > Ibycter > Ibycter americanus. The sequence continues at coordinate 41,994,789 of JAVJGI010000062.1, read as the reverse complement.
GCAAATTTAATAACCTTACACTATAATAATTCATCAAGGCATCAGAGAAAATATTAAAACCTGTCAACCTTAGGACAGACTTGAAACATCCCTCTGCTTTGATTTTGAAATGCTGATAAATAGTCTATACACAGCTTTCCAACTAATTATGTATCCACCTAATGAAATTATAATCAAATCTTGTATTTCCTAGTTTGCCTATGGGAAATTAGTATCAAACAATGTGAGGAGCTTTACTGGATTCAATATAGATGACATCATCTATTTCTCTCCTACCCACAAATCCTGTTACTCTGGCATAACAAAGTTAGATTGATGTGATAAACTTTTGTTAAGTCCATGTTTCCCTAGACTTTCTTTTCTTGTCCTCCACGTAATCACCAGTAGTTTGATTATTTGTTACAGTTTTCCCTCAGGAATTCAGGATAAACCTACTGGGCTATAAGTCTCAGGTTCCCTTTTTTCCTCTTTTTAGACATAGACTTCATGTTTTTGCCTCTTCCAAAATCCTCGCTACCCATACTCTTATAAGTGACCATTAATGTTCTGGATTTTCTTCAGCCATTCCCACAGGAAAAACTTCATCAGGCCCAACTGATTTGAAAACATGCCTCTATCCTATACTTTCACCACTATAGCTGGTATTTTTGTGTCATTGGTTTTAGCTGTTCTAACCATCTGAGCAGGTTTGACCTTTTAAATTAGGACTGAAACAAAACAAATGAACACTTTTGCCTTCTTGAAGCTGTTTAATGATACATTTTCCTCTCCCACGAGAAGCCAACCAACAGCTTCCTTGATTTTTCATGTTACTCTTTCTATTACTTCTTTATGGAAATCTTTCCGAACATTCTTTGGTAGACTTTCTATTATAAGTATTTCATTTTGTGTCATGCACTTTCTGACTTTATCCCTGTGTGCTTTCTGTTTTCTAGCTGTTACTAGTGATACAACCTGCTTAAAGAATTTATGCACTGCTTTCTTAATTTTCAGGTCATAAAGAAGGTCATTGTTCAAGCAAGCTGGTCTTTCCTTACTCTTCCTAGTCCTTCTTTACATTGAGATAGTTTACCATTGTGCCCGTAATATGATTTTTTTTTACTGAATCATTAGCTCCCATCCTCTGCTTAGGACTGATTTCTTATCAGTTATCCAAGTTTGCTTATTTCTACTTTCCAGAAATCACTCTTCTCCTATTGCTTCACTTGCAGAAGTATGTTTTGTTTGATTGATTTTTTGTTTGCTTTTGTCTAGGGGACTTATTCTAAAAAAATCCATGTCTAAAAAAATCAAACTTTTTTCTTTCAGGAGTTGACCACTGGCCATCCATATGACAGAATTAAATACTGTTTTTTTCTGAAACATAATGAAGGAGAACATGTTTGAATTACACAGATAACATATTTGCAATCACGAAACATTTGCAAATGTTATTAGGGCAATTTATTTCTGCCATGTGTCATCTCTTCAGCAGGAATACTCTGCATGGATTAAATGTTTTTAAATGCAGTTTTGAATAGTTTTATGTCACACTCTGGAAATAAAGATTGAGCTGTTTATTCTGTGTTGACTGAAATCACGTAAGAGATCTTTTGCTAATAATTAATGTCATATCCCACTGGGACAAACACTATTTGCATGGCTTATAATAAAAACAATTCAAAAACACTAATGTGTTGCCCTGAACAGTGAAAGCTTGTGATGCATATTGGGAAAACACCACTGGTGAGAACTGCAGCAGCATGTAAAAGCTATTATTGTATTGTACACTTATTGCTAAGTTTATTTCCTCTTTGATTTATTAAACTCACCAATTACCAGTTGTTTTCACTCCTCTGATAGGAGGATATGGTGAATTACTTGCTCAGAGCAATGCTACTACTTGGTAGCCACATTTTTTTCCATCTCCAAATCTGAAACACTTTCCTGAATAACTTTAGTTAATTACTTCATGCCCAGAAAAAGCTTCCTGTTGGTGTAAAGGATTTTAAATTATGATAACTGTAGATACTTGAAAACACAACATTTTTAAGGTTCTAATCAATACATATTTGTATAAAAATTCTGCAATGACCAGGAACTCATGAAAATATCATGGTCATGTGGTTGGGCTGTTCTTTGTACATCCAGCGCTTGTACCTTTAAAGCTTTCATCCACTTAATAGCCCACTCTGTACATGCTTGTAGTCCCCCCACTGCTCCTTTCACACCCACACACTGCAACTTCTAGCTGCAATTCATGATATAAGCATCCCAATTCTGTCTTCATTTATACAAAGATTTGGCAGGCAGTTTCCCATGATTCTGAATTCACACAGCCAAGACACATATACTCTAATCTACAAGTCTACTCATTTATGCCAGGCTCACCCACCAAAGGACTTAATAAATTATAGGTTTTCCTATAGAATCTGCATTTTCAGACTGGTAGGGATTTCTGGAGAAACCCGCACTTTACCAGCTGTCATTCTCCATCTCCACCTCTTCGCTAGAGACCAAGAAAGCAACCAGAAGCGTGGCATTGCTTCACACAAAGTCACGGCTCTCAGCAGAGGAGGCAAGTTAATGTTCCTGTTGTCTCCTTCCAGGCTATTCCCACAAAATGCAGAAGCAGTTTCTCACTCTTCAAGTCAAGAGAGGGAATGAAGATATTGGTGCTCCTGTGAGAATTTTGAATATTCAGTAAGATCCCACCAGGTCTTCTCAGACCTTGCCTTAAGGCTGCTTCCTTGTTGATCTCATTTTCTTATTTACTATTCCTCCATCTCCAGTGGGGAACTTGTGGATTTCAGTTTTGATCTTCTGGCATTTTTTAAGATTTCCGTTTTCTGAATTAGGTCAAATGTCACCCAAAGACTATGCCAACAATAGGTATATTCAACTAAATTTTTTTTTCAGAATGACGATACTCAATAAGATTTTGACATAAACATCCTTAACCATAAAGACTGAGAAATTTCAGAAAGCACATTTAAGAGACATACAAGAAGTTCCCTAAACAAAACATGGAAATAAAATTTACATTCATTTTAGTTTGAAGGGAAACGTAAGGAGAAAACAGTATTGTCAAGTTTATGTATGATAATGTTGCAGAACATGCCCCATGCCTATCTTCTATTTGCTGATTATATTTAATATTAGGCACTGGCTTTAGATTGGTGGCCTAAAAGTCAATCTAACCATTTCAGGTGTGCATAAGAGACCTATCATTGTCATTACCTGGTATTACATATGTGAGCATCTTCACTAGCATAAAAAAGAAAATGACAGAGATAAGTACAGAACATACTACTGATATTTGATATTTCTTAATGGAAACAACGCCCAGTTTAACCAGCCTATTTTACTGCTCACTTAGTCTGAGCAAGTGAGTCACCAGTTCCTTTAAACCTTACTCTTTATCTATTCACTTATGTCTTTTAAGTGTCAGTGGAATAGATTTTCTATCATGGTAGTGATTGTCACCCAATTTAACATGAGAGCTTTTGGGAAAAAAAATAATAATTGAGTGCTATGAATGATTTAATTTTTGAGAAATACAGGGATAAAATTGAGTTAACTGAGACTTGGTTATCCACCCATTATTTTCCACCCTTAGCTCAAGGCCTCCATTCACAGGTATATTATATTATCCTTATCAGAATTTTCCCTTTTCTTCTCTCTCATGATGCATACTGCATTCTAGTTTTCTATTATTTCCCACTGAATTACAGTTGGTCATTGTTCTACAAATCTATATCCTTGCTTTCATTAAGAATATTATTAGTTTACTGTGTAAGGGATGTCTTTTAATTTGGTCATGATATTTTCATTTTATTTTATTTTCATAGTTTGCCCTTGACTTTGCAACATTTTCTTTACTCTCTCTATTACAGCTTAGTGACCTTAATATCTTTGTTAAGGTTGAGATGCAACTTCTATTCTAAACTCACTTTCACAAGCTTGTAACTTTCCCCAGATATTCTCTTTCAGGCTGAGGGGGTTTTATGCTTATGCTTTGTTAGAAGTAGATTTTTGTTTGAAGCTTCATAAGCATCATCTATTTGTTTTGAGTTATCTAACATGAAAAGATAGCAGTTTTGCAGCAATCAAGACAGTTTTCAGATGCTTTTTTTGGACTCTGATAATTGAAAATCAGCTTTGTTTCAGCACTTCAAAATCAGCTTTGATTGTGGAATGGTGGCTTTGCTATCTCTGAAATGGTTTTGAAACAATAAGGTTCTGCATGTGACATCATTAGTAACTTACTGAAGTGGTAGTGATGAGGAAAGTTGATCTCAGAATAACTCTGTTTTACTTAATATTATTTTTAAAAGCTGTTTAATTTCTGTAAGAAAATTACATTTTGTTATATCTTAAATCTTTTTAATGCCATTTCCCTCCCACTCTTCAAGGAGTGTAGCCCAACCAGATGCATTATAGAGTGCCCAGTCAATCTGGGTTCTATATAGTATGTGGAAATAATGCAACATGTGCAATGAAAAATAAACATTTCTCTTGTACTGGTGAAAAGACAAGCAGTCGCTTTGCTTCATTCCACAGACTTAGTAATGTAATTACAAAAAGGTGCCTGAAAGAGCTTTTGCTTAAAGGTCCAGTAAGAAATCCTACATGGCTGTAAGCTCAAGAGGAGCACTGGAAAGCTGTAGACAACTTCTTGTTTGTCTTCACAGAAAAGCTGTTCTTCAGGGAAGTGTTAAAGTACGGTACCCCTAGGTTCTCCATGGCCCCTCCCTATGGTATGCTTGTAATCTGCATTTTGTGCCATTCCTTTTTCATCACAGAGTTTCACAATCTCAGTAAGTAATCATTTTATGCCCTCCACATGGAAAATGTTGTTGTAGCCTTGAAAGAATGAACCAAGAGCCTGGCTGACCAATAGAGATTTTATGTATTTCAGAGAGTCAAGGTTATGCTGAGAAAGAAACTCTTTGGGCATGCCTTCGTCAGCTAATGGAGAAATATAAAAACTTGCAAGCATTTTTAATTAGGGTACTACTTTTAGTAAAAAAAAAAAATAAAAAGGTCATTACTTGTAAGTTCCAAACTGACACAAACTGCTGCTTTCCATATTTGTACTTACACAGAATGGACTTAAACCCTAAATCCCTACTGCACTTTTTTACTCTGACATCCAATAACGTGAGGACTACAAGTGCCACAAAAACTATAGAAACCTTTTTTTTTTTTTTTTTTTTTTTTAAAATCTACATGAGCTTCTTTGTTTATGAGCCTTGTGATTTACTTTTGAGTTGGGCTACGGGCCAGAATTATACCAGACACATAATGAGGACATTTTTTTCTTTAGCATTCAGAACTTTGAATTTTTTCCCTGGCTAAGCTACAAATGCTGGTCAATAGATTCATTGTAATCTAAAATCTTATTGTTCTGGTCCTATCTTTTTACTCCATGGTTTCTCATTGATTAAGCAGCTCTTGCATTTTACAGTAACGCAATAATACAATCCAAAGTGCCTCAGGAGGCCTTCATATGAAACTTCATATGAAAGGCAATAAATAGTCTTACTTTGATTCATATTTATTTTCCTTTTCATTTATAAGTGATTTTCTGCATTCAGTCCATGTTTCTCTTCCCTGTTCAAATATGGAAAGTTTTTACAAGATTGCTCAAATAAGCCTCTTACACAATTAGAATCCTGCCCTCTGTGGCTGCCTTTCTCAAGCAGCACATCCTCTGCTGATTGCATTATTGTTCCCCCTCCAGTGACTCAGTGATGGATCTGTTTATTCATACCAAATCTTCCATTAACCCTTAGTTTCGATAATTTACAAATTATTGGTATTAATTCTACCAATTATAAAACTGCAATCAGTATATGAACTGTATAAGCAGGAAAGCTCAGGCATGTCTTGTGGTCTGAGACAGTTATAACCTAAAGTCACTAACTGAAGAAAATACAGGTTGGTTTAAAATAGCGGTCTTTCCCAGGGCTCAGTGCTGGGGCCAGTTCCATTTAATATCTTTATTGACGATCTGGACAAGGGGATCGAGAGCACCCTCAGTCAGTTTGCAGATGACACCAAGCTGGGTGGGAGTGTTGATCTGACTGAGGGCGGGAAGGCTCTGCAGGGGGATCTGGACAGGCTGGACTGATGGGCCGAGGCCAATTGTATGGTGGTCAACAAGGAGAAGGCCACGGAGGTTTAGATTGGATATTAGGAAAATTGTTTTCACTGGAAGGGTGGTGAAGCATTGGAACAGGCTGCCCAGGGAGGCAGTGGAATCACCATCCCTGGAGATATTTAAAAACCTCATAGATGCAGTGCTTAGCGACATGGCTTAGTGATGGACTTGGCAGTCCTGGGTTAATGGTTGGACTTTATCTCGAAGGTCTTTTCCAATCTAAATGATTCTATGATTCTATTCTATGAAAATGGCTACACTTTTCCGTCATGTTCAAAGCGTTCGTCATAAAAGGGAGAATAATCTTATCCTGTACATAAGCGCAACAGGAAATCAGAAGACAGAGCTCAGTGTCCCATACATGCAGAATTAACTGGAGATTCCTATAAACAGTTTATTTCTCCTTCACTCCTATTGTTAATGTCTTTCCCCATGGGCCACATGATAAAATGTTTTCCCCTGACTGTCAGATATATTTCTAGGCACTTTGTTGAAGAGGAGTAGTTAGAAAAAAAAGTAGCCCTATGTCCTCTCCAGTCATAAATTTCCATTATCTTTAAGGCTTGACAGAATTATGAGTTCATCTAATATAATCTCCTGAGCATCATAAGCCATTAAATATCACCCAGATACTGCTACATGGAGCCCAATTATTTTAATTAGACAAAAGCACTTCAGTCGTCAAGAGACTAAACTGTAGTGTGCCACAGGCATAGACCAAAATAGACAAAGATGTCATTAAAGCTGAGGCTCTTGCAATAACAAGGAATTTCTAGGTGAGAAATGCCCCCCAAATTCCTGAAGATGGTACGTAGCTCATCCACCAACTTTGGCACCGAATGTCAAGTCCCTGCCAATGACACCTGAGAGAAAACTGTGACTTCTCCTTCAGATTTGGTGATCAGTTTAATCCTGACCTGGGCATCTGAGTATGACGTACTCAGTGGGTACCTAAGAAAAGGAATCAGAGTCAACCAGTGAAGCTACTTTTTTGGAGCTGTTTTTCCAAGTCTATGTGCTAAAATCAATTTACAGTAAGCTGTGGACATCTTAAATTGTATACATTTTTGTATTTCATCTACTGTAAAATGCTGTACTTTTTCTGCAGGTGAAGAAATTTGAAGTTTAGGTAGCTTCAGCTCTGGAATCTGAATATTGAATGAGTGACAAAGTTGAGTGTCTGGAACCTCTGTTATGAAAATCCCTAGCACCCTTCCAGAACTGTTTGATCTAGCAGTCTGAAGGGACTAAGATTTAGTTGATGTATAATAAAAACAACTACTAATGTGATTTTAAACCTGACTCCTATTTAATCTCAGCCCTCAGTTTAAAATGAGTCTCACATGCTTGCAGTTTTAGCTCATTCCTATTTCAGACAAGTTAGTAAAATTGGGACCAATTATCTTCTGCTAAACATTGGTTTACAAATCCCAGTCTGAGCTGGTTTATATTAATAGAGAGCAGTTTTATCCTCTCTAATTCCTAGGTCTGTGTGTCCAGTTTTGACTTATCTTTACAAGCAAGAACTTGGATTTTATCCTGGTTTTCTCTAATACAATTTCGCTGACTCACATATAGCATTATCTGCTATCTGTGTTCTCATGCTACATTACAGAGACCAGCACCCTCCATCCCTTTATCAGGTAACTACCTCTTTTCTCTACCTCCTTGCTCCTTCTTTCTCAGAACACATATGACAGATTAAAAATGGTGAACTACTAGGTAAGCACAGAATAATAAATCAAGCCAAAACACTGAAGACACTGCACATTCAATATAAAATTCACAATGTGCATGCACAACAGGCATTTTCCAGCTGCTGCATGATGCAGAAATCAGGGAAAAGCTATACCCTACATAAATTAAGGGATACAGAATTTGATCACACGGTATGGGATATCCCATAATATTCTGGACATCTAGCAGACAAAACTAATCAAGTTTCAATTCTAGCTCAGAGCTGGAGACTCACATGTTGTTTTCTAACATTATTTTACTAGCTAGTTCTCCGTCATTTGGGATGTATAGGGAAAAGCAGTTATTCTACCTATTGAATCAAGCACAAGTAATTGATTTGTTCTCCTTATAAAAAGTATTTGTTTTGCTTTTGATAGTACTATGAACTAATGTGATCCATGTTATTAATAATGGAAACATTCTCTAGATTGCTTTAGCCACTCACTGCTGACAGTTGAGTTTCATATCAGTTACCAGATCAATGAATAGCAGCACTGCAAGATATAGGCAATGGAAATAATGCACCTTGACAGCAATACATAGCTTGTTAATTATACAGTGCTATTCTGGGGTAAACTTTTGATTAAAACATCAACATTCTACCACATCTTAAAAAGCCCTATATTTTTACAGTTCATTTTAAACCATGTAAAACATTACCAGAAAAAACCTACAAATCCAGAAAGAATTTTGGTCAGCCTGAGAAAGCCTGTCATATTTTAGCAATGAAACAACTTGCTTAGCTACTGAAGCATAATGTGTCAACAAGATGAAATTCCACTTTCTAAAGGCTAGAGCGCCCACTCAATAGAAGAAAGCAATACATGATTACTGTTTAGAGCTTGTGGTGCAGTGCTAGCAACTCAGCATTTAGCATTAATAGAAAATGTCTGTCTCATTTTCATTCCCCTTGAAAAAACTCCCTATACAATATTATGAAACATTCCTGCTGTGAGTTGGTTTCTTAATCTCAGCAATATCTTCAGCTATTACCTTATCCATGGTAATACCTTTCTGGTGAATTTTCTTAAAAGCAAAAATTTAATGACACACGGAACAAAGATACCTGAAATGTAATAACAAAGAGTAACCCTTCAATTTTACTATGGGTACTAATAGCAGCTATCTCCTATTTCCATTTTAGTGTTTTGCAAATGACATAAAGGTCTCAAGGTCTTTTCTTCTCTGAATTTTTGCTCTGTTTTTCAAAAACTTGGAGCCTCTTATTTCTGCTCCTGCTTCAACTTCCATTCCCAACTGAGACAAAAATTCATATCATTGTGCAAACAGCCCTTCTTTACCCATGGCTTTTTATTCATCTGATTATAAAATTAAAAAGATTTTTTCCAGTGCAAGTATCTTCAAATATTGTCTTGAATTACCACTACACATCTTGACTATCTTTATATCTTGAAGTATTTTAAAAAATGTCTATTTTCTCTTTACATACATGCAAGATTTTCCTGGTACTGCTAATGAAGAAGCAAAGCACATGTCTTGAACCAAACATTTATACCTACATCTCTGAAAATAAAGTCTTTTACATTAGTCAGACTTTCAAACATTTTGATCAGGCAATATATATATATGGGATAATGTGCCAAAACCAGACACAGGAGGGACAGATATTGCACAAAGAAAGTACATGCTGCTGATGATAATATATCGCATTAGAGCTGAACTTTACAAAAAAAGACTTAAAACTGCCAGATGTGGAAACTGCTTTTCACTTCTAGACTGGGGTGTTCTTACAAACTATTATGAAATTTCATATATATGAAATAGTTCTGAAACAGTCCTAGCAAGCTAGTTCAGTTACCAAAGGGAGTATAACTGCACTTCCATAGCACCCCAACTGAGATATAAAACCCTAAAATAAACAACTCCACTGCAAAAGTTTAGGAGGACACACACAACTCACAAAATCATCATCTGAGTTATCAAAATTAAGTCAATAGGAACTTGTTGCTTGGAGTTCAGATTTGTCTCCTGAAAACAAAATATTTTCCCCAATTACTGACAGTTTGCTACATGCTTACTGTTGTGCTTACAAAGACATCACTAAAGATGAAACATGCATGCTAGGAAGTGCATGAACAGGAGACAATGAATCACAAAAAAGATCTTTGTGAACAACAGGACTGTGTATTGCACTTCTCATGTAACTATTTTAGAGTGTCCTCTATTCTATTAAGTTTTCTGAAAAGGCAGACAATTATTAATTCTACAAATACGCTGCAATTGCTTTTGACATGTGCTTCCTTAGCCATGAAAGAAGAATGCAAGAAGAAATCAATAGGAAAAAATTGCTGGGAAGAATGAAATTGACTTAGGGATTTTGTTCTATGTAATACAATGGACTAGGAATTCTATTTATAAGGAAGACATGGTATTTATATCTATTGATTTTTCAGGGACCTCTTGCAGTCTGCAGTCTTAAAATTTCACCTGTCCTAGAAGGGAACACATCTTTAGTGAACTCTTGATGTTCTCCAATGGCATTTTGCTTACAGAACACTAAATATGGTGTAGAGAGGTGAAATAACCCCAAATTTTGTGCTCCCTTTGCAAGGCTGTAAAACTTCCTTTATCATTACACATTTAATACACTAAGGTTGAGTACTCGTGGACTGGAGTTTCACATTAGGGGATCCAAATGAAGAGCCAAAAACCATCAACTATGACAGCTTCTTCCTAAGACCATTTAAATTGTTGTCCAGACTTTAGGATAGTTTAGAGTGGTCTCAGGACCTCCATGAACCTTCAAGAGTCAGGTCTCCTAGCAAGGAATTATCAAATAACAGGGGATCTCTGGAAATACATTCTTCTTCTTGCTTATATAGACTATGCTAGGAAAGAGTAAACTCAAGGGGAATAGATGGACAGAGGCTGTATCTCCACTATCCCTGATCTCCCATCTCACCCTGTTCCAAAGGATAGGTCAACTGATATTGTATGCTGCAAAATGTTTATACTGTTATGCAGCAAGGGCTGGGATGCAGTCACACATTAGTCAGTTATCATCCCACTAAACAACATTGACAGGGGATGTTTTGCAAGACACATGAGCTGTATGTGTAGAAACCAAGGCATATTTTTTAATAAACAAGTAGTATAGTTTCTTTTGAAGCTCCATTCTAACGTGCTTTAAACTCCACACTTTTCTTTAATATGTAGGAATTAATATGCTAGTATAATATAAAACAAGACAAGAATGTTTTATTCATAGAGCTTTTGTATGCCTTGATTACCACAGCTTTTCCTGTACCCAGGCCAGCTGGTACAATATGTACTGTCTTCTATTGTTTGTTGCTGTTTTCTCATATTAAATTTGTCAAAATTTTATATCTGAGCAATAAAAGTTAGTAACATAGGTCTGATGCATACCAATGAAGGTACAAAACAGTGTGTAATGGTAATATCTTGGTAAATCAATTAATATGTTTATGGCTAATGATAAAAAAATATGAAAGATTAGGCAAGAGCAAGGTCAGTCAGTGGTACCACAGTGGTACCACAACATGGCTTTGGGTGAGGACTACTCATAATCATTACAAAGATATCTTCATGCTAGTTTTGAAGTCAAAATAGATCTCTCTTTCTTGTTCTATTTCTTTGCCTGAAAGCTTGAACATATAGCAGTGTCTGACTGCAGAGCATACATATGAACATGCTTACGTTTAAACCTCTCTCATAACCTTTTTGATACAGTTATGTCTAGATATTTATCAGGCTGTTTCTGAGCCCCACATATTGCTGTTTGTAAATTTCCTGAGACAAAGCAAAATCCACCATCTTTAACTTTCCCAAAGGCCCTTTTAGCAAATTACAAGTTTCTCTTTGGAAACTCACATTTAGCTTTGACACCAATAGCAATGACTTCGCAGAAAGAGATTCTATTTCCTCATCTCATGTGCCAGAGAAAGAAACTGAGGAAGGCAAAATGTCTGTGTCCTAGCCTGGCTCAGTTACTTGTTCATTTTTCAATGCTTTTTGAGATTTGGTTGGAGTCCTTACATGTTTGGGACTGCCTCACACAGTTTTCTCTATAATAATGGTATCTTTATTTTATTTCAGTTCCTGGTGGCCAGGTTATTTGCTATGTGGCTTCTTCTGCCTCTTTTTTTCTAAAATGGCTGCTGAAACCCCTTCTCATTTACTGTCAACTTTCTCTTGAAAACCTATCCCTCCTTCCTTCCTTGATCTATCTCACCAGTTAATCAAAATCTTCATCTACTTGACAGTTGTTAGCTACCCTTATACTGCAATTCAGACCTGAAAAATCAGTTTGTTCCGTGCAGTAGACAACTATTTCTATACAAGGGCTTTGGGGTGAATAACAGACCACTGATGTTAGATGTAACTTCTGCTGTTAGCAATATGTTATCAACACTGAACTTTACCTGAAGACAGAGGTTCAAATACCCCAAAGACACTCTACCTATCTAAAGTACAGCTTAAAGGATGACACAGATATTCATAGAGAATCTCCAGATTCACATTGCCTGCCTTATTTCTTTGCTTACCAGCTTCAGTAAGGAACATGTCTCTAACTTAAGCTGTACAGGTAAGTATTGCAAGGCATCTTTCACTACCCTTATTTGGATGGACAAAAGGGACATTCTTCGTCTTGGGCCTTTCTTTGAGCTTGTAAATCATTGCATACACCCGTGAGGGAACTTACAGCCCTGAAGTCAGTTTTCCTGGATTCCATAAAGAAGAGTGGAAGGCTTTCACACTAAAAAAGACCAGGCTTTGTCTGGGGAAAAAAACCACCATAGTTTAACTTTCTGAATAGAAAACACGCCAAGTGACTACAGAAAACAGAGCAGAAATAAACAGCTTTCCTAACTGTCTTGTCCTTGCAGCTGGATCCTTACCTTCAGACAGCTTTCTCACTGGCAGCTGACTTCAGTGCTAGGACCCTCACCACAGGAGATCATCTGTGACAAATCTTCCTTGGGGTTATCATTTGTCATGTTGCAAAGAAATTCAGACACGTATTTTCACCCTGATCCATTATAGATTCTGAGGAAGGATCTTAATGTTAGCAAAATTTGGCTTACAGACCAGCCTCTTGCTTCTCATTTCAGCCTCAGTGAATTGTAGCCCCTAATGTTCAAGACGTCCCATAATTCAAAACAAATGGTGAGGTTAAACACAAGGCTGCAGATCTGGTCACTAGCAAGCACAGCACAGAGTCCATAAAAGGAAACAGAGCAGTTTGCTAAACCAGGCAATACATCAATCCTTTATGCTATGTACACTTTATTTACAGGGCATTTGCAGATTCAGAATGATGAATGAAGCAGCAAAACACAGTTTGATTTTCATCACTCCAAGGCAGAAAGCAGAGTAAAAATTATTTGTGATTTTATCTTTTTTAACCAATCTCTAATAGTTAATCTAGAGGCATTTCTTTTTGTTTACTCAGTCTTGTTTCTTATTACTTTCTCACCTCCTGCTTTATTTTATAGCCCTATGTCTGCTCAGTGAGTCTGGGGAGTACTCTGTTTTACATGCACCACTGCATGGACAGATAGGAAGTTTTACCAAGGTCGACAGATGCTAACCTACTCATAGAAGAAAAGTTACTGCGACTTCCTAGTTCGGCAAACTATTATTCTTCCATGCTATCAGTCTGGGCAATATCAAGACTGCAATAAAAAGTGCATTTTCCACAAGAAAGACAACAGCAAGAGCGTGATAATATTTCATAAATATAGATATTTTTTCTTCTCTCATAGTCTGCATGGAATTCAGTAATAATACAAACCATGGAAAGAGTCACTTAGTTGAAACATCATTTAGTCACTCTGATGCAACACTTAATATATTCTTTTATGTATAGATTTCTGTCTACATATTTCTATTTCCCTCAAAGCTTTATTCTTGTAAAGTACGTATTTTTCCTACTGCCAAAAAAATCACTGATCTGTATGATCTGACGTTTTAGCAAAAACATTTTCAAGTGTTATCTGTTTTTGTTTTCCTGAAATCCTCCATTAATTGTGCATTCCCTCTGCTTAAAAGAAATGTTTATGAGAAAACAAAAATATTTCTATATTTCTTTTCATAATGTATGTTAACATGCATAAGCAATGTCACTGCAGTATCACAGACTGGGCATTCTCTCTCTCCTGTTCATATGACTTATAAAGAAAGTTAGTGTTAATGTAGTAATGAGTGCTTTGCTCAAGATCCTGTTCATTTTTCCTGAGTGCTAGGAGAAGAAAGTCAAAGTGCATTTGGATTGTTATTTCCACAGTTCAGTTTCTTAATGTAACTACTCAGTGACTTAAACCAAATAAAGCAAAGAATTCTGGAATGGACACAGTCTACACAATGAAGTCATCATTCCTAAGCCATAGTGCTATATTTAAATTGTTTATTGAGCTACAGTGGCCCGCTCTGGTATGAAGGGCAATTCATAGACACTGATGGAAAAGGCAAAAAACATTTCCCCCCCTTATTCTAATATCATACAATACCAATTGTTTCACACACTGCTAGTAGGAAAATGTATGCTCTTACCCCACAGCCTATTCCGTTGCCTGGTTCACATACAATTTTCCTCACTCCTGGTTCAGGAAGCAAGCCTGCTCCACAGCCAGGGGTTGGACACAGCACTCCTCCCATCTGCAGCACGCATTCCTCAGCCCCATAGCGTTGATAGCGGTTGTACTACAATACAAAAGATTGGTGTTAAACTTCTAACAGCTCACAAAAAAAACCCCAACCCATGAACTTTGGCCTTGAATCTATCCCACATAATCAAGTCAACTGTCCTAACGTCTCACATGCAAGTTCAGGTTATTTGTCAAAATCTAAAACTTCGCAGTGTCATTAAATGGGGTGTCACTCAGCTCCATGTCGCATCATATGCATTGTTTTCTGACTCACAGCTACCATTCTCATCACCAGAAAATTGTACAGGATATCAAAACGAAGAAAACAGCAGGCTGCTTCTATGAGTAACCTCAAAAACTCTTATACTGCTATAAAATAATCATTGTAAACATCATAAATATAGTCCAACAACACATTCTGATAAATGCTGTATACAGATTGAAAAGAAACCCACAAAAATCCTCAAAGGATCTATAGCTAGAAGTACAGTATAATGTTTGAGAGCTAAAGGGTGGTAAAAATTGCATAGCCAACTTTACTTTCAAAATAAATTTCATGACACTGATTGGCAAAATCATTCCCTGATATACACTTATTTCAGTGTTAGGTGTAGTTTTTTTCAGGGTCTCCCAGGAAACTTTCTTAATTTTTGCAGTTTTCATCTGGTTCCATCCTGACAGCCTAAAAGGCTATGGAAATGCCTCCATTTTAATGATGGAGACACTGACACACAGCAATATTAAATAACATGCTCAGCATATCCTCACTGACAAAAATGTCCACTCTAAAACGACTGATGCCATTGCAACAAGTTTCCCTGGTCTATCCTGCTTCCAGCCGGAGATAAGCTGAACAACTACAAATCATGCTGCATACATGTAAATCACATCCACTCCAGGGTTCTGTGTTGGTGCAGTTCCACACTAGTGGCTATATAACCATTGTAAACCAAGCTTCAGATTCGCCTATAAATCTGGTCTACTGTACAGTGAAATAAATGAAAGCATTTGGTCCTAACAGCCCCAAAGAAAACAAGAAAATCCAAAAGGCCAAAGAGGAAGGGAGCAGTATGAATTTTCTCCAGGAGAGGAATGACTTTATGGTGTACTAAAGTAACAAAACAGAGCTTTATGTTACAGCACTCACCACAGTATTTAGTGCTTCATAAACTTTTATCCCATAACTGCTCATGAAAATCCTGTTCCCTTTTTTCTGGGATAACAAACTGAAAACTCTTTCTCCAATCTGTACCCCTCTCCAAAGAAATCCCACTATGAAAACTGAAGCATTAGGACCAAAATCTCATACACAAAGCACACAAAGAAGAATTTTAAATTACAAAGGGGCTCCAGTGTGTATTTTCTGGGAACGTTTAAGAAGATTCTGCAAATGTTGCCATAACATGTCTTGTTACACTGGCTTTTTAAAAATAGTATGCGACTTCTTAAAACACTATAATATATAGACAGGAAAGTGTTACATCACAGGAAAAAACAATATTACCAAACTGAAAGTATCCACCTTTGTCAATTAACAAAAAATACAAACTTTCTCTCAAAAGAAAAGCAAAATCTAAAAGGAGAGAAAGCCTTCAAAATATCATTCTGTGTATGAATGACAATCACAATATTGATTTAAGGAACTTGGATCTGGAAAATAATAGTAATTTTAAAAATGTACAAGATGTGGCTGCACAGTCTCCTTGAATGTAGGGACTCAATAAGTCAACTGGTGTTTTTCTATGTTATTATTATGCTAGAACCTAGAGTAATAGCATAAATATTTAATGTTGGACTCTACCAATTTTCAGCAAAGTTTGTGATCCTTGCATTAAATACATGCTGAGCACTCCAAGTCATTCTGCTGGCCTTGAACAGAAATATGTGTAACCACAGCTGCAAAACTCTGATTACCTGATTTTTTTTCAGGGCAGAGACTAGATCTGAAGGTGAGGATGGTGACTGTCTTACCCCATTAAAAGGGAACATTGTGCTGAATGTGGGATTGTTAGAGCTTCTCATTACGGAGGCAAACACCAGTGACACTGCAGCTGAGATTCTGTCAGCATTTCCATTATAAATTCTCAGCTGAAAAAAAGGCTATGCTTTCCAGGCATTAAGTTAGCATAAAGGGCATGGAGAGATTCCTCCCGTCTCCTCTGCTTTTCTTTTTCTTTTTTTTTCTTTTCTTTTTTTCTTTTTTCTTTATATATACGAAAATGGGAATCAATCTGTCTTGTTAGAGAAAGTAACAGAAAGGAAATATCTGGTCTACCTACTGCCAAGGTGGACAAAACTGTCGTATTCTGTCCAACAGATTTTGACATTTTAGTAAAGGACACACCAAATCAGTATACCACTCTCATCAGTGATTTTCACACTACAAAATTCAAAAAAATGATTAATTTGAAGACAAGAACGGTCCTACTAAATGTGTTTGCACATTTTGACATCTAGTTACCAGCTTGTTTTCTACCTTCAAAGTCCAGATACATTTATTGACGGAGTGGGAGTCGGACCCGGAGTAACGACTGAATCCCAATATGAGTATGGTCGTTCTCCTTTATTATCAGTTCAAACACAATTTATATAGCAGAGCCACGCAGTCCCGCGATATTTTCCCGGCTTAACAATTGGTTCTACCCGCTGTCCATACGCCCCA
>JAVJGI010000062.1:41916346-41977516 GCA_035590275.1 Ibycter americanus | reverse complement strand
GCATTCTTTGTTCCTCATACCACGCCCACCATAGGCCTTCCCCTACGTCACAAGCCTGGATTGCTCAGAGGGACCAACCCATGCCCTTTCTCAACTAACCATGTCTCCACAATTTATAAGATGTTATTTTCCAGTTTCTTTTTCCTTGTGCCTTGTGCATACTAGCTCACTTAAAACCCAGCAACCAACTAAACCATGTAGTACAGAAAGTATGTGTTTGGTGCCATAACACAGTCATACATAACGTATGTAGATTTATAGTCTTTATTCAGTGACCTGAAATAAAACAACTCACTTTACATTAAGGGTGCATTTATAAAAGGCTTGTAAAGGACCAAAATACTTATCCATGAATTATTAATTAACCATTTGCATATAGTGACAGATTATAACTATTAGAGGCATTTTCTCCTATATACCACAGCCAAACATATCACACAGGACTGATGCAATCAACACGCTTAAAGCAAGTAAATTTTCAAAAGCCCTTCAATATCTTTGGAGCCCATGATTTATTTTTGATCACATGTCTGGATGAGATATTTAAGGATATTCCAGCAGATGACCACCACTGGTTTACTTTGCCTCTTATTCTTAAACGGAGATTTACAGTAGGATTCACTTAATTTACTCTGGATTTTCTCAGTGAAGATGCCTATAGTTGCACTGGTTGCTTAGACTCCTTTCATAATTAATTCCTTTTAATAAGTAACAGGAGAGATAGGATGCACCTCTTCTTTTCCTTTTTAGATTTGTACATCAGTGTGAGAAGAACTGAGCCCTGGAGTGCCCTGTTCTATTAACAATACTGACACCTGAAATCAGGTGATTCCCACAATAGCTGCTTCAGTTCCAATAATTCCGATCCTATGTCTCCTGACCTAAGCTATTTTTGAAACCAATGTTTAGGCACCAAAATGGATTAAAATGTGAACTACCTCAGACTATTTTAGCTCTTCAAAAATTAAACATCTAACCTAAGCAAGTCATATAGGCTCCAAATATACTGAATGACAAGAAACAAGATCCCAAGAAGGGAATTTATCCTGACTTACATGTGACATCTGAGATAGGTAGGATGAATGACCCTATGGAAGTGCTATAGTTGAAGCTGAGAAAACTAACTTAAGCTAGATATCTAACACATAAAGAGCTGCCATTAAAAGATGAATCTAACTCTTCTATACATTCAAATATTTCACAATATCTATTACTCTATGATCAATGTGCTTCCTATTTAGAGAAGCACTCATTGTGTGTAAAATGGTTCTGCATGCTACAAGGAGGAAAAATATCTCCAATTACTTTTAGGAAAAACCTCTTACAGAGTTTAATATATGGGGAACTTGACTGACCTGGCATTCATGGCACCTGATTTCATTCCTGGCAGCAGCACAGCCTTCCTGTGGTTTTCACGAAAGTCACTTAATCTGTGCTTCTCATCAGTTCCCCATTTGTATAGAGGGAGAATGATACTTGCTGATTTCACCGTAGTGTTAAGAGGCAAAACCATTAATAGTCATGAGGACATCAAATACTATGGTAATGAGGGGATAAAATTACACAGAAATCACCAGCCGTCTACTGCTGCTAGAAAGCAGCTTTTGAGCAAAGCATATTAGGCATTTATATGCTACTGTATATAAGGTACTCAGAAATATAAGTAGGTAAATAGTTGCTGGATTCACCACAGAACCATATATTTCAATGCTTATTTGACAAAAAACCAAAACACCCAAAACTTAAAAAATATGATTTACTCCAAATCACTACTGATGAAACATCTAAAGGTATATGAAGAAGGTAGATGTAAAACATTCTGGTCTTTTTTTCTCTGAAAACTGCATCCTGTTGTGAACTTTCCCCTTGATTTGTGAATTGTCCTCGTCAACCCAAATCTATACTTTTCATGAAATAAAATTTTGAGTGGAACAAATTCCCAGCTCTACTTATGATATTTCAACCATATCATGAAGTTCTTTTGTGCAATCTTTGCTCATAAAGACTTGTCAGAACCTTTAGAAATGGCTTTTATAAATGATTATAAATTATAGTATGACATAGACATAGAGGCTGGATAATTGTAACGATTTATTCCCTGCCCCCCACTTTCCAGATTGGGATGGTTTCTCCTGAGTCTTAGAATGGTACTGGGTTTTCAACCAGTGGAAATTCAATCATTTGATGTTGAATATCAAGGGTAATATAAATTAAATCATTGGGCTGACAGGAATAAAAGAGATTTAACTATGGATTTCATTCTTTAGATACATTGAGATTCAGATACTAAGACAAAACAATGCACCTGGATGCACAAACCTCTTGCAAAATACACTCTGTGAACACAGTGATTCCTTGCCATGTTATTTAATTTGCAAGTTACGCGTTAATATCACAGAATAATAGAATGGTTTGAATTGGAGGGGACCTTAAAAGATCATCTATTCTAATTCCCCCTGCCACAGCACATATGCCTTGTGCTCTTTTAATTAATTAAATTAAACATTTTGCGCACAGTTTTCTTTATTTTCCTTTTTCCCCTCACACCTAAAAGCATCAGCTCAGTAGTAGCCTTGCAGGGAACTTTGGACAAAAGTTTAACAGTTGATGTAAAGCCAAAATTTCTAATCTCTGAAAGGTAATTCAATTACTTGTTTCTTTTAACTGCATGTAATGGTCTCAGAGGAAAGAAAATCTACTTTCTGGAGTCAGATTGTTTTTACTGCTCCTATAAATCAAATAACCATCTGTGTGTTTCAAAATTAGATTGTGGAGGCTATTAGTCCATAATGTAGACTAAGCACTTTATTTATATGTATTATACACATACAAAAAACCCCCAAATTAGTTCGGTAATGTAATTAGGCAACTTAAAGTACAAAACTCTTAGTACTTATTGGACTAGTAAAAATACTTACAAAAGTGTTACCTAAAATATAGATTAAAAAGAGTGCTCTCCATGGAGCACCCTTACCCTATTTTTCCTGACTTACTGGGCTCCTCTGCTGGCCAGTGGTAGGATAAGCAGACCAAGTTCAGATCACCAGTTCCTTCTTGTTCCCACAGGAACACCTCAAAGGAGACCAGAAAGAGAACCACTTTCTAGAGGATGGAATTTTACTGACTTTGGGAAGTCATGGAAAATTGGGTAAGGCAGTCTCAAGATAATATTTAGATAAGAAACCCCTGACTGGACCAATGCAGCATAATTAATGGATGAAATTAAACTGGAGTAGAGAGGGGGAAAGAAAGAAAAGACTGCAGTTTGCAGAATGATATGAAAGAAAGCACAAGGTGTGGAGGATGAAAATAGAAAATATAGAATACTGAGAACAGAGGACACTGCAGCAGGTTGTATTTGATATCAAGCTGACTATATGAGAGGCAATATAACACAATGAAGAAAGTGGACTAAGCACAGTCTATAGCTTGGCTGTATTATTTACAAACTATTGGAACTTTGTGATCTTCCGGCAAGTATTTGTGGGATCAGTCTGAATAGACTGAATGCTGGAGATTATAAACATTCAGTTCCTTCCAACCCTTGTGGAGCTCAAATCCATATTCCCTTCTCCTCTACAAGTAACAATCACCAAGGCTGTAACTGATACAAGGAAATCTTTTCAGTTGATGCTGTTGCAAATTGTGGAACTAATACTCACTGAAGTAGATACTGGCTTCTGGGAATTCCACTTCTCAGGTCACAAAAGTGAATACATGCATATTCCATGAAAGCAGATCAAAGCCATCCAAGGGATGGAGGAAGTCCCATTTTCTACATCCACCTGAGATCCTGAACACTGGGGTTCAAATATTCTCTCTGAATTTAGTAAAAGCTGGGTTGAAGAGAATTCCTTTATTTAAGAAGCACTCAAGTTTTTCATTGATAGTTGTTACAGACAAGTAAAGAAATGGAAATTTGGGTCCTACATAAAATGACATATTTTTTGGTTTTGACAGGGAAAGAATATCCTTTAAATTAGTTTTGATCACAAGTACTTTCTCCTTTCTTTCTCCCCATTTTTTATTTCAGCTGTTGAACCAAAAATAAATTACTTCTACTTGTCTAGTTCACAGACAACAAGTTAGAAAAGGAGTAAGAAAGTATAGATGCCCTGCCCATGACCAGAAACCAAAGAGAATAAAGTTCTGATAATCCAGGAGATATAAAGCTGAGTAACCCACATGGATTCCAATTACCTCTGAAGTCAGAGAAGGTGGAGGTTAGGAGACGTTCAAAGCAGTTATAACATAGGAAGAAAAGAGAGGTACATTGCTGGTCATATGAGATTGCAAGACTATGAAGTCTGTTGTGTAGTTCCAGCTATAAAAATAAGGTGGTGTAAAGAGGATCAGGAATTAAATGCAGCAGCTCAGTTTTAGAGAGAGTTATGGGATGGTGATGACAAATCCAAAAGGTGAGCCAAATGAGATGTACAGAAATCAGATATCAGACAGAAAAGTTGAAGAAACAGAGATGTATGTAAGTACTACTCACATTGAGTAGTAGCTAAAGCCAGGGGATGGGGTGGGAAAACACAGAGCTGTAACGAAGCATACTCATGAAGATACAGATTTGAGAATACTAACAAAATAGCTTTGGTTTAGTAATATGAACTGGACAAATTATTCAGTGAAAATTTATTCCTTTTTTTTTAACTGTATGTGAATTATCAAGGTAACATACCTTTTTTTCCACGTGTAGTTATCAAAAATTCTAGACCTGCAAATCCTTCAGAAGCATGTTGTTGATCATATTTGACATTTTCCTGCACTAAACCCAGCTAATTAGAATTGTCACATGACATTACTTTTGCCTGAATGGGTAAAAATACATCAATTAAAGACTGACTTTACATTAATATTCTATAGCATATACATGAAACAAAATTCTTCTAGCAAGTATTGCAAGAAAAAAAAAAAAAAAGACTCAGACTCTCCCTCAGTCACACACATTGTCCTAGTTTCAGCTGGGATGGAGTTAACTTTCTTCTTAGTAGCTAGCACAGTGCTGTGTTTTGGCTATCATGCGAGAACAACGTTGATAACGCACTGATGTTTTTTAGTTGTTGCTGGGTAATGTTTATACTACGTCAAGGACCTTTTGGTTTCTTGGGCCTTGCCAGCCAGAATGCTGGAGGGTCACAAGAGACTGGGAAGGGACACAGCCAGGTCAGCTGACCTGAACCAGCCAAAGAGGCATTCCATACCATGGGATGTCGTGCTTAGTATATAAACTTGGAGGGTTAGTTGGGGGGAGGATCGTTGCTCGGGGACTGGCTGGGCATCGGTCAGCGGGTGGTGAGCAGTTGTACTGTGCATCACTTGCTTGTTTGTTTGTTTTTTCCCTCCCTTTTCCCTTTTCCTTTGGATTTTACCCTTTTTCCCACCTTTCCGTCCTAACTGTTATTATTATTATTGTTATTGTCATTACTGTCGTTCTTATCTATTTATTCTGTTTAATTTATTAAATTGTTCTTATCTCAACTCTCAAGTTTTACGTTTCTTTCTGATTCTCCTCCCCACCCCTCCGGGTTGGGGGGAGTGAGCAAGTGGCTGCGTGGTGCTTGGTTGCTGGCCGGGGTTAAACCACGACACACATGTATTGTATACAAATTCCTTTAAAACCTCAGTCAATGTTAAATGATTTTTGTCCACACTGTGTTCTTTTAATACTGGATTTCCATATCTCCTGAAGTTACAGGTCATGGCAAAACCTAGCACACCACCTTTGAATAGCAATGGGGATCTGCATCTGCAGATTTTCAAAAGAGGGTATTCCTTAGCATAAGTTTTCCCCAACTGTAAAGGAATGTGGGAAAAAACCTCACCCCCCCCCTTCAGGTTTGCTCAGATTTCAGGGATATAAACGCCCACAACATTTCTAAAGAAAAAGTGAGCAGTGATACGAGTTGCAGTAGCAGTTGATCGGAGAGATCTGTTAAAATTGATCATTCCCCTGTCAAAATATCAAGAAACTGGCCAATACATTCTGCAAAGTTGTCAGAGCAGATGATATAGCAGAGAAGTGCAGCTATACATTACTTAGCAGCTTCTTTTCCTGCCACTAGCATGTCATCTGCTTCATCTGGGCTGTGACCTGTTGGGGGCACTCAGGTATAGCGGCAGATTGCTTGCTCTTGCCTTACTTGTTTCCCTTCCAGCCTTCAGATGTAGCTGCTATTTTATTCATGAATCGCAATATTCCATTTAAACAATTAAACAGGATTTTTTTATCACTTTGGGGAGAAGAGGGAAGTTTCTCAGAGTCATTAGGGAGACTCCATAACAGTTCACTGCAAGTCATCTTGCTATGTTGGTATATTGTAGTGTTTAGGTCTGAATTACAGTGTTCTCTCTGCTGTCTCTGCCACTGGCTTGAATTACTTGCCTTCCACCGTATTTGGACAGCCCATATTTAGTGCATCTTTACTATATTCTGGTAAGCAGCTTGTACTATCAC
This sequence comes from Ibycter americanus, assembly GCA_035590275.1. Lineage (NCBI taxonomy): Eukaryota > Metazoa > Chordata > Aves > Falconiformes > Falconidae > Ibycter > Ibycter americanus. The sequence continues at coordinate 41,971,053 of JAVJGI010000062.1, read as the reverse complement.
CACTTGTATCACCATTTGCATTTACTTGCAGAGACAGCCAGCCTGACAGGGCAAATGGCTACTGCAGGAGACTTTCTTATATTGTGCTATTTTTCCATAGCTCCCCACTTAATAAATCTTTCATCCCGATCCTGAGTGTATTGCTGGTACCAATGAAGTGAAGCAATTAGCCAGCAGGTTGGACTACGTCCATTATGCCAGGGGAAAATGATGGATTATGAACAATGAGGTCAAATCGCAAGAAAAAGCTCAACAGAGCTAAGGACTGTTAGAAAGCTTCAGGTTTTACCCTTCCTGGGGCTGCATGTCCAGGGCACTCTCTTTGCCTTGTACAGACCTTTGTGCACTGGGAGAGTCTGTGAAAAAGAGGTCCAAAACAAACCAGTCAAAGCTGCAGAGGTCAGACCCTCCGGCACCTTCTCAAAGGGTAAAGTATCAAGTGGGGTAGCAATCAGTTGATAAATGTATTTGTGTCGCATGTTAAGCCAATTGCTCTGGAAGCTGTGGTTATTTAGGTACCCACAATGCATATTGGGGAAGCTTGTACTCTTCTATTTCATCACACAGACTATGATTACCTCTTTCCATAAAGTATACAAACAAACCCCTCTTTAAAAATGATCTTGTTGCTACCAACTAAACACTAAAATATGGACTTTCCAGCTAGAATGAATTTCCCATAATGTACATTCCTGAGGGAACTGAACATGGGAGTTTTACATGTCCAGGAAACTACTGAGAAGTTTGACTATTTGGACAACTGTTTTATTATTACAGAACTCCCTTTAGGAAATAATAATCGGCAACACTTCATGCTTCAAGTTAAACACAAAGCCTTTTCTACTCAGCATTAGTTTTCCTTCAATGCTTACATTTAGACAAAGAAACTTTTTATTTGGATAGACAGGTAGACAGGCAGACACATGTTTTTGAGCGCAAGCCACTCAAAAACTTTCCCCCTTAATGATATCAACAAAAATGATATATGGCGGTATTTACAGGAAATAAATAACTGATGAATATAAGGTAGAGACCAGGGTTTTGTGTTAGAAACAGTTACTTGATTTTAATTTGACTGAAATTTGGTTGATAAAGGTGAAGGGAGTTGATGAATCAGACGTGTCTAAGGCATTTGTCTTGCTGCTGCCTGGGATTTTGATTAAGTATCTACAGTGATGCAAAATCTAATACAAATTAGATCTGTAATAAAAATTCAAATACACATAAATAAATAAATAGATAAATAAATACATAAATAAAACTAAATAAAAGCTAAACATAAACTCTAATACAAATAAATCTACAAAATTAAAAATGCCATATATTAAGAGGATGAAAACTTAGCTATCTGGCATGTCTAAAATATAATTGTGAATGGGTGGTCATTATTAAGCAGGTGTGTTTCCAAAAAGGTCCTAAAAGTATTGATTCTTGGCCTTACCACCACCTAAAATTTTTATCAATGACTTGGAAGAAAACCAAGAAAATAAAACGTCTGTAATAAAGCTTGTAACCATTTGGGAGGAGGAAGTAATGAACATGTAACAGGGATGGTTAAGTTCATGCTACAGGAGTATCTTTAACTGTTGGTAAACTCGGTTTAAGCAGACAATTTTCAGCACAGTCACATGTAAGGTTATTTTTCTAGGAACAAACTATTACCCACAATTGCAGAATGGGATTTCTGTCTGGGACGAAATGTGATGGATTGTGAGCTGAATCTGAGCTGTGTCCATCCACGTCCGAAAGCACTAGGGAACCTTGCAGATGAATAAATAGAAATCTCTACAAGGGAAATTATATTCCTTATGGGGCAGCCACTGGTTTAACTGGAATCCGCAAGATTCAGTGGGAACATCCACTTCAAACTGAAAGGTTCTTTTCTGTCTCAAACATATATAGCTGACAGTCTGACTGACAGACTCCCTTTTGCCGTATAAGCAATTTTTTTACTCTTGTTTCAGCGTTATGGTGTTTTTTTCTGAGTTGCATTCAGAGGTTGAAGACATTTTTTGTTATGATGATCATCTACTGCCTTGTGACAGGACAGAGGGAATTAGAAATGTATAGGATCTGGACACTGTGAAATAGGAGACAGGCAATGTAGGGAGCATACTGGTGCGCTACTGTCTATACCAGATTACTATCTATCTGGTAGAGTGGTAGAAAAAAAAAAAAGGCTGGGAATTTTGTGTCTCTTACTACTGAGAGGTATAATACGATCTAATGTCTGCAAGTGATTTGTAAACAAAGAATGGATGCTTTTCTAGGCAATATACTCCAGTTTAAACAAGAATTAATCCAAGGCAGTCATGTAATGTGTATTTCTAAAGCAGATTAGAAAGAAGAGATTATCACAATAGTCCATTCTGCTTGTATAATCTGGCCTTAAATACATAAGCATTTTAAAAATAAATCAAGATTGGACATGAAGTAGTAATGGGCCCCTATTATACTTCGACTGTTGCTTGGAGTGGAAGAAAATATATGTTAGTTGATAATACTGAAATTGTAAGCAGTCTGAATAAAACAGTGTTGTAATTAATTATGATTTTTTTTCTTTCTAGTATGCCTGACAACAGGAAAAGACACATTTCAGATCTTTTTAAAAAGCAAATATATCACTAAATAAATATAAGAAATAACTAGATAGCCATGTCAATAAGGACTTTCTCCAAAATTAATTTCTTCTATCATTTAGATGTATTTTAATTTTTTTACTTTGGTTTTGCACCAAATTCTCCCTAACTGTCAAAGTGTGTGCTAACTTCAAGCAAGAGCTACTGTGGTCACCAGTAGACTCATGATAACAATGCTTTTGGAGGGATAGAATATAATTGCAATATTCTTTATACATGCATAGTCTTATGGAATAATTCAAGCCTCATGGCAACGTTCACTACTCGCAAAGACATCATTCAAGACTGTAATGATAACTGCTGTGTACAAATAATCTGTTAGTGTAGCCAGTTTCAGAGAAAGGCAAATGTTTATAGGTCAGACCCATTCTACAAAACAACTTTCCATCTGCATAGTTTTATGCTCCTAATGCATGATGACAAAAATTTCTCATTTGTTTAGGTGTATTCAATACGAAGAGGAGTAATTTCATTATGAAAGTCAGAAAGAATACAAAAGATATTCCAAGTGGCAAAAATACTGTATTTACTTGATTAGCGAGGCTTTCCTCATCAAAATCCTCTACTCTCTTCAAGACTTCTCTTGTCATTGGATGGAAATTAATTATCTTTTCTTTTGTGGTTCCTCATGGTTTACATCATCCCAGTTCTGAAGTTTGTATGATCATATAATTTAACATGCTCTTAGTGCAAAGGTGTAAGGGTAGGTGAGTGGCACAAAGAAAGATTACGTAAATAATCTTAAAACTGACATTTCCTAATGTCTGAATTCTTCATTTGTGCTCTTAACTCTTTTAGCCTTCATTCTTATGTCTACCACTTCCTTTTCTAAAAAAAACAAAAAGAAAAAACCAGAAAGTCCATGAATTAAATTATATTGCTCTGTCAGTGGTTATTAGCAAGGCTGAGGTCTACAATTCCATCTAAGAGCTCTGCCAGTGAAGCTGTCAAAGTGTCTGGTTCAGCCCTCTCCCAAATACTTGCAGTCTCTTGGTTTAGCTGTTCCTTACTTTTCCTTCAGATCTCTCCTTTTGTCCCAATCCTCCTACTCTGCTTAGCTTCACCTCCTTGTGCAGCTCATTAAATAGAGATCTTCCTTTACCAGTCCCGTTAGCAAGTTTCCATATTTGGTCATGCCCTGCCAGTTCTTGGTCCCAGTTCCTTGTTGGACACTTATCCCTACCATTCTGGTTTCTACTGCTACTCCAGTTCACCAGTCAGCCCCATCTCTCCAGTGTCCCCAGGCTTCATCTCACTCTGCCCTCCATTTGTCAGCTGGCTCTAACCAGTCTCTTGGACCATCAATCCTGGTCATAATTTAATTTCCTCTTCCTAAATCCTCAATCTCACCACACACCTGCTTCCATTATGTCCTTTGGCCTATTCTGTTTTCTGTCCTTTTTTCCATTCCTGTCAGACAAACCCTTCCACAGTCCCCTTTGTGCTGCCTTCTTGCTGAGGAAAAGCTGAATCCCTGAGGAATTTGGCTTTTGACTTTCTATAACAGCTGAAGGTGGGGGCTGGCGGAGGAAAACTGTAAGTCTAGAAAATGTACCAGCAGCCCTATCGGTAATAAAAAAGGGAAAATGACAGGGAAAGAAGTAACAGGGTGTTTTTGACCATACAATCTGATCTAAAACCTAAGAAACCAGACTTTGAACTAACATTTCAGGAGCTGCTCCTACCTCTGTCACAGCCCTCATATAACCTTGTGCAAGTCCCTTGATACCAGGTTCGTTAGAAGATGCAGATATTCTCATGTACAACACACTAATGCTGAGCTTTCCGGGCCTTGGTCCCTAGTACATGCAACTCCATGTCAGGCAGTTAGGTTTTATAACCGGTATGTTAGGAGAGATACTTCAGAGACAAAGACACCGTGAATTTCAGTAGCACTAAGCGTTTGAAAATTCAACGTGCCTCTCAGAATTTAAGACCATTTCTCAATACCTCTGTACGTTAATTTCATTATTGACAAAATAATAACTATGACGATCTTGTGAGTGTTGCAAAGCATATTTCACTTATGCTTTCTAAAATCCCTCTACAGAAATAGTTTTCTCAGTGCAAAGCACAGCTATAATTATGAATGAGAAACACACTTTTAAAAGAGAAAAAGAGATTTATAATATCATGAGTAGCTGTAAGTATCAACCCTTTAGTCAGATTGTTTGTCTATCTGCTGTTTTAGAAAGCCTGTTTACTGCTGTAGTCGAAAGCCGACAAGCTGTGGCAGATAGCAGATGTACCAATTAATAACCTGTCAAGGCTGATGGACAGAATGAAAAAAACCCAATATCTCACATATAACTCCTGTGAGTTTTTCCCCCCACATTTCAGGTCACTGGGGGTCATGAGATACACTCTGCCTCCCTGGAGAGAGATGAAACTGTCTCATTAGCGTCTATCTTTCATGACATTAAGACGCTGCCTTTGAGATGCTAACTCACCTGTTCTTCTCCCAGAATCCTAAAGTGATGAAGCTCTTTAATCAAGGAGTCCGGACAGCCAGCTGTTGGAAAGAAACAAAACCAGGCATTTTAGACGTTCCTGTCAGTGCAGTTTCAGCATAATATTCATAGATGCAGAGAGGATAGAATATACAGATTACATTAGATAAAGAAGATTAGAAAGATTAGCCATGGTTCTGCAGGCACCAGAATGCTGAAAACCATCTATCAAATAACCCTTCCACATTTCCAAGCATGCTACCAAGAACACTTAGAAAGGTTATATTCTGAATATTTTAGCCCTTTCCCCAAAGGACTACAAACAAAAGCAAGATGAAAAGGGCAGCACTGTCTGCCAGATACCACCAGCCCCTTAGCGTAAGCCAAAAAGCCTGTTAAAAGAGGATCTCACATCAAAACCTTGGAGCTGCCCAAGGCTGAATTCTCATTCACACACCAGCTTTGGACTAATTTCTAAGCATAATACAGGCTTTCCCTGATTCCCTGAAGGATTTCATAGGCCCCACAGATCACTTTAATTTTGGCTGTCACAAATACAACCCATTTCACAAATATGTAGTTGTCACCCACAGGTGTAATTCACAAACCAACTATGCAGGCAGGGGAGCGATTTGCCAGAACTTTGCAATGAGATTAACGTTCAGTCACTACAGACTTTCACATCTATACCAGCCAATAAGAAAGAATATGTCTTGCTAGGTGCCATGCACTTTACTGACCTGTTCAGACTGTGATTAAATCCAAGGCTGCTACCCACTTTTGTACACTACTAGACTCATTTCTGGCAAGCGATAAAAGTGCAGACTGTGAAAGCAATCTGGGCTTTATTCTTCTTACCATAAATTGAAGCATCTGCTTGTGAACAGAGAAAATTCCTTAAAAGGAATTAAAAGCATAGTTCTCCCCAGAACATGGGAGGAACTACGATTTTTATCAACCTGCTTTTCTGCTGATGCAACTACAAATAGTTACCTTTCATTCTTAATGACTGCCATTAAAAGGATGCAAACGAGTTTGGAGACAGTTGTCAGGAAACCTCCATCAGCACTGTGGTGCACTCAAAGCCAGTGAGGCACTCACAACTCGTTGGCATAGCTGTCTTAGGGATACAGAGGGAAAAGCATTTATACTTGCAAGCAACATAACTAAAAAAGGCAAAATCCCTACTACAGACACAAATATACTAGTACAAGTCTTCTACTGATATAACTTTTTCTAATTAGGGAAATAATTTAAATGATATTCATACCAGCTTCTTGCTGGTAAATGCTTTATCATCTCCATTCAAAGGAGGTGGAGAATGTACCATCAACACAACATCAGCAAATCCTTTTAAAGGTAGCCAAGGTTTAAGGTCACCCAGGTTTAAGCATATGTTAAGAATTATCTATTAATGGCTTGTCTCTTATTAAGTATTATTATTTCTTCCCATTTAATAAAACCTATGGTATTCTTATAGGCTGCTTTTCACCTGTCTCTTCCTTCCTCTCACACACGAGGATATTCACATATTGGATCGTGTGAGTTTTAGCTCTGAGTGATTCTTTCTTAATGGATTTTTATTCTCCTCAACTTCTAGGACCACAACCCCTATATCACCTTTAATTTTCTCTCCTCATTTACCCCATGCTTAGACTCTCACTGTTTGTTCTGTTTCTTGTTCTCAATGCACTTAAAGTTGTCCTTGCTATTTCCACTATGGAATCACTGCTATGCAGCATTTTTCTGTCCATTTTTACTGGGATTTACATCTCCATCTTCCAGCTCATCCAAGCCCTGAATGTATCAGCTCTAACTGTTCCACTAACTTCTCAACCTGAGTCCTACTTGTAGTCCAGAGCTACTGACTTCTTGTGTTTCAGATCAGAACTCACTGCATAAAACACAGTTCTTCTCTCTTACCCTCAAGTCCTTATGTAATTATTAGCTTTTTCCCCACATGTAATTTCCCCTGAATATATCTGCATTGATTGTACACTGCTATAGGAATTTCTATGTGTAGAGGATAATTATTATTTCATGTAATACTGCGTGTTAATCTTTGACAGATGTTAGCTTTGTAACAGAACTAAACTGCTTTCTGCTTGTATCTGCTTTTTGCAGTCTTTACTGCTTCTTCTTCAACCAATCATTTCTTTCTTCCCTCTTATCCTTTCCAATTTATTATTCACTAAATCTTTTAAGATGGGAAAGTTTCTCTTTTTCTTGCCTAGCAAGAACTTTTTCTCTTTCCATTCTCCATGAAATCTTATTTCCTGAATGCCTATTTCTCCCAGAAATCCATCCCATTCTGCCCTCATGCATAATTTATATAATCTCCCTTATGTGAACTGCTTACATGCATTCTCCCTTTCTCCCATGTTAGACACTATAAACACTTTGGAACCAAGGATCTTTGTTTGCAAAAAATGTGTAAAATTATGAAGAGATATATATATAGATGTATCTATAAATACATATATGTTTAAGTGTTACTAGTTGTCCACTGCTGCAGCCTTTTCCCAATACAACATTTTGTATAGTCTTATTTTCCAGAGACTTGCCCAATGTAGTTTCCAATCTTTTCATAGTCCAGACTTTCACTGGATCCTGAAAGCTAACTACACAAAAGATCCTGAAGTTACTGGCAAAGAAGGACAGAGAGCTTAAAACGCATGTCACTGTTGGCATGATGCTTTCCAGCAACGAGTTCAGAAATGTCAAATGTGTGCAGTATTGAATCACACTGACTACACATTAACAGTCTGCTGTCTGTAAGAAGTCCTTTCAGTTCTTCACATTGCAGAAGCAACAATTCAAAGAAACAATGGAAATTATTGTTGTCAAACAACAATTTGAGGAAAACATCAAAATAAAGAAGAAACATGGAAAACAAAAAAAGAAGATCATCCCTCTTTTTGGATATTTCTGGATGTGTTTCTGATATTTCCTATGTCTACTTTAATTTCCCCTGTTTAGTAAGCAGACCTTTGTAAAACATGCTCCAATGCATGTTTTGGTGAGCCTTTTTTATCATATATCTGGGAGCTGTGAAAAAGTCTTGGATAAAGTTAAATTCCTGCAACTATGACTAGACACAAAGGATACAGACAAATAATCATTCCATAAATAAAAGGAAAATAGGTTAAAAAATACCTATTCTGCTGAAAAGAATTAAGAAATATATTTCATCTCACCACAAACCCACCTATATATCCATCAACATATTCATGTATATGCAAACACACATGGCAACCTGAAAATTATTACGAGTTAAGCATAGGACCCAGTGGGTTCACTGGAAAACTGTGCACACCAAAGGTTAAAAGAAAAATGCGTTTCCTAAGTCTCTGTTGTGCAACTTGTGCACGCCATGTGAAATAAATAATCTGCACTTTACAGATTTCTGCTGTTTTGTGTAGAATGCTTTGAGGATTAGTTTTTATGCCCTCTGTAGTACAGAAACCCTTATAATCAATGCTCTCAACAATTACTGAAACTTTCCATTTCTCTCTTTCCAATTATTACTTGAAAAAGTACAGGCAAACATGAAATTTCCATAGACATAAACCAAACCACAGAAATATTAAAAAAATCAATCAATAACAATTACACATAAGAACATTAAAAGGAAATTATGCAAAAGCAAGGACAATTGCCTTTAATCAGAAGCCAAAAGTCAGGATTGAGGACATCTGCAGACTGATAAGATGGCAGTTAAATTGTTTATTAGTTCCCCCTTTCAACTCACATGCAAACCTATGTGTTTCATATGTTCTTGGCTACAATGACTGTACAGGTTTTTGCTAACTGTGAAGGCAGAGATTTAAGAAATACAAAATTGATGCACATCTTTAGTGTTTGTATACCGCTTTTTCCTCTGACATAGCTCCATCGACCTCAAAGCAATGAGACCCATGAAACCAATGTGATGTCTTAGGAATGAGCCTGAGTCTAAATAGGAAACTAAGTCATGAAGGGATGATATGCAGTTCAAAGCACCAGCAGCTTTATAAACTCAACACAAGTAATTTCTTTTCTTCTATTTAAGCACTTATTACTTACATTAAATTTAAGCATATTACTTGCTTCTAAATGTTCCACCGTGCCTCAGATTACTTGTTTGAATAATTTTGTTGTTGCTTGATTCTTATATTGCTTTATTGTTTAACTCCAAGTGCTGCACTTATGAAGGAAAGGTACATTCAAAGTTACAGAAACTTGTAACTGTTAATTTACAATTTACATTGCGTTATTCTCTTCATAAAGATATACAGGTATTTTTAATCTGTTCGTATATGTATCTCCAAGAGAAGAATAAAGAAGCAAAATTTATGAAGGACAGTTTAATATCTCCTATCATCATAAATCACCTCATTTAAAGTGGTCTGAACACACATTTTGAGCTACACTTGTAATTAAACTGTGATTCTAACTACTACCAATTTAATTACCCAAGTCTTCACATTTTTTTTCTCAGACAGGATTGGCTTCTGGTTTTGTTTCTGCTTAAAATTATCACTTTGTATGACTTATGTTCTCTGATGCGAAGGCCAAAGAAAAATTATATCAACCCTTTAATATTGCATAAACCGCCAAAATAAAAGCAGAAAATGGCTGCGGCTACAAATACAGCCAACCAAGAACCAACAAAAGTGTCAGGGCCCGGATGGCACCACCAGCCTTGACTGCCCCTGCCCAGCCTCCTGGGGGTCCCCCACAGCCCGTGACCCCGTGCCAGCCCCTGCCCCAGTGCCCCCACAGCAGCGCCGGCCTCCAGCCCCCCACAGCCCTGCCCGGCCACAGGCCCTGCCCAGCCGGGCCCACCCACGGGCCCACGGCCCAGCCAAGCCTTGGCCCGTCCCCATCCCCAGGGAGGTGCCCAGTGCCGGGCTGGGGCTGCCCCGGTGCCCCGGCTGCCTGCTCCGGGCTGGGGTGGGACAGGCCTGGCTGAATTTCAGCCTCAGAGAATCATAGAAAATCACACAATGTCTTCCCCCACGTTAACCTGTAACTGCAGTTACAAGCGCATTTACCTCTGTTGTAGGATTGCGTGCTACGTCTTCTACCATAGATTTGCAGCATTATTCCCTGCTTTGCCTTTTAAATGCCATCTTTCCCTAAATGGTACGATTGGGTGAGATTCAATTTACTGAATTTAAGCATCAAAACATTGACTATATGGGTCTAATATATTCATTGCACGCTTCCTGTTTAGTCAACCGGAGGAAAAACCCACCTTCACAGGGCAATTCCTGCCATCTGAGGCAGGCTCCCAAACAGTATCCACTTATATCCATTAACTAAGGAGTCTAAGGTGACTAGGTAAGATTTACAGAAGTAACTTCTAGACTTTTAAGGTTAGACGAGCTTAATTTCACCCAACAGCTGCAATCCCAATCATTTCTGCACATGCTTAACTTTGAGCATGTAAATTTTCCCATCACATTTAGCCCCATGCAAACTGTGCATTTACATTGTGAACACAGCGTAACTTCCATTTCTCTCACTTAAAATTGATGTCTGCATCAACACTTGTTAATTCTGAAAAGTACATACCCTTTTGTGAGCTCTGAACACAACCATGTAAGAATATCTATTGGTGTCCTTCAAAGCATATCTTTCCACAGTGCTAATTGCTAAACCAAGCTTGCAACTGGAAAATATTTCAAATACATGAGAAAAACCAATTCACGCTTAGAAAATTAATGGACGTGTCTTTTTTTTTTTCCTGATTGCTCCATGTAGAATTATATTTGACTTGAGTACAGATATGAAAAATGTTCCATATTCAAAAAAACCAATGCTACAAGTTTAGAAATGCAGCACTCTAATGGCAGCACTTGTAATATAGCAACAATTGTATATCTATCTATCTATCTGTCTATCTATCTATCTATAGGCAAGTGTATGCTGGCCTGCCGTGTGTGCACAGCAAGGGATGGTGGCAAGGGAAGCTGGCAGCTCAGAGGTGCTTGTTACAGCAAGTATCCATCCAGAGCATGGCTAGCCTCTAGTTACAGTGGGACACAGCAGCTGGGACTCCATACACATGGTACAAGTACCCAGCACAGCACAGCCCAGCCAACTCTGTTGAGGAAGCAAGAATGACAGGAAGAGCACAGCCCTGCACTGTGTGTGATAACAACGGGAATGGTAATGAGGTAGCAAGAAGAGGGAGTTGGGCTACACTTTCACACAAAACTTAACAGGTTTGAAATCCCATAATCAGTGTGCATTCATTTGTTATGTCATTTTCCCAGTCTCTTCCAACCTGTTCAACTAATTGGAATATTGGTGTAAAAGATACACCTTTCTGCTGTCTGTGTCTCTTCCAGTGAAAAGCAATCCTCTGCTGGTGACAGTGGGGTCACTCTTATGGGAACTGACAATGATTTCAAAGTATGAAGTGACTTCACTGTGCTTGTGTTAATTAAATGTTTTGATGTTTCAGGTGACCTTTTCTTGGTTTTGATGTTACGTGAACATGAACAAAGACAAAACTAAGGAGAGTGGAATGCATAAATATTTCATTGAAAAGAGAAAAAGATATGAAGAATATCAAGTATATAATTTACAGAATATAAGCACATAAGACTATCTTTGGAATACTGCTTGTGTTTGTGCATTGTGAAAAATGTAGAAATGTTTTCTCACAGATCCCACAGAAGGGGATTATTATAATAATTTTCATAATATTTTTTACAACCTTCATGAGCAATACCTTTGTAAATAGTAAATTACTGAGTTTTTTTTACTCTGTTGTTACCTAGATATTTTTCTAAATGTAATCAAACTTAAAGCTTCATTAATTTGTAGATGTACACTGTGCTTACAGATATCTTCCTTTGTGTAAGAAAGATTTAATTTTTAAAGAAAGAAAGGTGATATAACTCTTCTGTGAATCATTTGTTATCTCAAGTCCAAAGCCTCATATCTGCAGGTCTTAAAATGCAGAGGATTCATGTGGGCACACAACTATATTTGGAAAATCAATTATTGCTAACCACAAACAAACAAAAAACCACACAACAGAAAACCCTCTTACGAAATCAGCTTGTAACAACTAGGTTTACCTATTGATTTATTGTTAACAAAAGGCCTTATTTATTTACCTTCTGAATTCTCAACGTTGATCATGCATTTGAGTCACATTTGCAAATTAAATTCTCTGACCCATTAATTCATACTTCTGCTTTCAATACCTATTTTGATGATCTATTGTGATTGAGATAGGTTCAGTCATGGAACATTTTTCCCCATGCAACAAAACCAGACTTTTTGTTCAACAAATGCACAGTGTTTCTTCCCTTGCCTTACTTATAGGTATCAGAAGTTTTTTCAGCAAGTATAATACATCTTAGCTATAAATCTATTTCAAAATGCTACAAGCAGCATTCAGCCTGTTGGACACACATGTTTTTTGCATATTTTGTATATTTGCTGTCATCAGTATATTTACTAACTGGGAGACAACCCTATAGTGGCCAAATATCTTGTACTGGCCACCTTACAATTGGTGTAAGAAATAACATACCCAGTAATAACAAAAAAGTAAAGTAAAAAATTACATGGGTTCTTTAGTTGTAGTCATGCCATTTTGGTAACATCAGTTTGCAGATGATATTTTTCTGTACAGTAATCTAGATAAGTAGATAGCAAGGTAAAACAAATATATGCCCCAAAAGAGAAGATTAGTGTTTCAATAATATAGATTCCTTTGGAAAAAAATTATAAAAGGAGATTTTTCAAAAGCAAGAAGTATTGAATTCTGTCCTTTCAAAGTCAGCAGGCATGTATTTAGACTGTAAAGCTCAGCTCTGCTGTTGGGCAATGCTGAACCAGAGAGCATGACAAGCAATACCTGCATGTGGTTTACGTGTCCATAGGTCAACATTGTGAAGGTCTTTCCTGTAAGTCTTCAAAAGTCTCTGTAAAACTAGAAATGTTGGGGCTGCTCTTCAGCTCAAGCAAACTAGTATAGCAACAATTAAATCCATGGTGCTTACACATATTCATATTAGCAAAAAAACTGGCTTTGTAGACAAAATGTAATACTTTGTTAAAAAAGACTGCATGCCAGTAAAAGACATATTTAAGTGCCCCTCTTTCAAACCTTAATCTGCAATAAGAAATCTATTTGCTTTTTAGAGAAAAATTTCAGAATTGAAATAATGTTTTCCCCTTGTTAATACCCCTGTCAAACAGTGTTAAGTACATTTTCTTTTTTCTTGATTGACTTCTGACAGCTGGTCAGTAAAAAGACCTATACAGATTTTTGCTATCAAAAAGGCTGCTGAAGTTAATATTCAAGGTTTTGTGAAAGCTTGATTATCAGGACACAATACTTCTCCTGTTCTGACCAGTTACCAGAGATGTCAGTTGCCCAACTGAATAGGTTACATTTTGGTCTGTATGCACTTAATTTCAAAAGCATCCAAAGACACAAAAGATAGTTTTGCTCTCATGAAGTACTTGTGCAAAAATTCTGCAAAAGGACTGCAATAGAGTTGGGAAAGGATCACATAAAGTTTGACTACTGGGCAGCAAAAAGAGCATCTCAGGTTGGAGAAAATTCTGCTGGCCTGGCTTTCTCACATTGCATACAACTTTGGCCTTCACTGGGCTGCTTCTCACTGTGTTTTTTAATGATGCTTTAAAGCCAAATGACTAGAAGCAATGAAACACGCTAGTAATTTTCTACTAGGGTCTTTTAATATTTACAACAGAAAATATCAGCAGGAATATTGATCTGCCATTTCAGTTTAGAACCTGCTTCTTTGCTTGCTTTTTGCATATTTAAAACAATATTTAAACCAGACTTGAACAAGTACTGTTTAGTCACATCAGGACTCAAACTCTGAATTGTACAGAGCTGCTCAATGCCAGCATGCCACTGCTTGTTATTTTTGGCAGTTTTCTGTATATTCTGCACTGCTATGTGATAAATTGTTGAGTCTGTCAGAGGAGGGAAATTTTCTAAAAAAAATTCAGTATTGCCCAAGAGACTAAGACTTCAGGGCAACCATGCAACAGTGCAAACATATTTGACTAATAGTCTGTACCATCTGCTCAATATTCTGGTTTGAATTATAGGCATAAATTCACCCATGCAATTCTCAGTAAAGTCAGTGAATACTAAACTCTTGCGACAAAACAAAATCCGTGCTGTCTATCTGTAATGGGAAATTGAACTACGACCTTTATTGGTCAAATACAGCAGCTCCAGAAGCAGAAATAAAAAGGAGACTCCCTTCTTTCCATGCAAGTACTGACTTTTGCCACATTAAAGTAAATTTTACAGAAAGAATTCTTTTTTCAATGCTTCTTAATTAACAGAAGTTACTCCTACAGTTTCTTCATAACATCAAAGTGTCAGAAAATTGCAAGTCTAAGGCTCCTAATTTAACCAGGTGAATTTTTTTTTCTTTCCCTTTTTTTTTTTTTTTTTTTTTTTCAGCTGACATACAACAGAACTGCTCTAAACTTCTTTTGGAAGTCTCAACACCTTCTGCCATATACACCTTGGTAGTGAAAATCTCCTTGCAGGGATCTGGGCTGAAAGGCGCTCTTCACTCTCAGGACACTAGGTTTTTAGCTCAATCAGGTCAATTCATGAAAGGTTTTCTCATCTTTTATTCAAAAAGTAGTTGAAATCTCTAAAGCAAACTCTGTTCTCTCAAATTCTCACCTTCATGCTGGCACTGGCCTTTGATGAGGATCAGTACCTTTGAGAAGGCAAGTGAGAGGTCAGGACCTTTCAGCATGTGGTGGAGACTTTATAAGAGATGAGATTGCCTTTTCAGGGAAAATCCAACTATCCATGAATGAAAGTCAACACAAGGCAAAAATAACAATAGAAGGATTTCATTTGCCAGTTACTGAAGGGCAAGTCTTCAACTGACTGTCATTTCTGAATGCCAGAATTAAGTAGGTGCAATATAGAAAACGCTAAAAGGTTTCTAAGCTGAAATTAAACCAAAGTTCATACAGCCGTTTTTCAGCTGATGGCTTGATAACAGATGTATATTGTAAAGCCCAAGTGCTGAGAATCAGATTTGGAGAGTAAATATTCTTTTTCCCCTTAAAAGTTGAATTAAGGAAACTGTCCTCCTATAATTTTGGGAATGACCAAGCAATTGGAGTTTGAGCAATTCACATTGTAATAAATTCCCATCTCATTTGTATTTTACCAAGTGAGGTTATTACACAGACCACATAATGTAGAATAAGCCATTGTACCATCAAGGAAGATGTGGCCAGGTGCCAGAGAACAAACACAGCTTTCCATCTCTTTAATTACAGAACTAGTGTTCAGGAATATTGAAATGCAATTTTAAAAGGTTATTTTCTGTCCGCAGTACAGCAAAATCAATATGCCAAGCTCAAAAAAAATCTGACAGAAACC
This sequence comes from Ibycter americanus, assembly GCA_035590275.1. Classification (NCBI taxonomy): domain Eukaryota; kingdom Metazoa; phylum Chordata; class Aves; order Falconiformes; family Falconidae; genus Ibycter; species Ibycter americanus. The sequence continues at coordinate 41,955,556 of JAVJGI010000062.1, read as the reverse complement.
CCAAGATTCACACATGTAGGTTTCACTCTCCTACTCACACATGCATAAGCATGCACAAAATTACTACTGGAGAAAGGAGAATAGGAAACATATTCAGTGACCCAGAAACAGCAATGCTTTTCTTTCTACTTTTGCATTTCTTTTTTTCCCCGGGATATGACGTCATTCTGTATAAACAGTATATAAAAAAAATGCTATTCCTTTAATCTGTGCAGCATTTATAAGACTTCAACATGAGCCTTTCACTGAGAGCTTAGACAAATATTTAAACTGCTACATAAATGACTCAGACTACAAGGCAAGCCCAGGCTACTCTAAAAATAAATGTTCATGGACAATAAGCCCATCCAACCAAAAGAGAATTTTAAAAAGCCATGGAATATATTATGTCTCATAGAATAGTACAGACATATCTGGATGAATGGCTATGATTTTCTCTTTTTCATAAGGGTTTTATGACAGAAAACCATTTCCAGAACACTAAAGAATGAAGCAATTGTCTAAAAGTGACCTGCACTCTCGTAATAGAGTTGAAATCTTAATTGTTATCTAATTCTATTTTTCTTCCTCCTTTGCAGCAGCAATACATGTTTGCGTATTTTACTGCTCTCTGTGAGGGAACATGGCAAAGTTCCACTTGTGAAATGAGGACGGTTTTGCATTTCACCTTAATCAGATCAAATTAGGGCAGGTGGTAACCCTGCAGGCAACATAATTATGAAAAATGCCTGTGTTCAATACAAACTGTCCTTCCAGTCTTGAGGTCTAATAGGACATCATAGTACAATCTTTCTACATTTTACTGGCAGCTCAGAACACAAAAGCTTGCAGAGGGGGGACTACATACTACTCTCATTTTTCGTCTGTGCAAATCCAGACAAATAATACATATGTTCTTCAATATTTACCCTAACATAAGAGACAGAGTGTTCCTGGGACTGCAAAAGCTGGTGTGCGTTGAAAACTAAAGTTAAATACAGAAGAAAAAGAAATTAAGTCTCTCTCTAGTGAGGTCTAATTCTAATAACATTGTGCGAGACAGGCTAATCCTGCATTACAAACAGTGATCTGTGTTTCTGCTATAAAAAAACCTGACAGGCAGGCATAAATACAAGAGATCATACTGTCTGTTCATCTAACAGCAAAGAATTGGAACCAAAGAGGTTCCCCAAATATACAGTGTTAAGGATTTTTCTGATTTTATATTGATATACTGGCCCTATTCTTGAACAGACCAGTTGTGCTGAATAGCTGGCGAAACACATTTGAAATAAGCTGAAAATTTAATGCAAAATTCTACTCTACATTAAAGGGATAATACAGCCAGGTTCATTTAGAATATTACTCCTCTGAAGACACCCCAAGCACTACAATAACAAATGTTATATCAAAGATGCACTCAGCAACAAATGCAATATGAGTCTCTGCGAGGCGATTTTTCAGCATGTCAGAATTATAATATCACTCCATGGAAACAAATTAAGCAGCACAAGCTTGGCTGTTGGGATCACTTTATTAGCAATGCAGTGTTTTCTCATAAAGAATGCTTTGCTTTGGATCTGTCAATGAACATCAAAGATGGCCTATCCGTTTTTATGGCGCGTGACTTACTATTTGCCTATGAAATAAACAAAACACTTTGACATCCGGCTTTCTTTCTGCAACACTTAAAAAAAAGTACTGAGAATAACAAAAAAAATCCTGATCATTTTTACTGTACAGCTGAAGTTCAGTCCAGTGTGTTTTTTTTAATCAATAGGGATAAACACTTTAATCAGGAGGGATAAAACTGGCACACTATTACCAGTGAAGGAATACTGAACAATTTCTACCTGGTAGAGGAATATCTATTTTTAAATAACCACAGATTTCTGCAAAATATTGAAAAATATTCTGCTCTGGTTAGTCATCATGCTGATACAAGAACTGACTTAATTTTGTCCCTTGTGCATAAAAGAGAAAGCACAGCTTTTGGCAAGTGGATAGTCCCTTTGAATGGGTCAGAGAAGGATGCTGTGCTTGCACTGTGCTCATAAATTTCCAAGGCTGTTACAATTTACCCCAAGCTCAGTGGCTGCACTGGACTAGGAACGCAGGGGTAAATGGATATGCTTTACTATGTACAGGGGAGGAGAGAACCCCCACAGCTCAGCATTATGCCATCAGACTCATCGGTACGCTGAAGTGAATTAGTGCAAGCAATTTCATGAGATTACGCTAGCAATTTAGTACAGAACAGCTGCTGCACCACGCTAGAGGATACTCCTTCTAGTCTTTACTTACATGGCCACAAACAACTTCTGAGTTAATCCAGAGCAACAGCATACATCTTTTATCTTTACCACCTTACACAGAGATATGCTATGCCTTGTAATTAGTTGGTCTTGTCTAATGCTTTTTCAGCTCACAATACTTCCATTATCACTAGTCCAATATATCTCCATTAAATTAGACACTCTATATGACGCTATTTCTTCTAATATTTGAATTACTTCCCATATCTACAGAATGCACATTTTTTCCCTCAGCTATACTTTTCTCTGTATCCTTTCACAGTGCAGTGTTTCTGAGCTGTGAGCCTGAAGCCAGAATAGACAGGTATAGGAGGAAATCTCCAGCCTTACTAACTGCATATATGAAACCCCACAAGGTATAGAGTCCAGCTGCAGAGGGTTGGTGGGGGGTGCACATGCTTTTTTCACCCCTCTTGGGTACGGGTATTGCTGTATCAATCATTTCCAATTAGGAGAAAAAAAGTATTTTTTAAAATTTACACCTAGTGGGATCCTAGAGTCACATAGCTTGGCACTACGAATGCTGATACAGGCACTAGAAATCAGGACTAGAACATCTCTGACCTTGATGCTAACACTTAAGCAGGCCGATAAGCAAAGTCAGAACTGGTGTCCCCTCAGGAATTCCCTCCTGCCTCCAGTCTCTCACTTGCCCAGCAACAGAGAAACAGAGCTCAGGAATGACTATCCTCCATTTTTGTTTCCTGTTGCAAAATGGGAAGTCAAGTTATTGAAACTAACCATAAGGTTTGGGTTTTTTTCTCATGTCATTAAAATGCTCACTTGACTTTGCTACATTTCAGTAGATCACTCAGTTGCAGTTGTAAAAAATAACAGCACTAGATCTCATCACCTGTACACTTACCTCTTGACACCATGTTAACTATTTTTCTGTAGAGTACTCCTGAGCAGTCATTTATCTGTTAAGTACTGAACTCTGTATCACTTCTGCCTTTCAATATTACATTGCTTGCTATGTATTTTCCACTTGTGTCTGTTATGTCATGGATCAGAAATTTATTCCTTCTACTTTTGTCTGGCTCTAGGATAGCATCATGCATGAAATTTCAGAGACACCTTTTTTCATGACTAAAAATTACTGGATATACAGCTATAAAAGCATAAATAAAAACTAAAAGTCCTTAGAATTATTTGGAGGGGAAAGAAAACATCCTTAAGCATCAACTTGGCTGGAAATTCTTCATACTGCTCTTCTGTACCATTCCTCCAGGAGCTGCTTTCTATTGTGGCTTAGATCCTGTCAGCTTCAGGAAAAAGATCATCAACTATGATAAATGATTCTGTATGGTAGGATTTAGACTCACGCTACGGAAAACTACATTGAATGAGATTATCTGATCCTTTTGTAAGGATCAATAATTTATTTATAGGCAGGGGCCTCAAAGGTTAATTTCTAGTGCTTTACTCACCAAGCTCTCCAGCACTCAGATGACTTGTAGGAGACATACAATCAGAACTGGCTAATCCACACCAGCTTGTTTAAAAAAAATGTCAGATTAACACATCAATGATACTTACACACTACAAAATTGGTTTCCACTTAAAAGCTGACTGGATTTACACAGTTTACATGGAGCATAAATCCTGTTTTCATGTAATTTAGCAGGGATTCTGGGCAAAGTGATTCTCCTCTCTTGTCAATTTACAAGACACAAACTGGCCAGCAAAATCCTATTGCAGTTTGATGGATGTCTATTGAGGGAAACAGGGGAGGAGAAAAAAAGAGCAAAGCAGGATTTTTGACGTTTGGGTACAGATAGCTGTCACTGATCATTTTCCTATCTCTGTTTCCACAGGTAACTGTGACTTCCCATTTAGAGAGCTTTTCCCTGCCTTACTGGTTACGCAAAAGAAGTATGCCTTGCCTAACTTGTGACATGTTGATTCTACACTCCTGCAACAACCCATTGGGGAAGTTGCATGAATGTAGCATCAATGGGTGCTACATTCATGGGTTTTTCACCCATTTCCCCACTTTAATTCTGCTCACACCTGTTGCAGTCATTATAAAAGAGTAAACAGTGTGGCTGCTGTCAAGCAGTCTGTGGCATTGAATGCAAAAGTTTACTGCAACAAATTCTTTAGTATGTGTATGCACATCTCCTCCCTCTCTCTCTTCCCCTTTCTCTCTATGTATTTATTGTTCCCCTTTGAAAGTTGGAGAGCATTATCTAGTTTCATTTTTATTTTTTGTTACTTTTGCAATTTGATGGAGAGTGGGTTGCCGGAACACAGCACACTTGAGATCATTAGGAGTATATCCTACTTCACTGGGACAATAACAAATCAAGGTAGCAAATATCTGAAAGGTACAATGATATTTTTTTGTGCAATGGACACTGAATTAGAAGAGCTGTGATATAAAACTGATTCAGGTGACAGGTACTTAATCAACTGAATCTCCAACAACTCTAGTAATAGTTTCCTAACTTCTTTCTGTACCTGGAAAATATGATCTGAAGACAAACATAAATATTTGCAATAAAAAAATACACCACAGTGTCAGTTTGCATTTTTTCAGTCTTGTATCTACAGATCCAACTGAACTGAAGGTTAATGCTAACATTTAAAGACAGACTGTGTATAATCTAAGAGGACATGCGACATTTTTATGTTTCAGGCGAATGCTTTGTGTCTTTACTGTTCAGGAGAGTCTCATGTAGGAAAGTAAGCTAATGTCAATGACTATCTCAATATTAAATAGACAAATAAATAAATAGAGACAAACGAAAACATGATAGAAGTGGCTGAAATAAGTGGCATGTACACAGTACAGTAAACAATTCTGCCGAGCACTGCTCTAATTTGTCCCAATCTACCACAACCAATTACTCCTACCTCAGAGACTCCTTATCTTAGATTTTCCAAGCCAGCTAGCCTCTATTTCTTGATAAAAGACACAGCAGTATTTCAGAAAATTGCAGATTAGATAAAGAAGAAACCCAGTGTTAGAAATAATTGCCTGCATTTTTTTCCTCATCTGAGCCAATCCTCCATCCAAATAGTTGAAAAGCTAACTACCTTCCAAGTTAGGTCTCAGTAATCCATCTGTATTGGCCACAAAATAATAGGCTTGAAAATATTGTAGAACTGTTGCTCTTACCATTACTGTCTGCTAGAAAAAGCTGGGAAAATAATCTTTGAGAGATCAGCAAGAGCAAAAAAGGACTGGGTTGAATTGCACTTTCCACAATACCGGCTGGACATAACACACACTTGTGACACAGATGCAAGGCTAAACTCCACAATGCACAGAAGGTAGAAATAATTCAGCCCTGCTTCTTCTTCCTCCTTCCCCTCACTCTTCATCCCCATTCTGGGAAAGAAAAGATATCTTTGGTCTGGGAGAAGCTGGAGCTAGCAGTAAGTACTATAGATAAATGTACTGAACCTAACAAAAAATCCGTATCTCGCTCTCTCTCAGTATCCCGTCTCTGGCAGAGGCCAATAACAGATGCTATGAAAAAAGCGTAAGAAACAAGAAAAGCATTAAGTACCTCTGCATACCATCCTTATCTGCAGACTACAGTTTAGTGACATTCAACCAGATCACTTTTTTCCCTCGCCATTCTTAGGAATTCTCCATTAATGTATCCAGTCACTTTGGGAACCCTGAATACTTTTGGTTTCTACAATATCCTTAAGCAGTAAGTTCCACAATTTTAATTTGCAGTGGGCGAGCTTCCTCTGTTTGCTTTATACCTGCTGCCTCGTAGTTGTATGGCTACCTCCAGTTCTCACATAGTAAGAATGGGTAAATCCCTACTGATCTTTTCCATTCCTTTCATGATTTTAGAAAACTCCATCACATCTTGATCCAGATGTCTCTTGTCAGAACAGAAAAATTAGCATCTCATCACACACAAACTATTCCATACCTCCAGCCATCTTTGCTGCCCTATGTTTAAACAATAGTTACCACTTTCTTTTTCAGAGGCAATAACCAGAACTGCACTTGGTATGTGCAGAGCAGGGCGCATTCTCTATTTACCACAGAGAAATAACATTTTGTCATTCCAAATAGTTCCTAAGATCTTAATTGCCCTTTTGACTTCCACTTAGTGCTCAGATGATATTTTCAGTGAATCATCCAAACAGGACGCCAAATAAATGGGGCAGCAGATGAGAGACCAGTACCACCCTGACTGCTTTTGCCTTTATACACTCCAAATGATGCCACCCTTGCTTCTTAAGAAGCCTTACTGGAAAGTGTGCTCAAAAATACTAGCGATATCAACCTGACAGTCAGCTCTGAAACTGAACCAGTTTTTTACTCCATCCTTGCACCTGAGCAATGCTGCAGCAGCGTTCCAGCCAGCTCTGGGCCATGACCATGTATCCCACTAACCTGACTTGCCTTCCTGGCTCCACTGCAGCTTGCCCCAGCACTGGACTTCCCTGGTGATCACAGGGCTGTGGCTGACCCTGCGTGGTGTGCCCCATTGGCATGGCACGGCATGGCATGGCCGGCCTCATTGCTGCCCCAGAATCACCCTGCTTTGCCACGTCCTGCCAGCAAGTAGTCATTACATAAAACTACAGAATACTTACCTAGTGTCTAAGGAGTTAAGGATGTGGGAGCTAAGCTGTGGTGTGAGGTATGAGGGAAGAAAACAAAATGGACAAAAATCTGATAATCCGAAACTAACACATGAAAATGAACAACTAAAAGCTTTTATCTGAAAGTTGAAACTGAGGAACAAAAGGCCAGGATGGCAAACAAATAGGAAGAACAAAGAAAACTACCATCAGCCTCCTCCTTTTCATCTTCTAACAGACAAATATTTCTCAAAGAGCACTATATTTACTCTGTAATAAGTAGCCTTCTAATTTTAATTCTAAAGATCATGCAATAACAAGAAAATTACAAGGATCATTTTATTTTCTGACAGATGAAATGGCACAGGATTGGAAATTCAACACTAGACAATGACTGATGTTCAGTGGAATTTCTCCACTGTCCCCAAAGCGTGTTATTATGCAATGTAAGAAAAGTGTAGGGTAATTAACCCTTATCTACACAGTATTTGCAAAGGCACAGTATTTTGCTTTATGGCATATGATATTGTCAGCTTCTTTTCTTTTTGTCAAAGCAAAGAGAACTGGAAGCAGAAAGCACTTTTGCACATGTGCCTTATAGACTTGAATTTGAAAACTGTGAAAAATGATCTCCCTAAGCCCTAGATATGAAACCCTGGAGCTTCATAAACACTACAAGGTTCCTCGCAACCTGACCTGTTCACACAGCATGCTGGAGCACTCGCAGTTTGTGTAAAGCCTATATTGAACTCATGCAGAAAATTCCTAAGGACGAGACAATTTGTCTGGTACCCTCAGTTTTCTTGCCTGTGCTAGGAGAAACAAGGACCTCAAACCTAGACAGCATCTGACCCATAATAAATGGAAAATGAAATCTCCATTTATAGCTTAATCTTTCATCTGCAGGTCTCTCTACAGGTCTGGAGGTTTTGTTTTGTTTTGTTTTTGTTTGTTTGTTTTGGGTTTTTTTTTGTTTTTTGTTTTTGTTTTGCATCTCTGGTATCTGTCAGGATAAGCTCTTTGGTGACTGAAAATCCTGGTATGTAAAGTATGCTGCATCTAGCTGGGCAAAGGTAATATAACATTAATTTTTATTTATATTACAGTTGAGCTGAAAGCCTCCCTTGTGCTAATAACCCCACTGTGCTAAATAACGGGTTAATATGTCAAATTAACAGATAATACAGTAATTTGTAAGTCTACCAGAGGATGCCATGTGCAAGGGTGATGCAGAATCTATGGCAGATTCCCCAAGGGAGAGGGCTGAAGCAGTAGAAGAAAACTGCACATTCTTCTGTGCTATGGGTATAATGACCAATGCAAAACTGGGATTTTAATTACATCTCTTAGCATCATAAGCTGTGAGTTTGGCCTAACTTAGTGATCTTACATAGAAAAATATTATACTGCCAAAGATAATTCTCCAGCTAGCCTTTACAAACAGAAAACCATAAATCCCGTGTCTTCAATTTACAGAATATAAACCAACAATCTGTAGCAGACTCAAATCTATGTTTGACAATGACAAGGCAATGCTGCCATGCAATTACCTTGGGAACCTCCACTGAAGGCAATGGCAATTGAAAGTTATAACATCTGGCACTGAATTCTCACTTTATGACTTTGTGGAGAAAGAAGAATGGTCATAGCTGCATGACAAAACAGCAGTTTTGTATATTCTGACTTTTTTCTCGAAGTCTTAACAATATTTAAATATGGTTCACTTCACATTAATGCATGTATTATATAAGATTAAAAAAATACAAGATCTGGCTCCCACAAAGTCTCTTCTGGAATATATTACTGTACATTTAACTCAAGAGACTGAAGTCTTCTCTTCGCGGACATTTCGGTCTTCTGCATATAAATAAGCTCAGGCAGGATTTAAACCAAAGAAACCCCAAAAGCAAACCCAAAATAGTAATAAAAAAAGCTTTTTATGTGCCCCAAAGACCAGAACAGCTGAATTTAGCAATTTCAGTGTGCTAGGTACAGCTTGTTTCTTCTTCCTTTTCTTTAATTAACCTGGCTTATTTACCTGGCTTGCTAGGAAAGGAGTTATTAAAGCCCACCCTGAAGCCTGCACAAAAAGCCAGAGGATGCCATTCAAGTAACAGCTCTCATATCATTCTTCTGCTTTAGCAATACAACTATTATTAAAACAAAATTTAGGGCCTGGAGTAGCTCTATTTTAAAAGTAAATTTTCCTAACGAATTGCTTCATTGGTAGGATGCAATCTGCAGTTTATTCAGCCTGTAATATTCTCATGTGATATAGTTATGAGTCTGAGTTCAGTGCTCAGAAACAAACTCTCTCCATTTTGAAGGAAGTAGGGCTTGGCTGGGCAGGAGGACAGACTGACAAACTGGCAGCCTAAATAATCATTTGTAGCTAGTGAACAGGGAAGAGTGAATGGGGATAGTTTCACTAGGAAATTTGAAGCCAGGTGTACAGGAAGAGAAGACAGGGATTGCAGCATACAGAGAAAATACGGAACACCGAAGACATGCAGTACTATCAGAGCTATTTTTCATGTCAGATTTTCTTTAACCTGCAAGCTCTCAGGGCCAGACCCATTAGCACACTGACCATGATGCCTCAACCCAGGCACTCGACTACATTTGCAGGTCTGTGGCCTATATTTTCCTGACAAACGAGGCCAGGAAAGGGATGGGTTGCACTGGGGGAGCTGCCAGCTGCCAGCATCTCACTGATACGAGGAAAGGTGCAGAACAAGGGGGCTGTGCTGAGACACGTATGTAATCACAGAGCCTTCACTGAGATGGTAAGATTCATACAGTTTGTGGGGGACATGCAAAGATGGAAAAGCTGAATGCACATCTCCCAGGAGAAAATGGCCCCTCTACAGGGAAGAATATGGCTGGCTACTTTGCATGTAGAGTGCTATATTCCCTAGCAGGAACAGGTATGTGGAAGGAACTAGTAACAAAAATTTAACCAATTGGTGACAAGCATGACAGTGACAAAAGGAGCCCCCTGCCAAATACGCTAGGCACAGTAGCTGATGTGTTGCTTCTCAGAAGCATGAAGCCATGGGAAACTTGCTAAAGCACATACAAGTGAGCTCTATCTTTGTCCATGTTAACCTGTGTGAACATGAGCTACACTGCAAAATGATCTTGGAAAATCAAAAGGTGCTAGAGGCTCTGTGAGGGGACGTGAAGAGATGGCAGCTCTAGCGCTATTCCATTAGTCCTTTTGGAGAAGTGTCAAAGATCAGATATAGAGACACAATCTAGAGGTAAGTATAGGTGGTGTTGACAGGAAGATAATTAGTTTTCTCAACCATGGAATGGTGTTCCATGAACACGACTTCCCAAACTTCATCTCAGGGTAGTTAAAGAAGTCGGTGAAGCAAACTTACAACTTGCAGTTTCCTTTGAGAACACCGGGAGAACAGGTTTGCTTCAGTAAAACCAGAGAAAAATGTCTTCAAGTCCTTGACTTGTAAGAAATAATAACAAACTTAAATAGCTGGATTGACAGTACGCTTAAATTGACAAAATCCTTGCCCCTAAGAAGAATTTTGGGCCGACCTATCACTCAAGATCCTCTGTGAAATCCAACTGACGGTGATAGCTGCAGGGTCTGTGTTCAGTGTTTTTCATTTCTCCATATTTCACAGGCAATTTTTCCAACAGTGACATATATTAACATTTGTGCATCACACAGTGTCTAAGAACTCAGGAGGAATCTGAATGGAGACAAAGCATGGAAAAGGTATTACGAGGTACATCCCTAACTTCTAGAGCCAAACAGAGGTTAATTCAGCTTATGGCATGATTCATAGCAGCCTAAGCAGTATTTTACTTTTTGCCAACTGCAGTATTTAAAGATGCTTTGGCATTGAGAGCCTGCTAATTATGCCTTAAGCAAACACCTCTTTTCTGCTCATTCCTTTCTAGAGTCTCTAATGGTCATTCCATAGCTCTGTGCCACCAGTCAGGAAAGGACATTTCTTTCAGCTGACTTCTTGATGTCACCTCAATTTTGCAGTTTGATGAGGGCCTGAATGTGCTCCGTGACAGCATGTCAACATGTAAAAAGATAAAAACACTGCTGTTGTAGAAAAAGGTAAATGGAAATTATCACCTACAAATGTGAGCAACATAGTATTTATCCACCTCTTATCTATACAAAATATACAAGTTTATCCATCATCGAGAAAACTACTTCCGTCTCTGCAGAAAAGGATGTGCAAACATTTCTTTGTAGGTCTAAATTCCCTTGCATATGTATCATATATAAATTTTTAATGGAATCATATTTGTACCAGTATAAGGCAACACATTAATAAACTTATCTTCAAAACAGAAATATTTCTGGAATTTCACTAATCTGGAGGTTAATCAGCAATGAAAAACTTATAATGGGTTTAAAGTAAATGTGTGGTATGAAAACACATGCAGCAAAAAGAAAATTGAAGATTCATCCCTCAAAGAAGTAAAAACAACTATCAATATATAGCAGGGTGAGTACACCAAGACTGCAACTAAGGAAACCCTAACCCTTACATACAGAAGTCTGATTCTAACCAATAGTCCACAGCATGTATGTGTAAAAAGGTCCAGGGAGCTGTGGTAGCCTCACAAGAGTTCTGGACGGAAATAAATGAGAACTTTGCCTTATGTGAACTGGGATTTGATATGACCTTCATGCTGCAGACCTGTCAAGCTGTTAGCAATGATGAATGCAATCAGACAGCTATTAGACACTGTTCTAATTTAGACACAGCAAAACCTATTGAGTAATGTCAAATGAAACAAAAAGCAGGACCGGAGTCTGAAAGAGCTTTAGTTCCCTTCAGGTAAAATTCAAAGGACTTTGTAACATCAAGGCCTCACTGAGCTGGCCTTGGAAGTGATGAGGCAAGATTATTGACCGAATATGGCAGAATCCTGTCACAATCCTCAGAGGAAGCTTAAAATTTTTACAGGGATGCTGTGTTTTTGCAAAGTTTTGAGCAAGGCAGTTAAAATAATTTTGAAAGTTTGCCTTTCTTTTGTTCCCTTGTCAACAATACCTAGAAGATTAATTCTTAAGCAAGAAACGTGTGAAGGAAAGTATAATTTATTTCAGTGCTGTGTTATCATCTTACTCAAGACTGTATCTATGAAGAACACCAGAAAAATTTTATGCGCATCAGTATCTACATAAATAGAAAGACATGGGACTGAAAACCTCCCTCCAGAACCTAAACTATTTTCAGTATTTTAACACAAGGCTGAAAATGCTTCCCAAGCCCCTCCAAACCCATATGTGGAAAAGTTCAAGATATAGCCAAATGTGAAATATATAAAACATTGCAAAAGACTACAAAGTAGTTATTGGAACTGTCTTTTCAGCTAGACACTGGCTTAGAAATATTCAGTTTCTTTCCTTCACCCTTCTGAATTTACAAGAAAATAGAGGATATTGTAAGATTGAAAGCAAATCTATTCTGATCAGATGTGATCAGATTTTCAGCCTATTCCAGACTAGATGAAGTCTCCACAAGATTCCAGGTTTAACAGAGGGATTAAATGGAGGTTGGAAATAATTTAGGGACAAATTTTGGCTGTGACTTAGGAGTGATTTTATTGTTTCAGAAGCAAATGTCTGCTGGGCTCACCATGAAGCTTGTATTGTCCTTGCCCTAAGCAATGATGGCATAATCATTAAGATGGAATAAACAACATGATGTTAATTGCCCAAAGGAAGCTCCAATAATCTATGAGATCCTGAAATATCAGGAATGGAGGAAACAGGAATTGTAATCCCGTGAGGATTAACTACTGCTGGTTATGACAATTCATTGGAGTGCAGAGCAGCACTGCACTGAGGCGGTGCAGCTGGCATGTGCCCACCTGAAAAGCAGTTGGGCCCATTCAGTCCTTCAAAGACAGCAGGTAATCTAAACCGGGAGAAATCAGTCTCTGTGGAAGAGACAGCATTGTGAGCAGACAGAAGCTTTTTCATTTGGGCTTGAAACTGCCTGAACGCTCTTTGCAAGATTAGCTAAACATTGTCAAACTAGACAGAACGCAGGCTTGAATATAGGGAGAGTGAGAATTTGGACACAAAAAATTAATTGCTTGTCTCAAAAATTGTGCCTTGACAAAGGACTAATCTGCCTGGGGACAAGTCTACCTATGGGAGCTTTAGCAGGTCTAACAATCTGTTGATGTTCAATCAATATTATCAGGACTACTAATACAGATAATTTTGCTGGGCCAAAAGCCCCCAAACAAAGCCACTGGAGATGAATGGGTATATTTAGGACACATTCTAGGAGATCAAGAAATAGAAACTGCTTTTCAGCTGTGAAATGGGCTCAGATCCTCTTATAGCAAACTAGGTGACACATTGGCTACTTCTGTACTCAGATAAATACAGCGATAATTTATATAGTTAAACTGTCAGAATGGTCCCTGGTGTACTTCTGGCCCTTTCACTGTCCCACAAAATGGCTGAGAATGGTTTCAGAGCAATAACATTTCAGGGGCCATTTCCCAAAGGTCCTCTGCATCCAGATACCCTGGTTTGGAGGCTAGAAGAATTTCCTAGCATAGACATAGGCTGCTTTTCTGCCAGGCAGCCTTCATGTGCCTGGTTAACTTCTTCACTTTTCCATTTCGCTTTTAATTCACTGCTCTAGATACCAAGTCTGTGAAATAATCTTCCTGCTTCTGTCCAACACCACATATGAAAAGGTCCTGAATGTTCTACTCCTTTATTGATTTCTAGTGTCATAACACAAGAACAGACCTGGACTAGAGAGGTCAATTGTTCCCTCAGTTGTAATTAGTATTAACTTACTATTTAATTCAGCAAAAGCAAAGTTAAAGTTCTCATTGCCTGAAAACAGAAGCAGAGTTAGGCCAGAGTGAAGTGGTTTTGAAAGCCAATACAGATGTAGTGCTTATGGCAAATGGTAAACTCCTTTTAAAGAAAATTTCAGTCCAAGCTAAGAGTGGAAATATAATTCGCTATCTGTCAATTCCTATTAGTGAGATTCTGTACAATCTCACTTGCTGGGGTGACAGTTTCTGAAATCTAGGTTTTGATTTGTAGTACGTCCTGAGGATTAAAATACTACTTAAGATTTACAGTAATTGCTAGAGCTGCAGGAAAGAGAAGTAACACAAATCATTTGATATAATAGGACTTCATGTGTACGAGCTGCTGCATTAGCTTATCGTTCAATTGTTTTAATATTCTAACTCAGAGGTTCCTATCAAAGAAATTACTAGTCTTAATAACAGTGTGAATTATCGGCAGTTTACACATTATTCATTTCAGTGGCCATAAGTTCCCTTTCCTTTGAGACCTTATGAACTTCAACTGTAGCAGATTTATAGCTCTACTTTGGAAATCATTACTTAAATTCAGTTAGGACTTATTATCTTCCCTTACAAATTGTTAACATTAAGTTGTCTGCAGTGAAAGGTTTTTGTTATAGAGAAGAAATTTACAAGTTTAGATTTAATAAGGGTTTCATTTCCACCAGACAGCAAATATGCAGCAGTATCAAGTCTCAGAGCAGTTTAAATGACTGCTGATTTCCTAAAATAGCCTAAAGTTAAACTTATATTTTTTTATTTTAGAGCTTTCTCCTCTGCTCCAGAATATTTAAAGGTATAAACCACAAATAATTATCAGTATAAAAGCAGAGTAAATTTGTATACTCCATCTAGTGTTCCAGGACTTATGCAATGGAGGGCTGTGGAAGCTCCAGCACAAAGCTCCATAACTCTCTCTTGACTGCAGAGATCATCAGTAGATACACTCAAGAGGTTCAGCTACAATTCCCTTTCTAAAAAGAAGAAAAGATTCAAAAGGATAAATGATAACACAAGGAAATAAACTGAAGGAAATGAGCACCACATACATAACTGGAAAGCAGCAGGGTACTGCTAGCCAAGGGTACTGCAGAACCATGTAATTTTAAGTAGGTATGTGGATGCTTGTGCTGATATACATAAGCAAAGCAGCAGATCTGGCCACTTTCCAAATAGAACAAGCAACACCATATGAGAAATATTCATTTTCCCAACAGGTGAACTCATATACCTTTTCTGAAATGCAAGACGTCAAGGGGCTGCATATGAACCTGCTTAAAAGGTATATTTTAAATATAATGTTTTAAACCAGCTTCTCAGAGAGATGACTTTTTGAGTGTTATGGTTTTACCCAGCAGGCAGCTAGACACCACACAGCCCCTTGGTCACTCTCCTCTCCATCCCAGTGGGATGGAGCAGAGAACTGGGGAAAAAAAAACCCTAAAATTTGTGGATTTAGATAAAGACATTTTTAATAGTCCAGAAAAGGAAGGGAAACTAACAATAACAACAACAATAATAATAATAATAATAGATTTATAATATACAAAACAACTGATGCACAATGTAATATCTCACAACCCATCAACTGATGCCCAGCCAGCTACCAAGCAGTGGCTCCCAGCCAGCCTTCCCCCTAGTTTATATACTGAGCATGACGTCATATGGTATGGAATATCCCTTTGGTCAGTTGGGATCAGCTGTCCTGGCTGCATCCCCTCCAAGCTTCTTGTGCCCCACAGCCTATTCGCTGCTGGGGTGGTGTGAAAAGCTGAAAAGTCCTTGACTTAGTGTAAATACTGTTTAGCAACAACTAAAACATCAATGTCTTATCAACATTATTCTCATCCTAAATCCAAAACACAGCACTATACCAGCTGCTAGGAAGAAAACTAACACTATCCCAGTTGAAACCAGGACACTGAGTATAATACTTTTGTATTTTAACAAGTTCTGTTCTATATCCATGTTTTCACAATGACATACCATTTCCATGACCTATACTACCTGTTAAAATCTGCACTCTATTTCTCAAGCCTGTTGCTTTGGTTTTGGGTTGGTGGTGGGGTTTTTTTGGTGGGTTGGTTTTTTTTTTTTGTGGTGGGGTGGAATTTTTAATGTAATTATTTAAGACATAGCCAGAGCTGCACATTTTTAAGGATTATTTGAAAATTTTGAATGGGATGCCTACTGCACTATGACACTAAGCATCTGTGTAAATGTGGCTTCTAGATGCCTTAGCCATGTTTCTCATGCTTTAGTTTAGACATAACTTTACTGCTGAATTTTTTTGGTTTACAGTGCTTGATTCTGGAAGAAAACATAACATCTCCATAAATCAGGATACTATGAAATCATGATAATGATCTCAACTATGAACTCTAACTTAATTCCTCTCTTGGAATACAAAATTTGGCAAACAATTGTTTACGAGTATTTCATAGCTTTTTTGGACAGTGCACTTAACACATACAGAAAGTTGCAAAACCATCGTTTTCATTGATATCATTGTTTTCACTCCCAATGATAATATCAACACAAAAAATGAAGTATTCCAATGGCCATTTCAAACAATCTGTTTTCCTTTACTGTTTTATATGTTAATAACACTTGAAAAGCTGGATTCCTCAAACTGGTCATTGGAAAATTTCAGTTTAATGGAGATAATAATTAATAATGAATTTATAATGCAGTTAGGCTTTGGAGGACCTAATTAAGATTGCATGCCATTAAATTCATCATTATCTTGTCAAAATACACAATAAAATGAAATTAAATTCACTTCCTTCTGGGCATTTTTCTAAAAGACAGGTTTTTAAATATCATCCAAAATTTGAAGGACAGTTGCCTTCCATCATATCCATAATGGTCTAAAAGAGATCTGAGAGTCACTTTCCCTCCTTTCCCCCCTTTTAAGTTATCCTCACAATGAAAGAAAAAGATTGTAGAAATATCTGGGTTTTTTAAGCGATGTTGAAAATTTTTTGTTTATTTTTGAAGGAGCAATTGACTCAATTCTGGTCACCCACCTGAACAAAAGCACAGGTGACCATGCAAAGCAAAGGCAACTACAGCAGTATGTGTCAGTGGAACAGTCTTCTTGTTTACTGTTCTGTGAAGGGTTGGGTGCAGAATGGAGAACTAGAAAGAGCGAAAAAACTATCCTACACAACATCTTTTCATCAGTTAAACTGACTTGAGGAGCTCCAACCCTGAACGTCTGGCTAAAGTCTTTTGTTGCCCCAACGCCATGCTAGCACAGTTGCTGCAAGTCTCCATTGTGAATTATATAAGGGAAGGGTCCGTACTATAAGCAACACTGCAACTTCTCACCACAACCCTGTTGTAGTCAACTCAGCTAATTCCTCTGCTTTACATCTCAACATAGCCCCCAAAACTGCCTTGGCACACTTATGGGGATGGCCAGGAGCTGGGACCAGGGATCCAGAGGCAAGCAGTTCAGGCACATCTGAAACTGGTCAAAAAATTGGTACATGGAAGTGTAATGTGAGAGACAACCAGCAAGATAAGTCTAAGGAAAGTACATCTTGGAGATAAGCCTCGAAAGGAATATTTTGGGGTGAGTGCTCCCCAAAAAGTGTTAGGCAATATGAAAAAACACATTAACTTCTGCTGTGCCCAAATAAACAGGGCTTTCTTCATAAATTGACAGGCTCTCCTTGTTTTCTATCTGTTTTCTGGGGTTTTCTATCTAGAAAACTCACAGGAACAGGCCAGACAAGTGCTCTCCAACTGGCTTCGGTGAAGGGCTATCAACTATTTCCAAGCATAATCTTGAATTACGTAAAGTTGCTGGGAAGACTATGAAAGTAAACAGAATCACCATGTTGTACAAATGTATCACAGGAAAAAAAAATTCATTACATAGTTGGTCATGATGTGGACCAATACAATTGATGTGTACAATGCTGTAGCCCTAGACTTCTCTAAGGACTGACTACATAAAGAAACTGAAGTAGCACAGCTACATGAATCGGTTTCTCTGGTCCATTATCCTCTCAGACATGTCAATCCAACTGCTTGTAAACCTGATTATTGAAAGGTTCAGATCACATATGCTTCCTTGCTTTGCTTTTTAAATAAAATAGTGATTTGGTTTAGTTCCTGAGCTTAGAAAGACTTGTAACACAACTGAAGAAGTAGAAAAAAAGGTGCAGGACTAAGAAGGGGCTGACATGTAGTAGGGGGGAGTACATATGAATTTTTTGAGATGTTTTTGCTACTGAAGACATCTCTCCATCCAAGTATACCCTTAAATTAAGGAGGTCACATGAGAGGTGAAAGTTAGGGCCTTAAGTAAAGGGCCTCTGTAAAAGCCATCATAGATGAAGGAAGGCAGCAGGAGAGCAGGAGAGTGACAGAGGTCTGGTTTAACTCAAGCAATGCAATAAACCAAATCTAGATGAAAAGATGACTCTTCCCTGCCAGAGGAACCAACTTTTCCTTCCACAAACACTTTTACTCCTGCATCTCAAAAGATGAATGCATTTTCATATGCATTTAGAATTTAATCACAGAGTGTTCTTCATTCCAACTTCAGTGCAATTGAAATAAAATAAAATAAAAAAAAAAACACTGAAAGAATGTTTAGGGAAGAGGTGATCAGCAAGAAGCAGTGAAAAGACTTAGTATCTCAGGATAATACAGAGTATCAGAGATATGAGTATGCAGTATGGAGACCGTAAGTCCAGAACAATAATAACACTAGTTTCAATAGTATTATTTAGAAAGTATAAAAGGCACAAGACCAGGCATGTGCAGGCAACTTCTGTCTGCCTGTGACTCTTTGACGTGTCATTAGAAACCTCCAGTGATTTGGTGGGTGTCATGTCAGGATGACAGTTGACAAAGACAAGGCTTGTGGAGTCATGAGGATAAATTTAAACATACAAACCATGAGACTTAAGAGATACATTAGCATTCTGACTCTGCCCGACTCCTGCACAGAGTGAAAGATATATTTGAGAGGCTAAGAGTGTTGTAAATTCTTGTGCTGCTGTAAGGATATCTGCATTCTTAGCAGGTTTTTGGTTTACTTCAAGCCCATGAGAATGAACAAAAGAATAGAATATTTTCCTTTAAATCTGAATACTGTGTAAAATACTGTGTCACGCTTAATCGGGTGATTCTATAGTCATGTCACTTCTGAAGGAATATTGCAAAATACTCCGAGATGTCACTGCTGCAAAAAAATCCTTCCATTTATCATAGAATCATAGAATGGTTTGGGTTGGAAGGGACCTTTAAAGGACATCTAGTCCAACCTCTCTGCAATAAGCAGGGACATGGTCAGTGTGATCAGATTGCTCAGAGCCCTGTCCAACCTGACCTTGAGTGTTTCCAGGGATGGGGTATCTACCACCTCTCTGGACAACCTGTGCCAGTGTTTCACCACCCTCGTTATAAAAAACTTCTTCCTTATATCCAGTCTAAATCTACACTCTTTTAGTTTAAAAAAGAGGTCTAATTTCTGCTGTTGTGTTTGTGTGTTCTGCTTTGTTGAGTGGAAAACTGTTAATAACTATTTCCTAAATTAATACTAATAATGCTAATAGTGCTGTCCACATTTGAGCAAATTACTAAACATTGTTTGCTTATTAGAACACTGTGCAGCAAGAGCATTCTATTCTATGCACTCAAACCGTAAATACCTCAGTTCAGCTTTTTCTCAAATATCATAGTGTGTAAAGGCAAATGGTAGGGGAGAAATTAAAATGTAAAAGATGTTATTAAGGCTGTCACAGGATTTGTCAATACTCATGCTGAACATCTTGTGTACGAAATACTGTACCGGGGAGGCACTGTAGAAGATTGGTAATTCAGGCTACTGGATGGAAACCAGTAGAATTGTATTAATGTTGCTGGCTCCTAGAAATTTCACTGTCTTCAAAAACTTGATTTTTTTTTCCTGCTACCTTCCCTTCCACCAAACAAAAAGCTGCATTAGAGATGTACACTCTGTTTTATAGCTTAAGACTACCTACAAACTATACATCAATACAAGACTAATTGTGCATAAAATTTAAATTCTATTGCACTGCTACATAAAAATGCAAAATGCTCCAGTGGTATAATGGCTGGTGCTGAGCTCAATCCAATAAGGGTTGCCCCAAGGCAAGTCATAGAAATGCAATTATCTCTCACATACTCAAACTGCTTTCTTTCACAACATTACTTTTATTATGCAAATGTATAAATCTAATTTTAATCCGCAAGACCATCTAAAAGATTAAACCAGTACTCATGTCTTACCTTCACTAAGTGTAATTAAAGATATTTAAAAATTTAGTCTTGGAGGAATGATTCTAATGTAAGAAAGAGCTCGATATTGCCCTCAACCTCAATTATAAAATCCAGGTATTAGAAGAAAGAAAAAAAAATACTTTGATTCAATACGCTCACTTGTTCTCTCTCTTTCTCCCCCTTTCCTCCTGCAGCAAATGGTGTTTATTGTTCAGATGAAGGTAATGTGGAAATGGGACTATGGACTAGGAGAAGTCCCAGTTTCTATAAGGGAGGCAGAAGTGCTGAATATTCATTGCCCTGCAACCTGTGTAATCATTTTGATGACTGTAGTAGTTGCATTCTGATTAGGTGGCATTTATACTCACTCTCCACAACTGTGACTGACGACGGAAAGTGCTGAAACAATGAATAAGCCAGACTGGCTGTGTCAGCAAGAAACAAGAGCAGAAAAGTGCTAGGATAAAAGGACAAAAGGGAAAGTGCCACTCACAATCAAGTGAGATGTAGAATGGAAGAGACTACTGCTTTGATCTGGCAACCCTCTGTAGGATCCCATGATCTCTTATGACATGCTTGAGGAGAGGGTTTATTCCAGTGCCGAATGGACCTGCTCCTTCAGCAACAACAAGGGGGTTTAGAGCCTCTTCTATCCAGCCAGTCCTCTTGATTGGTGAAAAGGTACATCATGGATAAGAAGTGCTATCCTGATAATCCCTATTGAATATTTACAGCTTTTAATGAACCCATGTGAAATGAACTCCCATTTCCTGGCTGTTATTCTGGGCTTTCTGGTGAGAACCCTTACATACATCCAAGGAAATAACTTGTATGATACAAGTCTCAGAAACACAGAAAAATGAAAGGATGGAAATTTTATTTCAGATGTGTTTGAGCTGAAATACTGAGGAATCCATTTTTCAATAATAAATAGTAAAAAAAATATTAAAATAATCTTCAGGAAAGGCTCTGATAACTCCAGGAAGAACGCCAACACACAAAGTGCTGTGGCCCTCATCCAAGAAACCATCTTTTTTTTCTGCAAAGAACTTGTTCTGAATATTTTCTGAATTTTAAAGAGTTGTTCTGAAGCCAAATGGACCACAAGGACAGAAACACACACAAGAATTGGCAAAAGCATTTAGTTAGGTACTTTCTTTAATGTGATCTTGAAATGCTATTGGCATAGCTAGTTTTTGACTGGATTAGGATGGCTGACTTAAAATGTCTTCTCCCTATTCTTTGTTCTCCAACCTTGTTTATTAAACTAAATATAATACCTCAAATTCCTACTTTGTTAATCTACCAAGTGATAACTTGACGCAAATAAATGGGACCCTTCTCAAATCTCAACACGTCAAAGAGTTTAAAGTTTAAAAACCTAAAAATTAATACTTACACAAAGTATACTGTCATTTATCAGTTCAAATGTGGACATATTTCAGATTAAACAGCTCTTGGAAAAAACCCACAACCTTAAGATACAAGAGTAAAATACATAGATGGAAAATATATCTCCATGTTTTATGATTTTTCTATTACTATTGTGAAAAAAATTACATGAAATTTTTTAATTCCATATTATCCTATAGTTGTCACTGTAAATTAATAAAATTATAATATATTTTCTGGCCTATAATCTGCTTTTACAGCTTTCTTTTTCCCATCATGTTCAAATGGAAATATATCTCTTTAGGCTTACTTTTTTCTGCATTACTTGACAGAAAATGTGATAAGATATTGGTCATACTATACTGGCATACAGAAAGGGACAAAATGGTTTTGTAATATATCCTGTATAACATAGTTCTTCATCCCTAACGCTGTCATGGAAGGCCTAGCAAATAAAAGCTGGTACTCCATTCCCATAGTATGCTTTATGTTGGTATGTTCCGTATTTCTTCTTTTCCCAACATACACTGTCATGTAGGAAAGATTATTGCCCAACATGCTCATGGAGCTATGAAATTCATTAGAACTAGGATTTTTATCCTACCACCTACTTCCCTGTAGATGCCTGTAGCCATCTCACTCCCTTCCTCTTCACTTGTTTCTGAAAATCTTCCCAACTGCAAGGACTGCCGTGCTTCTCAGCTTCCCCATCCTGTTCTTATGTTATCATATATTGTGTTTATTATTTTATCAGTTTTAGTTATTAACCTTCCTCAGTCAGAGATGGAAAAGGGTAACAGTAAAACAGAGTAAACACATAAGGTGCTGTAAATGCTTATAAAGTGAAGACAATGTAAGTTACCCTGTACTGTGTCATGGTGTATCTAATCTCTGGCCAAATCCTATAAACATTTAATCAAGTCAGCTCTAGATACGTGGTCCCAGTGGCTTAACTATGATTTTTTTTTGTAAATAAAAGATGCTTCTAAGAGGAAATCTATGGAAATTATCTTAGATACAGCTTTAGACAGGAAAAGATAGCATGAAGCAGGAGAAACAAGGACTTTTTAGGAGTTTCAGGGACACCTCAGAGCATTAGAGGCAGCATGCTTGCTGAAGTATGTAACAGTAATTGGAGTAATAAAATGTGAGAATTTGTTTGCAGTGTTAGTTCAATAAAAAACAGATTTTGAGAAGATGGTCTCAGTTGTTACTAAATATTAATAGCTACCTAATTCTGGTGGTTTTACAAATTAATACAATTGATAGCTGGCTTGGATGTAGAACTGTAAGGTCCCTTCTTGTCCAATACAAAAATTATACCAGATCTAGTCTGACATTCTCTTGGCACTACCATTAAACCCCTAAAGATCCTTCCTTTTCTATGCAAGAGTTTAGATTATTATTCTGTTATGCCATTGGACTGAATATGGCTGGAAAAAAACCGGCTGTGCTAAAAACTATAGCTCTAGTGGTCCTCTGTGAAGTGCTTGTTTCAGGGAGGCTTCCTGGTGAATCATAACAAACTCTGTGGATCATCTAATAACACATCTCTCCGAACATGGTTCTTTCTCTTTTCCAGCAATGAAAGGACATCTGGATGCAAAGCCATATGGTATGGAAAAGCACGTGAACATGAGGTCTTAGCTGCAGTAAAATGCACTTTTACAGGTATTTAAATTCATAGGAATGGGGGTAGTGATTCTGGAAAGAGCACTGTTTCAGCTTTGTATACAGCAGCTACAAAACTAACACTGAAAATCCACCTCTATGTAGTCTTCCTAGTCTTAAAGGCATGTTAAGAAGCTGCAGAGGGTGGAGAAAAGATCTGAAAGAATGATTGAGGGCTGAAGAAAATGTCTTACAGTGATGGATTGAAGAGCTTAATCTGTTACACATATTAAAATAGAAGATTGAGAACTGACTTGATTACAAAGGATAAGTAATCATCCTTATAAATAAGTTTTTCCATCAGAAAAAACCCCAACCTGGATAGTACATGATCCTATAATCTAATGAAGTAATACTTAATGAGAACTATTGTTGAAAGCTGAGGCCAGGCAAATCCAAATAGGATTAATCAATGGAGCAAAATTTCTGTTGTAAGAAGGTGGCTGATTAACCCCCTAAAACTAACTAGCAAGAAAACTGGCAGTTCCTTTGTGACTTTCCGGTACAAACTCAGTGCCTTTCTGAAAGGTGTGCTTTTGCCAAATAGTTATGCTTTGCCAGATTTACAGGGTTTTGGGAGCAATACACATGCAGATGTGCAAAATATGATGCTCTGTGACATACAGGATATCAGTCTAAACTATTTAATTATGCACCCTAAACTTAAAATCTACAAATCTCTGAAATCAGAATACTGATCTTTGTGGCTAGAGTTCAAACAACATTTTGATTCAGAAGCTGATGGTGACCGAAGATTCCCTGGCAATGAAACTGTTGTGACTCAGCTATGTAAAAGGGCAAAAAGATACTAGAAATCCATGAAAGATGGCTGAGGAGCAATGGAAACATTTAGCTGGCATTTCTAAAAGTACTGCATGACCCATTATTACAAACTTTAGGAAGACAGGGATGATACTAATTGCTTAAAGGCCCCATTAATCCTTAGAGTAGACTCAAAGCTGCCAAGTCAACAGTGAACATTTTCCTCCTTTGCCCATCTTCTGTTCAAAAAATCTACTTGGATATTCATATTTTAAACAACTTATATTGAACAGACCAGGGAAGCGGATAGGGAACCTAAACGAAAAGCATGTTTATAATCTGCTGGACTTTTGAAATAAAAACCAAAAGGAGATAAAATATAAAAACATTTGCTGAAAAAGCACCCCACAAAACACTAACTAAAGAAAGAAATTTATCAGGATAAACCCGATAGTCTGTCTTTATTCTTAGAGCTGAAAACATACTTCATCACATGGAAGAAGATACTGCTATGGAATTAATTTAAGTGTGCTCAGTCTCCACCCTGCATATTTTAATGATTTAAAAATCTGTCCTTCCCAAACTTCCTGGATCGTGGACTAATCTATCTTCCAAATTTCTTTCTGACTATCAGGATTCTTTTAATTTAAAACTGTAACATTAATGTGTAATTTGAAAGTAGGTAATACAGTTCTACAAACCACCTGAGACAACTGTCCAGATGGCCACGGCTCCCCTGTTTACAGATTAGGAACCACTGACTAAGACAAGGTTCCCTCAGGACCTACAGCCTCAAATGGAAGACACTCCCCAAGCTAAAAATTGGGGTGTTTGAACCTATTGGTGCAATGAGGTAATTTTCACTTTCCATGACACTGAGAAATAAAGTAGAGCAATTACCCATCCTTGTCATTGTCAATACTTTATGTCAATACTTTAGCCTTCAAATTGGGGTTGGGGGGGGGTCCCGTTCTACACGTGGATTGCTCTGATAAGTACTGATAAAATGATGTAATTGATTATGTAATTTTTTTTGGTATTATACTAGTATGAGAAGGTGAAAAACAAGACTTGACATACCTTGCTGATTGGAAATCTTGTTGGCTGATGTGACAGAAATAGGAAGAGTTTGTGCTTCCAACAATAGAATGCATTTTTAATTGGCTAAAAGGTGATAAAACACACTGCCTTGTTACGTGCTAATCTGTCAGATTGAAAAGTTTTTAAAATGCTGCAAAATTGTAGTGAAGTTATTTTAACAAGGTATTTGGAGGCTAGGCTGTTGTTACACCAAAGATTAATGTAAGTACAGTCAATGTGACCACAGAGGCTTTCAATAAAATATTGAATTAAATAGGTCACTGTGAACTAAATGATGTTACAAGCACAGAAAGGAAGAAAATGTAAATATGTTGCTCTTTAACCAATGAAATAAAGCACCCAAAACGTATTTTGAATCATCTCTCATTTAGACAGTTCTGTTTGTGAAAGGACATGTTTAAAAAATAGCTCTCTGGAGCTCTTCACAAAATTATACTTTTAACAGCTATTGGTCACCTTGTTCTGCCAGGCCAAGAAAACTATATGAAAGGGATAACAAATTACTAGCAAGATCTGGCTTCATAGGAATGCTTCTCTGCCTTTATAAATAAAGAGTGTTAACTCTAATTCCTCATTTCCCCTTGAGTTTGCTTGTGACTTTCTGTATTAATTTTAGCGTGCCTAAGAGGAGTTGAGCCTTACAAAAGTAGTAAGTGTGAATTACATTTTACCAGTCCCAGGATAATCTGATGGTAAGCAGTCTATTCCACCAACACCAAAACTAGACAAAAATCAGCTGTATGCCAGTGATGCTCCTGAACACTAGCACAGCCAGCCAATCTATATAGAATATTTTGTCATTACTGCTAATAGATCAACTCTAAGATCTGACACACATGTCATATATAATAAAATACATGCACATACACAGGCATCTATGAAGACTAGCAAACAAACAAACAAACAAAAAAAGAACTAAAAAAGGACTGAAAAATAAAGACATTTGCATAAGCTTAAAATCTGAGTTTAAATTACAAAACATGGTGCAAAACTATTCACATAAAATATTTGGAAAAACAGACGGCAAAGACCCAACTTTAGACTATTAAGCACTGATTATTTTTTTTCTTTTAACAAATTCAATTCAAGCTTTAAATTACTTTTTATGGCACCTTTCCTGTTTTTAGTCAAATTTAGGACTTGCTTTTTTTAATGTACTTTCATTAAAGAAAATGGGCCCCATAAAGAGCCACTGTCTCCAAACTTATTTGCCATGCTCTGAAATGCCCAAATGTAAATGAAAGATAAAGATAAAATGCAAGAGAGATAAAATCCTAAACAATTGTTTATATTCAAAAGCATCTGGACAAGTTTGCTTGAAGTATCCACAGCCAGCTTTCATGCATAAGCAATATTATTCTTGGTCATTCACGGACTGTGTTTATTTTTTACTGTCTTCAAATGTGCAGCAATTTCTCCTTTGTTTGCATGTTATGGTAAGTGCCAGTGTTCTGGCTTCTGTGTTGTAGTCTGTACTGCACTGATATGTAAGAATGCATTTCTAAAAACATTTGTTAAAAATTCAGAGGAAACTAGTGGGAACCAAGGTTTTATACTGTAGACCCTACAACTATATAACCTCTTTCAGTGATTTAAAAAACAAGGTACAAGAAATAGGTTTTTAGCTCATCATAGATCAGGTTAATTCTTCCCAGTACTATTGGCCAGCATAATCAGAGCTAGAGAAATACAGTTACTGAGGCGGGGTGAGGTGGGGTGGGGGGAAGCAGGCATGGAACATACTGATTTGGATTGGAAAAAACAAACTTAAATCTAATTTGCTGTTTACTCTAATTTCTACAATGCTTTTGTGTTACAACGCCACATTATTCCACTGCTGCGTGAGCTGGAAAGCCGTTTTCTTTCCTCATCAATCACTGTAACACCTGCATATACACTCAAAGCCGATGGCACATCCATCCACTATTTCCCTAGTACTTCAGTAAGTCTATTTGTGTGGAAAGCCAAAAAGCTTCACGAATGAAGAATACAGAAGACAGCTTGTTAAATGTGAAGAGATGGCAACATTCCTATGCCCACGTAGACAGCCCTAAAGTTTTCTAGGCACAACCCAGACTATTTTAAACACTGCTTATCAAACTTTTTGACCTGCTGGAACAGTAACACATGTTCCAAATGGGGCTCATTTCTGTTGTGCTTTATCCCAGTTCTGCTGCTTAGTATGGGTATTGTAACAGTGAGGACATTTCCACAGAGGGAAATTGTGGCAAATCTCAATCTGCTACAGTACATTAAATTTTGTAGGTTTAATGCTGAGTCTTGTAGACACTAGCACAATTTTCTTTGACTTGATATTTAATAGGACATAAAAGTGTTAATATTTTGACTTGATGAATTTGCTTTTTGCTTTCAGCAGCAGACAGTTATGAAAAGTTACAGTGGTACATTAGTTACAGTAATTTGGTTTTGGGACACAAGCAGAAACAAATAAAATCCATTAACAGAGCCAACAGCTATAACCAAAGCTAATGAAAAGGGCTAAAGGCAATTTATAAAAAGGAGTCTTACAATGTCTGCAAAAGAAAGAAAATTTAAAGCGATCTTAAGAGTAACTGAAACAATATTGTCTTTTCTATACTTTAGCTAATGTTTGTCATTTTAAAACATTTAGTAATATATACAAGTGTGGTAATGTACATATTCCATTTGTTTTCCTTGGTTCCATACACTTATTACTTAAAATGTTTCTAAGACTTTTGTTAACATGCATCAAACCTGACAAATAAACCAGTCCAGAAACATTAAAATGAGACACCTCCTACAGCTGTATCTGTATCCAGCTCCAAGTTCTCTTCTCCTTTCAATGCTGGAATAGCCATTGATGTATTATTTTAAAAAAACAATTCCATGATGTTGATATGCATGATTTTTGGTACCATTTTCTTTTTCTCTCTCAGTCTTCTCCAGAGAGAGCTATACCTTGATACATTATGAATCTGACCTTAACAGTACCTTTAAATTTGTCTGAAATTAGGTACTTTGAATGACATAGATACTTAACAGACCCCAAGGAACAATGTTCTGGACACCAGTGTGAAAAAGTGAGAATGTGCAGATCTTTATGGAGAAAAAGAGGGACTCAGGAAGGGACACGGAGGACTACCCATGGATCAGTATTTATGGCAGTTTAAAGCGGAATGAGAAAACCTCATTTATAAAGCATGTTACACACCAAATTATTTTCTTGAATCAGAAAAGCAAAATACCATACTGTTCTCACTAGATCTCATGCAAAAACAACATGATAGGTGACTGGGAAATGGGCTCAGGGACATTGGATACATATGATTAGTGATAAGACATACGGCTTTGTGTTCCACACATTATCTGGAATTGGTTCAAGACACTATGGGTTACAGAAAGCACTCTAATGGCACGATGTGTGTAGCCAGTGGAACCAAGCCCATTAGCAAAACCAGCCACCACACAAATTTATGTGCCACTTCCACTACTGCTTCTTAGCTGCGGGTGTGAAGTACTGTGAAGGGTTTGCTCTCCTAAGGGAAATAAAGAATAGTAACATTTTATTGCTCTATGGGACTGGAACCTGAATTGTAAAAATCAGAAATGGTTATAACTAGAAGTAGGCTTCAGCACAGGTATTCATCTCCATTAATCTACAGAAAAAATCCAGTTCTCTCCTCTTAATTGTCAGAATGTTAAAAATCTCTGTGTGGGCTTGTCTACACAAAGAGGATAAGGCACAGTAAACCCGAGCATGAACCTGCAGCAGATCTGTAAACACTTAGTCCATTTTGGCCACCAAGTAGCTTACTCCATTTGAAAACTGCAGTAATGAGCTTCATGTAAATGTAGTTTTAGGATATGGGCCAACAAGTTTCCACAGAAAAACTGAGAAGGAACATACAGACTGATAGCTGTTAGGCAGGTAATTGCCTACTCTGTCTGCTCTTACCTTAGGGTAAAGGTAGCTTAACCATATTTCCATGAATATTCATAGCATTTCAACATTACAAGCCCAGAATCTTCCCCATGCCATACAGTTAAAAAAGCAGATTTTCTGCCCTCCAACAGGGTCCAGGAAATTGGCAGCTTTTCATCTACATGGCAAGTGGGGTACTGAAAGCACACCTGAGTAGGACTCAAATAACGAGCTTTTCAAGTTTTAATGACCCATGAAAGAATTTAAGAGAAACACAGTTGATACCCATCTTCTCCATCAATTTCACAGCACAAAACTGACTCTGAGCGAGTCTGTTGCTCTGAAAGGAACAGAAATTTCTCAAAGAGCAGTAGCTGAACATGACAGCACTACTTAAGACAATAATGGTATTCCTTTATACAGATTATAATGAGTGAAGGCTGTCAGCTTCAGACACTATCTCATCGTTTACAGCTCTGCCCTTTTCATAGAGATATTTGTCCTTTGCATGACCATAGCAAGATGCAGGCAAAGAGCAAGGGGGAAATCACTAATTTTAAAAATAATATATTTAACACTACACTAAAAACAGTTTTATGATGAAAGTAGTTGCTGCAGAAAAATCTGCCATCAGAAGTACTGAACAGTCTACAATTTTAATCTATTACTACATGATGATACCATATTTTCATACATCTAACACTCAAAGAAGACCACTATATCTATGCTCACAGATTTGCAATTACTAACTTCTAAACCTGCAGATGGCTGGGAAGCTGTCTCCCAGCCACAGCTGGGAAGCTGTATAGGGAGGAAACACTGCTACAGGCTTGCTCTTACATCCCAATATGATTTTGTCATACTCTTTCCCTTAGTGTCCTCTGAGGGAAGAATGTGCCCACTGTATAGTAGAACATCAGAGACAGGAATTTTGGCTTGACTCAGTGTGTTAAAAAAGGAGAAAAAAAAAAATGCAACAAAAAAAGAAAGACCCCAGTAACTTGATAGTTTCCACTGCATAGGCTGGGAGAACACAGAAACCTTGCCCTTGTGCTTTCTGTCACTAGAAAGGGATGTATATTAGGTGACCCTAGAAGCCATACCACAGTTTTGTAGAAGTGAATCTCAAAAGAACTACAAAGAATTAGTGACTCTGCTCGAGTTAAGTTGTATAAAAGATGCTCTCAAGTTCAAATTATTCTGAAAATCCTGACTCACACCATTAGATTTTCTGCCTCTCAGGGTGTAAAGGGTCAAGCTAATTTAAGATCTGGCTCAAAGGCTGACACAGATTTTGCTTTGGTACTATTGAGGATGCTATCATTAAATAAATAGAGGTAAGGTGAAAGATTTCACACTAAGTAATAGACACACTTGGCAGTATTGTGGGCTCAGAAGAACCTAGAGAAGGAGAATACTGAGATGAATGGAGCAATTCACAACTGCCGGGGTTTTGTTTCAAACTGTATTTATCTCCACTAGGTGTTTTCAGCCAGGAACATCAAGGTATGATTAAGAGGCCACTTCATGTCTTCTGACACCTATGCTGCAGACACCAGGTCCACTTTTGGGGCAAAACACCAGATACCTAATCTCTTAGTCCTGTCTACAGCTGATGTGTGCATTTACCACAGTTCTGTGTGCCATTGCGAGCTTACTACAGGCATGGGATAGCAAGAAACTGGTTGGACATTTTTCTGTCTTAAAACAGCTTGAAACCATAGAGAGAAGAGGTGTGGAGCAGGGTGCTTCTCTGAGTCCCAACCAGCCTACAGGGACAACCATGGTTTCTATTT
This sequence comes from Ibycter americanus, assembly GCA_035590275.1. NCBI lineage: Eukaryota > Metazoa > Chordata > Aves > Falconiformes > Falconidae > Ibycter > Ibycter americanus. The sequence goes on along the minus strand of JAVJGI010000062.1, from coordinate 41,924,969 downwards.
CCCTTTACTCTATTACAGACTTTCCCTATTCCTTTATTCTATTTGCAGATACTCAGCCAGTGAGGATTTGACTAGTAACTGCCCCTTTGCCAAGAAAATGAAAAGACCTTGAAGGTAAGAACGGATGAGCCTGCACAGCTCCTTCATTGTTCAATTCCAAAGACCTCATGGGGGGATGAGGAAAAGCTGGGCTGTAGTAAAGGGGAAGAAGCCAGGCAATTAGAAATGAAGCTGTGAATATCAGAGGGAAGTGCACCTGGTAAAATCTCCAGCCTTTTATAAGGAAATTAACATTGTCCATAAATCCAGATGTGAAGAGTTAATGATCCAGAATGACATCCACAACACATCTTTTCAGATCTGTTTGTTCAGAGCAGTGGCAAATGAAAAGATTCATTTAGAAGAAACTAAGTTCCAGTCTGTCAGCAAATCATCAGAAAAAGAACAGAGAGAGAGAGGATTCTATCCCCATGTTATTGCTCTGGTATAGAAAAAAAATGAAAGGACTGGTCTTACTAGCCTTTCAAAAACCATAAAACCGTAACAGATCTTAGATAATCAGAGATCAGAAAAATGGTTACCAAGTTGGAAGCAGACAGCGTCCAAAGGACAGAAATCAAAGCAAGTAAAAGTATCAGTGCTAAAAATCAAGCAAAAGAGTAAGTAAAGCAGAAATGCTGGGTTTGGTTGTTTGTCTGCCTTGCTCTTTTACCATTCCAGGTTTAAAAAAACCAACATGGCCTTGCCAATATACATGTGTAATATCTCTGTTCTTGTAAATGGGTGAAATCACACTGCTTACTCACATATTAACAAAACTGTTGTGCTGTTACACAAAAGCTGAAGTATGACTGTTAAATGTATTTGTTGATATACTGGTACTGAGAAGTAATTTGCAAAACAGCAAAAAGCCTAAGGGAAGGCCATGGTTTAAATCTTGTATTTGATGTGGATTACTAATTTATAGATAATTTTGACGGCAGACGTTAGAGTTTTCTCTTAATCATATTACCACAATAATATTTAATATACTAGGTAGTCTTACATGTTTTATGTACAATTATGTACTACATATGACATTATCTACTATTATGTCACTGTGCCAAACGTCTTATGAGATCAAAAGATCTTTGTTGCTTAAATGGGCTCTGTTTAATGCATCTGAACTACTTGAAAGGCAAGAGAACTGACAAGTGAAAAGGCTGCAGTAATTTAATATAGACAGATGATTAGTAAGCACCTCCAAGAAAGCAAACCGGTAATTTCACATTCTTTTGCTAAACAAGGACTGCTTTCTAGTTTGGTTTGAAAAAGTCCCAAGAATAAAGGTTTTCAATTAAAAACAATTACAAAAATCCCACGTTGATACTCTCTTTCTTTAATGAGAAAGTTACCTATTTCCAGTTGAAGATGCTAATATTAAATACTAGAAAAAAAGAAATAGCTGAGGAACTCCTGGGATCTACAGTAGCATTTGGGTTGTTGCAAATGGCACAGATGACCCATTTTTCCACATTAGGTAGGGTTATCATTTTATTATCAATAAATATTTGAATGTTTAATGAATGTGACTAACATTTTCTTTCCCTATTTGGTGGAAAGGAAAATCCATCTCTTGACAAGGGGAAAGGAGAAAGTCACTGTAACAGCTATCACTTGACTTACCTTTGCCCTTAGAATTAATTTTGAAACATAACTTTCACTTACCCCTCACAAGGGCCCATAAACAACAGTCATGTTTGCCATCAGACTGCTGATAAATCCCATCTGTGCACCAGTCCTGAAACACTGTCTAGAATTTAGCACTGAAATTAGATATATTTTGTCCTTCAGGAGGTACATACACTGCTTATCATATCAGAACAATAACTTTACACCAGTCTGCTCCAGCTAACTTCCTTCCTCAGGATTGAGAAGCGTGGAGACACAGAGACAGAATTAGGATGACACAGTGAAGAGGGCATATACCATGCTTCCTGGTCTTTACAAGTTTGTTTGCATCATTAAACACTTTTTTTTGTGTGTGTGTGTTATAAGCTCTTCATTTCTGCTTTACAGAGTTTTGGTTATAGATCCCACTTTTGGCAGAATTCAAGGTAGCAGTGGTGACCTCAAATGAGCAGCTTATCTCAGCAATATCCAGACCTCCTACTCTTAAGTAAGATTCTGGCAATTGTTGAAAGCAACAGCTAATCTGGTAACGATCTTTATCTTTTCCTTTAGAATCAAAAAATACTCTCAACAGGCTGTTGGCATGAGTATTTGCTGAATGTTAAAAAACAAAGCAGACCATGTCTGTATACAGAAGCACAAGAACTGCTTTACCAATTAATATATGCACCTTCACAACACCATGACTTACAAGCTGACAGTGAGAAGAGACTATTAAAAAAACCACAACAGATTCAGTTTAACAATGCTTTTCTATCTTTACATGTTCTTTTCATTAATATAGATGAGGCCTAAGGTTATGAAAGCTTTGGAAGAAGTAAAACTTAATTGTGCCTGGGCAATATGTCCTGCATAAGACTTAATAGAAAAAAATAGAAACAGCACTAGGTGACTAGACACACTCTGTAAGGTCTCGCCATGTAGAATCCCTCTGCTTCTAATTAGTGGATCAATTTGTTAGCTGGTTAGTCCCAAAGCTATACAGGACTTCAGATTTTTTTGGATTGGTAGGTGGTGGCAGGCAGAACTATATGCGAGAAAGTCCTCTACAATTTGCTCCAAGGATATTCCAATTTTCTTCCTCAGTCTCTTCCATAGCCAAGTGCTAAAACATAAACTGGCCAAACATATTACTGTTTTAAGGGAGTAAGGCAATCCCTTTGCATGAGGCTAAAGCCAACATTTTTAAAGTTAGGAGCCTATAGATGAGCCACATTACTCATTAACCGGCCTGAGTTTTTCATTCTTTATGGAGAGGTCTAACAGTTCAATAAACTAGTGAAAATTAAAATATTTTAAATAAAATTCTTTTAACAAATGAATATTTTGATGCAAGATACACACAATGCATATTCTTTCTCTTTTATTATCTGTAATAGTTTTCTGAAGAATAGTTACATGAAAACAGGATACTCATCTGCTCATCTGATCCTGCCTCTTATTAAATACTTGAAATCACAATGTTCTTATGACATCATAAATATTCCCACAGCGACCAATTATTTGTATCAATTTCATTTAGTTAAATATCAAAAAGATGGACACTTAAAATTCAAACTCATTTTCATGTAAATAACCCTATCATTAAAAAAGGGAGAAACAAAACTACAGAAAGCATGTGTTTGTACAATCAGAAGAGTCAGTAAATATAATGAATGTTTTTCTGTGTCTGCCACAAAATGCCAGTACATTAAGAAGTGAATAGACTTTCTGTGTTATAAATGAATACACAGACTGGGAGAAAGGCTCCTTCCATTTCAACTCCACTCTTCAGTAATCAATTGCTGCACTGTACCTTTTCAGTCTAATGGGAAAGAAAACTACAAACTCTGCACTATTTTGATGTTTCAAAAGGAAAAGGGAAGGGGAAGTAAGAAAAACAGGAGACCTGGATGATATTTCTTTCACTCTCCTTCACTTTTCATGTCATGAAAGATAGCTTGTGCACATGTATTTTACTAGTGTTCCTTGGAGTACAGTTCACAGTGCAAGTACCTGAGGGACAGGTTTGCTAGGTTGTATTTTGGGCCCTCAGTTGATTTAACATGTTAGCTGAGACATCTGGCTTAACCTCAAGATTGTTGTCTTTGACTGTGGTCTAAAAAATTATAAAGCAGCACCTAATCACAGCGCAGCCCTCCATACAGATGTGCAAGTATGGCACCTTTGTCCTTTACAGAACTCATTCGGCTCAAAGATGGCTCTTTAATTACTTTTTTTTTTTTTTTTTTAAATAAAATCATAGCACAAGAAAAAACTGGCTTTCAAAAAGCTCTACACTTAGTTTTAAAGTGTATTGCTTTCTGCCCAACATAGGCTCTATTACTCAAAACAGTGTGGTTTGACTCAACTTTCCCACATTCCTCTAAATTCTAGTCGGTCCATATTTGATCACCCTAATCAGTGTGGTGTGAATTACTTTCCCTTTGATTAATTATACCATCTTCCAACCCTCCTCAAATTCTTATGTCTCTTTTAAACAACAGTACTCTAATCCTGTATTGATACATATTCTGAGCTGATTTAATCTTTACCCTACATTGCAATTAGAAAGAATTGTGATGCTACCGAACATGAAGTGCTTTATTTCTTTGCTTTCCAGAGACTACTTGGGGCATTATTTCCCCAACTGATCTGCTGCTGCTGATACCATTTCCACACTTTCCTTCCAGAAGGTACCAACAATTTCCCACATGGCATCCCTTGAAAGGTTTTCACCTGGAGCTTAAAGAGAGCTTCTCAGCCACTATCTGTGACATTTTCAGGAGTGATCTAGGCCTCTTAGACCTTCCTTTGAAGGTGCTGAGACACCTAAATAGCTCACACTACAAAACAAATGAGGCCCTCCAGACATTATTTAAAGACAAACTATTATAATTTTAGATAAACCCTTAGATAAACTCTTAGATAAAGAGTTCATAGCTCTTTACTAGCGTACCTGTAAAATGAAGCTTTAAAATTGTTTAGACTATTGTAATTAAAATTCAGCTTTTAAAAGACTATTGCAATTCTTGCAATATTCCCCTTAGTAGCATTTTCTATTTTAAACATCTGTTAAAAATCAGTAGCATTAACTTAATGGGATAATCTGGCTGGGCTCTTTTGAAATTAATCAGACAAATTAGCATGATGGACTTTTACCAGAGACTGAAAAGAGCTGATTAGAATACCACACATTACAGCAACAAGCACATCTGTACTGGGGCATGGAATTCGCAGCAGATAGGCTTCCATGGTGCAAAGCACATTTAGCATCATAGAGTTTCCACGTGTTCATAAACGAAGGTCCCTTCCATCAACTGAGATATGCTTCTAATAAAATAATTACCAATATAAAAGCATTTCCTCCCTTCTTGCACCTTTGTCTGCCAATGGGGAAGGCGGATAATTGCATAATGATAAATGACTGAGACACATTGTTGCCAGACATTCATAATGGCTAAATGCTGTACTGATCATAGAATACTGTGATGTGCTGCTATATGATTCAGACAATGGAACAAAACAGCAGGACAATGTTAGTTCAATCCAGTTGTAGAGAATATCTACCTGACGCATTCATCCCTGATTAAAAATAAAAACAACTATATTACATTTACACTCCATGACTGCTCAGTAATGCAAGTTCTCAAACCACAAAGCTTTTGATTTGGTAAATAATACTGATAAGACAAACAGTGGCAAGAAATTTTGAAATTTCATCAGGTTCAGTACGTATCAGCATTCAAAATTTCAGTTTGCCTGCAAATATCTGTCAATGCGAAATGCAGAAGCAAAATTTCTTGTGAAATCTCCAGTTCTTCCAGGTTAACAATAGGTAGAAATACAGCGAGGAAAGGGTGCTCTCTACCTCCTACCTGCAATTCCCTTCATTATTAGCCCTTCTCATAATGAGAAAAAAAAAAGATACAAATTAGGGGGAGCATACTTTTTTTTTTTTTTTAATTTAAATAAAATAAAAATGTAGAAATAACAAGGAAAAAAAAGTTAAATTGAAGAAAATTCAACTTTATGTATTCACTGGTGTCCTCTCTAGTTTTTATTTCTATTTGCATTGCTATTTCTCTTTTGAGGATGACATTACTGAAGGAGGTTCCATATGGCTTGTGTTAATGTGGGAGGTCAGACACTTATGATGGTATATTTCTGGTCTTAAATTCCATTCACCTATCATAATATTAAGATATACATTATTTCTCATGTACTGGCAGGTATATACTGCTATATCCCTTGTCCCCTTGAATGCTATTGTAACTGCTGGACTTACACTCTTCAAGTCCTCCTTTCCCATCATCCCCTTTCAGATTTCCTATTTAGCTTTTTCTTTCCCTTTTACACCCATCTGCATTCAAAAACAGTTCTAAAATGCTCGAACAGATATGCTATATTCTTCCATCCACTGTTTGGTTTGCTTACCAAAGGGTGTCTCCCAGACCTCCTGTCCCCAGTCTGGGTCTGTTTTGGTCGGAATGTGGAGGGCCTGTTTGCTACTCTCCTGTGCAGGGGCTAGAATGGCAGGTTCCAGTACTCATCTGCCACTGCACGGTACTGCAATAAACATGACTAATGACGATATTGCAAGGAAGGTGAGTTTTCTTTTCATTAAAAAACGTTAGAGACCACAATGCACCACACAACTGAATGCTAATCCCCTCACCGAGTGTGCTGGACAGTGACGACTAAGCGTTGTATGAACACTCAAGTCCAGATAAGAAAGTTTAGAAAGAAGAGGGAATTCTTTGCTGAAGGGCTGCCAAAAGTATAGAGCTATCATAAAAGTTAGAGCTATCACTGCTCTTGGCAGGTGTTTCACAAATAGGGTTTTGTCCAAAGTGTCCCCTGATATTTAGCAAGAAAGCATATAAAGCAGAAGAGCTGAAGGCATCAGGTCAGGAGGACAAAGTTCAAAACCGAGCAGAACTACATAACTCTGCATCAAGTATGTATGCATTTGAATGCCAGACACCAATCCTGATGCTGGCCTGTCAGGCTGTTATTAGTAATGCTACAATTCACAGTGGTACTTGACAGCTACTGCAGATTCTGAAAATCTGAAATGCAGCTCAGTATTTCTGGCTGCACTGATTTGTCTTAGAAACATTCTGGTAACATTCAACATATACAAGTAAAATTCAACAAACGGAAAAAATCGCAAAGCATAGGGATACTTAATCAGTACATGGAACTCTTTAAATACAAATGTTTATTTATGATCTTTCTCTGTGATTTTAGATTTGATTGCACACAGAATTAACAGCCTTTACTGAATATGCCATGTCATCTCACACAAGCATCTTATCTGAAATAAACAGCAACTGGTGGAGTATGAAACCTATCATAAGAGTTAACAGAGCATGACCAAGAATAGGATTTGAAATAGGATTCTAGAGTAAATGGGACTTCTTGAATAAAAGTAAGAATGAGTTTTACAAACTTGTAACTTCGTGGCATGTTTTGCTGGTTGATCATTTCTATTTTGTAGTTACACTTTTACAAGCTAGATCCATGACACTCTTTTTATCTTGCTGATATTACTCCCCCCAGTTGTCCACTTAAATTTACTACATATAAAAGCTGAAAGCACATTACCTCCAAGAGCTTTGGGAGGTTACATAATCTGAATCAATTTCATTACCATAAATAAATGTCAAATGGTTGAAATACATTTTCTGTGATTAAACTGTCAAGGGCAAGAACATGCAGGAAGAGTGTGTCTTTGTTTTACTCCTCTTACAGTAAAAAAAGAGGGGGGGGAAAGAGTGAAGGAAAAAATTAGTATCTTATGAGTGATCTTTGCATAATAAAAAAAGTGAGGCAATACTTTCCAAAGACAAAAAAATGCCCTAACAGTTCAGTTCTTTAGTAACTAAATAATTCTGATTGTGGAAAAAAATCTGAATGCCTGGTATACCAAGTAGTCATAACTTGAATCATACTGCGCTATCTTCAAACTGTTGTCTCAAGTTTTTTTGCCCTCAGCTTATGAAGAAAACACAGGTATGCTTCCATTTTCCTAGCTATCCCAAATCAAATATAGAGAACTCTGACATCTTCATACCACGCTTGCTCAGAGAATTCGCTCTCTAGAAGTGGATAAAGTATTTTTGAGATTCGCATTCATAAATTATTCCTATTGCATTAACACCTGAAAGTCTTCTAGAAGCATCTGTTTTCACCTTTGATGGCAAGAGAGCTTGAAGTGACAGGCTCCGTTGTTGCGGTGGTTTGACTCTGGCTGGACACCAGGTGCCCACCAAAGCTGCTCTATCAGTCCCCTCCCCAGCTGGACAGGGGAGAGAAAATGTAACGATGGGATTGTGGGTCGAGGTAAGGACAGGGAGATCACTCAGCAATTACCATCATGGGCAAAACAGACTCAACTTAGGGAAATTACTTTAATTTTTCACTATTCAAATCAGAAAAACACCTTACCTCCACCCCTCCCTTCTTCCCGGGCTTAACTTCTCTCCTGATTTCTCCACGTCCTCCCCCCGAGCGGTGCAGGGGAAAAGGGAATGGGGGTTATGGTCAGTTCATCGCATGTTGTTTCCACCACTCCTTCCTCCTCACACTCTCCCTGTTCCAGCCTGGGGTCCCTCTCATAGGAAACACTTCTCCAGAACTTCTCCAACTTGAGTCCTTCCTATGGGCTACAGTCCTTCACAAACTTCTCCAGTGTGGGTCACTTCCACGGGATGCAACCCCTCAGGCACAGACTGCTCCAGTGTGGGTCCCCGCGGGGCCACAGCCCGGCCAGCAAAGCTGCCCCAGCCTGGGCTCATCCCTCCATGGGTCCACAGGCCCTGCAAGGAGCCGGCTCCAGCGCGGGCTGCCCACAGGGTCACGGCCTCCTGTGGGCATCCCCCTGCTCCGGTGTGGGGTCCTCCACGGGCTGCAGGTGGGGATCTGCTCCACCGTGGGCTCCATGGGCTGAGGGGGACAGCCTGCCTCA